>CP136060.1:563541946-564141946 GCA_032464435.1 Aegilops umbellulata
ATCCCATGACTTCTCTATCGCGGGACACTAATTTTCCACCACGCTAAGTGAGGTGCTTTGTCTCCAAAGGTGTACGAACGTTATTAAACACTGTTTGGACATTTAAATTCTAATAATTCCAAAACTTTCGGCAGCAGAATTTTTCGGGTGCACCCAATTTTATTTACCGGCCAGTTACCGGGAAATATGATTGAAGAAAAAAACCCTCTGAGAAGGAGAGGTTGAGACCAATTCAGTTCATTAGTTTCGAGCATGAAAAATGGGAGCACAACTTTGAGGCGTACGATCTAGCTAAGTCGGCTAGCCCTCTTCAGTCGCAATTGGACAGATTTATTTGGCTGCTCTCTCCTCTAGAGTTTGCTACAATTCATATAGACTTTTTGATAAATTAACGAAGCTTCCCTTAATCTAAAAAGAATGGCCTCCCCGATAAAATGTGTTGAGGATCCCACCGTTTTTTTAACTTGATGACTCGGGAAGATGTTTGTGTTCTGAATTGAATCTTTAAGGAAGACCGTGTGTTAAATGTTTAATACTGTGAATGAGCTTTTGAGTAGAAACATGGTAAAAACATATGAGGGTTATTTGCGGTTTCGAGGAACGAGATAAGCAATCAATGCAAGTTGATAGAGATACTTAACTAATTTCAGTTTTTCAAGTGTAAAAAAAAATAAAAATATCACTATCAAAATGTTGGGCATTTAGAAAAGTAATTACAAGTTACAACTAGCCTCCTTCGTGTGCACTAGAGATCACAAGAACATGCACGTACCAACTAGTACTCAGTAATTATCTAACAAAGGAGAAAGGACAGGGATTATTTTTGTTTTTTGTCTTTCAATAGAAGGAACAATGTTTGTTTCTGTTAGTGGACACTGGTGGTTGGCCTTGTAAAAGAAATAGTAAGGATTGCTGACTGTGATTTCTTTAATCATTTTTCTTGATTGAATGATAGACATCATAACTCAGGCTATAGATAATTGAAATAGAACTGTAAATCTTCATGTGTTCTTACAGAAACCACGCCCACCACCTCTACCCAATGCATCTTATCAATTTCCCCACCTACATTCACATGTCTAGACAATACTTTACATCCTATATATTGGGCCGCATCCTTATGTGAGCATGCAAGAAACCCCATCCACGTTTTAGACTTCCACATAACTCAGACTTCTAAAAAGTTACATGTAGTGAAGAGATATTTACAGACACACAATCGAGATGATGTCAATAAACATATGATTGAGAGGTATAGGGAAAGAAACAAATACAGGAAATCTTGCTTTGAGATGTCACAAGAGCCGTCGTAGATGCCACGGCCGTGCTTGTCTCATCCATACTTGTGCCTTGGGAACATAGTGGGCTCCCGATTGTTCATTATCCCATGTGAAACAACATGTGTACAATATTTGGCCCAGTGATATGGCTTGCTGTTGAATATATGTGTACGTGTATATTGTATCTTGGGCGCACCTCCTAGTTCATCTGTGTAGTTGAGGTCGTGGCTCCCCTATGTACTCATATATACGTGCCTGATGCATCGATCAATGCATTGTGTTGCACAACCTATTCTTCCTTCTCTACATGATATCTATCACAGGTTGATCCCAAACCTAGCCACCGCCGCCGCACACCTTCTGTGCCGCCACCGCCACATCACCTCTCCGCCGCTACCTGCTGCCGCCGCCGCCGCTGCTCGTTGCCACCGCCCGCTCACCACCCGTCGCGCCACCCGCCGCCATCACGGCCTCTTCCTCCAAGCCACCGCCACCACCAGTTCCCGTCGCGACACCCCCTGTTGAGGATATAGCCCCGAGGTGTGACCCGCCCAGGAGTGGCCGGGTTACACCATTGACGGCTTAATATAAAGAAGGTCCGAGGAGGCCCAATTTTTCTAAGCACCTCTCTAAGCGTCTTGCATTGTACATGGCCTAATTAGCTCCGCTGGTCTGTTGTCCACGATGGTGATTGGGTTGGTGGAGAACGTGATGAGCGTCCTCCCTTTTTTATATTGGGATGTGATTGGGCATGTCTTTGTCAAAGGATTTGGGTCATTAAGCAAAATCACGTGTTGAGTTTGTAGTGAAAAAACATTGCAAAACAGATAATGATTATTTGCTGTTTTACTTTTTCTTATTGTTTTGTGGTAGCTAAAATACTGTATGTTTGTGTTAGTTGAATTAAAGGCCGGGTAACGTGAGATTTTCTAGCCTAATAAAAGGAGAACCATTTCTTACCACCGTAATTTCGTCCTTCCGTTGCTCAAAATTTTAAGTACTTATGTGAACCGGTTTGTTTCTTCGCTATCTTTCCAGCTCGCACAGCCGTTTTGGGCCTGTTGTACGGCCCAATACATGCAGCCCAGAAAAATAAAACAGACGCTGCGCATGATCAAACAAGAGGTCCTATCGGACGCTCGCGAGCGGCTAACAGCAGAGCATTCGCTGAAGAGTGCGCATAATGGGCCGGCCCATTCATAAGCACTTAACGTAAAAAATCAGTGAAATTAAAAAGCAGGTGCCTGGACTCGAACTGCTGACCGCACGCAGCGCAAGTACTTAAGTAATGGCTACAAGAGTTTTTTTTTAAGTAATAGCTAAAGCCGCAGACCCGTTTTCTAAAAAAGGTTTCAACATTGAAAATGTGAACAAATTTCCTTATAAAATGCGAATATTGTTTGAAAATGTAAAACTTATATCAAAATTTGAACAACTTCGAAAATGCAAACAATATTGAAAAATGTGAACAAACGTTGAAAAAAGTGAACAATTTTTAAATAGGATGAACACTTTCTAAATATACATTGAAAATTTTTATAATACAATCCAAACAATTTTTAAAAACATAACGAACATTTTTGTGATATACGCTGGTTTTTTTTCAAAATACGCAGGGAATTTTTGTAGTATACATTGAAAAATTTCTTGATATATGATTAAAAAGTTTCAAATACATGGTGAAAATTTTCTGAATATACGATGAACATTTCTGTAATACACGATGAGTATTTTTATAATGCATGGTGAACTTTTCTATAATATAAGGTGAATATTTTCTTAATATATGATAATCATTTTTAATACACAATGAACTTTTTATATTACAAAAAGAAATACAGAGAAAAGAAACAGAAAAAAGGAAATGAAAAAAAGAAAGAAATAAGTAGAAAAAAGATAAAGAATTAAAAAAGAGAATAAAACCTGGTTAAATAACAGAACAGGAAAAACGGATTCATTCAGGGAACGATCTAAAAGGTTCCCAAAACCGGCCAGGCCCCAAACCGGGATCCCGCAACAAAGAAACAGGAGCGAAGCTGAATCGTGGGCCGGTCCAAGTGGAAGCGACGGGGTTGCTCGCTCTGAGTGAAGCTGCGATGATTTGATGCTAACGGGCGTCATATAGGAACCACCAGATCGAACTCTTGACCTGCGTCCTGTCGTGAAGGCTTCATTCCACCGAGCTACACTATCTTTGTATGCACAGCACATGATTGGTGCATCTATGTAATAGTCCCACCTCGCTAGCTTACACCCCAACCCATTGATTTATATATGTCTATGATTTGAAATTAGTAAGCAGCCTCAAGAATCAAAGTAGAGGGTAAGGAATCTGTCCCGTTTGCCCACCAATAATATATGAGCACGAAGGAAGAAAAGGAAATAACAGAAAAAAAAAGCTTTCAAATGTGCATGTGAACTGTATGGCGTCAGTTGTATGGAACTGGAAAGCACAAACTAACTCAGCCGCGGAAGAGAGCTACATCGTGTAGAAACTAGGAGTAACTGACAAGGAGCGATCAGAGGTTATCCATTTCCACTGACACGGGCGGAACAACGTCCATCATGGGTGAAATAGGAGCTATCCGAATAGTGGTGGAAAATGATTTCCCAGGAGTGGAGAGGCGCTCGCTCTAAATAATCCCAGGAGGAAGGATGGATTAGCGATGGCGATTATTTGAACGCCAATCAGTAATAAAGCTCATGATTAACCCTAAAAAAGTACTACACTCCAAATCCAATTATACGTTACTCACGGCAAGTGTTCACCAGTTTCAACTTTGTGTGTCATCTAAAAATTGTTTGGTTTTGAAAAATGTTAGTATTAATTTTAAAATTTATTCACGCATTTTCAAATGCTTGTATAGTTTTAAGAAAAGTGCCCATGTATTAAAATCTAATATAACCTGAAAATTGTTTACCCTTTTCTCAAAAAAAGTTTATCTAATTCTAAACATTGTTCACATGCTTAAAAATATACCATTCGTTCTTTAAAAAATATTTGTAAAAGTACATGAAATCTAGAAAGTGTTCATATGTTTTAAAAAGAATGTTGATGCATTTTGAAAACGTATACACAATTTAAAAGGGAGTGGGCGTATGACGGGGGTATAGACTACATGTAGGCCGTAGCTCAGGAGGCGAGGCCATCACACCCAGCTCGACTAGATTAGTTTTAAAACTATTAGCCGTTCACTTGTGATAATATGTTCAATGATAGGTCTACCTATGGTCCAAGATCATCACCATGCGATTGACCATATTCGGACGCATTGAGATCAGGTCGACACCATGACCTATTTTCCGTGAAGGCGAGGATGATAAGCAACAAGACGAATTAGGTGCTATGTTGAAATAGATAACGTGGACCTGTGGAGGGGTCTTGAGTCGTGCTTAATGTGCTAGGAGAATGCAATTGTTTTTCTTCCATTGCAACGTACGGGCATGTTTGCTAGTACAAATATAATGGATAGATAGAAATAGAATAGCTTGAGATCAACTAAAAAATAAATGAGCTGAGTTTGAGCTCCTTACGTAGCTTGATCTAATGACAAGCTGATCTTTGACACCTCCATGGCTAACATAGTATAATTGTGTATAATGATCTCGTTATATATACTAAAAGGAGCCAGACATCGTGTACGTATATTTATTACACCAATGGTGTAGGTTGTTAAAATAATGCTCATATAAACTGAAAATTCTTTACCCTTTTCTCAGAAAAAAAAGTAATTCTAAACAGTGTTCACATGCTTAAAAATACACTATTCGTTATTAAAAACATTTGTAAAAGTTCATGCAATCTAAAAAGCGTTCATATGTTCTAAAAAGAATGTTGATGCATTTTGAAAACTTATACAATTTAAAAGAAAGCGAGCATATGAGGGTTTATAGACTACGTGTAGGCCGTAGCTAGGGAAGAGTGGCCATCACACCCAGCTGGACTAGATTAGTTTTAAAACTATTAGACATTCACTTTGTAATAATATGGTTCATTGATAGGTGTACGTGTGGTCCAAGATCATCACCATGCGATTGACCACATTCGGACGCATTGGGATCAGGTCGACAGAATGACCTATTGTCCGTGAAGGCGAGGAGGATAAGCGACAAGAGAATTAGGTGCTATGTTGAAATAGATAACATGGACCTGTGGAGGGGTCTTGAGTCGTGCTTAATGTGCTAGGAGAATGCAATTGTTTTTCTTCCATTGCAACACATGGGCATGTTTGCTAGTACAAATATAATGGATAGATATAGAAATAGAATAGCTTGAGATCAACTCAAAAATAAATGAGCTGAGTTTGAGCTCCTTACGTAGCTTGATCTAATGACAAGCTGATCTTTGACACCTCCATGGCTAACATAGTATAATTGTGTATAATGATCTCGTTATATATACTAAAAGGAGCCAGACATCGTGTACGTATATTTATTACACCAATGGTGTAGGTTGTTAAAATAATGCTCATATAAACTGAAAATTGTGTTTACCCTTTTCCCCAAAAAAAGTAATTCTAAACAGTGTTCACATGCTGAAAAATACACTATTCGTTATTAAAAACATTTCTAAAAGTTCATGCAATCTAAAAAGCGTTCATATGTTCTAAAAAGAATGTTGATGCATTTTGAAAACTTATACAATTTAAAAGGAAGCGAGCATATGATTGTTTATAGACTACGTGTAGGCCGTAGCTAGGGAAGAGTGGCCATCACACCCAGCTCGACTAGATTAGTTTTAAAACTATTAGACATACACTTTGTGATAATATGGTTCATTGATAGGTGTATGTGTGGTCCAAGATCATAACCATGCGATTGACCACATTCGGACGCATTGGGATCAGGTCGACACAATGACCTATTGTCCGTGAAGGCGAGGAGGATAAGCGACAAGAGAATTAGGTGCTATGTTGAAACAGATAACGTGGACCTATGGAGGGGTCTTGAGTCGTGATTATTGTGCTATGAGAATGTGTTTTCTTTCTCCTGTTGCAATGTACGGGCATGTTTGCTAGCACTAATATAATAGATAGATAGAAATAAAATAGCTTGAGATCAACTAAAAAATAAATGAGCTGAGTTTGAGCTCCTTACGATAGCTTGATCTAAAGACAAACTGTTCTTTGACACCTCCATGGCTACAATAGTATAATTATGTATAATGATCCTGTTATATATACTAAATGGAGCCAGACATCGTGTACATATATTTATTACACCTACGGTGTAGGTTGTGTATGTATATTTTCTCTCCCTTTATATCTGAGAGCAAACATGAAAAGTTAATTAAGCATAGAGAAAATTAGTTGTCAATACGGTATGTGGTTAGGACATATGCTAAATATCATGTTGTGGTCTATCAAATATAGGAAATTACGTTGTAAAATTTCCATCATCTAATTTGAATCAAAACTAGCTTTAGATCTGACTCGCAATCATTGTATGTGGTTTATATTTCACCTCATTTTCTCGTGAACACACATGCAGAGCCATCATCTCTCATTCATTCACCGTTACACTTTCGCATAACTTTGTCTTGGTTATCTTCCTATAATTGGTACATCTCAATACACACAGGCAAGGGAAACGATAGACATAAAACCAAAACTGTCAATGAACACATATTACTAGGAGGCATAGGGAAAGAAACAAATACGTGCATGATCCCTTTGACAACCATAAACAGCCATGTTGACATGAGTGAGAAACACACTCCTGCATTGATGGTTTGGATTGCGACCTCATCGGCTATGCTTAGGGCTGGATGAGCCGAGCGGGCTTTTGGGCTCAGCCCAAGCAAGAATTAGCTTGGTGCAGGCATGGATCTTCTTGAGAGATATGAAGGCCGAGCCGAATCAGCTTGTTTGACTTGTTCCTGCCACGTGCTGAGCCCAATTCAACCCGAGCTAGCTAATCAGCTTTTAGCCTGAGTGCAGCCAAACATGCCAAGACTCAAAAACTTGTAGGTTATGTCTTCAACACCTTGTAGGCTATGTCATTTTACATTAAACCACTTAAAGTATGTTCATGGTTAAGGGCTACTTCTCTCTTTTGTTGTTTCCCATCACAAAGGTCTTGATGTGTGGTGTTTTGGTAAAATCTGGCGATTACTATGGATTTGTGTATGGGTCATTTGCTTGCTTGTGCAATTTGGATCCGGGGTAAATGTTTCATTCCAAACCAACATGAGTGGCTAACAATTCTTACGTATATACCGTTGGCCCATTTCAACACACTGATCTACTACACAGACAATGCAAGGTAAAAAGAAAGTTGACTTAAGAAGGAGACATTATGAAGTATCTGTAGTATCAGCAGTCTAAGTGTAGTAGTGTGTGACTTGTGATGAACATGTACTGGTTGTCTCTTATTTTGTAACTGAGTATGTCACCCTCCCACAACTTATTCGTTGTAATAATAATTTCGTGAATAAAGTATGGTTTGAGCTCAAAATAATCAAATATAATACTGGATCAATTAATCATTATTGGATTGTGGAGCATATGTTTTCGACTCATAGCTGTTCATGAGAGACGTCGGGCCGCGTTGGCCGGTCTTCTAGAGCAAGCCAGCACGGAGGATGGTGTTGCTGAGAAGATTTATTCCAACCTGGCGTAGCCTGGTACCCATGCAAGCGCTGAGTTGTTGACATCTAAAGGCATTTCTAGTCAATCCCCAAAAATCGATTAGAAGAGTAAAAATTTCGGTTTACTCCTTTAACCGGCAACTAGCCAAAGTGGCAAATCAAATAGTGAAATAATTGTTTCACTCCGAGTGGCCACCGAGGACTAAAACACTCGCCTAACCGCACCACTGCCCAAATCCACCACCGCACGTCTCCTCCTATGGCTGGATCCGGCCGGCGCGGCTCGTAGCCACCCATCCTCAGCGTTTGGCTAGCGGATCGACGCCGGCAGGGATGAGCCCGCCAGTAGGCAAAGCAGCAGGACTAGCGGCAGGCTGGAGCGCTCCATGGCTGTGGCTGGTATGGACAGGGAGCAAGCAAGCCAACAAGGTGCAAACTTAGAAGCACAACAATACGAGAGGATGGAGCAGTTTAATTTGTTAGAATAAACCTTGCGTGTTCAGAGTTTCAGTTAGTTCAGTTAGCTCAGGTATTTGTTTCTTCAGTTTCGTCAGTTAGCGTTGCCACGGGAGTAGCTCGTCTGGCAACGATCGAGTCCGAGTCTTGCGCCCTCTAATCTGTTTGTGGGATGGCACGAACGTTGTGGAGAGGAGTGGCGCATAGTCCGGAGGCCATGAGCCCCGTTTCCTTCGTTGTAATCTCACATAAAAGTGGATCAGTAAAAACAGAAAACTGCGGCAAGTTTGGGCAGGAAAAAACCTCGTCTTCCACCTCGGTCTAGCGAGTTCGTCGTCTAAACTCCGACAATTGGCATCAGAGCGGGTTCTTGATCGTGGGAATGGTGGGCCCAGATGAATCCAGTGGTAGCAAGTCACCGGCCACTCCGCGGGCACGGGTCTCCGACGGCAACGAGCTTGCCGTGGCCGAGAGACCCACGACGCGGATGGCGTGCGACATCGGCGGCGCGGCATGGCCGCAGCTGACCCGAACCAACTACACCGACTGGGCCGTTCTCATGCAGGTCATGATGGAGGGCCGCTACCTCTGGGACGCCGTGCAGACGGGCACGGCGGAGCGCAGCGACGACCGACTGGCGCTCGAAGCAATCCTGCGCGGGGTGCCACCAGAGATGACGCCCACCCTCGCCGGCAACGCCACGACGAAGGAGGCGTGGGACACTTTCAAGACGATGCGTCTAGGTGTGGCGCGCGTCCGCGAGGCTAAGCTCGCGACCATCTCCAAGCAATACAGCGACATCCGCTGCGCCGACGGCGAGACCGTCGATGATTTCGCCATGAGGATCTCAAACATGGTGGCCCAGATGGCACAGCTTGGAGAAATTGTGCCCGAGAAGCGGGTTGTGCGCAAGTTTCTCTCCGTCGTCCCCAAGAGGTACTCTCAGATCGCACTCTCAATTGAAACTCTCGTCGATCTGGACAATTTATCGGTGGAGGAGCTCACCGGGCGGCTCAAGGCCGCTGAGGAGAGATATGATCTCGAGCAGGCTGAGACCGGCGTCGGCCGGCTCCTGATGACGGAGGAAGAGTGGGCTAAACGCCTCAAGGGGCAGGGCGGCTCAAGTAGCAACGCGCCGCGAGGCGGCGGTCGGCGCAGCAGAGGCCGTGGACGTGGCCGCGGAGGGCGCGGCAACGGAAAGGACGACGACAAGTGTAGATACTGCGGCATCCCCGAACATTGGGCTTGGGACTGTCGCAAGAAGAAGCGGGAGGAGGCTGCGAACCTCACTCAGGCAGAAGGCGCAGAAGATGAGGATCCAACCTTCCTCATGGCGCAGGTGTGCATCATCACCAACGACGGCGAGCGCGTCGACGAGTACGTCGAGCTCGTTGAAGAGCACGCCGAGGTTCACCTCGGGCGCACGGAGGAGGAGTACGACTCCAAGTGGTACTTGGACACCGGCGCCTCGAACCACATGTCGGGCAGTGCGGCGTGCTTTCACGAGCTCGACCGCTGCGTCGCCAGCACTGTGAAGTTCGGCGACGGTTCAGTCGTGGCGATTCAGGGGCGCGGGTCTGTCCTCTTCACCGACAGCAATGGAGGCCACCGCGTTCTCACCGGAGTCTACTTCATTCCCCGTCTGCGCAGCTCCATCATTAGCGTCGGGCAGCTGGACGAGAGCGGTTGCAGGACGGAGATCGCCGACGGCATCTTCACTCTGAGTGATCGACGCGGCACCGTGTTCGCACGCGCGTCCAGAGCTCGTAATCGCCTCTACCCGTACGATATGCAGCTAGCCAGGCCGGTGTGCTTGGCGACGCGTGCGACCACTGACGAGGCGTGGCGGTGGCATGCAAGGTACGGGCATATGAACTTCAACTCCCTCCAGATGCTGGCTCGACATGGCATGGTGCGCGGGATGCCGGCGGTCGAGCACGTTGATCAGCTCTGCGACAGTTGCCTGGCAGACAAGCAGCGCCATGCGTCGTTCCCAGACGCGGCGAACTATCGAGCTGAGCATGCACTGGAGCTTGTACACGGCGATTTGTGTGGTCCTATCTCACCGGCGACCCCCTTTGGCCGTCGTTACTTCCTGCTCCTTGTTGATGACATGTCCAGGTTCATGTGGCTGACACTGCTAAGCAGCAAGGACGAGGCGCCGGACGCGATCCGCCGCTTCCAAGAGCGCGTCGAGGTCGAGTCCGGGCGCAAGCTTCGTGCGCTGTGCACTGATCGCGGTGGCGAATTCACGTCTGTGGAGTTCGGCGAGTACTGCGCCGATCGTGGCGTTCAGCGACAGCTCACCGCTCCGTACTCACCCCAGCAGAACGGGGTGGTCGAGCGGTGCAACCAGACGGTGGTGGCAATGGCGCGGAGCATGCTGAATTCGACGACGATGCCCGCCAAGTTCTGGGGGGAAGTGGTGACCACGGCTGTCTTCCTCCTCAACCGCGCGCCTACGAAGAGCGTGCACGGCATGACACCGTATGAGGCCGGGCATGGGGTGCGCCCTGCGGTGCACTTCCTTCGTACCTTTAGGTGCGTGGCACATGTCAAGAACGTGCGCCCGCACCTGAAGAAGCTCGACGACAGATCGACGCCGATGGTGTTCATCGGCTACGAGTAAGGCGGGAAGGCGTATCGCGTCTTCGATCCGGTGGGTGGGCGTGTCCATGTGACGCGTGACGCCGTCTTCGACGAGGGAGCACACTGCAACTGGGATGTGGAGGAGCGTGCAGCAGGAGCCAACGCATTCACCGTCGACTACGAGGTGCGTCGTGTACCTGCAATGGCTGGGAGGATCGTGCCTAACACACCACAACGCCAGCTCTCTGGTGTGGCCAGAGCGACGCCCGAGCCAGAGAGCGCAGCCGTATCGACGGCGGGCGGCGCGTCAGAAGCAGCGGCGGCAGCGTCCCCAACACGCACCTCGCCCGTGACGCCCTACTCAGCGGCAACGGCAGCATCTCCAACACATACCGAGCCCGCAACGCCCAGTTCAGCAACAACTTCAGCATCTCCGGCGAGCAGCCCACGGATCGCCTACGTCACGCCACCAACTCCATGCTCGGAGATGCATGATGCAGCCGTGGACGCCCACGGTTCTTTTCGCTTCCGGCGTGTGTCGGACCTGTTCGACACAGACCTGGATGAGGAGGAGGAGCTGCTGCTCACTTCTGCAGAGGAGCCGTCCTCGTTCTCTGAAGCAGAGCACGAGCCGAGCTGGAGAAAGGCCATGATCGAAGAAATAGGCTCGATTGAGGAGAATCAAACCTAGGAGCTCACTGATCTTCCCCCAGGTCACATTTCCATTGGACTGAAATGGGTGTTTAAGGTCAAGCGCGACGAGGACGGCGTGGTGACCAAGTACAAAGCACGGCTGGTGGTGAGAGGCTTCGTCTAGCAGGAAGGCATCGACTTCGACGAGGTCTTCGCTCCGGTCGCTCGCATGGACTCGGTGCGTCTGATGCTCGCACTCGCCGCGCAGGAAGGCTGGCATGTCCACCACATGGATGTGAAGTCTGCCTTCCTCAACGGCGACTTGGCGGAGGAGGTGTACGTCCGGCAACCGCCGGGCTTTGTCGTTGCAGGAGAGGAGCACACGGTGCTGAAATTGAAGAAGGCACTCTATGGCCTACGACAAGCACCGCGGGCTTGGAATGCCAAGCTGGATGCCACGCTCGCTGCTCTGGGCTTTGTCAGGAGCGGTTCAGAGCACGCGGTCTACGTCCGGCGCGGGCTCTTGGTGGGCGTGTACGTCGACGACCTCCTCATCACCGGACCAAGCAACGACGACATCCGCAGCTTCAAGGGGGAGAGGATGGCCAAGTTTCGCATGAGCGACCTAGGCCTACTCACCTACTACCTCGGCATCGAGGTGCACCAGAGCGCGCACGGGGTCACGCTCAGCCAAGCTGCGTACGCGCGCAAGATCCTGGAGAAGGCGGACATGCTGGACGGCAACCCCTGCCATGCACCTATGGAGCCCAGGCTCAAACTGAGCAAGAACAGCGAGGCTCCACCGACGGACGCCAGTGATTACAGAAGCATCGTCGGCAGTCTCAGGTATCTGGTTCACACTCGACCAGACATTTTGTTTGCCGTCGGGTATGTGAGCAGGTTCATGGAAGCACCTACGACGGAGCACCTCACGGCGGTCAAGCATATCCTATGCTACATCGCCGGCACAATCGACTATGGCTGCAGCTACCGGAGGAGCGGTAGCCCAGTTCTGTCCGGGTACAGTGACAGTGACCTGGGAGGCGATCCAGACACACGCAAGAGCACCACTGGTCTCCTCTGGTACCTCGGTGACAGTCCGGTTTCATGGCAATCCTTGAAGCAGAAGGTGGTGGCGCTTTCATCCTGTGAAGCCGAGTACATGGCCGCCACGACGGCGGCGTGCTATGGTGTGTGGCTCACTCGTCTCCTGAAGGATCTGACGGGGAGAGAAGCTGGTGTGCCCGTTCTGAAGATGGACAACAAGTCTGCAATCGCCCTCGCCAAGAACCCTGTCCATCATGATCGCAGTAAGCACATAGACTTGCGATTTCATTTCATCAGGGATTGTGTGGAGGAGAAGAAGATCGCGGTGGACTACATCGGCACTACCCTTCAGCTCGCATACATCTTGACAAAGCCGTTGGGCAAGATCAAGTTTCAGGAGCTGAGGAGCAAGATTGGAATCGTCAAAATAAGGTAGGAACAACAAGGCTTAGGAGGAGATTGTTAGAATAAACCTTGCGTGTTCAGAGTTTCAGTTAGTTCAGTTAGCTCAGGTATTTGTTTCTTCAGTTTCGTCAGTTAGCGTTGCCACGGGAGTAGCTCGTCTGGCAACGATCGAGTCCGAGTCTTGCACCCTCTAATCTGTTCGTGGGATGGCACGAACGTTGTGGAGAGGAGTGACGCATAGTCCGGAGGCCATGAGCCCCGTTTCCTTCGTTGTAATCTCACATAAAAGGTGGATCAGTAAAAACAGAAAACCGCGGCAAGTTTGCGCAGGCAAAAACCTCGTCTTCCACCTCGGTCTAGCGAGTTCGTTGTCTAAACTCCGACATAATTAGCTCCGTCGGTCTGTGGTCCGCGATGGTGATTGGGTTGGGCTGGTGGACAACGTGATGACCGTGCTCCCATTTTTTCTACTAGGATGTGATTGGGGATGCCTCTGTCAAAGGATTTGGGCCATTAAGCAAAATCATGTGTTAGATGTTGTACTGGAAAAAACATGGAAAACAAAGGAGGATTATTTGTCGTTTCTATTTGTTTGTTTATTTTCCTTTTTATTTTCGTTTGTGGTACGTGTAGTGGGGGAATTTGGAGGTTCCCTTTCTAAAGAAAATAAAAAGATTGGTGAAAATAATTTATTCAGTCAGTTTTCTTGATCACAGTGGCGGGCATCATATCTCATACCCCATGAAATGTGAACTAGAATTGTAGAATATGCATGTGTTTATATAGAAACCGGGCTGCCACCTCTACCTGGTCCATTTTATTGATTTTCCCACCTACCTTCACATGTCTAAACAACACTTGTCCACTCCTATATATTTGACCCCAATTTCGTGTGAACGGGTAGGAAAGCTAGCCCATCATGTCTCATTGATCCATGCTTTTTTACATTTCCGTATAACTCTCTCTTGACCATGTTCATACAGTAAGTAGATTTTAATACACAGAAACACGGGAGGTAATGGTAGACAGAAAATCAAGGAAATACACATATGACTGGGAGACATACGGAAAGAAATAAATACATGGACGGATCCTCTATCACCCAAGAGCGGCCATGTTGCCACACCCGAGGATCACACTCTTTACATGATGGTTAGAATGCAAACCTTGTACGCTATGCATAGGGTTGGCAGAGCAGAGTTGGCTTTTGAGCTTGTCTCAAGCTAGAAATAAACCAGTGCAGTCTTGGCTAGGCCTGAGAGATGAGCAGGTTTGTGTGAGTCAGTGAGTCATGTTGTTTGACACGTTCGTGCCATGGGTCATGTCCAGCACGATCCGAGCTCGCTGGTCGTCTTTTAGCCTGAGCGTAGCCCAACAAACCAAGTCCCAAAGACTAGAAGGCTATGTCCTCAACACCTTGTAGGATATGTTGTTATATAATTTGTTCACATTCCTTGGTTGATATCACTTATTATTTCATTTCGCAAAGGGCTAGTCGTGTGGTTTTTTGGGAAAAATCTTGATTACTGTGAATTTGAGGATGGCAAATTTGTCCCGTTTGCACACAAAAAATAGGGTGTGCGTGTGTTCCAGGGGTGGGGGTCACCCACATGAATATATCACTGAAGTTGTGATCTGATGTTAACTGATTACAGGGTACTACATAGTTACATGGACACATTTGCGCGCGAAGAGAGGTACATCCGCCATGAGAATTCGATATCCTTGGCATCAGATTAGCGGCGAGACCAAAGATACATATCTTGAATCAGAAGTCGCAGGGAGAGGGGGCCTTATGGATGTTTTGGCCTCAAACAGTCTTGGAGTTTCTGGCGTCCCAAATATTCTACCCATCGAGAAGTGATGCTCCCCGTAAGAACTACCCATCGAGAAGAGAGTGTCTCGTTCCGGACATCGCACAGCCCCGATTCACATCGCCCTGAAGCTAGCTGCCACCGCGCACGCAACGTCACACCTAATGCACCACCCCCTTGTCGCCGTGCATCTCCACCTCATGCTGCCCCACTTAGCAGTTCTTGGCCGTGTGGAGTGGACCTACCAACCGTCCGCCGCCCTCACACTGTGGCTCTGGTCATGCTTCAACACCATCAGTCATCACCGAGGACCTACACGAATGTCAACGACTGTTCTGGCCATCCTCATCCTCCTACATGGACGTCAACGACGCTGCCAGCGGCCGTCCTTATCATCCTCCACGTCCGGCTTGCCGGCGTCTCCCTCAATTGAGTTCTTCGCCGAGCCCCTACAACGTTCATTTCTTCTACTCATCCGGCAAGCTGAGCACATCACATCAGCACCCTTCTATTTTGTTGTACCCAACTCGAAAGCACCTATCCCAGGTTATGCATGGATGGACATTTTTTCTTCTGAAACTTGTTTTGAGGAGTTGGAGTTGACAGTTGAACGTATCTTCAGATTCTGAAATGTGTTACCAGAGTTAAGAGTTGAGAAATGAGGAGCAGAGTTGAGAATTTGGAGGAGCGGAGTGTTGCCGAACATGGCATTAATCTCTAGTTCACCATATGAACAATTTCTTTCTACTTACAAACTTATGAGTGTTTGGATTCATAAGCAGGGGCGGAGCCCATTGGGCCGCCCCATATGCACGGGAATACAGGTCTAAATATTGGGCGCGTCTATTGCTCGCGTTCAACGAGAGACCTGGGGGAAGGCTCGCGTCGAGAGGCAGCTGCACATAGGCCGGCCCAAGTTCGATGGAGGGTTCATTCTCAGTTTTTTTACGCTTTCCGTTTTCTATTTTCTTTTAGTTTGTAGTTTTTCCTATACTTTAAAATATTATATATATATATATAATCTATATACTTATATTATAGAAAACACTTAAAAACATTTGAAAAATGCTGAATTTAAAAAATGTTGAACAAGTATTTGAAAGATGTTGAACGAGTATTTAAAAAATATTTAATAATTATTTGAAAAATGTTGAACAAATATTTACAAATGTTGAACAAACATTTGAAAAATGTTGAATAGGTATTTGTCAAAAACATATTGACAAGTATTTGTAAAAATGTTGAACAAGTATTTGAAAAATGTAGAACAAGCATTTGAAAAAGGTTGAACATGTATTTAAAAAATGTTGTAAAAGTATTTGAAAAAATGTTGATCATGTATATAAAAATGTTGAACAAGTATATGAAAAATGTTGAAAAAGCATTTAAGAAAATGTTGAAAAATTATTTGAAATTTTTTGAAGAAGTGTTTGAAAAATGTTGACAAGTATTTGAGAAAATGTTGAACTAACATTTGAAAAATGTTGAACAAGCATTTGAAGGAAAAAAACCAAAAGAGAAACAAAAACGCGGAGAAGAAAAAAAGAAAGAAAAAAATGGAAAAGAATAAGAAAAACTAAACAAAAAGTGGCGTATAAAAAAGAAAACAAAAAAAAACCCGAAGGAAAAACAGAAAAAAAAACCGTGAAAACAAATGGAAAACCGGCTTGACTCGCCTCTACTACAAAATGTGTGTCATACTTATCATGAGTGAGACTTGGGTGGAGTGACTAACAGGGGGATAGCAGGGATCAAATCCTGCTTCATATTTGCTAGCAGTACCTATATCAATTAAAAAGGCCCAGTTCATCAGGGTCGGCCCAAGAGTAGTGCATCAGGGTTGACCCTATTAAGCCATGCCGAGTGCGCCTGTTCGCCCTGTCGACCAGATGACTCACCCTGTCCATCCCAGGCAGCGCTGGCAAGGCTGTCATCGACGAGCCCACCAGTAAGCAGAGCAGCAAGACCAGCGGTAGGCTGGAGACCTCCATGGCCGTGGCTGACATGGACGAGGAGCAAGCAAGCCAGTAAGCAACAAACTTAGAAGCATTGTTTCATGTTTGACATGGCTGCAATATTCAAGACTTGAAATATTTTTGTGTTATGTCTCTAGTGTGTTTGAATGTGTTCTTCGTCTCCCTCCGGTGAAATCATGGCTCCACCCCTGATTGTAGTAGCATAGGAAAGCATTCTAGCCCTCCATCCAGCAATCCTTTTCAGGATTTATCCACCAGAGGTTGAATATCATGCCTAGAGAGCTTCCAATAGTGCAAAGGGATACCCAAGTATTTAATTGAAAAACCACCTATGGGACAAGCAAACATTTGAGAGAGAGAGAGAGAGAGAGAGAGAGAGAGAGAGAGAGAGAGAGAGAGAGAGAGAGAGAGAGAGAGGACTTCCATTGTATCCCAGACATTTCTTCAAAACAAGTGCGGACCTATTTAATATTAGTGGCTAAGATAGGGATCAACAAATATGAAGATGGGTATTTGCCACTAAAAGACGTGTTCCTTTCGGTAAGTCGATTTTCAATTGTTCATTGGATTGGCACACTTCTTCCTCCTCTAGCTCAACCCTTCTTGTCCCCACCAGCAGAAACAATATCAGGGAATCGATCAGTTTAATTAGGTCCACTGGTCTCTGGTCCACGGTGGTGATTGGGTTGGGTTGGTGGAGAATGTGATGAGCGTGCTTCCATTTTTTATTCTCGGATGTGATTGGGGACGTCTCAGTCAAAGGATTTGGGTCATTAAGCAAAATCATGTGTTAAATGGAAAATATAGCAAAACAGAGGACAATTATTTGTTGGTTCTATTTTTTTTTATTTATATATTATTTTCACTTTGTTTACTGGTAGCCAAAACACTATTTGTTTCTGTCTATGGACTTGGGAGTTGCCCTTGCTAAAGAGAATGTAAAGATTGCTGAAAATAGTTTCTCCAATCAGTTCTCCTGATCACGATGCCGGACATCATTACTCAGGCCTATGAAAATTGAACCAGAATGGTAAAATATGCATCTGTTTATATGGGAACCAGGCCACCACCTCTACACGGCGCATTTTATTTATTGCCCCATCTACCTTCACATGTCTAAACAGCTCTTTCTGTCCCCTATATATTTTACCCCATTTCCCCTGAACGCATAGGAAAACCCATCATCTCTCATTCATCCATGCTTTACACGTACACAACATTCTTGACCGTTTTCATATATTAGGTTGCTTTCAATACACCCTTGCAAAAAAAAGGTTGATTTCAATACACATAAACACGTGAGATAATGGCAATATGATGCCAGTAAACATGTTTGACTAGGAGGCATAGGGAAGGAAACAAATACGGGGAGAACCGCATCGCCCATAAGCACGAGCAGTCGTACTTCCACATCCATGTCCACGTCCACCAAAGTCGTATTTCCTGTTGGACCTCAAGCAGTGAACTTAAAAACAATATGAGGGGATCAAGCAGAGCGTGGTCCATGATGATGTGTCTATACACGATGGTGATTGGGTTGGTAGAGAACATGGTGAGGATGCTCCAATTTTTCTACCCAGATATGATTTAAGATGTCTCTGTCAATGATCACAAAGTTCCTTTGTAGCTTAGGCTACATGGAACCTCTTATCCTCAACCCTCCAACCTTACTTTGAGATCCGTACTCTCCAACTAATTTACAATAAAAAGATTTCTCTTTTTTGTTTCTCTGAAATGAAACAACATATGAACTTCAAACTTTGCAGATCGAACAAACATTAGAACATCAATGTGTGAAAAAACTTTCAGATTTTTTGGTCTGATATAAATATAGAAAATGAGATTTTGTTTGACTAAAAATATTATTTTAAGTATTTAAAATGCATGAAAAAATCTGAAAGTTTTTTCCCAGATTGTAGTTAGAATGTATTGTTGTTCTGCAAAATTTGAAGTTTATATGTTGTGTCTTTTGAGAGAAACAAAAAAGACAAATGTGTTTGCACGGATCGTGGTGCAGGAATGGATGGCAAAGATAAGGGGTACCATATAGCCCGAGCTACAGAAAACAACTGTGAAACAATCCAAAAATCTGTTGGTATCTGGGTTTAGTTAGCAGCAGTTCATGACTCACTACTAGCTATTTGAAGACAACCAAAAAATCAACCAGGAATGGCCGAACTCACCCAGTGCTACATTTGCACAATCTACATGCAAGCAATCTACATACTCACCCAGTGCTACATTTGCACAATCTACACGCCAATGCCTGAAGTAGCCGGAGGCCTGGAGCGCGGTATCCTCGGCGACATACGACATGACGAGCCCGATCGACGGGCCGCGCCTATTCGCCCTGTCGACCTGCTGCCGCACCCTGTCCATCCGAGGTAGCGTTGGCAGGGCTGTTGTCGACGAGTCGGCCAGCAAGCAGAGCAGCAGGACCAGCAGAAGGCGGGAGAGCTCCATGGCGCATGCTAGCATCGACAGGCAGCAGCAAAGCCAGCGAGCAGCAAACTTAGAAGCACGATTTGGGGATCAAGCAGTTTAATTAGCTCGGTAGTTGGTGGTGCGCCGTGAGCGTGATGAGTGTGCTCCAATTTTTTATACTTGGATATGGTTGAAGATGTCTCTGTAAGGGATTTGGGTCATCAAGCAAAGCACGTGTTGAGTGTTTGTACTGGGGAAACAGAGGAGGATTATTTGTTGTTTCTAGTTATTTTGATTATTTTTTATTTCCTTTTGGGTTTGCGGGTCCTGAACACTGTTTGTTTCCGTTAGTGGAACCGGGCGTTGCCCTTGCGAAAGAAAATGTAAATATTGCTGAAAATAATGTGTCAAGTTAGTTTTCTTGATCACAAAGCCAGATATCATATCTTAGACTTCAATAGAATGGTAGAATATGCATATGTGTTTATATAGAAGCAGGGCCACCATCTTTACCCAGTGCATTTTTTTAATTTCCTCAACTACCTACACGTGACCTGCCTAAATAACAAGTACCAGCTCCTATATATTTCACCTCATTTTCGTGTGAACACGTAGGAAAGCCCATCATCTCCCATTCATTCATCCACGCATTTTACATTTCCACATAACTCTCTCTTCACCATTTTCATTCAATAAGTAGATTTTAGTACAGATAAACATAGGACCTAATGGTGGACACATGATCAAGATGATGTTAGCATACACGTATGACTGGGAGGCATCGTGAAAGAAACAAATACATGAATCAGTCCTTCCCCACCCAATAGCGATCATGGTGCAATGCCCAAGGAGCACACGCTTCCATTGATAGTTCGACTGCAAACCGTGTAGGTTATGCTTAGGGATCGAGCAGCCGAGTGGGCTTAGGGGCTTGGCCCAAGCTAGAAATAACCCCGTGCAAGCTTGGCTCGAATTCAGAGTTTCACAGGCCGAGCCGAGTCGTCATGTTTGACTCATTCCTGCCACTGGCCAAGCCCAACTCGACCCGAGATAGCTAGTTGTGTTTTAGCCCAAGCATAGCCCAACATGCCAAGGCCCAAAAAGATGCAAGCTATGTCCTCAACACCTTGTAGCCTATGTTGTTATACAATGTGTTCACATTGATTGATCGATGTCACTTACTGTATGTTCATGCTTCATGGGTGAGGGCCAATTTTTTTTGTTTCGCATCACACTTCTACACAATTGTCTCTTGACCATTTTCATATAATAAGTAGATTTTAGTACAAGTAACCATGGGAGATAATGGTGAACACAAAATCAAAACGATGTCAGTAAACAGGTATGGCTACGAGGCATAGGGAAAGAAACAAATACGGTGAGTTCCTCGACACCTAGCATGAGCAGTCATGTTACCACACCCTAAGAGTGCACTCTTTTGCATTGATGATTGGATTTCAAGCAGCGTACTAAACAATATGAGAGGATCGAGCAGTTTTTTTGTTGTGGACCATAATGACGTGTCGGTACTCGATAGTGATTGAATTGGTAGAGAACGTGGTGAGCATGCTCTGATATCGATCGGGATGCGAATGGAGATGTCTCCATCAAGGATTTGGGTAATTAAGCAAGCTCGTGTAAAATATTGTATAGGAATAAGGAGCTCTTGAAGCGGAAACATGTGGCGAAACATAGCAATATTATTTATATTTAGCTTTGAGCAACAAGATGAGCAATTTTTGCAAGTTGATAATTAGATAGAAGAGTCATGATTTGGTACAACCTCCCTCACAAGACATATCACGTTTCGGGAGAGGACCCGATACTGGGCCGGCTACCTAACAGGAACCGAGCAGGCGCAACAACTGGGCCGGCCCACTGACAGGAACCGAGCAGGTAAAGCGGAAGTCACAAAAATACTGGGCCGGGACACTAACAGGAGCCGACCAGCAAGCAGAGCAGCACGACCAGCGGCAGGTGGGAGAGCTCCATGGCCAATGCTGGCATGGACAGGGAGCAGCAAGCCAGCAAAGCAGCAAACTTAGAAGCTCAATATGAGGGGATCGAGCAGTTTAATAATCTCCGCTGGTCTGTGGTTCACGATGGTGATTGGGTTGGTGGGATGGTGGTGAGCGTGATGAGTGTGCTCCAAGGTTTTGTACTTGGATATGGTTGAAGATGTCTCTGTCAAAGGATTTGGGTCATCAACCAAAATCACGTGTTGAGTGTTGTACATGGAAAACATGGCAAAACAAAGGACGGTTATTTGTCATTTCTATTTTCCCTTTTTTTCTCGTGGTAGCTAAAACACTGTTTCTTTTTTTAGTGGGGGTTCCCTAGCTGATTTCTGAAAATAATTTCTTCAGTCAGTTCTCTTGATCACAATGGCTGGCGTCATATCTCATATCCCATGAAAACTGAAATAGACTGGTAGAATTTGCATCTGTTTATATAGAAACCGGGCTGCCACCTCTATCTGGTACATTTTATTGATTTCCCCATCAACCTTCACATGTCTAAACGACACTTACCCACTCCTATATATTTGACCCTAGTTTTGCTTGAATGCGTAGGAAAGCTAGCCCATCATTTCCCATTGAGCCATGCTTTCTTACAATTCCATATAACTCTCTCTTGACCATTTAGATAGAGTAAGTAGATTTGAGTTCACATAAACACGGGAGATAATGGTAGACAGAAAATCAAGACAATATTCGTAAACACACGTACGACTGGGAGACATAGGGAAAGAAACAAATACATTGACAAAATCTGTGACACCCCAGAGTGGTCATGTTACCATGCGCGAGGATTAGACTCCAAACATTGTAGGCTACGCTTAGGGCTGGTCGAGTCAATTTAGCTTTTGGGCTTGGCTCAAGCTAGAAACAACCAGTGCTGTCTTGGCTCGACCAGAGAGATGAGCCGGTTTGTCCAAGCCAACATGTCTGATTCGTTCCTACCACGGGCCATGTCTAGCTCAACCCGAGCTCGTTAGTCATCTTTTAGCCCGAGCACAGCCCAGCAAGCCAAGTCCCACAAACTAGAAGGCTATGTCCTCAACACCTTGTAGGCTACGTTGTTGTGTACTTTGTTCACATTCCTTGGTTGATATCACTTATTGTATGTTCATGGGCGAGGGCCAGATATATCACTTATTGGTGTTTCGCCATCGCAAAGGGCTTGTCGGGTGGTGTTTTCGGAAAATCTTGATTACTACGAATTGGGGATGGATCACACAAAAAAATAGTGTATGTGCCCGCGCGCAAGGCACACCTACAGGGTGGACAGAGTGGGTTGCAACCCACCCTCGGAATGTTGGTTTAGTCTGTATACCATGGGAGAATAGAAGATAGGGCAGAGAGAAAAATTAGACAATGCCCAGAATGCACTGCAACTCATTCCCGACCCGGGCGAACAACTGACCAACCAGTCAACCACCTGCCTCGCGTCTGTGATCCCCTCAGCCCTCTCGCAATTTCACTTGCTACAGCAGCATGCCTCGATGGTGACTCGTCGTTGTTGTATACCATGAGCCATGGCCTGAGCGGCAGACGACAGATGCATAGAAGCCGACCTTGGCCAGTTGGCCTTGCCCAGCCCTGCTGGGCCAACAGTGGTACCACCGCGCCCGTGCGCTCAGACGCCGAGTATGTACTCATCCGGCGGCAGCAGCGTGCAGCAAGCCCATTGTTTCGTTGTCTTTGAGCAACTACAACGGGCCAACGGATTTCATCCGTCTGTTTCCGTTTATGTCCGAACGACGCGTCGGTGCAAACGGACCGATGTTCGGTTCACTGTCCGCTTTGACCCATTCCTAGCCCAAATTTAGGCGGGGTTTGCGTCCGTGCGGACATGCCACACTTGCATGCGTTGTCCTCTCTTGCCTGCCCGTTGGTGGCACACAGGGCAGTACCCCACCCACCCCATCCATTTCGACCTCCCTGGCCTCTTCATGCTTGCCACCGCCACCTAGCTTCCGTCCTCTTCGCGAACCCCAACGAATATTTGCAGTTTCGAGGAATGAGATATCGCTACCAAAGGTGCAAGTTAGAAAGATTACTGAATTTGAGTTTTTGAAGTGATTGGATTGGGTTGGTGGTGAGCGTGATGAGTTTGCTCCAATTTTTTATACTTGGATGTGGTTGAAGATGTCTCTGTCAAGGGATTTGGGCCTTCAAGCAAATCACGTGTTGAGTGTTGTATTGGGGAAAACAGAGGAGGATTATTGGTTGTTTCTATTTGTTTTGATTTATTTTTTACTTCCTTTTGTTTTCGAGGGTCCTGAACACTGAGTTGCCCTTGCAAAAGACAATGTAAATATTGCTGAAAATAATGTGTCGAGTTAGTTTTCTTAATCACAAAGCCAGACATCATATCTTAGACTTCAATAGAACGATAGAATATGCATGTGCTTATAGCCGGGCCGCCATCTCTACCCAGTGCATTTCACTATTAGGAAAAGGCCCACTAACGGCGCACCAGTTTTGCCTACTAATGGCGCATCACTGGTGCGCCAATAGTATCACGTCACTAGTATTTATTACTAATGACGCACCATTGGTGCGCCATTAGTATAGAGCACCATGCGCCATTAGTATGCCTCCCAGGGGCCATGTTTAACCATGTGCTTTGGCATACTAATGACGCACTATTGGGTGATGCGCCATTAGTGTGATTATCACAGTGCGCCATTAGTGTCTTGTGTGGTGCGTCACTAGTATGAATATTAGGGATTTTTTTTTTATTTCTGATATTTTCACAGGTTAAAAAATATTAGAGATCTAGGGGGCCATATGTAACGATGTTACCTGCGTCCACCAGATCATATCCAACACACAAGTTTCATCATATATACATACATAGCCAACACATAGTTCCATCGTTACATATTACAAAAGTTTCACAATGTTCATTCAACACCGTTATCCATCAATTCACACAAGTTTCACATTGATACAAAATAAAAACACAAATGGAAAAGAAGCACTCCATCCATGCAAGCTTCCGTGAATTAAATCAAATCTGCAAAATGATAAACAAGAAGTTAGAAAAAGAAGAAGAAGAGAAGACGAAGAAAAAGACTAGAAGAAGAATAAGAAGACGAATAAGAAGAATAAGAAGAAGACTATACGCTTATTATGTAAACTTAATCATTTTGTGCTAACATAAGTAATTTTGGAGCTAACCTATAGGAAACTAAGCATATAAGCTCTAAGTTAGCATATTAGAGCCAACTTAGGTAAAATGAAGTTAAC
Source organism: Aegilops umbellulata (assembly GCA_032464435.1). Lineage (NCBI taxonomy): Eukaryota > Viridiplantae > Streptophyta > Magnoliopsida > Poales > Poaceae > Aegilops > Aegilops umbellulata. Next base: position 563,566,418 of record CP136060.1, read on the forward strand.
CTATGTCATTTTGGATAAGAAGAATAAGAAGAAGACTATAAGCTTATTACGTAAACTTGATCATTTTGTGCTAACATAAATAATTTTGGAGCTAACCTATAGAAAACTAAGCATATAAGCTCTAAGTTAGCATATTAGAGCCAACTTAGGTAAAATGAAGCTAACATATGTCATTTTGGATAAGAAGAAGAATAAGAAGAAGACTATAAGCATATTAGAGATAAATAGGTAACTAAGTATATTTTGGAGATCTGACATACCTGACATAGTTCAGTTCTCATTGTTCTTCTCCTTCTCCTTCCTCAGGCTGATGCGCCAAGAGCGGCGAGGCGGTGGAGGCAGCTGTGGGATGTAGTCTTCTACCACAATTGCCGTGGTCATGTCGCCCAGCTGTGGGGTTGCCGGCGCCACCACCGGTGCGTGGTAATTGTCAGGCACCACCACCATCGCGAGGCCACCCTCAGCCACCACCATCTCTTGCCCATGGTCAGCCACCACCATCTCTTGCCCATGGTCAGCCACCACCATCTCTTGCACCTGGTCAGCCACCACCAGCGCTAGGTCATCCTCAGCCTGATGCCCATCGTCATCCTGCAACTCCTCATCCCCACTCTGCTCCTCTTCTCCCCCACTCCAGTCCGGATCATCCTTCTTGTTGTCTTCGCTGCTGCCAGAATCACTCCTGCCAGAATCGCTGTAGCCAGTGTCGCTGCTGCTACTCCCATTGACTGTTCAAATGTAACAATGACCGTTAACAATCGATGTGAGACAAAGCCAAATGTAGAGGAATAAGAAGAGGCAGAACGCACTGGCATCTTCGTCTTCAGCGTAGCGCATGCGACACATAGTCGTGTTGAAAACCTTCAACGTTCCCCAACAGTGGCATCATGAGCTAGGTCTATGCGTAGTTCTTCTTGCGCGAGTAGAACACAATTTGTTGTGGGCGTAGATATTGTCAACTCTTCTTGCCGCTACTAGTCTTATCTTGCTTCAGCGGTATTGTGGGATGAAGCGGCCCGGACCAACCTTACACGTACGCTTACGTGAGACCGGTTCCACCGACTAACATGCACTAGTTGCATAAGGTGGCTGGCGGGTGTCTGTCTCTCCTACTTTAGTTGGAGCGGATTCGATGAAAAGGGTCCTTATGAAGGGTAAATAGAAGTTGACAAATCACGTTATGGCTTTTACGTAGGTAAGAAAACGTTCTTGCTAGAACCCTAATTCAGCCACGTAAAAACTTGCAACAACAATTAGAGGACGTCTAACTTGTTTTTGCAGCAAGTGCTTTGTGATATGATATGGCCAAAGTTGTGATGAATGATGAATGATCTATATGTGATGTATGAGATGTTCATGCTATTGTAATAGGAATCACGACTTGCATCTCGATGAGTATGACAACCGGCAGGAGCCATAGGAGTTGTCTTTATTTTTTGTATGACCTGCGTGTCATTGAGAAACGCCATGTAAATTACTTTACTTTATTGCTAAACGCGTTAGCCATAGTAGTAGAAGTAACAGTTGGCGAGCAACTTCATGGAAACACGATGATGAAGATCATGATGATGAAGATCATGGTGTCAAGCCGGTGACAAGATGATCATGGAGCCCCAAGATGGAGATCGAAGGAGCTATGTGATATTGGCCATATCATGTCACGTTTATTATTTGATTGCATGTGATGTTTATCATGTTTTGCATCTTGTTTACTTAGAACGACGGTAGTAAATAAGATGATCCCTCATAATAATTTCAAGAAAGTGTTCACCCTAACTGTGCACCGTTGCGACAGTTCGTTGTTTCGAAGCACCACGTGATGATCGGGTGTGATAGATTCTAACGTTCACATACAACTTTACACACGCGAAACACTTAGGTTGACTTGACGAGCCTAGCATGTACAGACATGGCCTCGGAACACAGAAGACCGAAAGGTCGAGCATGAGTCGTATAGAAGATACGATCAACATAAAGATGTTCACCGATGTTGACTAGTCCGTCTCACGTGATGATCGGACACGGCCTAGTTGACTCGGATCATGTAATACTTAGATGACTAGTAGAGGGATGTCTATCTAAGTGGGAGTTCATTAAATAATTTGATTAAATGAACTTTATTATCATGAACTTAGTCTAAAATTTTTACAATATGTCTTGTAGATCAAATGGCCAACGTAGTCCTCAACTTCAACGCGTTCCTAGAGAAAACCAAGCTGAAAGACGATGGTAGCAACTATACGGACTGGGTCCGGAACCTGAGGATCATCCTCATAGCTGCCAAGAAAGATTATGTCCTACGAGCACCGCTGGGTGACGCACCTATTCTCCCTGCAGAACAAGACGTTATGAACGCTTGGCAGTCACGCTGTGATGATTACTCCCTCGTTCAGTGCGGCATGCTTTACAGCTTAGAGCCGGGGCTCCAAAAGCGTTTTGAGAGACATGGAGCATATGAGATGTTCGAAGAGCTGAAAATGGTTTTCCAAGCTCATGCCCGGGTCGAGAGATATGAAGTCTCCGACAAATTCTTTAGCTGTAAGATGGAGGAAAATGGCTCTGTCAGTGAGCACATACTCAAAATGTCTGGGTTGCACAACCGCTTGACTCAACTGGAAGTTAATCTCCCGGATGAAGCGGTCATTGACAGAATCCTCCAGTCGCTTCCACCTAGCTACAAGAGCTTTGTGATGAACTACAATATGCAGGGGATGGTAAAGACCATTCCTGAGGTATATGCTATGCTGAAATCAGCAGAGGTAGAAATCAAGAAGGAGCATCAAGTGTTGATGGTGAATAAAACCACTAAGTTCAAGAAGGGCAAGGGTAAAAAGAACTTCAAGAAGGACGGCAAGGAAGTTGCCGCGCCCGGTAAGCAAGTTGCCGGGAAGAAGCCAAAGAATGGACCCAAGCCCGAGACTGAGTGTTTTTATTGCAAGGGAAGTGGTCACTGGAAGCGGAACTGCCCCAAATACTTAGCGGACAAGAAGGCCGGCAAAACCAAAGGTATATGTGATATACATGTAATTGATGTGTACCTTACCAGTACTCGTAGTAGCTCTTGGGTATTTGATACCGGTGCAGTTGCTCACATTTGTAACTCAAAGCAGGAGCTGCGGAATAAACGGAGACTGGCGAAGGACGAGGTGACGATGCGCGTCGGGAATGGTTCCAAGGTCGATGTGATCGCCGTCGGCACGCTACCTCTACATTTACCTACGGGATTAGTTTTAAACCTCAATAATTGTTATTTAGTGCCAAGTTTGAGCATGAACATTGTGTCTGGATCTCGCTTAATTCGAGATGGCTACTCATTTAAATCCGAGAATAGTGGTTGTTCTATTTATATGAGAGAAATATTTTATGGTCATGCTCCAATGGTTATGGTTTATTCTTAATGAATCTCGTACGTGATGATACACATATTCATAGTGTGAATACCAAAAGAGTTAAAGTTGATAACAATAGTCCCACATATTTGTGGCACTGCCGCCTTGGTCACATAGGTGTCAAACGCATGAAGAAGCTCCATGCAGATGGACTTTTAGAGTCTCTTGATTATGAATCATTTGACACATGCGAACCATGCCTCATGGGTAAAATGACCAAGACTCCGTTCTCAGGAACAATGGAGCGAGCAACCAACTTATTGGAAATCATACATACCGATGTGTGCGGTCCAATGAGTGTTGAGGCTCGCGGTGGCTATCGTTATGTTCTCACCCTCACTGATGACTTGAGCAGATATGGGTATGTCTACTTAATGAAACACAAGTCTGATGTCGTGGTTCTAAGTCTGACAGTAAGAATGGGGGGTAAGTATGGAGAGGCAAGATCCTAGCTATGGAGTAGTTGTATGCGCAAGGAGTTTTACGAGTTCGGGCCCTTCTCTGAGGAAGTAACAGCCCTACGTCTCGGAGCCCGGAGGCAGTCGACTGGATTATGTGTGTGTGTGTGTTACAAAGTTGCGAACCCTTGTCCAAGTGGAGGGGGGTGGCTTATATAGAGTTCGCCAGGACCCCAGCCAGCCCACGTTACAAGGAGTTTAATGTACATAAAGAGAGGGGGTTACTGGTAACGCCTGTAATAAAGGACCATAAAGGCCATAAAAGCTACTTATGAGGTGACCGTTTGTAGGCAGTGCCTTTAGGTCTTCTTATAGTCGAGTGGTTGTCTTCATGGTCGACTGCTTGTGCTTCTGGTCGAGTGCGCTCGTGTCCGTCGACTGGGCTGACCAGGTCGACTGAAATGTTGATACTTCTTAGAATGTCTTTCATTGTAGGAGTCATGTCCTTGATTGGGTACCTCAGGTATGATAAGTTACCCTACCCTAGGTACGTATCCTCGTCATTAGCCCCCGAATGGGTCAGGGGTTAAGTGAGAATGGGGCCGAGCCTATGCTTCCGACTCAACCTCCATGCTTCGGTTGCATCTGTCTTTGGATAAATGGGAGTTACGGTGGGAACCCATTCTTCAGTTGCCTTGATCCATTCTGGTGTCCGTCGAGTGGTTTCATATTACCGTCGAGTGTGTTTGCGTGACGAGTCTCTTGGGAGACTTAAGGAAACGGATCTTTTCGTCTGACAAACCGTCCTGTCGATCGCGGATCTTGCGGGATTTGAAAATTGGGGAGCGTACCGGACGGAGAAAATCGCGCGAATCGGCTGGATAAGGCAAGGGCGCCTCGACCTCCGCGCCACCTTTTTCGCCACGTACTGCGCGTGCGCCTGTTGCGGGATTTGACTGGGGGGCGCAGGCCCACTGATCAGCCACTCGGGTGTGGCCTTATATAAGGTAATGATTCCGATTTTTTTACTGTGCGCCCTTGTTTTTCTTCTCCCTTCCTCCGTAAGCCTCCGCCTCGCTCTTCGCTGCAAACTCGACACCGCCGCTCGGCCAAGACCTCGTTCGAGACGATGGGGACGGACAAGACGGCGGCGGCGGAACGCGCGAAGAAGGCCGCGGCAAAGGGTAAGGGGAAGAAATCTGGCCGAGGCGGGTCGTCCTCGCGGGCCGCTCTGCCGTCCGGCTGGTTGCAGGGGGATTGGATGCCCTCCATCCTTACTCAAGCGGATATCGACGACATGGTGGAGGGGGGACTCATTCCCTACAAGGCTGCTCGCCTCCCTGGGAAGGAGACGGAGCCGGAACCTCGCGAGGGTGAGCGCGTCCTGATAGCCACCCATGTCGACCGGGGGTTTTCCCTGCCCCCGAGTCCTTTTTTTAGGGCCTTTCTGAACTTCTTCGGAGCGCAGCTCCACCATTTCACGCCCAACTCCATTGTCTATCTTGCTGCGTTCGTATCTCTGTGTGAGTGTTTCTTAGGCTGTCGACCTCACTGGGGCCTCTTCAAGCATATCTTCACTTGCCGATCCCAGTCGGTTAAAAAGCTCAACCCGGACAGGGAAAGGACACAGGTGATCCAGATGTGCGGGGGCCTCGGGATCCAGACGAGGGGTAAGAGTTGTTTTCCTCCCATGACACTTCCCGATTCCGTGCGCGGGTGGCAGTCGACTTGGTTCTACTGCAAGGACCACCCGACCCCTGGCCACTCGACCGGCCTTCCTCCTTTTACCTTGGACCAAGTGCAGAAACCCGCTTCTTTGAAAGTGGTTCCAAAGGAGAAGGCTCAGGTGAAGGTATTAGTCAGTCGAGTGGTTGAGTTGGTTCGGGAAGGCGTGACCGGCATGGATTTGCTCGAAGTCTTCCTCCAGCGACGAATCCAACCTCTCCAGGCTCGGGATCACTCGATGTGGTTGTATTCCGGGCCCGACGACTCCACTCGGATCCACCCGGAGGGGGTCGAGGCTTCTGTACTGGAGAGCTGGCTGACCAGCATGACCGGGAATAAGGACAACCCCAGGGGTTCTAGGAGGATTGCTCCGCTTGATGGGATGATGGAGACAGACAAGGTACGTTTCACTTCTTCCGACTGAAATTTTCACTCCGTCTAGTAACTACACTACTAGAAAAAGGGCTATAGACGGGATTGACACTAATGGCGCACCAGACAAGTGGTGCGCCATTAGTATATACTAATGGCGCACCACCTTCTGATACGCCATTAGTGTTGAAACTACTAATGGCGCACCAGGCCTGGGGTGCGCCATTAGTGTCCTAAATTTTTTTTTTTGAACTAGCGCGTCTGGCCAAACATACTAATGGCGCATCCTTGTAAGGTGCGCCATTACTAGTTGTAACTAGTAATGGCGCACCAGTGAAAGGGTGCGCCACTAATGATTTTTTTTTAATTATATTTTTTATTCCTTTTGTTGGAAAACTACTAATGGCGCACTGCCGCAAAGTGCGCCATTAGTAGTTCAAACTACTAATGGCGCACTGAGACAGAGTGCGCCATTAGTATGATTTACTTTTTTCGCAAAACTACTAATGGCGCATCAGGCTCTGGTGCGCCATTAGTAACCTGGATTACTAATGGCGCATTTATGTCAGGTGCGCCATTAGTAAGTGGGCAGCAACAAGATATTTTGGGCAGCCTCTCCTACCCACACTCACTTTCTCCCCCACTTCATTCTCCAGCTCCTCCTTGTCTCGGGTGCCTCCTCTCTTTCTTCTCATTTCCACCATAGATTCATTCAAATTAAGTGGTTAAATTACCTTGTTTTGATAGGTAAGTAAGGGGGAAACTATATTTACGTTGTTCTTCCTACAACAATGTGCACATGCACTTTTTATGGCCTAGCTAGATCTATGTATGTTCGTGGTGTTGCATATGTTAGTGGTGTTGCATATGTGTTTGTGGTTGGAGGTGTACCGGTATTTGAAATGCAATAGTTGCCAATATTTTGCCGGAATGTTGATTCATTTCCGTTTCGGCGATAATTTTGGCATTAAGCATTCTTTTTGGTCCTATTTTTAGGGAAAGTCATGCCAAATTTTTTCTTGGTTCTAAAATATTGTTTTGCTCTACCCCGCAGGCAACCATGGTCCGCACGATGACCGAAGGCATCGTGAATAGGTTTTTGAGGTCCGCGAAGGCCGAGATGCTTCAAAAGAACGAGACGGAGATAAGATGTCCGTGTCGAAGATGCAAGCTGCAGAGCCTTATTGCGGACCCGGATTCCGGGCAGGTGCGGGACCACCTGCTCTTGCGTGGTTTCATGGATGGCTATCGGTGGCAAGGTGATGAAGATGACTACGAAGTCGTCCATGGGGGCCGGGCAAGAAATGAGGAAGGGCAGCAAGACAACCACCGCGGCTCGGGCGGGCGAGAAGACGAAGAATCCCCAGGAGATGATCATGACGGTGATGCTGTACACAGTCATGATGATGAGGAAGATGCCGGAGCAGACGACGGGCATGATCATGAAGATGATGATGCCGGCGGAGCAGACGACGGTGGACCATCGATGGGCTGGGTGCAGGACCCTTATATTCAAAAGCTGCTTCTCAAGCAGACGGATAACGCAAGAGCTGCCGCCCGAGAGAAAGCCAAGGTGGATCAACTTGAGTTAGACGCGGTTACTCCATTGTATGAAGGATGCAGGCCCGAGGATACCCGCCTGAAAGTAACGCTCATGGCTCTGGAGATGAAGGTAAAACACAAAATGACGGACGCATGCTTCGACGAGAACATGTCATTCTGGCACGAACGTCTTCCAAAGGGGAACAAGTGCCCGACCAGTTTGGAGGAGGCGAAGAAAATCGTGTGTCCTCTGGATTTACCGCACGTGAAATACCATGTCTGCATGAACAATTGCATCATTTATCGGGGCGAGCACGCGGAGTCTACCATATGTCCGGTGTGCGGCGTCACTCGATACAAGAAGAGGAAGAAAGCTCCTCGAAAAGTGGTGTGGTACTTTCCGATCACTCCTCGTCTGCAGCGGTATTTCGCGGATCCTAAGGTAGCAAAGCTCCTGCGTTGGCACGCGGATAGGGAGCAGAAGAAGCGAGAAGATGACGCAAATGATCCGGAGATAGATAAAAAAGACAAGATGCTGAGTCACCCTAAGGATGCGAGCCAGTGGCAAGCGTTGAATTTTGAATACCCAGAATTTGGGAAGGATCCAAGGAACATCGTGCTGGGCGCGAGCACCGATGGAGTCAATCCGTTTGGCAGCCAGAGAAGCACACATAGCACCTGGCCTGTGTTTGTGTGGATGTACAACCTTCCCCCCTGGTTGTGCATGAAGAGGAAGTACATTCACATGAGTATGCTAATTGAAGGGCCGAAACAACCAGGGAACGACATCAATCTGTATCTGGGGCTGCTGAAGGAGGAGCTAGACACGCTGTGGAAAACGCCAGCCAATACGTGGGACGCCGCAGAGAAAGAATATTTCCCTATGAGAGCCGCACTGCTCACGACGGTGCACGACTATCTCGGTTATGGATATCTCGCGGGGCAGGTAGTCCACGGATTTTCTGGATGCGTACGGTGCATGGACGACACAACGTATCGCCAGCTAGATAGAGATCCCGGGTCTTCGAAAACCGTGTTCATGGGACATCGAAGGTGGCTTCGCGACGATGACCCGTGGAGGAAACGCAAGGATCTGTTCGATGGTGAAACCGAACCCCGAAAACGCCCGTGTACGAGGAGCGGCGAGGAAATAGACAAGCTGTTGAAAAATTGGAAAGACTGCCCACTGCCGGGAAAGAAGCAAAAGGCACCAGAGCCGGGAAAGAAGCGAAAGGCGCCAGAGCCGCTACTGAAGGTATGGAAAACGAGGTCTGTTTTCTGGGACTTGCCGTACTGGAAGATCCACCGTGTGCCTCACAGCCTTGATGTCATGCATATCACGAAGAACGTGTGCGAGAGTCTGCTTAGTACCCTGCTCAACATGCCAGAGAGGACCAAAGATGGGCCGAAAGCAAGGGCAGACTTGAAATCAATGGGCATCAGGCAGGAGCTTCACGCTATATATGATGATGATGATGATGATGAGGCGAAGCAGGACACAGAATGTCGTCGCAAAGGCAAAAAGGCCAAGAAGACCGGAAATGACTACCCTCCCGCGTGCTTCACTCTAAGTCAGGAGGAGATCGAGCAGTTTTTCACCTGCCTCCTAGGAGTAAAACTTCCTTACGGTTACGCGGGGAAGATAAGCAGATACCTAGACCCAGCGAAGCAGAAGTTCAGCGGGATGAAGTCTCACGACTGTCATGTGCTGATGACGCAGATACTTCCAGTTGCAATCCGTGGGATCATGGACGCTCACGTCCGTGAAACGCTATTTGGCCTATGCAACTTCTTCGACGTCATCTCTCGGAAGTCGATTGGCGTGAGGCAACTCAGAAGGCTACAGGAAGAGATCGTGGTGATACTATGCGAGCTTGAGATGTACTTCCCGCCCGCATTCTTCGACGTTATGGTGCATCTGCTGGTCCATATAGTGGAGGATATCATCCAACTCGGGCCGACGTTCCTGCACAGCATGATGCCGTTCGAAAGGATGAATGGTGTCATCAAAGGATACGTTCGTAACATGTCACGTCCAGAGGGAAGCATAGCCAGGGGCTTTCTAACCGAAGAGTGCATCTCGTACTGCATGAATTATCTAGGCATCGAGAACCCCGTTGGTCTGCCCGTCAACAGGCACCTCGGCAGGCTCGCTGGATGGGGTCACCGTGAGGGTCGCCGCGAAATGCATGTCGACTTCGAGGGTCGACTCGCCGACTTTGAAAGAGCAAACCTAGTCGCGCTACAACACATAGACGTGGTCGATCCTTGGGTGGTAGAGCACAAAACCTTTATTAAGAAGACGTACAATGACCGAGGCCAACAGAGGACGGACGGAGATATACTCAAAGAGCACAACTCATGTTTCACGCGTTGGTTCAAGCAGAAGCTTCTGTCGTACCCTTTACATGAGGATTCTTCCGCGGAAGAACAACTCATATTCGCCTTGTCACAGGGCGCCGAGCACAACCTGATGACCTATGAGGCGTACGATATCAACGGCTACACATTCTACACCGAGGCCAAGGACATGAAGAGCGATGGTTATCAGAACTCCGGGGTAACGATGGAATCCTACACCGGTAACGACAAGGACAGATACTACGGAAGGATCGAGGAGATCTGGGAGCTGAGCTACGCTGGAGAGAAGGTCCCGATGTTCCGTGTCAGATGGGCCAAGAGCGTCCTAAAAGAAGACCGGTATTTCACCATCATGGTTATACCCGAAGCCAAATCCAAGACCGCGGGCGCAAACGTCACCGCGAAAAATGAGCCATGGGTACTGGCTTCCCAAGTGGACCAATGCTTCTTCATTACCGACCCATCAAAGACCAGCCGTGTTGTCGTGAGGAGAGGCAAAAGGAAGATCATCGGAATGGATGGCGTAGCCAATGAGCAAGACTTCGACAAGTACGGCGACCCGAGGATCGAACATGACGACGATGATGAAGTAGCAGCATACACCACAAGAAGAAGCAGGACCACCCTACCTAAAGGACGTCCGTTCCACAGAAGAACTCCATTTGCGAAAAAGAAGGGCAAGAAGATTGTATTTAATTAAATCGTAGCCTTCATTTCTCGATTGTATTTCATGGGCACTTTTTGAACTATCATGAATATTTTTAAATTTCCTGGACACTCGATCTCGATTCCCCTCCATCTCGATCGCTATCCCACCTCGCCAGATCCGGTCCCACTCACCGCCGAGCACCCCCCCGGTCCACCGGCCGCCGTCGCCCCCCGCACCCTCGATTCCCCTACTCAACCGCCGCCGCCAACCCCCCGCACCCCTCCCCTACTCAACCGCCGCCACCGACCCCCCTTTTAAAATTATTATTGTCTTATAAAAAAAATTAATGTTATGATTTAAACAAGTTTGAACATATTTAAACACAAATAATTATCAAACAGCATTTTAAATGCATAAAAAAAATTTGTGGAGCCTGGGAATCGAACACAGGACCTCTTGGTGTGAGAACAGGCACCTGACCAGTCGAGCTAGTAGAGGGGAGTTGATGTGGAAAAGGTCAGGTGTGAGATAACCTGTTGGCTCGAGCGAAAATAAAAAAAATACTAATGGCGCACCAGGGTGAGGTGCGCCATTAGCATGTATATACTTATGGCGCACCGAGGGGTGGTGCGCCATTAGTATTGTGCCGCCCCTCCTTTGTCCCGCGCCCCCCCTCGATCCCCTTCCCCTCTCTCTCCCTCGCCCTCGCACGCCCTCGATCCCCTTCCCCTCTCCTCTCCCAACGCCGCCGCCCCGCCCGCCCCCTGTCTCTTCCCCCTCACCGCCCCTTCCTCGCGCCGCCGCCTCGCCGTCACCCTCCGGCACCGGCCCCTCCTCGCCGCCGCCTCACCTCGCCCTCTCACCACGGCCACAGAGGCTCCTGGATCTGAACCAGCCGCCGCCGGACAGCAGCAGGTCAGTAAGCCTCTCTCTCTCTCTCTCTCTCTCTCTCTCTCTCTCCATTCATGTACCTTCACCTGGCCTGCTGTGACTCACTCAACCCCCATTTGCATCTAGGCAGGCGGCATCCGTCACCGGCAGGCAGGCGACATCCATCACCGGCAAACCTCCCACGCACCGTGCCTCGGACGCACAGCAGCAGGTCAGACCCCCCCCCCTCTCTCTCTGGCACGATGAGTTATAGGATCAATGCCTAAGTTTTGTTGAGCACACAGATTTCTTTTCTGTAAGCATTGGTATTATGTGCTTCCCATAGTTGGTATAAAAATAAAGAAAACAATTTAGTTCTGTTTCTGTTCTCTCTGTCTTGTGAATGGAAATGGTATTTCGCTTGTGAGTTGTGATTCGAAATTCTCTGGCCTCCTGGTGCCTTAATTATGTTTCTCTTGTGATTGCAAAATTCCTATCAGGAACAGGTACACACTTCCCTGGCTGTGTTGCAGCTCAACCCCCCATTTATAGCAGCAGCAAGGTAATTGGCAGGCAGACGGCAGCGGCATCGATCCGTTGCCGGCAGAAGGCAGGCAGGCAGCATCCATCACCAGCGCGCTTGCGCCAACGTACGTTGCTATACACGCACTCATATCCATTCATTTGCAGCTTACAGCAGCCTACTCTGAAATGATCTATCTTTTTTATCAAATTCGGATAGCACTATATTTCAGTCAACTATATATTTGTTCAGTGTCACCTTGAGTTTGAGTTAATTAGTTGAATTATCTGTTATCCTCACTGAAAGCTATTCACATACAAGTCACACAGGTCTAGAGGAAGACTAATATAAGTATCACATTAATGCAAGAGATATATCTCGCAAAAAGAAATTTAATGCAAGAGATATACATGTATCGCATGTATATGAGAATGATTATTAGAAAAGAAAAAGGTGCCTGTGAGCAGAGTTGTCAAAACATAAAGCATGTGTATCATGATAGTGATTATAATTAGCTAGTCTAGAATCATTATATCTGAAATTCTGAATAGCATATATCCCTTTGAAACATAGACTATAAGTATGTATGACAAGCCAACTGGTTGGTACAAAGTATTCTCTGGATGTATGGCCACATTACAATTAATTAATATATTGTCAAACTAAACAGAAAATTTAAACTAGCAGTATGCATGTACACTGGTGTGTTCAAATAGTACACCTAGAAAGTCTACAACAGAATAAGCAAATATAGCAGTAGAAAAGAATATAGATTTTCGTAGTGTCCTTCTTTAAAATATCTAGCAATAATGCAATTTATTAGGTTGATCAAGCAAAGAATGTACACATATTGGAAACCTTATTTGTGAGACCTCTTGTACATAACTTTCCCTCCTTGCTTATAAGGCAGAGCAACTGCATTTGTTGGCCAGAATAACTGCATTTGTTGGCCACAATATCCGAATTTGTTAAATCTTACAGTTTGTTAATTCGATCGTGTTGGTGTCAGTATGCTGTTGATTCGAACCATACCTGCATTTCTACGTCAGCTGTGAAATGCCCAACCATGAGCTAATTCAAAACTTAGATGGAACTTTTCCCAATTCCATGGCTGTTATCACTTCATCTTGTGCTCAGCCAATTGAACCAAGTTTGAAATATGAGGATGTGGTGCCCTTCTGAGAAAATAGTTGTCTGACCTGAACTTTTGAATGTTCAGTGCTAGGATAACAAAATGGTACCATGTAGGCTCCTGATTGCTGGTATCTGAAAACTGAATTTGTAGCAGTCAGAACTCAGTTTCCAATGTGTTGAAGCAGAGCACATTTGTGTTGAAGCAGAGCACATTTGTTAGCAGAGCTCCTGGGATAATGATTTTGCAGGTACCCCGAGAGGCCCTTGAGTTTGCCGGAATGTCGATTAACTTCCGTTCCGGCAAATTCGGGTACTCCATATGTCCTATTTTCAGCAAAGGTCATGCTGAAATTTTCCGTGAATTTTAGCATGACTTTGCTAAAAATAGGACATATGGGGTACTTGTGACTAATGCATGGGCCAGGGTATCTTAGTAGTTAATTAAGTAGGATCAAGTGCCCCGGGGTACTTGTGACTAATGCATGGCTTTTAGGGTGCCTCGGCGTCAAAAAACCCTCAATGATAAAAGCTTAGATTTTAGGATGCCTCGGTGTCGACAAACCCTAAATGATGAGACCATGATCTTGTTCCTTGACAATAACCAACTTTTTGACCAAACTTTGTTTCTATTTAGAGAGAAACATGGCCCACAACGATGAGGCCGGGGGTTCGGGTGGCAAGGCATTCTGGGAGCTGTCCCAGGAGATGGAGGAACAACCTCACTTGTATGAGGACACCGCCTTCCCCACCGATCCTGAGACCACTGATGGTGCCGCCGAGGATGACCCCACTGATGCCACCACTGATGGTGCCGCCGAGGATGCCACCACTGATGATGGCGGCGCACGCACAGATGGCAGCCAGAAGAGGCAACGGAAGGACCGGCGCCCGACCGTGCTCCGCACCCTCAAGGAGGAAGTTACTGAAGTGGACTCCGACGGGAATCCAATGGCGTCCGAACGAATAGTCAAGGGGTACTCGCTTCAGCTCGGGTGCATTCTCCGGAGCACCGTCTCGATCAACACCGAGAACCTGAGGGTCTGTGAGCAGAACTCGGTCCCATTACAGGAGAAGAAGAAGGCACGCAAAAGAAAGACAAACAAGGGTGCGGGCCAGCCGGCAACGAGTACGATCCGTGCTCAGGACGGGCCACCTTCACCTGAGGATTTAATGAGGAGGGTGCATGTGGCCGGTAGGCCGATGCTACCGAGAAATATGCTCGATGTTGCAACCGGTTCTATGCGGAGTCTGCATGACAGTGTTCTTGCTTTGGAGAAGCGGCGTCTCAGAGAGAAGGATGTGGCATACCCGGTTTTCGTGGCCAAGGTGCCAGAGGGCAAGGGCTTTGTGGATAACTCCATCGGGGGTACGATCGTCCTGCGGTTTGATGACATCCACGCTATGTTGAACCTTCATCCGCTGCACTACACCTTCGTTCGGCTATTTTCGCTGAGTATGGAGATGCGGATCATTCGCGACAAGACCCCGGACATCGTGATAGTCGACCCCTTCTACATGCGTGCCAATATCTTGGGCAGCGCTGGGGACCGGCAAGTCGCGAGTTCTTACCTCGAAGGCGTCATTCTGGCAAACCCAGATAAGGATAACTTCCTCGTGCCTTACTTTCCCGAGTAAGTCCTCCCCTCAACCGCCCCTAACATACGAATTCTTAGATTTCGATCGTTTTTTTTAACATTCCGTGTTTTCTGCAGTGACACACATTGCACGCTCATCCTCCTAAGCCCCAAATATTCCATGGCCACGTATTTCGACCCGGACCGTCAATCGAACGTAGACTACACAAATGTCAAGAAGGTTCTTGATGATGTTCTCCCCGGCTACGCCCAATCTGGAGGCACCTTCAACAGGCCTATTCGTAAGTACGGCAAGCACGTGTTCTCCCACAATACGACGTTCTGCTGCGTCAAGCAGCCGACTGGCGGTCAGAAGGGTGCCTACTACGCCATCCATCACATGCGGGCGATCGTACGGGACCATCATCAACTTCTGCTACCGAGTAAACTCAAAGATTGGGCCGCGAGCGTGTCGGCAATCCAGGACGCGGACATCAGACAAGAATTCTTTCGCATCCAGTCGGAGTTTGCGGAAATCATCCATCAAGATGTCCTTCGTACCTCGGGGCAGTTCTACCTCAGAAATCAACCGTCCAACAGTGAGATAGACGGAATGCTACAAATGCAGGCTGACAACGCTCGTAATTTCATGACTCCCACGATAGACGGCGGCTTCATCCACGCTCCGGTCCCTTGAGTCGAGAGTCGCTCCTTGTAATTAAACTTTAATGAACTTTTAGTATGTCTCTTTGGTTTCGATAGTCGTTAAACTTAGATGTAATCGATGCTATTAATGTCTTGCTTTTCTCTTCCGATCATTCTGTTGCATACTTATATATTGCTTATGTATTGTTTGTGAATTGGTACTAACGTTTGGCTAGTGCATAGCGATGCCATCGTATGTCGTCTACAAGGGTAAGGTTCCCGGAGTCTACGACGACTGGGAGGAGTGTCGGAGACAGGTTCACCGATTCAGCGGAAACAGTTACAAAGGGTACACCACTAGGGCCGAGGCCGAATCTAGATACGCCCGCTATCTAGCGGGAGAGGGGAGGGAGCGTTGGAGGAACCGGATGAAGACGAGTTCCATCGTGATGATGCTCATCGTGATGACCGCAGCTCTCTTCTATGTGATGGTAGTTTAGATGATCGATATCGACTTGTAATGTGAAGACAAACTCGCTACTCGCGGTCTCGAGACTTGTAATATAATGTTCTATCTTTGTTCGGTCTTTTCAATTCGGAGACTAATATGATGAATTGTATTCGGAGACTAATATGATGAATTGTATTCGGAGACTAATATGATGAATTGTATTCAGAGACTAATCTTTTATTGTATTCGATGAATCTGTTGTTGATGTGTGCTGTTTATATTTTGTCCAATTATACATTTTGTAACCTGTGCAAAAAACAGAAAACTAAAAAATAAAAAAAAACCTAATATTCATACTAATGGCGCATCACACAAAAGTGCGCCATTAGTATTCCAGAGGATACTAATGGCGCATCCCCAAAAAGTGCGCCATTAGTATGCCTAGGTTACTAATGGCGCATCACCCAGAGGTGCGCCATTAGTATACCAAAGCACCTGGCTATACATGGTGCTGGTAGGCATACTAATGGCGCACCGTGCCCCATACTAATGGCGCACTGGTGGTGCGCCATTAGTATACCAGATACTAATGGCGCACCGGTGGTGCGCCATTAGTAAATATTACTAATGGCGTGCTACTAATGGCGCACCACTAATGCGCCATTAATGGCCAAATTAGGTGCGCCATTAGTAGCCCTTTTTCTAGTAGTGCTAGCTTGTGATAAGTCGAGTGATCCTTGCTCTGCCCATTGTCTTGCAGGAGATCAACGACATGTATTCGATGCCGAATGGGAACCAGGAGCAAGTATCTGAAGGAGGAGGGAGTGGAGGCGAAGGAAGTGAGGGTGAAGGTGAAGTCGAGGAGTGGGAATCTGATGATGACGTAGAGGAGGAGGTCAGCGACGACTCGGGTGATGAAGATGAAGAGGTGGAGGTCGACCCCCCTCGACGCGAGAGACGCTCCAAGAACGCTCAGGATCCCGCCGTGGGGCGCAGTCAGTCGAGTGCTCCGGTGGGCCAGTCATCCAAGCGCCCTCGGACCGCGTCGCCGGCCCCAACTGAGAAGGCACCCAAGCAGCTCAGAGCCGTCCCGACCAAGCCACCCAAGGCCTTGCCCAAGATCAGGGTCGCCATCCCTATCATCTCTGGGTGAGTGACTGTTTTTATCTTTCTTGAGTCGACTAGAACGGATTCTTAGTCGATTCACTTTCAAATTATTTGCTTGGAATCGTGCAGCGCCGCGACTTCCGAGACTTCCATCCAGAATGTCGATGAGACGATGGAGGACGCCGTCACTTCCAACTTAGGTATAATCTTTGACGCGATCCGACTGTTTAACTGCTGAGTCGATTGGATATTCATTTCTGAACCTTTGTAGCTCCGACCAACATTATTGACCTTCCGGATGATGAGGAGGAGGCGGAAGTGCCGCTCAGGCCTTTTAGGAGGAGAGGCCCGAGGACCCCGGTCGACAAGGCTCCTCAGACCACGCCGACTGCTGAGGCGGTGGTCCAAGGGGGTGACAACACCGCCCGGACTACTGTGACTTTTGCTGAACCACTGACGACTGCCCGGCCTTCGTCGTCGACTGCTCCCCCACTGGTCGACCCGCCCTTGTTCTTCGCCGCCTACCAGACCCCGGAGGATCAAGTGAGTGCTGCTAAGGAGGCTATACGTCAGGCGGGGCTCGTGATGGAGCAGACCAAAGCGGCTCGGGATGCCAGCCAAGCGGCCTATGACATCAGCTCGGCGTTGCAGCAGAACGTCCAGGTTAGTTGGTCTTCACTTGCGTTGTACACCCACTGGGTGCTGTTGATCTGAAATATTTCATTGGTGGGGGCACGCTGAGTGCACCCACTGGGTGTAGTCCCCAAGGCCACGGTCGACTGCTGGCAGTCGACTGCGGTCTTTATTCTTTCAAACTTCCTCACTCGACTGATCGGATTGGGTCGAGTGGAAATCAGGCAAACCGGTGGGGGCACGCTGAGTGCACCCACTGGGTGTAGTCCCCGAGGCTACTGTCGAATGTTTTGATTCAGCTGTAGTCTTAGAAGTGTTGTGCTCTTTCTTTCTGTCACTCGGGAGTAACTTGTCTTTGATACCCTTTGTCGATTGACTCTTTGCAGAAGTCTTGTGAGCTTGTTGCTCAGCTCGCTGATCTGAAGAATAAGCAGATCCAGCTTAATCTTGATTTACAGTTTGCTCAGGAAAACGTGCAGAAGGCGAAGGATGAAGCAAAAGGTATGGCTGGTGAGGACTCGACGGCTGTCTCTGTTCTGCCTGTTCTCAACTCTGTGCTCATTGTTGCTTTGCAGACGAACTGGAGAAGGCCCTGAAGAAGAAAGATCTTGACCTTGCGGAGGCACAAAAGGCGGCTGCGGAGAAGTTGAAGCTCGCTGAAGAGAAACTTGCTTCAGTCGGTCAACTTGAGAGCGAGAATGCTAGGCTGAAGTCTGCTCTTGACGCGGCCAATAAGGAAGTGAGTCGACTGAAGACTGACAAGGTTAACCTGACTGACAAGATCGGCCAGATGGCGGGGAAGCACAAAGACTTGGAGGATTATCTTGGGGGTCTTGCCAAGAAACTATTCCTCATGCTTGAAGGTAATCCCCTTTGCACGACTGACTTGCTGTTGTCGACTCATCATTTGATTACAATTTTGCGTTGTCAAAACTTCTTTCAGAATTCTGTCGGAATTTTGAGGAAGAGACCAGTCGAGTGGAGACCAGCCTGGACCCTATCAATTCTCCTGTGAAGGATGAAGTGGCCATGAATGTCCTCCGGTTGGAATCCCGTATCGCTGGTGTGGTGGACTACCTGGCTCGACTGAAAGCGGCAGTGTCGCGGATCGACTCCGCACTCTGGCCCAAGGAGACGCTTCAGAACGACCTTGAATCCTTGGTCAATCGACTAAGTGAGGTTCCAGGCCGAGTGCAAGAATGGAAAAAGTCTTCTGCCAGGTGTGGTGCCGATGTTTCTCTGTCGCTGGTTCGTGTCCACTGCAAGGAGGCTCGAGAAGAGAAGCTGGCCGCCCTCCAAGTTGTCAATACGAGGAAGCATAACTTTCAGGACTTCATGGAGACCTTCATCGCTGCTGCCACTCGGATCTCTGATGGGATTGACTTGGACGAATTTGTTGCACCATCCAGTCCTCCACCGGAGGAGTAAAAAACTGTTGTTCCCTGCCTTAAATTTGCCTCGGAATGCCGAGTGGTTTATGTAACCGATAAACTCCGTCGAGCTTATAGCTCGAGTACTTTTATTTGCGATCTAGGATCTTTTGATTTTATCCGAACACGGCTCGACGTTGAATGTCTTCGTGACTTGATCCGCCGATCTACTATTCGTTGTTCCCTCAGAGGCTGCTATTCGTTGTTCCCTCAGAGGCTGCCTGGTTTGCACGATGCTTATCGCCGCGATGGTGTCTGTCAACATGGCTTAGGCGAGCACTGGGCTGCAGCTAAGTCCCCGAGTGGGAGGTCTGCTCTCCACTCGGTAGGATTCCAATTACTTAGGCGAGTGCTTGGACTGCAGCTAAGCCCCTGAGTGGGAGGCTGGCTCTCCACTCGGTAGGATTTTTATTTCTTAGGCGAAACGGATTCGCAACTAAGCCCCCGAGTGGGAGGTTTGCTCTCCACTCGGTAGGATTTTTTTCAAACTTAGGCGAGTGCTTGGACTGCAACTAAGCCCCCCGAGTGGGAGGCTGGCTCTCCACTCGGTAGGATTTTTATTTCTTAGGCGAAACGGATTCGCAGCTAAGCCCCCGAGTGGGAGGTTTGCTCTCCACTCGGTAGGATTTTTTTTCAAACTTAGGCGAGTGCTTGGACTGCAGCTAAGCCCCCCGAGTGGGAGGCTGGCTCTCCACTCGGTAGGATTTTTATTTCTTAGGCGAAACGGATTCGCAGCTAAGCCCCCGAGTGGGAGGTTTGCTCTCCACTCGGTAGGATTTTTTTCAAGCTTAGGCGAGTGCTTGGACTGCAGCTAAGCCCCCGAGTGGGAGGTTTGCTCTCCACTTGGTAGGATTTTTTCAAACTTAGGCGAGTCCTTGGACTGCAGCTAAGCCCCCGAGTGGGAGGCTGGCTCTCCACTCGGTAGGATTTTTATTTCTTAGGCGAAACGGATTCGCAGCTAAGCCCCCGAGTGGGAGGTTTGCTCTCCACTCGGTAGGATTTTTTTCAAACTTAGGCGAGTGCTTGGACTGCAGCTAAGCCCCCGAGTGGGAGGTTTGCTCTCCACTCGGTAGGATTTTTATTACTTAGGCGAGTCCTTGGACTGCAGCTAAGCCCCCGAGTGGGAGGCTGGCTCTCCACTCGGTAGGATTTTAATTACTTAGGCGAGTGCTTGGACTGCAGTTAAGCCCCCGAGTGGGAGGTTTGCTCTCCACTCGGTAGGATTTCAATTACTTAGGCGAGTGCTTGGACTGCAGCTAAGCCCCCGAGTGGGAGGTTTGCTCTCCACTCGGTAGGATTTTTTCAAACTTAGGCGAGTACTTGGACTGCAGCTAAGCCCCCGAGTGGGAGGTTTGCTCTCCACTCGGTAGGATTTTTTCAAACTTAGGCGAGTACTTGGACTGCAGCTTAGCCCCCGAGTGGGAGGTTTGCTCTCCACTCGGTAGGATTTTTTCAAACTTAGGCGAGTACTTGGACTGCAGCTAAGCCCCCGAGTGGGAGGTTTGCTCTCCACTCGGTAGGATTTTTTCAAACTTAGGCGAGTACTTGGACTGCAGCTAAGCCCCCGAGTGGGAGGTTTGCTCTCCACTCGATAGGATTTTTTCAAATTTAGGCGAGTACTTGGACTGCAGCTAAGCCCCCGAGTGGGAGGTTTGCTCTCCACTCGGTAGGATTTCAATTACTTAGGCGAGTCCTTGGACTGCAGCTAAGCCTCCGAGTGGGAGGCTGGCTCTCCACTCGGTAGGATTTTAATTTCTTAGGCGAAACGGATTCGCAGCTAAGCCCCCGAGTGGGAGACTTGCTCTCCACTCGGTAGGATTTCCTGAAAACTTAGGCGAAGCGGATTCGCAGCTAAGTCACCCACTGGGGGAAATTTAGACAAACAGAAAAAGAAATTCTTGCTTGAAACAAAAGAACTACAGAGGTACTTTTATTACATCGCAGTCGAGTGAGTTTTTAAGTGTAAAAAGGACGGAGCAGGTCCGCGTTCCATGCTCGAGGCTCGTCGACCCGTCGATCGATGTTGTAGAGGTGATACGCTCCGTTGTGCAGGACTTTGGTGATGATGAAGGGGCCTTCCCAGGTCGGGGCAAGTTTGTGAGGTTTTTGCTGATCCACGCGGAGGACCAAATCTCCTTCCTGAAAGGCTCGACCCTTCACATTTCTGGCGTAGAACCGACGCAACTCTTGCTGGTAGATGGTCGAGCGGATTAGAGCCATCTCTCTTTCCTCCTCTAAGAGGTCGACTGCATCTTGCCGGGCCTGTTCTGCTTCTGCTTCGGAATATAACTCGACTCGAGGCGCGTTGTGGAGCAGGTCGCTCGGCAAAACCGCTTCGGCTCCATAGACCAGAAAGAATGGTGTTCTTCCAGTCGACCGGTTAGGGGTGGTCGTCAACCCCCATAGAACTGACGGAAGTTCGTCGACCCAGGCGCCTGCTGCGTGTTTGAGATCACGCATCAGTCGGGGTTTTAGTCCTTTGAGGATGAGGCCATTCGCGCGTTCGGCCTGTCCATTCGACTGAGGATGAGCAACTGAAGCGTAGTCGACTCGAGTGCCCTGAGAGGCGCAGAAGGCTTTGAATCTGTCATTATCAAAGTTTGATCCGTTATCCATGATGATGCTGTGCGGAACTCCATATCTGAATATCAATCCCCTGATAAAACTGATGGCAGTGCTTGCGTCGAGGTCCTTTATGGGTTTGGCTTCTATCCATTTCGTGAACTTGTCGACTGCAACCAACAAGTGGGTGAAGCCACTCCTACCAGTTCTCAGAGGTCCGATCATGTCTAGACCCCAGACAGCGAAAGGCCAGACGAGTGGAATGGTCTTCAAGGCGGAGGCGGGCTTGTCAGACATGTTGGAATAAAACTGGCACCCCTCGCACTTGTCGACTATATCCTTTGCCATTTCGTTCGCCTTTGGCCAGTAAAAACCCGCTCGGTATGCTTTGGCCACGATGGTCCGAGAGGACGCATGATGGCCACAGGTTCCCGAGTGGATGTCCTCGAGAATTATCTGTCCTTCTTCAGGTGTGATGCACTTCTGACCAACCCCAGTCGCGCTTTCTCTGTATAGCTGCCCTTTGATTACTGTAAAGGCTTTGGATCGACGGACGACCTGTCGAGCCTCTTCTTCATCTTCTGGGAGCTCTTTTCTCATGATATACGCAATGTACGGCACTGTCCAATCGGGAGTGGTGACCATAACTTCCATAATCAGGTCGACCACAGCTGGAACCTCCACTTCGGTCGAGTCAGAGGCGCTTTTTGGTTGTGGAGGCTCTTCTGTGAAAGGATCTTCTTGCACTGATGGTGTGTGAATGTGCTCCAAACACACATCTTTAGGGATGGCCTCCCTTTTGGACCCTATCTTCGCCAGATCATCTGCAGCTTGATTTTTCAGTCGGGGTATATGATGGAGCTCCAACCCCTCGAATCGTTTCTCCAGCTTTCTCACTGCGCTGCAATATCCCATCATGGATGGGCTTCGGACGTCCCACTCCTTCATCACTTGATTAACAACCAGATCTGAGTCGCCGTAGACCATGAGGCGACGGACGCCGAGTGAAATGGCCATACGTAAACCGTATAGAAGCGCTTCATACTCTGCCTCATTATTGGAGGAATCAAAGTGAATCTGGAGGACATACTTGAGTTTATCTCCTCAGGGGGAAACCAGTACAACCCCCGCACCGGATCCGTTCAGCATCTTGGAGCCATCGAAAAACATAGTCCAGTGCTCCGAGTGAACTTGAGTCGGAAGCTCCTGTTCGGTCCACTCGGCGAGGAAATCAGCTATTGCCTGGGACTTAATAGCTTTCTTTGCCTCGAACTTGATATCCAGAGGAAGAAGTTCAATTGCCCATTTCGCCACTCGACCGGTTGCATCTCTGTTATGAAGAATCTCTGATAATGGAGCGTCGCTGACGACTGTGATAGAGTGATCAGAGAAATAATGAGCAACCTTCTTCGTGGTCATGTAAATCCCGTAAACAAGCTTCTGATAGTGGGGATATCTTTGCTTCGACGGGGTCAGAACTTCAGAGAGATAATAAACTGGGCGTTGAACTTTGAAGGTCTTTCCTTCCTCTTCCCGCTCGACCGTAAGAACGGTACTAACGACTTGTCCCATGGCTGCTATGTAAAGCAACAATGGCTCTTTGCTGACAGGAGCAGCAAGCACCGGCTGGGTGGAGATCAGAGCTTTTAGCTCTGCAAATGCTGCATCAGCTTCTGGAGTCCATTCGAACGTGTCTGACTTCTTCATCAGTCGGTAAAGAGGCAGCGCCTTTTCACCGAGCCTGGGGATGAATCGACTTAGGGCGGCCAAGCATCCAGTAAGTTTCTGGACGTCGTGCACACGCACGGGGCGTTTCATCCGGAGTATGGTGCCAACTTTTTCGGGGTTAGCGTCGATTCCTCGTTCAGAAACAAGAAAACCGAGTAACTTTTCTCCAGGGACTCCAAATGTGCACTTCGACGGATTGAGCTTGATATCATAATTCCTGAGATTGGCAAAAGTTTCAGCTAGGTCAGTCAGCAGGTCGGAACCTTTTCGTGACTTGACCACTATGTCATCCATGTATGCTTCTACATTCCGACTGATTTGAGTGATTAGGCACTTCTGAATCATTCTCATGAATGTAGCTCCGGCGTTCTTGAGACCGAAAGGCATGGTAACATAGCAGAAACACCCAAATGGGGTGATGAAGGCTGTTTTTATTTCATCGGGTCCATACAGACGGATCTGATGGTATCTAGAGTAAGCATCTAAAAAAGATAACCTCTCGCATCCTGCAGTCGAGTCGACTATTTGGTTGATGCGAGGAAGAGGAAAATGATCTTTCGGGCAGGCCCGATTGATATGCTTAAAATCAATGCACATCGTAGCGATTTGTCCTTCTTAGGGACCATCACAACATTGGCGAGCCACTCGGAGTGGTAGATCTCGCGAATGAATTCTGCTGCTAGGAGTCGGGCCACTTCTTCGCCAATGGCCTTTCTCTTCTGAACGGCGGACCGTCGGAGATGCTCCTTGACTGGTTTGACCTTTGGGTCGACTCGAAGGCGGTGCTCGGCCAGTCCCCTGGGCACACCCGGCATGTCAGCAGGCTTCCATGCAAAGATGTCCCAGTTCTCACGGAGGAACTGGACGAGCGCTTCTTCCTATTTGGAGTCGAGTGTAGTGGAGATGTTGGTTGGAGCCGCATTTGGATCGGTCGGGTGGATGTGGACTTGCTTGGTCTCACCAGTCGACTGAAATGCTGACTCCGTGGCGGGCTTCTTGGCTCGTAACAACTCACTCGGATCCGCAGTCTTCTGGTACTCTTGTATCTCTATCTTGGCCATCTGAGCATCAGCAATTTTGGCGCCTTTCTGGAAGCACTCCTCTGCCTTCTTCCGATTGCCAACGATGGTGATTACACCTTTGGGGCCAGGCATCTTCATCTTGAGGTATACGTAGCATGGTCGAGCCATGAAACGAGCATAGGCTGGCCTCCCAAGAATGGCGTGGTACGCACTCTGAAAATCCACGACCTCAAAGGTTAACTTTTCTTTCCGGAAATTCTTCGAGTCACCAAAGACGACGTCGAGAGTGATTTGACCGAGTGACTCAGCTTTCTTCCCAGGAATGACTCCGTGGAAGCTCATGTTGCTGGGGCTGAGTCGGGACATCGGAATGCCCATCCCCTTCAACGTCTCTGCATACAACAAGTTTAGCCCACTGCCGCCGTCCATCAGAACCTTGGTCAGTCGAGTGCCTTCAATAATTGGGTCGACCACCAACGCTTGCCTCCCTGGGGTGGCAATATGAGTCGGATGATCGGACTGGTCGAAGGTGATGGCGGTCTGGGACCACTTCAGGTAATGGGGTGTCACCGGAGCGACCATGTTTACTTCGCGATTGATGACCTTCAGTCGACTCTTACTTTCGACATCAGCGAAAATCATCAGAGTGGAATTGACTTGGGGGTATTCTTCACCGCTGTCTTCCCTGTCTTCAACTTTGTCTGACTCTTTCTCTTTGTCCTTGGCCTGCTTCCCTTGGAACTATTGCATCAGGAGTCGACATTGTCGAGTGGTATGCTTAGGGTAAATGAGATTTCCCTCTTCATCTTTCTTCGTGTGAATGTGGCATGGTAAATCCATCACATCGTTCCCGTCCTGGTCTTTCACTTTCTTGGGGTTCCAAGGACCCTTGGGTTTCCCCTTAAACTTCCCTGGGGTCACAGCTAAGGCTTCCCCGGGGCCGACTGGCTCGGCCTTGCGCTTCTGCTTCCGACTGGAGTGTCCTCCGCCGGCCTCATTAGCGGCTGCCTTATACTTGCCACTCCGGAGTCTATCTTCCTCTTCTCCGTTCGCGTACTTGGTGGCGATTTCCATCATTCGACTCAGGGTCATATCCCCGGTTCGACCGAACTTCATACTTAAATCCCTGTTTCTGACGCCTTCCTTGAAGGCGCAAACTGCCTGATGATCGGACACATTCTCGACCGTGTGATTCAGAGTGATCCACCTTTGGATATAATCCCTCAGGGTTTCACACGACTTCTGAACACATGACTGCAATTCTGTCAACCCTGCCGGTCGCTTGCAAGTCCCTTCGAATGTCCTGACAAACACCTAGGCTAGATCTTCCCAAGTATAAATACTGCTGGGAGCCAACTGATTCAACCACGCTCTGGCTGATCCTTCCAACATGAGGGGCAAATGCTTCATGGCCACCTCGTCATTGCCGCCTCCGATCTGAACAGCCACTCGGTAATCCTCGAGCCATGTGTCCGGCTTGGACTCTCCGGTGAACTTGCTGACTCCAGTCGCCAACCTGAAGTTGGGAGGAATCACTGCAGCTCTGATTGCTCTGTTGAAACATTGGGGACCTGAGACGTGAACTCTGCTGCTGGACGGCGCGCCTCTGTCACGGTCTTCTCGGTGAGCTCTATTTCGGTCGACCAGACCTTGAACGATGATGGATCTCGCATCAAAGCCTGGTTCCCTGGGGTCGACTGGGACCCTTCGCCCAGTACTGAACTGGCGTCTGTCCTCTTGCCGTCGAGGAACGTATGACCCCGCTCTTGGGGTAGGAGAAGGCACTCGACGTTGATCGTTGCGATCGAATCGGTGCTCATACCGCTCGTGCCCTTGGTATTGATCCTCGTGCCGGCCTCTGTGTCCTTCACGCCTCGGGGGCAACCTTGGACTATAAGCCGACTGAACGGAATTCGCAGTGACGGATCGACTGTGAATCCTGTTGCGCGACTGAGATACGGCTGAATTCTGGTCACCCGCAGCACGGAGCAAATCTCTGATCTGCAACAGACCTCTCCCTGCCTCTGACTGTGAAGGCTGGATCGACTCCGCTATGCGAGCCGCAGCTGCCAAATTCTGAATCGGGGTACGGTATACCTGGGTCGGTGGCTGGAAGAGGCGACGACGACTGGACTCGGGAACGGGCGGTCGAGCGCGCTCGTCGAGTGCTCTCTGAAGATTCTCCAGTCGAGTACGTTCAGCCAAGTTGGCCAAGCGCACCTCCTCCAGGGCTCGTGCCTCAGGGGTTTCTCCAACGATAGGAGTGTGAAGGGCGTCCATGTTCCGGCGACGGAGTTCCTCCCTCTGCACTGAGGTAAGGGGCTCGGGTCTGTACTCTTCGTGGCCCCGCGCCGGAATCCCCCCTGCGGCAACCTCTTCGGTGTGGGGGAATCCGGGAGGACTACGTGGTCCGTCGACCATTAGTACTTCCGCCGCTGGATCACTGCTGTCGCACTCGGACGCAGTCTCTACGGAGCCAGTCGACAGATCGAACAGGCCGTAGAGTGACTCGTCGGGCTCGATTGCCGCGACTTGGGGGATGGCCGACTGGCGGGCCAGTGCGTGCTTCACCCACCGCTGGAGTCTCGACCGACCGGTGCGCTTGCGCCGGTGGGAAACTGATGACGACGATGGCGAAACGAATGCCGACCCGTACTGGGTCGACGGTTGCCGCAGGAGGACGCCGCGGACGCATGCGCGAAAATGCGTGGCTCCGCGGGCGGGAAGCGCGTCCACGTCGAGTGGAGCCTCCTGCAGCCAAGCAGAGTTGTCGACGATGAAGGAGAGAGCGCCGAGACGGATCTCGCGGCTCTCGACCATGACTCCGCTCGAAAACATGATGTGGGGTGAAAGAATCCCAACTCCTCCAACAAATCGCTAGAACACCTGCCCCACGGTGGGCGCCAACTGTCGTGGTTCTAAGTCTGACAGTAAGAATGGGGGGGGTAAGTATGGAGAGGCAAGATCCTAGCTATGGAGTAGTTGTATGCGCAAGGAGTTTTACGAGTTCGGGCCCTTCTCTGAGGAAGTAACAGCCCTACGTCTCGGAGCCCGGAGGCAGTCGACTGGATTATGTGTGTGTGTGTTACAAAGTTGCGAACCCTTGTCCTAGTGGAGGGGGGTGGCTTATATAGAGTTCGCCAGGACCCCAGCCAGCCCACGTTACAAGGAGTTTAATGTAAATAAAGAGAGGGGGTTACTGGTAACGCCTGTAATAAAGGACCATGAAGGCCATAAAAGCTACTTATGAGGTGACCGTTTGTAGGCAGTGCCTTTAGGTCTTCTTATAGTCGAGTGGCTGTCTTCATGGTTGACTGCTTGTGCTTCTGGTCGAGTGCGCTCGTGTCCGTCGACTGGGCTGACCAGGTCGACTGAAATGTTGATACTTCTTAGAATGTCTTTCATTGTAGGAGTCATGTCCTTGATTGGGTACCTCAGGTATGATAAGTTACCCTACCCTAGGTGCGTATCCTCGTCATCTGAGACCTTTGAAAAGTTCGAGGAATTTCAGAATGAGGTTGAAAATCAACGTGAAAGAAAGATCAAGTTTCTACGATCAGATCGTGGAGGAGAATACTTGAGTCACGAATTTGGCACACACTTAAGAAAATGTGGAATAGTTTCACAACTCACGCCGCCTGGAACACCTCAGCGTAATGGTGTGTCCGAACGTCGTAATCGCACTCTATTAGATATGGTGCGATCTATGATGTCTCTTACCGACTTACCGCTATCTTTTTGGGGCTATGCTTTAGAGACTGCCGCATTCACTTTAAATAGGGCTCCGTCGAAATCCGTTGAGACGACACCGTATGAATTATGGTTTGGGAAGAAACCTAAGCTGTCGTTTCTAAAAGTTTGGGGATGCGATGCTTATGTCAAGAAACTTCAACCTGAAAAGCTCGAACCCAAGTCGGAAAAATGCGTCTTCAAAGGATACCCTAAAGAAACTGTTGGGTATACCTTCTACCTCAGATCCGAAGGCAAGATCTTTGTTGCCAAGAATGGATCCTTTCTAGAGAAAGAGTTTCTCTCGAAAGAAGTAAGTGGGAGGAAAGTAGAACTTAATGAAGTGTTACCTCTTGAACCGGAAAATGGCGAAACTCAAGAAAACGTTTCTGAGGTGCCTGCACCGACTAGAGAGGAAATTAATGATGATGATCAAGATGCTTCTAATCAAGCTCCTACTGAAATTCGAAGGACCACAAGGACACGTTCCGCACCAGAGTGGTACGGTAACCCTGTCTTGGAAATCATGTTGTTAGACAACGGTGAACCTTCGAACTATAAGGAAGCAATGGCGGGCCCGGATTCCGACAAATCGCTGGAAGCCATGAAATCCGAGATAGGATCCATGTATGAAAACGAAGTATGGACTTTGACTGACTTGCCCGTTGAACGGCGAGCCATAGAAAATAAATGGATCTTTAAGAAGAAGACAGACGCGGATGGTAATGTGACCATCTATAAAGCTCGGCTTGTCGCTAAGGGTTATCGACAAGTTCAAGGAATTGACTACGATGAGACTTTCTCACTGGTAGCAAAGCTGAAGTCCGTCCAAATCATGTTAGCAATTGCCGCATACTATGATTATGAGATATGGCAAATGGACGTCAAAACGGCATTCCTTAATGGTTTCCTTAAGGAAGAATTGTATATGATGCAACCGGAAGGTTTTGTCGATCCTAAGAATGCTGACAAGGTGTGCAAGCTCCAACGCTCGATTTATGGGTTGGTGCAAGCATCTCGGAGTTGGAACATTCGCTTTGATGAGATGATCAAAGCGTTTGGGTTTACACAGACTTATGGAGAAGCCTGTGTTTACAAGAAAGTGAGTGGGAGCTCTGTAGCATTTCTCATATTATACGTAGACGACATACTTTTGATGGGAAATGATATAGAACTCTTGGACAGCATTAAGGCCTACTTGAATAAAAGTTTTTCAATGAAGGACCTTGGATAAGATGCTTATATATTAGGCATCAAGATCTATAGAGATAGCTCGAGACGCCTCATAGGTCTTTCACAAAGCACATACCTTGATAAAATATTGAAGAAGTTCAATATGGATCAATCTAAGAAAGGGTTCTTACCTGTGTTACAAGGTGTGAAATTGAGCTCAGCTCAATGTCCGACCACGGCAGAAGATATAGAAGAGATGAGCGTCATCCCCTATGCCTCAGCCATAGGTTCTATTATGTATGCCATGCTGTGTACCAGACCTGATGTAAACCTTGCCTTAAGTTTGGTAGGAAGGTACCAAAGTAATCCCGGCAAGGAACACTGGACAGCGGTCAAGAATATCCTGAAGTACCTGAAAAGGACCAAGGAAATGTTTCTCGTGTATGGAGGTGACGAAGAGCTCGTCGTAAAAGGTTACGTTGACGCTAGCTTCGACACAGATCTGGATGACTCTAAGTCACAAACCGGATACGTGTATATTTTGAATGGTGGGGCAGTAAGCTGGTGCAGTTGCAAGCAAAGCGTCGTGGCGGGATCTACATGTGAAGCGGAGTACATGGCAGCCTCAGAGGCAGCACATGAAGCAATTTGGGTGAAGGAGTTCATCACCGACCTCGGAGTCATACCCAATGCATCGGGGCCAATCAAGCTCTTCTGTGACAACACTGGAGCTATTGCACTTGCAAAGGAGCCCAGGTTTCACAAGAAGACCAGGCACATCAAGCGTCGCTTCAACTCCATTCGTGAAAATGTTCAAGATGGAGACATAGAAATTTGTAAAGTGCACACGGATCTGAATGTCGCAGATCCGTTGACTAAACCTCTCCCTAAGGCAAAACATGATTAGCACCAGAACTCTATGGGTGTTCGATTCATCACAATGTAACTAGATTATTGACTCTAGTGCAAGTGGGAGACTGTTGGAAATATGCCCTAGAGGCAATAATAAAAGCATTATTATTATATTTCCTTGTTCATGATAATTGTCTTTATTCGTGCTATAATTGTGTTATCCGGAAATCCTAATACATGTGTGAATAACAGACAACAATATGTCCCTAGTGAGCCTCTAGTTGACTAGCTCGTTGATCGGCAGATAGTCATGGTTTCCTGACTATGGACATTGGATGTCATCGATAACGGGATCACATCATTAGGAGAATGATGTGATGGACAAGACCCAATCCTAAACATAGCATAAGATCGCATAGTTCGTTTGCTAGAGTTTTCCAATGTCAGTATCCTTTCCTTAGACCATGAGATCGCGTAACTCCCGGATACCGTAGGAGTGCTTTGGGTGTGCCAAACGTCACAACGTAACTGGGTGACTATAAAGGTATACTACGGGTATCTCTGAAAGTGTCTGTTGGGTTGACATGGATCGAGACTGGGATTTGTCACTCCGCTTGACGGAGAGGTATCACCGGGCCCTCTCGGTAATGCATCATCATAATGAGCTCAATGTGATCAAAGTGTTTGATCAAGGGATCATGCATTACGGTACGAGAAAAGTGACTTGCCGGTAACGAGATTGAACGAGGTATTGGGATACCGACGATCGAATCTCGGGCAAGTAAAATACCGATTGACAAAGGGAATCGTATACGGGATTAATTGAATCCTCGACATCGTGGTTCATCCGATGAGATCATCGTGGAGCATGTGGGAGCCAACATGGGTATCCAGATCCCGCTGTTGGTTATTGCCCGAGAGCCTTCTCGGTCATGTCTGCATGTCTCCCGAACCCGTAGGGTCTACACACTTAAGGTTCGGTGACGCTAGGGTTGTGAAGATATGTATATGCAGTAACCCGAATGTTATTCGGAGTCCCGGATGAGATCCCGGACGTCACGAGGAGTTCCGGAATGGTCCAGAGGTAAAGAATTATATATAGGAAGTGCTATTTCGGCCATCGGGACAAGTTTCGGTGTTATCGGTATTGTACCGGGACCACCGAAGGGGTCCCGGGGGTCCACCAGGTGGGGCCACCTGCCCCGGTGGGCCACATGGGCCTTAGGGGGTGCGCCTTGGCCTGCATGGGCCAAGGGGAACCAGCCCCAAAGGGGCCCATGCGCCTAGGGTTCCATCTAGGAGGAGTCCTAGTGGTGGAAGGCACCTCCTAGATGGCTTGGGGGGAGGGAAACCTCCCTGGCCGCCGCCCCCCTTGGGAGATCAGATCTCCCAGGGCCGGCGCCCCCCCAGAGGCCTATATAAAGGGGGGAGGGGAGGGGGGCTGCGCACCCTATGACCTGGCGCCTCCCTCTCCCTCTCCAACACATCCTCCTCCTCCGTAAGAGCTCGGCGAAGCCCTGTCGGCGTACTGCGGCTCCACCATCACCACGCCGTCGTGCTGCTGCTGGAGTCTTCTTCCCCAACCTCTACTTTGCCTTGCTGGATCAATAAGAAGGAGACGTTGCGCTCACCGTACGTGTGTTGAACGCGGAGGTGCCGTGCTTTCGGTGCTAGGATCTCCGGTGATTTGGATCACGGTGTGTACGACTACTTCATCCCCGTTCGTTGAACGCTTCCGCTCGCGATCTACAAAGTGGTATGTAGATGCAATCTCTCTCTCCCATGACTCGTTGCTAGATGAACTCATAGATGGATCTTGGTGAAACCGTAGGAAAATTTTTAATTTTCTGCAACGTTCCCCAACAGTGGCATCATGAGCTAGGTCTATGCGTAGTTCTTCTTGCGCGAGTAGAACACAATTTGTTGTGGGTGTAGATATTGTCAACTCTTCTTGCCGCTACTAGTCTTATCTTGCTTCAGCGGTATTGTGGGATGAAGCGGCCCGGACCAACCTTACACGTACGCTTACGTGAGACCGGTTCTACCGACTAACATGCACTAGTTGCACAAGGTGGCTGGCGGGTGTCTGTCTCTCCTACTTTAGTTGGAGCGGATTCGATGAAAAGGGTCCTTATGAAGGGTAAATAGAAGTTGACAAATCACGTTATGGCTTTTACGTAGGTAAGAAAGCGTTCTTGCTAGAACCCTAATTCAGCCACGTAAAAACTTGCAACAACAATTAGAGGACGTCTAACTTGTTTTTGCAGCAAGTGCTTTGTGATATGATATGGCCAAAGTTGTGATGAATGATGAATGATCTATATGTGATGTATGAGATCTTCATGCTATTGTAATTGGAATCACGACTTGCATGTCGATGAGTATGACAACCGGCAGGAGCCATAGGAGTTGTCTTTATTTTTTGTATGACCTGCGTGTCATTGAGAAACGCCATGTAAATTACTTTACTTTATTGCTAAACGCGTTAGCCATAGTAGTAGAAGTAACAGTTGGCGAGCAACTTCATGGAGACACGATGATGAAGATCATGATGATGAAGATCATGGTGTCAAGCCGGTGACAAGATGATCATGGAGCCCCAAGATGGAGATCGAAGGAGCTATGTGATATTGGCCATATCATGTCACGTTTATTATTTGATTGCATGTGATGTTTATCATGTTTTGCATCTTGTTTACTTAGAACGACGGTAGTAAATAAGATGATCCCTCATAATAATTTCAAGAAAGTGTTCACCCTAACTGTGCACCGTTGCGACAGTTCGTTGTTTCGAAGCACCACGTGATAATCGGGTGTGATAGATTCTAACGTTCACATACAACTTTACACACGCGAAACACTTAGGTTGACTTGACGAGCCTAGCATGTACAGACATGGCCTCGGAACACAGAAGACCGAAAGGTCGAGCATGAGTCGTATAGAAGATACGATCAACATAAAGATGTTCACCGATGTTGACTAGTCCGTCTCACGTGATGATCGGACACGGCCTAGTTGACTCGGATCATGTAATACTTAGATGACTAGTAGAGGGATGTCTATCTAAGTGGGAGTTCATTAAATAATTTGATTAAATGAACTTTATTATCATGAACTTAGTCTAAAAATTTTACAATATGTCTTGTAGATCAAATGGCCAACGTAGTCCTCAACTTCAACGCGTTCCTAGAGAAAACCAAGCTGAAAGACGATGGTAGCAACTATACGGACTGGGTCCGGAACCTGAGGATCATCCTCATAGCTGCCAAGAAAGATTATGTCCTACGAGCACCGCTGGGTGACGCACCTATTCTCCCTGCAGAACAAGACGTTATGAACGCTTGGCAGTCACGCTGTGATGATTACTCCCTCATTCAGTGCGGCATGCTTTACAGCTTAGAGCCGGGGCTCCAAAAGCGTTTTGAGAGACATGGAGCATATGAGATGTTCGAAGAGCTGAAAATGGTTTTCCAAGCTCATGCCCGGCATGCTTTACAGCTTAGAGCCGGGGCTCCAAAAGCGTTTTGAGAGACATGGAGCATATGAGATGTTCGAAGAGCTGAAAATGGTTTTCCAAGCTCATGCCCGGGTCGAGAGATATGAAGTCTCCGACAAATTCTTTAGCTGTAAGATGGAGGAAAATGGCTCTGTCAGTGAGCACATACTCAAAATGTCTGGGTTGCACAACCGCTTGACTCAACTGGAAGTTAATCTCCCGGATGAAGCGGTCATTGACAGAATCCTCCAGTCGCTTCCACCTAGCTACAAGAGCTTTGTGATGAACTACAATATGCAGGGGATGGTAAAGACCATTCCTGAGGTATATGCTATGCTGAAATCAGCAGAGGTAGAAATCAAGAAGGAGCATCAAGTGTTGATGGTGAATAAAACAACTAAGTTCAAGAAGGGCAAGGGTAAAAAGAACTTCAAGAAGGACGACAAGGAAGTTGCCGCGCCCGGTAAGCAAGTTGCCGGGAAGAAGCCAAAGAATGGACCCAAGCCCGAGACTGAGTGTTTTTATTGCAAGGGAAGTGGTCAGTGGAAGCGGAACTGCCCCAAATACTTAGCGGACAAGAAGGCCGGCAAAACCAAAGGTATATGTGAT
Source organism: Aegilops umbellulata (assembly GCA_032464435.1). Lineage (NCBI taxonomy): Eukaryota > Viridiplantae > Streptophyta > Magnoliopsida > Poales > Poaceae > Aegilops > Aegilops umbellulata. Next base: position 563,600,393 of record CP136060.1, read on the forward strand.
ATACATGTAATTGATGTGTACCTTACCAGTACTCGTAGTAGCTCTTGGGTATTTGATACCGGTGCAGTTGCTCACATTTGTAACTCAAAGCGGGAGCTGCGGAATAAACGGAGACTGGCGAAGGACGAGGTGACGATGCGCATCGGGAATGGTTCCAAGGTCGATGTGATCGCCGTCGGCACGCTATCTCTACATTTACCTACGGGATTAGTTTTAAACCTCAATAATTGTTATTTAGTGCCAAGTTTGAGCATGAACATTGTGTCTGGATCTCGCTTAATTCGAGATGGCTACTCATTTAAATCCGAGAATAATGGTTGTTCTATTTATATGAGAGAAATGTTTTACGGTCATGCTCCAATGGTTAATGGTTTATTCTTAATGAATCTCGTACGTGATGATACACATATTCATAGTGTGAATACCAAAAGAGTTAAAGTTGATAACAATAGTCCCACATATTTGTGGCACTGCCGCCTTGGTCACATAGGTGTCAAACGCATGAAGAAGCTCCATGCAGATGGACTTTTAGAGTCTCTTGATTATGAATCATTTGACACGTGCGAACCATGCCTCATGGGTAAAATGACCAAGACTCCGTTCTAAGGAACAATGGAGCGAGCAACCAACTTATTGGAAATCATACATACCGATGTGTGCGGTCCAATGAGTGTTGAGGCTCGCGGTGGCTATCGTTATGTTCTCACCCTCACTGATGACTTGAGCAGATATGGGTATGTCTACTTAATGAAACACAAGTCTGAGACCTTTGAAAAGTTCAAGGAATTTCAGAGTGAGGTTGAAAATCAACGTGAAAGAAAGATCAAGTTTCTATGATCAGATCGTGGAGGAGAATACTTGAGTCACGAATTTGGCACACACTTAAGAAAATGTGGAATAGTTTCACAACTCACGCCGCCTGGAACACCTCAGCGTAATGGTGTGTCCGAACGTCGTAATCGCACTCTATTAGATATGGTGCGATCTATGATGTCTCTTACCGACTTACCGCTATCTTTTTGGGGCTATGCTTTAGAGACTGCCGCATTCACTTTAAATAGGGCTCCGTCGAAATCCGTTGAGAGGACACCATATGAATTATGGTTTGGGAAGAAACCTAAGCTGTCGTTTCTAAAAGTTTGGGGATGCGATGCTTATGTCAAGAAACTTCAACCTGAGAAGCTCGAACCCTAGTCGGAAAAATGCGTCTTCATAGGATACCCGAAAGAAACTGTTGGGTATACCTTCTACCTCAGATCCGAAGGCAAGATCTTTGTTGCCAAGAATGGATCCTTTCTAGAGAAAGAGTTTCTCTCGAAAGAAGTAAGTGGGAGGAAAGTAGAACTTGATGAAGTGTTACCTCTTGAACCGGAAAATGGCGAAGCTCAAGAAAACGTTTCTGAGGTGCCTGCACCGACTGGAGAGGAAATTAATGATGATGATCAAGATGCTTCTAATCAATCTCCTACTGAAATTCGAAGGTCCACAAGGACACGTTCCGCACCAGAGTGGTACGGTAACCCTGTCTTGGAAATCATGTTGTTAGACAACGGTGAACCTTCGAACTATGAGGAAGCAATGGCGGGCCCGGATTCCGACAAATGGCTGGAAGCCATGAAATCCGAGATAGGATCCATGTATGAAAACGAAGTATGGACTTTGACTGACTTGCCCGTTGAACGGCGAGCCATAGAAAATAAATGGATCTTTAAGAAGAAGACAGACGCGGATGGTAATGTGACCATCTATAAAGCTCGGCTTGTCGCTAAGGGTTATCGACAAGTTGAAGGAATTGACTACGATGAGACTTTCTCACCGGTAGCGAAGCTGAAGTCCGTCCGAATCATGTTAGCAATTGCCGCATACTATGATTATGAGATATGGCAAATGGACGTCAAAACAGCATTCCTTAATGGTTTCCTTAAGGAAGAATTGTATATGATGTAACCGGAAGGTTTTGTCGATCCTAAGAATGCTGACAAGGTGTGCAAGCTCCAACGCTCGATTTATGGGCTGGTGCAAGCATCTCGGAGTTGGAACATTTGCTTTGATGAGATGATCAAAGCGTTTGGGTTTACACAGACTTATGGAGAAGCCTGTGTTTACAAGAAAGTGAGTGGGAGCTCTGTAGCATTTCTCATATTATATGTAGACGACATACTTTTGATGGGAAATGATATAGAACTCTTGGACAGCATTAAGGCCTACTTGAATAAAAGTTTTTCAATGAAGGACCTTGGAGAAGCTGCTTATATATTAGGCATTAAGATCTATAGAGATAGATCGAGACGCCTCATAGGTCTTTCACAAAGCACATACCTTGATAAAATATTGAAGAAGTTCAATATGGATCAATCTAAGAAAGGGTTCTTACCTGTGTTACAAGGTGTGAAATTGAGCTCAGCTCAATGTCCGACCATGGCAGAAGATATAGAAGAGATGAGCGTCATGCCCTATGCCTCAGCCATAGGTTCTATTATGTATGCCATGCTGTGTACCAGACCTGATGTAAACCTTACCGTAAGTTTGGTAGGAAGGTACCAAAGTAATCCCGGCAAGAAACACTGGACAGCGGTCAAGAATATCCTGAAGTACCTGAAAAGGACCAAGGAAATGTTTCTCGTTTATGGAGGTGACGAAGAGCTCGTCGTAAAAGGTTACGTCGACGCTAGCTTCGACACAGATCTGGATGACTCTAAGTCACAAACCGGATACGTGTATATTTTGAATGGTGGGGCAGTAAGCTGGTGCAGTTGCAAGCAAAGCGTCGTGGCGGGATCTACATGTGAAGCGGAGTACATGGCAGCCTCGGAGGCAGCACATGAAGCAATTTGGGTGAAGGAGATCATCACCGACCTCGGAGTCATACCCAATGCGTCGGGGCCAATCAAGCTCTTCTGTGACAACACTGGAGCTATTGCACTTGCAAAGGAGCCCAGGTTTCACAAGAAGACCAGGCACATCAAGCGTCGCTTCAACTCCATTCGTGAAAATGTTCAAGATGGAGACATAGAAATTTGTAAAGTGCACACGGATCTGAATGTCGCAGATCCGTTGACTAAACCTCTCCCTAAGGCAAAACATGATCAGCACCAGAACTCTATGGGTGTTCGATTCATCACAATGTAACTAGATTATTGACTCTAGTGCAAGTGGGAGACTGTTGGAAATATGCCCTAGAGGCAATAATAAAAGCATTATTATTATATTTCCTTGTTCATGATAATTGTCTTTATTCATGCTATAATTGTGTTATCCGGAAATCGTAATACATGTGTGAATAACAGACAACAATATGTCCCTAGTGAGCCTCTAGTTGACTAGCTCGTTGATCGACAGATAGTCATGGTTTCCTGACTATGGACATTGGATGTCATCGATAACGGGATCACATCATTAGGAGAATGATGTGATGGACAAGACCCAATCCTAAACATAGCATAAGATCGCATAGTTCGTTTGCTAGAGTTTTCCAATGTCAGTATCCTTTCCTTAGACCATGAGATCGTGTAACTCCCGGATACCGTAGGAGTGCTTTGGGTGTGCCAAACGTCACAACGTAACTGGGTGACTATAAAGGTATACTACGGGTATCTCTGAAAGTGTCTGTTGGGTTGACATGGATCGAGACTGGGATTTGTCACTCCGCTTGACGGAGAGGTATCACCGGGCCCTCTCGGTAATACATCATCATAATGAGCTCAATGTGATCAAAGTGTTTGATCACGGGATCATGCATTACGGTACGAGAAAAGTGACTCGCCGGTAACGAGATTGAACGAGGTATTGGGATACCGACGATCGAATCTCGGGCAAGTAAAATACCGATTGACAAAGGGAATCGTATACGGGATTAATTGAATCCTCGACATCGTGGTTCATCCGATGAGATCATCGTGGAGCATGTGGGAGCCAACATGGGTATCCAGATCCCGCTGTTGGTTATTGCCCGAGAGCCTTCTCGGTCATGTCTGCATGTCTCCCGAACCCGTAGGGTCTACACACTTAAGGTTCGGTGACGCTAGGGTTGTGAAGATATGTATATGCAGTAACCCGAATGTTGTTCGGAGTCCCGGATGAGATCCCGGACATCACGAGGAGTTCCAGAATGGTCCGGAGGTAAATAATTATATATAGGAAGTGCTATTTCGGCCATCGGGACAAGTTTCGGTGTTATCGGTATTGTACCGGGACCACCGAAGGGGTCCCGGGGGTCCACCAGGTGGGGCCACCTGCCCCGGTGGGCCACATGGGCCTTAGGGGGTGCGCCTTGGCCTGCATGGGCCAAGGGGAACCAGCCCCAAAGGGGCCCATGCGCCTAGGGTTCCATCTAGGAGGAGTCCTAGTGGTGGAAGGCACCTCCTAGATGGCTTGGGGGGAGGGAAACCTACCTGGCCGCCGCCCCCCTTGGGAGATCAGATCTCCCAGGGCCGGCGCCCCCCAGAGGCCTATATAAAGGGGGGAGGGGAGGGGGGCTGCGCACCCTATGCCCTGGCGCCTCCCTCTCCCTCTCCAACACATCCTCCTCCTCCGTAAGAGCTCGGCGAAGCCCTGTCGGAGTACTGCGGATCCACCATCACCACGCCGTCGTGCTGCTGCTGGAGTCTTCTTCCCCAACCTCTCCTTTGCCTTGCTGGATCAAGAAGAAGGAGACGTTATGCTGATCGTACGTGTGTTGAACGCGGAGGTGCCGTGCTTTCGGTGCTAGGATCTCCGGTGATTTGGATCACGGTGTGTACGACTACTTCATCCCCGTTCGTTGAACGCTTCCGCTCGCGATCTACAAAGTGGTATGTAGATGCAATCTCTCTCTCCCATGACTCGTTGCAAGATGAACTCATAGATGGATCTTGGTGAAACCGTAGGAAAAATTTTAATTTTCTGCAACGTTCCCCAACAGTGGCATCATGAGATAGGTCTATGCGTAGTTCTTCTTGCGCGAGTAGAACACAATTTGTTGTGGGCGTAGATATTGTCAACTCTTCTTGCCGCTACTAGTCTTATCTTGCTTCAGCGGTATTGTGGGATGAAGCGGCCCGGACCAACCTTACACGTACGCTTACGTGAGACCGGTTCCACTGACTAACATGCACTAGTTGCACAAGGTGGTTGGCGGGTGTCTGTCTCTCCTACTTTAGTTGGAGCGGATTCGATGAAAAGGGTCCTTATGAAGGGTAAATAGAAGTTGACAAATCACGTTATGGCTTTTACGTAGGTAAGAAAGCGTTCTTGCTAGAACCCTAATTCAGCCACGTAAAAACTTGCAACAACAATTAGAGGACGTCTAACTTGTTTTTGCAGCAAGTGCTGTGTGATATGATATGGCCAAAGTTGTGATGAATGATGAATGATCTATATGTGATGTATGAGATGTTCATGCTATTGTAATAGGAATCACGACTTGCATGTCGATGAGTATGACAACCAGCAGGAGCCATAGGAGTTCTCTTTATTTTTTGTATGACCTGCGTGTCATTGAGAAACGCCATGTAACATAATTTACTTTATTGCTAAACGCGTTAGCCATAGTAGTAGAAGTAACAGTTGGCGAGCAACTTCATGGAGACACGATGATGAAGATCATGATGATGAAGATCATGGTGTCAAGCCGGTGAGAAGATGATCATGGAGCCCCAAGATGGAGATCGAAGGAGCTATGTGATATTGGCCATATCATGTCACGTTTATTATTTGATTGCATGTGATGTTTATCATGTTTTGCATCTTGTTTACTTAGAACGACGGTAGTAAATAAGATGATCCCTCATAATAATTTCAAGAAAGTGTTCACCCTAACTGTGCACCGTTGCGACAGTTCGTTGTTTCGAAGCACCACGTGATGATCGGGTGTGATAGATTCTAACGTTCACATACAACTTTACACACGCCAAACACTTAGGTTGACTTGACGAGCCTAGCATGTACAGACATGGCCTCGGAACACAGAAGACCGAAAGGTCGAGCATGAGTCGTATAGAAGATACGATCAACATGAAGATGTTCACCGATGTTGACTAGTCCGTCTCACGTGATGATCGGACACGGCCTAGTTGACTCGGATCATGTAATACTTAGATGACTAGTAGAGGGATGTCTATCTAAGTGGGAGTTCATTAAATAATTTGATTAAATGAACTTTATTATCATGAACATAGTCTAAATATTTACAATATGTCTTGTAGATCAAATGGCCAATGTAGTCCTCAACTTCAACGCGTTCCTAGAGAAAACCAAGCTGAAAGACGATGGTAGCAACTATACGGACTGGGTCCGGAACCTGAGGATCATCCTCATAGCTGCCAAGAAAGATTATGTCCTACGAGCACCGTTGGGTGACGCACCTATTCTCCCTGCAGAACAAGACGTTATGAACGCTTGGCAGTCACGCTGTGATGATTACTCCCTCGTTCAGTGCGGCATGCTTTACAGCTTAGAGCCGGGGCTCCAAAAGCGTTTTGAGAGACATGGAGCATATGAGATGTTCGAAGAGCCGAAAATGGTTTTCCAAGCTCATGCCCGGGTCGAGAGATATGAAGTCTCCGACAAATTCTTTAGCTGTAAGATGGAGGAAAATGGCTCTGTCAGTGAGCACATACTCAAAATGTCTGGGTTGCACAACCGCTTGACTCAACTGGAAGTTAATCTCCCGGATGAAGCGGTCATTGACAGAATCCTCCAGTCGCTTCCACCTAGCTACAAGAGCTTTGTGATGAACTAATATATGCAGGGGATGGTAAAGACCATTCCTGAGGTATATGCTATGCTGAAATCAGCAGAGGTAGAAATCAAGAAGGAGCATCAAGTGTTGATGGTGAATAAAACCACTAAGTTCAAGAAGGGCAAGGGTAAAAAGAACTTCAAAAAGGACGGCAAGGAAGTTGCCGCGCCCGGTAAGCAAGTTGCCGGGAAGAAGCCAAAGAATGGACCCAAGCCCAAGACTGAGTGTTTTTATTGCAAGGGAAGTGGTCACTGGAAGCGGAACTGCCCCAAATACTTAGCGGACCAGAAGGCCGGCAAAACCAAAGGTATATGTGATATACATGTAATTGATGTGTACCTTACCAGTACTCGTAGTAGCTCTTGGGTATTTGATACCGGTGCAGTTGCTCACATTTGTAACTCAAAGCGGGAGCTGCGGAATAAACGGAGACTGGCGAAGGACGAGGTGACGATGCGCGTCGGGAATGGTTACAAGGTCGATGTGATCGCCGTCGGCACGCTAGCTCTACATTTACCTACGGGATTAGTTTTTAACCTCAATAATTGTTATTTAGTGCCAAGTTTGAGCATGAACATTGTGTCTAGATCTCGCTTAATTCGAGATGGCTACTCATTTAAATCCGAGAATAATGGTTGTTCTATTTATATGAGAGAAATGTTTTATGGTCATGCTCCAATGGTTAATGGTTTATTCTTAATGAATCCCGTACGTGATGATACACATATTCATAGTGTGAATACCAAAAGAGTTAAAGTTGATAACAATAGTCCCACATATTTGTGGCACTGCCGCCTTGGTCACATAGGTGTCAAACGCATGAAGAAGCTCCATGCAGATGGACTTTTAGAGTCTCTTGATTATGAATCATTTGACACGTGCGAACCATGCCTCATGGGTAAAATGACCAAGACTCCGTTCTCAGGAACAATGGAGCGAGCAACCAACTTATTGGAAATCAAACATACCGATGTGTGCGGTCCAATGAGTGTTGAGGCTCGCGGTGGCTATCGTTATGTTCTCACCCTCACTAATGACTTGAGCAGATATGGGTATGTCTACTTAATGAAACACAAGTCTGAGACCTTTGAAAAGTTCAAGGAATTTCAGAGTGAGGTTGAAAATCAACGTGAAAGAAAGATCAAGTTTCTACGATCAGATCGTGGAGGAGAATACTTGAGTCACGAATTTGGCACACACTTAAGAAAATGTGGAATAGTTTCACAACTCACGCCGCCTGGAACACCTCAGCGTAATGGTGTGTCCGAACGTCGTAATCGCACTCTATTAGATATGGTGCGATCTATGATGTCTCTTACCGACTTACCGCTATCTTTTTGGGGCTATGCTTTAGAGACTGCCGCATTCACTTTAAATAGGGCTCCGTCGAAATCCGTTGAGACGACACCGTATGAATTATGGTTTGGGAAGAAACCTAAGTTGTCGTTTCTAAAAGTTTGGGGATGCGATGCTTATGTCAAGAAACTTCAACCTGAAAAGCTCGAACCCAAGTCGGAAAAATGCATCTTCATAGGATACCCTAAAGAAACTATTGGGTATACCTTCTACCTCAGATCCGAAGGCAAGATCTTTGTTGCCAAGAATGGATCCTTTCTAGAGAAAGAGTTTCTCTCGAAAGAAGTAAGTGGGAGGAAAGTAGAACTTGATGAAGTGTTACCTCTTGAACCGGAAAATGGCGAAACTCAAGAAAACGTTTCTGAGGTGCCTGCACCGACTAGAGAGGAAATTAATGATGATGATCAAGATGCTTCTAATCAAGCTCCTACTGAAATTCGAAGGTCCACAAGGACACGTTCCGCACCAGAGTGGTACGGTAACCCTGTCTTGGAAATCATGTTGTTAGACAACGGTGAACCTTCGAACTATGAGGAAGCAATGGCGGGCCCGGATTCCGACAAATGGCTGGAAGCCATGAAATCCGAGATAGGATCCATGTATGAAAACGAAGTATGGACTTTGACTGACTTGCCCGTTGAACGGCGAGCCATAGAAAATAAATGGATCTTTAAGAAGAAGACAGACGCGGATGGTAATGTGACCATCTATAAAGCTCGTCTTGTCGCTAAGGGTTATCGACAAGTTCAAGGAATTGACTACGATGAGACTTTCTCACCGGTAGCGAAGCTGAAGTCCATCCGAATCATGTTAGCAATTGCCGCATACTATGATTATGAGATATGGCAAATGGACGTCAAAACGGCATTCCTTAATAGTTTCCTTAAGGAAGAATTGTATATGATGTAACCGGAAGGTTTTGTCGATCCTAAGAATGCTGACAAGGTGTGCAAGCTCCAACGCTCGATTTATGGGCTGGTGCAAGCATCTCGGAGTTGGAACATTCGCTTTGATGAGATGATCAAAGCATTTGGGTTTACACAGACTTATGGAGAAGCCTGTGTTTACAAGAAAGTGAGTGGGAGCTCTGTAGCATTTCTCATATTATATGTAGACGACATACTTTTGATGGGAAATGATATAGAACTCTTGGACAGCATTAAGGCCTACTTGAATAAAAGTTTTTCAATGAAGGACCTTGGAGAAGCTGCTTATATATTAGGCATCAAGATCTATAGAGATAGATCGAGACGCCTCATAGGTCTTTCACAAAGCACATACCTTGATAAAATATTGAAGAAGTTCAATATGGATCAATCTAAGAAAGGGTTCTTACCTGTGTTACAAGGTGTGAAATTGAGCTCAGCTCAATGTCCTACCACGGCAGAAGATATAGAAGAGATGAGCGTCATCCCCTATGCCTCAGCCATAGGTTCTATTATGTATGCCATGCTGTGTACCAGACCTGATGTAAACCTTGCCTTAAGTTTGGTAGGAAGGTACCAAAGTAATCCCGGCAAGGAACACTGGACAGCGGTCAAGAATATCCTGAAGTACCTGAAAAGGACCAAGGAAATGTTTCTCGTTTATGGAGGTGACGAAGAGCTCGTCGTAAAAGGTTACGTCGACGCTAGCTTCGACACAGATCTGGATGACTCTAAGTCACAAACCGGATACGTGTATATTTTGAATGGTGGGGCAGTAAGCTGGTGCAGTTGCAAGCAAAGCGTCGTGGCGGGATCTACATGTGAAGCGGAGTACATGGCAGCCTCGGAGGCAGCACATGAAGCAATTTGGGTGAAGGAGTTCATCACCGACCTCGGAGTCATACCCAATGCGTCGGGGCCAATCAAGCTCTTCTGTGACAACACTGGAGCTATTGCACTTGCAAAGGAGCCCAGGTTTCACAAGAAGACCAGGCACATCAAGCGTCGCTTCAACTCCATTCGTGAAAATGTTCAAGATGGAGACATAGAAATTTGTAAAGTGCACACGGATCTGAATGTCGCAGATCCGTTGACTAAACCTCTCCCTAAGGCAAAACATGATCAGCACCAGAACTCTATGGGTGTTCGATTCATCACAATGTAACTAGATTATTGACTCTAGTGCAAGTGGGAGACTGTTGGAAATATGCCCTAGAGGCAATAATAAAAGCATTATTATTATATTTCCTTGTTCATTATAATTGTCTTTATTCGTGCTATAATTGTGTTATTCGGAAATCGTAATACATGTGTGAATAACAGACAACAATATGTCCCTAGTGAGCCTCTAGTTGACTAGCTCGTTGATAAATAGATAGTCATGGTTTCCTGACTGTGGACATTGGATGTCATCGATAACGGGATCACATCATTAGGAGAATGATGTGATGGACAAGACCCAATCCTAAACATAGCATAAGATCGCATAGTTCGTTTGCTAGAGTTTTCCAATGTCAGTATCCTTTCCTTAGACCATGAGATCGTGTAACTCCCGGATACCGTAGGAGTGCTTTGGGTGTGCCAAACGTCACAACGTAACTGGGTGACTATAAAGGTATACTACGGGTATCTCTGAAAGTGTCTGTTGGGTTGACATGGATCGAGACTGGGATTTGTCACTCCGCTTGACGGAGAGGTATCATCGGGCCCTCTCGGTAATGCATCATCATAATGAGCTCAATGTGATCAAAGTGTTTGATCACGGGATCATGCATTACGGTACGAGAAAAGTGACTTGCCGGTAACGAGATTGAACGAGGTATTGGGATACCGACGATCGAATCTCGGGCAAGTAAAATACCGATTGACAAAGGGAATCGTATACGGGATTAATTGAATCCTCGACATCGTGGTTCATCCGATGAGATCATCGTGGAGCAAGTGGGAGCCAACATGGGTATCCAGATCCCGCTGTTGGTTATTGCCCGAGAGCCTTCTCGGTCATGTCTGCATGTCTCCCGAACCTGTAGGGTCTACACACTTAAGGTTCGGTGACACTAGGGTTGTGAAGATATGTATATGCAGTAACCCGAATGTTGTTCGGAGTCCCGGATGAGATCCCGGACGTCACGAGGAGTTCCGGAATGGTCCGGAGGTAAAGAATTATATATAGGAAGTGCTATTTCGGCCATCGGGACAAGTTTCGGTGTTATCGGTATTGTACCGGGACCACCGAAGGGGTCCTGGGGGTCCACCAGGTGGGGCCACCTGCCCCGGTGGGCCACATGGGCCTTAGGGGGTGCGCCTTGGCCTGCATGGGCCAAGGGGAACCAGCCCCAAAGGGGCCCATGCGCCTAGGGTTCCATCTAGGAGGAGTCCTAGTGGTGGAAGGCACCTCCTAGATGGCTTGGGGGGAGGGAAACCTCCCTGGCCGCCGCCCCCCTTGGGAGATCAGATCTCCCAGAGCCGGCGCCCCCCTAGAGGACTATATAAAGGGGGGAGGGGAGGGGGGCTGCGCACCCTATGCCCTGGCGCCTCCCTCTCCCTATCCAACACATCCTCCTCCTCCGTAAGAGCTCGGCGAAGCCCTGTCGGAGTACTGCGGCTCCACCATCACCACGCCGTCGTGCTGCTGCTGGAGTCTTCTTCCCCAACCTCTCCTTTGCCTTGCTGGATCAAGAAGAAGGAGACGTTACGCTGACCGTACGTGTGTTGAACGCGGAGGTGCCGTGCTTTCGGTGCTAGGATCTCCGGTGATTTGGATCACGGTGTGTACGACTACTTCATCCCCGTTCATTGAACGCTTCCGCTCGCGATCTACAAAGTGGTATGTAGATGCAATCTCTCTCTCTCCCATGACTCGTTGCTAGATGAACTCATAGATGGATCTTGGTGAAACCGTAGGAAAAATTTTAATTTTCTGCAACGTTCCCCAACACTCTTGCACCTGGTCAGCCACCACCAGCGCTAGGTCATCCTCAGCCTGATGCCCATCGTCATCCTGCAGCTCCTCATCCCCACTCTGCTCCTCTTCTCCCCCACTCCAGTCCGGATCATCCTTCTTGTAGTCTTCGCTGCTGCCAGAATCACTCCTGCCAGAATCGCTGTAGCCAGTGTCGTTGCTGCTACTCCCATTGACTGTCCAAATGTAACAATGACCGTTAACAATCGATGTGAGACAAAGCCAAATATAGAGGAATAAGAAGAGGCAGAACACACTGGCATCTTCGTCTTCAGCGTAGCGCATGCGACACATAGTCGTGTTGAAAACCTTCACGATGAGCATTGTGGCGTCATCGTCGTACCTCAAGAGAAGAAAGTACCCGGTCCGCAGGTCGTAGGCACTGTAGAACTTCTCCCAGCCACGGCACAGGTACATGTGGCCCTCCTCGATCACCAACTCCACGTCCCACAGCCTGCGAACCCCGCTGCCGGCCTGTCGGAGCTTCACATTATCTGGCGGATCTTCACTCAGCATCTTCATAAAAGCGTCAGGCAGCCTCTGCAATTTGGGACAAGGAGTGATGTAGCAAACAACAGAGTTATCATAATGAGATGGGTGAAGGGGAGATCTCTCGTTTTATATACCTGCCTCGTGGCTGATACTGAAGAAGAAAGTATGATAGTGAAGAACTCGAAAGCATCCAACTCGTACTCCGGTGAGGCAGAGCGGCGGTGGCTGCTTCCCCCCATCTCTGATAAGCAGCAGAAGAGACCAATTAGTACCCTTACAACATTATAGCAGCATAAATTTTGAGCAGAAGATAATCAACATTAGTCGCAAGTACCCCATATGTCCTATTTTTAGCAAAGTCATGCTAAAATTCACGGAAAATTTCAGCATGACCTTTGCTGAAAATAGGACATATGGAGTACCCGAATTTGCCGGAACGGAAGTTAATCGACATTCCAGCAAACTCAAGGGCCTCTCGGGGTACCTGCAAAATCATTATCCCCGCATAATGAAGTCGCCAATGGGTCATTTAGAAGATCACAAGTAGCATCATCACAAGTACAACATCATGACAAGTACAGCAGTAGCAGCAGTGCATACAGGCATAACAGCAGCAGCAGCAGTTAAGAAAAAGTTGCCGAAGCTTGTAAAACTATACTGTCCTAGAACAAATAAGCTGGCAGTAGGTCCATTGGGACTCGTTTAAATGCAGAAAGTCTTGTTTTGGGTTCAATTTACATTTCAGGTCAAGACTTATTCCATGTCTCCCTCCTCTTGCTCTTTTGCTTTGCCCAGAGAATTATTGGTACCAAGATTCAGGCTGCACAAAAACGAGAATTCGCAAGACGTGCAGAACAAACTTCCAAATGAAACTAAATAATAAACGCACGGGTTGAACAATAATCTGTCTAGTATTGAGACTCAATCTGATTGCTAACGAAGTTGCTGCCGAGGATGGGAGGGGTGCTCGCCCATGGGCAGGGAATGGGGAGGAAGGGTGGAGAGGGAGGAAGGAGGAAGGAGGAGAGGTACCTGGGTGGGCGTGGCCGGTCGCCGGAGGGGTCGGGGTCGGGGTCAGGGTCGGCGGCGGCGGCGGCGTCGAAGGGATGGCTCGAGGGCGTCCGCGCTCGTCCGGGTCCTCGTAGTCGAAGAGGAAGACGGCGGCGGTCCTCCTGGGCGCCTTGGTTGGTCGTGGGGAGGCCGGCGGCCGCGGTCGTCGTCCTTTACCCCGTGCGCGGACTGAGGTAGAGGCGGCGCAGGGCAGGGGCCGACGCGGGGGGCGCGGGGTTTCTAGGGTTTCGAGGGGGGCAGGGCTCGGGGGGAGGCGGGGCTCGGGGGGGAGGCGGCGCTCGAGGGGGAGGAAGGGGAGAGGGAGGCGGCGGGGGCGCGTGGGCGGCTGCGGTGCAGTGGATCGGGGCAGCGGCGGCGGTGACGCGGTGGAGCGGCGCGGTGGAGGGAGATGGGCGAATCGACTGTAGTCTGGCGAGAGGGAGGGGGGAAGGTGCGGCGCGGTGTGGATGGGGGAAGATTACTAATGGCGCACCCCCAGGCGGTGCGCCATTAGAATGTTTTTTTTTCATAGCAATGGCGCACCAGCCACACGTGCGCCATAAGTAAGATTTTTTTAAAAAAAAATGAATATGAATATGAATATGAAACAATATTTTTTTTATAAAAACAGTAATAATTGTTGTTTAACAACAATTGTAGTCTACACTTTTTTTATTTTTTAAAAAATGAATATGAATATGAAATAGTAATATTTTTTATAAAAACAGTAATATTTTTTTAAAAAATATAATCAAATTTGTTATTTGAAAAAATCATCGGCGGCGGCGGTGGAGCGGGGGAGGGTGCGGGGGTGCTCGTCGGGGGCGATGGAGCGGGGGAGGGTGCGGGGGGTGCTCGTCGGCGGCGGTGGAGCGGGGGAGGGTGCGGGAGGTGCTTGTCGGCGGCGGTGGAGCGGGGGAGGATGCGGGGGGTGCTCGTCGGCGACGGTGGAGCGGGGGCGGGTGCGGGGGGTGCTCATCGGCGGCGGTGAAGGGGGGAGGGATCGAGATTAAAAATAATTTTTATACTAATGGCGCACCGCGGCACAGTGCGCCGTTACTAGTTTAAACTAGTAATGGCGCACTAAGCGACGGTGCGCCATTAGTAGTTTTGCAAAAATGTAAAAAGAAAAATGGCGCACTCTATGACTGGTGTGCCATTAGTAGTTAGAGCTACTAATGGCGCACTTTGCCAGGATGTGCTATTAGTATGTTTGAAAAAATGAAATTAAAAACATTTTGTTACTAGTGGCGCATCTTGTGCCTGGTGCGCCACTAGTGTCTTACACACTAATGGCGCATCTTCACATGGTGCGTCATTAGTATATAGTAGTGGCGCACCACTTCTCTGGTGCCATTTAGTGTCGATTTCATCTTTAGCCCTTTTCCTAGTAGTGTTTTATTAATTTCCTCAACTACCTACATGTGACATGCCTAAACAAAAAGTACCCGCTCCTATATATTTCACCTCATTTGAACACGTAGGAAAGCCCATCATTTCCAATTCATTCATCCATGCATTTTAAATTTCCACATAACTCTCTCTTCACCATTTTCATTCAATAAGTAGATTTTAGTATAGATAAACATAGGACCTAATGGTGGACACATAATCAAGATTATGTTAGCAAACACGTATGACTGGAAGGCATCGGGAAAGAAACAAATACGAGAACCAATCCTTCGGCACCCAATAGTGATCATGTTGCCACACGCACAAGAAGAACACTCTTCCATTGATAGTTGGACAGCAAACCGTGTAGATTATGCTTAGGGATGGAGGAACCAAGTAGGCTTAAGGGCTTGGCCCAAGCTAGAAATAACCCCACGCAGGCTTGGCTCATGCATAGAGTTCAGCAGACCAAGCCAAGTTGGCATGTTTGAGTCGTCCCTACCATGAGCCAAGCCAAGCTCGACTAGAGATATCTGATTATCTTTTAGCCCAAGCATAGCCCAACATGCCAAGGCCTAAAAACTTGTAAGTTATGTCCTCAACACCTTGTAGGCTATGATGTTATATGCCTTGTATCCACCACAAAGATTTGTCGTGTGCTGTTAAAAGAGGGATGACTATTTTTCTAGTCAGTTCTCCTGATCACGACCCCGAACATTAATTTTGAAAGGGGAACTTTTTTTGAAATTCCAATTTGCTTTTTGAAGATTATAAAGAATATTTGAAAAGCAAAGAACATTTTTTTGTATCCAAATAATATTTCAAACTTTTGAACAAGTTTCAAAATAATTATAAACTTTCAAAAGGGGAAAAATGAATTATAACAAAAAAGAGAAGAAAAACGAAATATTAGAAAAGAAAAAAAGCACTTAGGCGTTGGCCCAACTAGACCACAGCATCGCTCCCGTTGGGCTACTTTTGTGCCGGCCCTACCGTTTTTTCTGTTTCTTTTCCGTTATTATTGTTTTCTGTTTCTTTTTCGTCTCCTTTTTTTCTTTTTCCCTTTTTCTGTTCCTTTTTCTTTTCTTAGATTTTAATTTTCCCTCTGAATGTGTAATTTTCCTTCCAACAATTGTTCATAAATTTTAGTAAATTTCGGAATTTTTCAAATTTGAACAAATTTTCAAAAAATATTCCTGTTTAGGAATTCCAAAAAATAGAATTCCGAAATATGTTAATTTCTTTTTCAAGAATGTTCCACAATTCAAGAAAATAGACTTTAAAAATTTATTCGCTTCTTTTCATAAAATGTTCAAAAATAAAAAAATTCTTATTTTGCAAATTACAAAATATATTCACATTTATAAAATGTTATTCACAAATAAAAAAATGTTACAATGTTTGCAAATATTTTTGCAAATACAAGTTTTGCAAAATTTGTTTACAAATCCAAAAAAAGTTCAGGACATTTCACAAAATCTTTGTGTTTTCAGAAATTGTTCATAATTTGGAAGATAACTGTGTTTTCAATTTTCTTCCTGTTTTTAAAAAATATTCACGTTTTCATCAAATTGTTCGTAATGTCCAAAAATGTTTGTGTTTTCAATTTTGTTCTTATTTTCCCAAAAATATTTTGTGATTCCAAAAAATTGTTTGGGTTTCCACAAAATTCAAAAAGTGATTTGAATTACGAAAACAATTCCTCTGTACTCGCTTAAACGTGTGTGAGGTCTGGGGTTTGATTCCTAGGCACACCTTTTTTTACATTTTACTTTGCGCAACGCAGCCAATGGGCAGGTCTGGGCCGTGTTGGGACTATATGTGCCGGCTGCGTATCGGGCTATGTATATTTAGAAAAGACCATGTTCTCTGTTAATGTGTTTAGGGGTTGTACCAGAGCAGAGGTGATAATTCATATAAATATGAGATATTGATTGGGTTGGTGCAGAATTGTGATGAGCATGGTCTATATTTTATATGCGATGGGATTGCGGAAAATGATTTCTTCAATCATTTTTCTTGATCTCAGATCTAGACACATAACTACTCAGGCATGAGGAAAATTAAAATAGAATGGTAAATCTGCAGATGTTTCTACATAAACCACACTGCCATATCTTCCCGGTATATCTTATTAATTTCGTTACCCACATTCACATGTCCGAGCAACATTTTCCATCCTATATATTTGACCCCATCTTTGTGAAACATACAAGGAACCACATCCACGTTTTACACTTCCACGTTGCTCTGTCATCTGAACATTTTCATACAATGATTAGTTTTCACTAAACGCACCTGAGTTGATGTTGTACACTAGATAAAGATGATATCAATGCGCGTATGAATAGGATGCATACGGAAAGAATTAAATACGCGAATGGCGTCTTCAACATATAGCGAGTTGTCATGTTGCTTGGCAAGGAAGTCTGACAACGGATACTGGATCATAATATTTGTTTGTACTCAATTAGGATCGTACCCTCTCCTGATCTCGTGTATGTCTTCTAACCAAGATATGTGAACATGTAAGCACTAGCCCTCCAGGATTTTTCCATAGGCTAATCTGAAATCTGACTTGGCATCCATCTACGCCACCATGACGGTTGCCGCAAGTTCTGGCCAGGAGCTCACGAAATACATGGCAGGCCCACGTACATAACGCCAGTGCCCTATAGCACTCGCTAGGGGTGCAGAGCGGCGCCCGATCCGCCCCGCTTCGTAGGCAAAATAGGTTTCGGTTAATTATAAATACCCCTCTCAGATTTAGTTCAATTTGAACTATTCCTCTATTTATGCGGGACTATGCGGGACACCCGCTTGTATCCCTAGCACTCGCGGCCTATGGGCCTGACTGTTGCCTCATTAGGCCACATCATTTCTTGGGGTATTTTAAACACTTCTGTATTTTTCTGGAACCAAAAACTGTTAGAATAAATCCGAGGCATACCGTCGATCATCCGAGGACCAAGCAATCATACGAGCACGACACCGAGATTTGTTAACGAGGTTCACCGATATGGCTATATCCCCGGAGCCTGACTACGGGCGCTCCTTCCCATGACACCGTCACAATACCGCACCCTGGCCGCCCGGGCACCGGCACACGCCGCCGGCTCCCCCGCGTGCCTGTGCTATTATGTTGGCATAGGTTACATTGTGTGTCTACACCCGATATATATGAGAGGCCTAGGACACAAGTGTCCTATTAGGACACAACTCCTACCCTGTCTATACACAGTCCAAAATCAAGTCCAACTGTAACCTACCTTGTACAATAATATTCAACACAACTCTAACAAACTTCACCTTGGCGAATATTCTCCACCACCTTGAATTCATTCGTGCGTCGAACCTCCATGTACATTGGACTTGAGATACGCCATGAACACCGCTGCTACTCCCAGACTCCATATGACTCCACCTGCAACTGTAGTCCATTCTCGTCTTCTTCACAGTCAATACTCGAGCAAAATTAAGTTCCTCAATACTCTACATTGTGCTCCCAACTTCCGAAGAATCCGTTCAACACCATCACACACCGATCATTAACCTGCGTGAAAGTGAACAACTCACATATTGGATGCCACACATAAGAGTTACCTGAACTCAACATCACCGCTCTTTCTTGACTGCTTGTCTGAAACTTGAAGGAATTGCACCGTCGCCCTGTGTCACCCTGAGTCAAATTCGCAGTTGTCTCATCCTTTTCCCGGATAGTCTCTGACATGTCCCATAGCTATAGCACTCCGCCTCCTTCTGTATTTGTCATCCGCACTTTGTCATGTGCACTAAACACCACAGAATATACGGCCATGTACTCTCTCCGCTTTTGACAATTACAGACTTTCCACCACTTTCTCAGATTCTCCATGGTCAACTCCTGTCCATCTTCCGGTACCGATAGACCCAGTCACCAACTTGAATCTGGTACTCGTCAACACTGCTTCAGCACCCTTTGCATAATTTTGTCTGACCACATGTCTACCATTAGTGCCTTGGTCTGTCGCTGTGTCCCGTGCTTACCGCACGCCTCGCCGCTATTACCGCGTCGAGCCTCTGCTGTCCTGGTCGAGTCTCCCGGGTAGCTAGCCCCCACTGCCTCAACCCCCACTGCAGAGAACCACCGATCATCACCGACCGATGCCGAGTATCACGCCTCCATCAGACCATTGGGCCCCGGTCCGATCCACGTGTCTCTCGCTATCCCGCTGAAATAGGCTTCGATTCTCCGATATCTTACACCGTAGCCCTTTCATCAGCTCAGAGTGAAGTCGTCCATCAGACTCCAGCTCCACCTTCAACATGACTCCATGGTGGTTGTACGTGCCACCCTCCCGCGCCCTGTCGACTCCAAACTCTCATGTGCACCGTCTTGAATCAACCCCGCGCCATAGTCTGTCGAAGCCGCACAAGCCCTCAGGCCTGCACCACGTGTTTCTACGCCCCAGAAGTCGGCCACCATCAGCATGACGCTCCTATGTCATCGTCGCTGAAATCACCACAGTCTTCTACTTTGACCAACATACACGTCGACCCATCAGACTGTTCAGTCTGACCCAGCCGAATTATCCGACTGCAATCATGCTCCACCCTGCGTCGTGTCCGCCTCGCACAACTGTGCATTGTCTTACGCCCTGTGTTTGCATGATCCTGTCACAACGCGCTCCAGACTCCTCTGAGCCTTGTATGCACGTCCTTGCTATACGCACACGAAGCCCATCTGCAAGAAAAACTGGACCCAAAGAAAAAATATCCGTGCAAACCTTGACCACGCTGGATCCCTTTACATAATTTCTTCTTCTTGTCTTGTCATGCTATTAGCTTCTCCACGTATATGCAAGCTCTTTTTTTATTCAGCAACAAATCTCACGTCTTGTACCTGGGCATCAGCCTCAATTGTGTCAGCTTTGCTCGTGTAGCACAGCAACCGAACTTGTCCTCTCCACAGCCTGCCTAACGCCAACTCTGTGGCTGGCTTCCATGGGCCTCGAAGGCACGCCTGTATGAGCCACCTCCTTCCCAAGGCTTCCTTGGTCTGGTGCATGTAGCCTGCTGCTGCACCGGCCATACCTGGCTACCCACGCCCACGGTCGGGACTCCTATTGCCGCACGCTACACCTTGACCAATCTCGCCGAGTCCTCTGGAACTCGCCGCCGCCAGCTTCGCTGCTTCGGATCGGGCCGATCCGATTTGCCTCCCTTGCAACGGCTGCTCGCTCCGATTGATTCTTGAAGATTTACCACCGACCCTGTGTATCTGCTTCTAGATCGCTTCCTCTCCAGGTTGCAACTTGTAGCGACAACTCGTCAAGTGCTTCCACTCCCGCAACTACGATCGTCTTTCACAGAACTCCGTCGATATATTCTTCCTCCAGATCAACAATCCACAGTCTCCGAACAGCCTAGCTCTGATACCACTTGTTAGAATAAATCCGAGGCATACCGTCGATCATTGAAGGACCAAGCAATCATACGAGCACGACACCGAGATTTGTTAACGAGGTTCACCAATATGGCTACATCCCCGGGGCCTGACTACGGGCGCTCCTCCCCATGACACCGTCACAATACCGCACCCTGGCCGCCCGGGCACCGGCACACGCCGCCGGCTCCCCCGCGTGCCTGTGCTATTATGTTGGCATAGGTTACATCGTGTGTCTACCCCCGATATATATGAGAGGCTTAGGACACAAGTGTCCTATTAGGACACAACTCCTACCCTGTCTATACACAGTTCAAAACCAAGTCCAACTGTAACCTACCTTGTACAATAATATTCAACACAACTCTAACAAAAACAACACCAAATAGGAACAGACAATAGGCACTAAATTAATATGTTACTTCCTTTTATTCAAAAAAAATATGTTACTTCCAAAATAGTCTTCAAAAATATAGCATAAATGATGGACATAGGCCTAAAACATTGCAAAAAACGCTGGAGATGAATCAATTACGCACTCACATTAATAAAGAAAAAAGAGAAAACTAGATCAGTTGACTCATCGAATTTGAAAGCAACACCAAGGTCATTTGGCACCTTAGGCTGGAGAGCTAAGACAAGTGAGAGTAAACTTGGGTTTCCAATTGCTGTTCAAAACTATTCTACAGTTCTGCTCCACGGACATGGCAGCTCTCTTTTGTCTCATTTTTTTGAACTTTGAGCTGATGGTGTTGACATCTGCCTGCCAATTGTAGTGATGAACTCCACTGCCACCTTGAGTGCATTAATAGAAGCCAGGTTCATCAGGCTTGTTGATGACCATGTTGGTTCCCCTCCAGCCAGATCAGATACTCCACGGAACACCATCACAACTTACAGTTATGCCAGGAGATGTTGTTGTCTATTGAAATAGCAAGTAAATTCTCTTAATTAGTGATATCTTGAATTTTATGAATGAACCGAAATGTTGGAGCACAAATGCTGCCAGGTATTTAAGTAAAAACTATGAGATATGGAACACACCATCACCAGTGCTGCGCTCACCTTCCAAAGTTGCTAGCCCGTGCAGTTGCACGGGTTAATGACTAGTAAAAGCTAATTACAGTAGGAGGGTACCTTCCATGTCCAAGCGCCTGTATAAGCAACTAACTTGGGGACACTGACATCGCCAAATGACATTGAATCATTAGAGCTTCCTGCTGTGCCATAATAGACAATACCAGACACACTAAATACGTCAAGGAGAGTTTGTACAGTGACAACTGCATTCAACTGGAATAACAAAGAAATAGTGGTAACGGGTAAGCATACTGCAATTAAAATTTGGATTCATAGCCTGTTGATTTTAGTGCCTTGCAGTTATTATTGATTAATCATGATAAATCATAAGGAGTCGTCCATATAGCAGTAGAAATGTTAAATGCAGAAGTTCAGGCTTTAGTACCCTGTGTTGTCCCGTCAATGCGTATATAACATTCACACCTCTATCACTCCCAATGTAAACCTCCGCCCTGAAAGAATACGAGGTGAGACTGTATTCTTGAGGCCATAGGAAGAGGAAGATAAATACATATATTTTTCCATAAAGGGTGGATTTTATTTACTCAAAATGAAGCATCAAGGAGATACAAACACAAGAAGTGCACACCTGGCCTCTGCATAGCTAAGATGCACACAGCCAACACCAACACACATAAAAACGCCGGCAAGTAGCAAAGTCATATAAGACCAAAACTATGCCTAATTATGAAAAAGGAAAAAAGAAACCCCAAAACATAGGACATTGATCAACAAGCTACAACAATGATCGTATCCGCACCAATCATTTTGGACACCACAAAGATGACCGGAAAGGTTCTTCAATAGCAATGCCTTCATGAAGGGAACGACAATGAAGCCCCGCCGTTGCCGGATCGAACCATCAAAGGCTAGATTCTAAATTTTCACCTTAAAAAACAAATCCATGCACCATATCCGAGCAATGCCTTCAACACGGTAACGATGCTTCTGCATCGCCATTGCCAGGTAAACCCATCTCGGTTTAAACCTTGGCTTTCACCACGAAGCTACAGACTGGGCACTCGAAGTACCGCCAAATCGAAGTCAACTGTGTTGTCACCACCACTTTTCCACGATCACGACAGCTACGTGCGATAGGCCAGAAATCCCAGCGCCGTCGCGGCCCACCCATACTTGTGTGTCAAGTCATTGTCCATAGATTGCATCTTGACGTCGAAGATAATCTGACCGAAGTGGGTGCCGCCAAAACTCAAAGGAGCCATTTGCACTACTGGAATCAGGGATTTTGCCGTCTGCCAGTTCTTTGTCGTCTGCTTGCGGACGGCAAAGAAGGTCTTTGCCATCAGCTACCAAACAGCAGACGGCAAAGAACTGGCAGACGGCAAAGAAGGTCTTTGCCATCTGTCATTTCTTTGCCGTCTGCTGGCAGATGGCAAAGAATCTTTGCCGTCTGTTGGCAGATGGCAAAGAATCTTTGCCATCTGTCAGCGGACGGCAAAGAGGTGCCACCGGATGCCAATATACTGCAACGGTCCAACCCCACTCTTTGCCATCTGCTGGCGGACGGCAAAGATTCTTTGCCATCTGTTGGCGGACGGCAAAGAGGGGGCTATCTTTTTTTTGCGGGTAAAAAAAACGTTGCCCCACCTCCTCTGTCTCTATCCCCTCCCTCTCCGCCCCTATCTCTCTGCCCCACCCCTCTGTCCTTCCCGCTCGTCTCTCCCTCTCCCTCCCGCGAGAAGCTACGCCGGCCGATTCCGGCGAGCTCCGGCGGGATTCGACGACGCCCGCCCCACAACCGAGAGCCTCCCGACCCTGCCTTCCTCAACCCCGCGCTGCTGCGCCACCTCGCCTCCGCCCGCCGGTGCGTGCTGCCACCTCACCGAACCCCAGGAGCCCCGCCGCCTCGCGCTGCCGCCTGCGCCGCGTCGCGCGCCGCCACCTCCCCACAAGCTCGCCGCCCCGCCACGGAAGCCTCGTCGCCGGTCGCCCCGACCTCGCCGCCGCCATGGGAGCCGAGCACCGAGCTCCTCTGCGCCCCGCCCACCATGGGAGATCTGAGGCCGGCCGGGAGGCGGGGATGGGGCGCCGGTGGGCCCCTGGGATCTGCGCGATGGCGCTGCTCTGGCTCGCCGCGGCCGCAGCCGAAGATCCCGATCCCGACGAGCTCGAGCGCGCGCGAGTCCCGCTCCTCCGCCCTGTTTTTTTCCGTGCCTGCTCGCTTGCTCTGTCTGTGGCTCAGTACTGTCGATTGCGTTGCCTGTGCTCCGCGGTTCCTGCAATGCTAATTCTGTTTGCAGTCTCGTTGTTCTTCAGTCCCCACCGTGTCTTGTATTTGGACGAGCTCATGCTAATATGTGGTTGGTACACTACCTGGGCAAGGTCATTTTGATACTGATACTTGTGGGCAGCAGAGGGTTCAAAGCCTGACCGTCTCATGGATCCGCTGATAATATCCCGGAAGTAAATATTGTTGCTTGCTTCATCTCTACTATTTTCTGTAACTGCTTAGTGTTAAGCTCATGATCAACCTGATTACTTATGCGGGAACCTTCTTAGATAGGCAGCGCGACAACAATTCTTCTTCCTCAAAGCATATATTTTCTCCAAGCGATCAACAAAGTGTTTGGTCCATTTGGAAGGTACACAAGTTTCTGATGTTTCTGTATATTATGAGACAGAGGGAGTAGTTGTCAGATCTTCTTTTCGTTCAGTACTTGTTGAGGCTGTCATAATTTTCTTGGAAACTTGTATGGCAGGCCCGGATGGGCGCGCGCGGCGGAGGTCGGGTGCGGGGCGTCGCTGTCGCCGTCGATGACGCGGTTCGGGATCACCGCGTGCTTCAACGCCATGTCGTCGGCCGTCTCGAAGGCCGCCGCCACCAACGCCGCGTCGAGGGTCGTCCACGCGGTGCCGCGGACTGAGCCTGTTGTGTCCGCCGAGTGGCGGCACGCCAACCTCAGGGACCCCAATGTGAAGGTATAGCACTTGCCGTTCTGCAGCGCCCGCCCTCTGAAATCTCAATGTCAGTTGCACAAGTGGTATAGTCTAGATTTAAGACAGGGTACTCATATGGCTGGGGTTCTGCTGCCGTGGCAATTTGGTCAGCGCTGCTACAAGTGATAAATCTGTTTGCTTAACTAGTGATGCTAGCTAGTACGTGAATTGGTATTTTAGCTGAAAGAGGATTTTGGTGGGCTTTGTTTTGGCACCAGCAGTAATCTCAAGTTTCTTAAAAACAAATGAAGTGCCTGCATTACAGTATGTGACGTTGGTCAACGCTCCTCGGATAAACCTATTTCCAAAAAGAAAATCTTGCTACTGAAATAATGCTACATTTTGGAGGCCTTTTCTTTCTGGACATTATTAGCATAGTCTCGGGCTCTCATCACTATGAATAATAGAACACATACTACTAGGAGGAATCACATTTAACTATGCTATTCATAGGGTAGTTTTCTTGCTGTTAAACATGTCCACCGGCATACATTGTATCTTATTGTGCTCTTACTTTTTTGTCTAGGTACTTGATGCCTCTTGGTCAGAAGATGTTGGCGAGTTCCTCATTCCAATTGAGTTTATATTGTGTAGGTTTCTTCGTCAAGATCTGGATTGCCGCAGTCATGTTCAAGTCCAATGATATCTTGCGCAAGCAGACCGCTCTCAAGGTTGGTTCTTCATAATAACTTGTCTATCAACGTGCTTCTTCTGCTTCTAGAAGTTAATTAATTGTTCTGCCAAGCATATTGCTCTCAAGGGCTTGTGCTTATCTTGTGTATCAACGTTCTTGTTCTGCTTCTAGCACTGGGTCTGTCCCTTCTATTGAGGAAGCCGGCTGGCAGACTGTTGCCGTCACTAAATCCCTAACCCCGGGGCCCGTGTTAACTCCATTTGATTGTCAAATTGCTTAGATAACTCAATTTGATTGTCCTCATAGTGTTCTAACATGCTTAGAAGAGTTGGAAACACTATAAATGGTTTGGTACGGATATGTGCTCTAGAATAGTGATTCTGGCATGCTATATTTTTCATTACGGTGAATGGTATTCTCTTTTCCCACACAGCATGATTTCCCCTTTTGGGGCCCCTGTGAACCAATTAGGCCCTTGGTCATTTCTTGAACTCAATCAGTAACTCATTTGTGGAAAAAACTTGACGATGTGTGTACCTATGTGTTCTGTTCTGTTTTGAAGTGGATAACATTGCCCTGTGTTTCACTTGGAAATAACTTATGTTTGTTGAATAATAGGAATTTAAGCACCATTTATATATGTTCTTAACTCTTAAACTAGCACTGCTCTCCTTAAAATTTCTAATCAGGCTGACTGTTGTTTTGTGCTCCACAGATACTTGTCCGGCAAGCTGCTATGGTGGTCAAGTGTGTGCTGCCTAGGAAAATAGATATTTAGTTTTAGGTCATTTCTTGTAATTTCAGATATGGAGTGCTTGTCTTCAGTTTTTGTTTTTTACTTTGTGAAACTTGCTACCTATGGATGAAACTGTAATATTGATGAAACTATGTATATGTATGGATGAAACTTGCTACTATTGGTAACATGTGTTGGATATCCTATATTGGTCATATATATATGTATGTGTGTCTGTGTGTTTGATTTTCTATGAAAATGAATGGATATAAGAAGAAACAGAATTAATGCCAATTTGGTCTCTTTGCCATCTGCCAGGGACGGCGGACGGCAAAGAGGCGCTCAAATTTGCCGTCCACTGGCTGACGGCAAAGGCCGCCATTAGCCGCCTAACGGACTAACGCTGGCGGACGTTTAGTATTTTGCCGTCACTCCTCTTTGCCGTCCGCCGCTGTAGGCAAAGCACTCTTTGCCGTCCGCTATAAAAAGCAGACGGCAAAGGGTCTGTTTGCCGACCCTGTCTTTGCCGTCACTGTTTGCCGTCCGCCACTGACGGCAAAGATCTTTGCCGTCCGCCGTCCCTGGCTTTGCCGTCCGCCGTGGCAGATGGCAAAGTAGCTGATTCCTGTAGTGTTGGCTGCATCCCGCAACCACGCCATTACTAGGCAGCAGCAGCAGCCATTCTTGGGAGAGGAACCCTCACGCCGGTGCCCACCGCAATTCGGCCGGTGCCACGACGCAATTCCAGTGCCAATCCTGAATCGGCAGTCACCAGAGGAGCCGCTGGGCTAGGCCAAGCCGGATGGAATGCCCTCGGCGACACAACTCGGCCAGGCCAGACCCGACGCAATCCAGCCACCTAGTAGAACCTGCCTCATGAGTCGGGGTGGGGGATGGGCATGGCTGCACCACGGCTAATGGGTTAGCTCCGGAGCCCTCCGAGGCGCCCAACGCAGCAGGCCCAGCCGGAGCATACCCAGTCAACACCATAGCAGATCGGATCGGGGCGTGCGGTGCAGATCGACGTAGATCAGTCAGCTAGATGGGGACAAGAGAGAGAGAGGGGATGGATGAGAATGGAAGGAACGGGCAGCACCCTGCCGCCGCCGTAAGCACCGATAGCCTCCTCCGGCGGCGGCGGGTGGGCATGGACGGTGGTGGGAAGGCCGCTGGGTGTGGTGGCGGGGTGGCCTCCGGAGTCGCCCGTGCGGGCAACCCGGGAGGCAGTTTTCAACCAGAAAACAGAGCAAACCAGATAAATACATATATGCATTACAGAACTGCGAAACACTCCATTATGGAACTCGAATGAGAGCTGAGTCTATCAGCAGAATAGCAATATTAGTGAACATGTAAAAATGATTACAGTGCAGCGCAGAACTTGGTTATGATTTTATCTCCCCTTCCCATCTTATCTTTCTAATGGATTATATTATGTTCTTGCGTGTTTTTCTGAACCCCGTTTTCGTAGCTGTTATCCAAAACGATTGAATTATCAATCTGAATTCAGATCTTCAAGTTTCTCTGAAATTTCGAATTTATATTCCCCACTCTTAAGTGTTATTAACACTACGGTATCATCTATACTTGTTCTGTGTTGTGTGTTGGTGTCTGGGTTCAGTTAGAATCAGTTCAGCACTCACCGCCAGCTGTCTGATAACAACCGAAAAGTCAACTAGGAACGCCCAAACTCACCCAGTGCTTGCTCAATCTACAGGAAAGCGATTCGGATCAGAAACGGGGGCGGAGACTCACCGTAGACACGCCAAGACCTGGAGCGCCGTGTCCTCCTCAACATACGACATGACGAGCCCAATGGACGGGGCCACGCACTACCGGAACAGGGCTCTAAGCCGACAGCCAAATGTATGCCGACGGCCACCGTCGGCCTAATTCGAGATATGCCGACAGCTAGGTCCTGGCCGTCGGCGTACAATGGCCGTCGGGCTATCCCCGTCTACGCCGACAGCAGCCGTCGGCATATCACAGCCGTCAGCTTATCTTAGAGTACGCCTACAGCTGCCGTCAGCATATATAGGCCGTCGGCATATATGCGGGCCCGCCGACAACACTCATCACGGCCGGCTAACGACGTCAAATCTATGCCGCTATGCCGACGGCCGTGACGGGTGGCCGTCGGCATAGATACGGGTGACATGTCACCGATCCAGAGTGCACCGACCAGGACCTATGCCGACAGCAGCCGTCGGCATAGCTGACACGTCATCGATCCGCGGCAGCCATCGTTCTGCCCTGGTCGCAGCTATGCCGACGGCTTTGCCGTCGGCATAGTTAGTTTTTTTTTCTTTTTTTCCATATAGTATTATTATTATTAAGCATACAGTATGTGTTAATAAGCATACATATAGATTGTGTTATTAAGCATACATATAGTATGTGTTAATAAGCATACATATAGTTTTTTTCTTTTTCTTCACTGTTTTCTTTATTATTATTATTTAACTAACTTACATACAGTATGTGTTAATAATAAGCATACATACATTATTTTTCGGTTCTGTACAGAGCGGTGTGACCCCCCTCATGAACGGTGCCGTCGCCAGCCGGCAACTGGAATGGGGAACAGCCGCATCGGGTCTATACGAAGGGGACTTAGCTCCAAGTGTTCATATATATCGGATGACCTACCACAACCGGACGGTGTTATGCCATGTCTGAAGAGGCGGCACGCATCTCCGGGGTGTGGCCCCGTCACGGACGGCGGCGCCGCCGGCACCTGGAGGGGGGGGGAACGGAGGCGTCGGGTCTACATGGAGTGGATGTATCTATGGGTTTGGCCCGGATGTTGCTCCCGGGTGTCCCTATGGGCGGACCTGACACAACCGGTTGGAGAGGTCCACTGGTCAAAGCCCGTCCGTGCAAAGTCAAAGGGCTAGATCCCGTGGTCAAACGCTACAGGGTTAGCCGGGACGGGGGCTCGGGGGGTAGCAATGCCACCGGAGCATCGTACCAGGCCCTCATACATGCGGGGTGGTGTTGTGGCATGTCCGAAGAGGCGACACGCGTCTCCGGGGTGTGGCCCCCGTCACGGACGGCGCCGACGCCGGCACCTGGAGGTGGAAACGGACGCGTCGGGTCTACACGGAGAGGATCTTGCTGTGGGTCTGGCCCGGATGTTGCTCCCCGGTGTCCCTTAGGGCCGACCTGACACAACCGGGTGGAGAGGTCCACTGGTCAAAGCCCGTCCGTGGGAAGTCAAAGGGCTAGATCTCGTGGTCAACCGCTCCAGGGTTAGGCGGGACGGGGGCCCTGGGGGGTAGCAATGCCACCGGAGCATCGTACTGCACCTCATACATGTGGGGTGGTGTTGTGGCATGTCCGAAGAGGCCGCACGCGCCTCCGGTGCGTGGCCCCCCTCACGGACGGCGCCGCCGCTGGCACCTGGAGGGGGGGAAACTACCGCATCGGGTCTACACGGAGTGGATTTAGCTGTGGGTTTGGCCCAGATGTTGCTCCCTGATGTCCCTCTGGCACTACAAGAAATATGTCAACTTGTGACCACCACTATTGGTCACTGAAAGGTCACAAATTTCCATTTGCGACCTTTTTGTGACCAAAAACATAGGGTCAAAAGCTGGCCGTCATAAACTGACTATAGCGACCTTTCTTCTGGAATGGTCGAAGACGTTTACGACCAAAATAAGCTTATTGTTCTGTTTTGGTCACTAGCAACCTCCCCAGGCCACGTAGGCATCCAGCGTAGCAAGCTGATGTGGCACTAGATTCAGCCCGGTCCAATTCGGTTTTCTACATGGGCCTAGCCCAACAATTCGGCTCATTTGGTATATTTATTTCTGTTAATTTTTGTCTGCTACATGGGCCAAGCCCAACTGGTCAGCCCATCAATTTTTATGCACGTTTGGCCTTTCAAGAATATATGTACAATTTTGTGCAGCCCATTTCTGGTTTACATTCGGCCTTTTTATACATTCAAATATTAATTCAATCCTGGAGTTGGTCCAGTACTCTTTTCAGCCCATTCACATAATCATACATATGATCCACCTTTTTGACAAATTTTGCAAATAATTTCATATTTCAGAACTAAATATGTTTACATCACAGGCCATAAAGCCCTACAAAATAGTATCACTTGTTCCTATACAAAACTATCAAATGATATGTACAACAAAACAGAATACAGAAAATTTAGTTCAACAAAAATAGGTTTCCTTCCTCTACCATCTTCCAGAACACACAACACCTGTGAAAATAAAGATGCCACAACAAAAATGGAAGGATCAGCCACTATAAGCATATTGAATACAAGGGAAACAATCAAACTAAAGAAATGAAAAGCACGCACTGTGAAAATTTTGACAGCACGAATATTTTTTATATTACCATAACAAACAGAAATGTAATCTGATTGCACAAGACACATGGCATTATCACACACCCGGACGAGCGAAGCATTAACTTGTGAGGATCAGAAAAACAAAGCAGAATAACAAAATCATAATTAATTCCGTCAGTGATCATGTCGCGACACCACGCTGGCCACCTTAGTACAAAAATTTAGGCTTTGCACAAGTCTACACAACTACTGATCTTTTCTACAAAGGAAGCTGTGCACAGTAATGCTCAAAGTTCATTAAATAATTTCCCTGCTTTCATCTGTAAATAAGATTGTCGGGGCCTATCATCGCATTGAAGTTTGATCATGTTACGCATGCTCCATCGCCGTGAATCTGTCGCAAAACTGATGGCCTTTCATGTGTATCTTTGTCTCATGAATTATAAAGTACAGTATATACGAAACCATTTGAATTGGTTTTGTTTAATTGCATGCACAAAAGCTGGGGCTAGTTTATACGACGCTAGGCTGATCAGAAGGGCAATGCCCTTATCACTTGCTCTAAGACAATTTTTTGACACTATCAGGCAACATTCGAAGCCCCACCTGCACACGCTGCAGAAAACCCACAGAACAGGGGAGTACAAGTGAAAGGTTTCAGAGTTACAGGGGATTCAGACAGCTCATATCAGGCCACATTTTGCTCCTTTGTGTTCAGCTATATACTGTACTTTATAATTCATGAGACAAAGAGACACATGAAAGGCCATCAGTTTTGCGACAGATTCATGGCGATGGAGCATGCGTAACATGATCAAACTTCAATGCGATGATAGGCCCCGACAATCTTATTTACAGATGAAAGTAGGGAAATCGTTTTCTGTGCACAGAGATCTTTTCTACAAAGTTCTCTGTGGTTAGCTGAAGACATTCCTCCAGCAGCTTATGCATGTAATGCTCAAGTTACTGGTTATCTGATGTGAGCCATCTAAATGTTTGAAACAAGTTTAGCTTGCTGAGCTCAAAAGTATGGAACTGAAATGCAGAGACTTATGCAATATTATTTTTTCCTTTCTCTTTTGTGAGGACATATGCTGTCAAAATATACAGTATACGAGGAACTCGACCAAATTCATGAAAACGATTTGTTCCAGATGATTTATATATCGCAAATAAGACATGAAGGCGCGTGTGTTTGCCCTGGTAAGAGCAGCCCGCGTTCCTCAACATAAAAATAGGACTCCACACATGCACATGAAGGCCTGCAGTACAAGGGGGTTCAAAGGAGGTGGGAATCATACCTAGCAGTAGCATGGCCGGACTCTACCCAGCAGCGGTAGTAGGCCCCTGCCAGCCCTGGCCTTCATGTTGTACTTGCGGGTCTGGCATTGCACGATTGGGCGAAGAGGTCCAGAGGTAGGGCGGGGGAAGATCTTCACAGCCTTCTTCTGGCAAGCTGCATACAGAAAGAACAAATTGTAAGATGACAGTGAGTCAAACCAGCACCACAATAACACAAACATGTTGTCAGCGGATCGGATGGTAACTTATCAGTAAATCAACAAAGAAACTAATGATATACATCTAATCTGCCCTGCAATAGCAGACATGTAGTTTAACTCCTTATGTGTAAATACATAAGGCAGTGCAAGTGTTGTTCACATGTTAGTGCTGGATTCAACTTATAAATATAGAGAGACATGGCAATACGCATCAAACTTGGATTCATGGTATATGTACTAAAAGAAACTAACTGACCAAGTGGCTTAACAGATATCCTAGATGGCATTCTATAGCACTGTATACCTCAACCCCCAGCCACATCCATCAGTCATGAACATCGCCATATTCATGAGCGGTAACAAATCTGATTACAAATTCTGGTGCACACATGCCTCAATGCAGTAAACAATAAGCATGATACATAGTAGGTACTGCGGGAGGGAGAGAGGGAGATAATAAGTTACCGGATCCGAAGCTCCTGGTGCTCCTCGGTGCCATCGTTGTCGAGGACGAGTGGATCCGGAGGCGTTGCTGTTGGATAGGAGGGGATCCGGTGGCGGCCTTGTCGGAGAGGCGAGGATCCACCGGCGGAGAGGAGCTGATCCGGCGGCGGTCTTGTCATGGAGGAGGATCTCACACGCGCCGCCACCACCGCCGAGGACGTTCAGCTCAGCCGTGCGCAACAAAGAGGTCCACCAAAATCCTAGCAGGAGGAAGTAGTACAAAATGTCAAAGATTATTAATACTATTTGTATCAAGGACAGTAGTATGAAACCAATAATTTCTGTGTCAAGGTTTAGTGTGAATATGTGCCTTATGTAATGATTTTCTACCAACAAGCTTCAGACCACGTTTTGTACACACCTACTGGCTACTGTTTTATTCAGTGTTTGTCTGAAGAAATCTGAACATTATTTCCATTTAACTTCTACTTACAACACAAGCATGGCCATCCACAAAATAGTATCCACCAACTAGATAATTAAAGAATGCAGCTGATGTACAAAACCTGAAAACAATGTATTTCATGTAGTGATGTGAGATACATCCTGAATTTTGTTCACATCTTACTCACAACAATTAATACAATAGGCTAGCTAAATCAATTAGAAATCAGTGCCTTATCTGTAAAGCTAAACTACGATGACTGAACCAGATTTGGGTTTTCAAGTTCTGAAGTTTCGTACGGCATATATAGATTAAATTGAAGAACTGGATTCAACCAAATCATGGACAGTTCAAAACCAATAATTTTCAAATCAACTAATTAGCTTCAGACCACTGTATAGCATTCAACTACTTCTACTTATATCAAACACAACAGTTCAGACAAACTCCCAAGTCTTAACTGAACCAGAGTAGCAGAAGTTTCAGTAAACTGTTTTTGGGATTAATTAACAGTTTCATTACACAAGCGGGATCTTATCTCAAATTCAGGTAACACAGGACTACAGGAGTGCGTCCATGGCCGTCACTTCAACTTGGTTTCCCTCTCCGAACAAAGGACTTCCATTGTCCTGCAGACAAGAAAAGTATTAGAAATAACAAAAGAGGTAACGGCACCATAAGTGCAGATTAATCACTGAAGTTGAAAAGTGTTATGCATTTTAAATGATCCACCCACATCCTTTTAATTTGAAGTTAGCGCACATGTTAATACACCCTTGGAAAATATTTATATTTATCTCAAGGCTGCATATTGCCATAGTGTGCATATACTTGGCTGTATAGCCTAGTAAAAGTCAAACGAATATCATTAATTTTCGAGAAACATCTAGGAGCAGTACTAATATTTCAGTATTTGTTATAATAGGGATTTCAAAATTCTTCTATGATTCTTCCAAAAAGTTCAGATAATAGAACTATGTGAACATGGTATATGCAACAAAATCATTTGGAGACAGACACATAGGACACTTAAAACCTGAAATACTGAAGTTAATCGAACAAATAAACCATCTGAATGCAACCAAAAGTAGTACTATGTGAACTGTGAACAGAGGGAGGCACCCCACTTACCACCTCTGCAGCCGGGACACCCTCGAACAGAGGGAATCATTATGGACAGAAGCACAAGCCTACAGCGCTACTTCAGCAACAAGATCAATTTGCAACTGCGAATCCTACAACGCATCACATGAACTACCAGAGATCGCCGTAATCACCCATGTCGCCGTTGCTCTAGTATCACAAAGTAAACTATACCAGGTAGCGGCAAGCAGATCTGAGATGGGTGGTTACCTTCGTGCTGGACGGGCACTGGCCAGGCTGGGTGCGCTGGCGGGGCCCTGGGGTGATGCCCTAGTTAAACGCGGCCCTCCCAGAGGCACGGCTGGTCGTCGGAGCAGAGCGCGTACGGCGGCAGGGCGAGGCCCAGCGCGGCGGCGCGCTGCCAGCGCTGGGCGCGGGTGAGGCCGAAGCAGGGCCCGTAGCGCATGTCCATGTCGAACTCCCTGGCCTTCCTCCCCGTGTCCTCTGCCTCCTCCCTCCTCGCGTCGGCGCCGCCGCCGTGGTCTGCAGCAGATGCAACAACAGATTGAAAAAAACAAACACCAGATCGATCGATCGAGCGATCAAATCCGAGCTGGGCGTATGAATCGGCGGAGTTTGGGATTGGGCGTGCGGCGGAGTACCTGGCGTCGGGCGCGCCGCCGCTTGCTTCTGGTGGTGGTGCGGCGCCTTCTTGGAGACGCCGCCGGTGGGCTTGGTGGCCGCCGCGCCGGAGTGGGCCTTTTGCTGCCGGAAGAAGGACTTGACGTCGCCGCCGCTCCTCATGTCTCTCTCTCTCTCTCTCGCCGGCGGCGCGATCTCTCTGTTGTATTGGAGGAAGGAAGGGGGGCAGGGCAGGGCAGATGGTGGAGGGAGGATTGGGGATTGGGGATCGGGGAGGAGGCGGCGGCGCGTTGGATCAAGGAGGAGGCGTTTCGCATGCTGTCGGCGGCGACCTGTGGGAGGGATGAGGCGGGGAGAGGAGTGGATCGGGAGGGGGGCGGCGGCGGCGAGGAGATGGGAGGGAGAAGGGTGTGACGAGGGGATGGATCTGAGCTAGGGTTTGGGCTGCGGGTGGGGGGTATCTTTTCTTTTTTTCTTTTTTTCTGTAGAAAGATGGATGGATGGATGGATGTGGGATGGAGAGATGGATGGATGGATGGACGCCATGTCATCAATCCGTGAGAAGAGTTCTGATTGGTTCAGAAAATCAGTGACTTAAAATAGTTTTCAAGTACTAAAAACAAAGGGATTTTGTGAAGTAGCTATCAAAAAAAATTGCAAAAGAGCACCACACAAATTTTCACTAGAGTTAGACCACATTTTATGGATAAGGACCAATTTGTATGCATTTCTGATCTTTCTAGCTATTTTTAATCATTTTTCGAGTGTCAAAAATGATTTTTTTGTGAAGAACCTACCAAATATTTGTTGCAAAATTGGACCAAATCAATTTTATAAAATACTAGTCCATATTTAATATACAATTGACCAAATGGTTGGGTGTCAAAAGCTTTGATCCACCTCTCGTGAAAAAGACAAATTTCCGCCGCTTTAGTTGAAAGCGGGTCAAATTTGAACTGCAGCTGCCTCATAGTTTGCTCTTTATTTTTTCCAAAAATCGTTTCTAGGTACATAAGTATCTATTTAATCAGAGAAACATCAAAAGTTTTCCACGATTCAACCACTAGTTAGGAACGGTCAAGCCTACGGTTTTGACCGCATTTTGAAACGGGCATAAAAAATTAAAAAAAAATCAAAAAATTGGAAAACCTTCGTATTGTGTCATCATATGTGACCAAGTATCCAGGAAAAATAATAAACTTGTAATACGGCAAATATTTTAAAAAAATGTTCTCAGAAATAAGCTATCATGCGTGAAGATTCATGACTTTCAAGCCAAATGATCAATCTTATGGCCACATCCATGGCATAGTTTGTTCAAATGATCTCATATTGTGCACAAGGGTGCATATTGGAATGGCAAACAATGTTGCCTAAGGAAGTTTTCATTTTCTTTGGACGAAAAAACCATTTTTCATTTTCCGAGTGCCCGAAAGGAGGTTTTTT
This sequence comes from Aegilops umbellulata, assembly GCA_032464435.1. Lineage (NCBI taxonomy): Eukaryota > Viridiplantae > Streptophyta > Magnoliopsida > Poales > Poaceae > Aegilops > Aegilops umbellulata. The sequence goes on from CP136060.1 coordinate 563,636,002, forward strand.
GGTGAAGGAACTACCAAATAATTGTTGCAAAATTGAACCAAATCAATTTTCTAAAATACTAGGACATATTTAATGCACAATTGACAAAATGGTTGGGTGTAAAAAGTTTTGATCAACCTCTCCTGAAAAAGACAAATTTCCGCTGATTCAGTTGGAAGCGGGTCAAATTTGAACTGCAGCTGCCTCATAGTTTGCTATTTATTTTTTACAAAAATCATTTCTAGGTACATAAGTATCTATTTAATCATAGAAACACCAAAAGTTTTCCAAGATTCAACCACTAGCTAGGAACGGTCAAGCCCGCCGTTTTGACCGCATTTTGAAACGGGCATAAAAATTCAAAAAAAATCAAAAAATTGGGAAACCTTCGCATTGTGTCATTATATGTGGCCAAGTTCCCAGGAAAAATAACAAACTTGTAATACGGCAATTATTTTAAAAAAGTGTTCTCAGAAATGAGCTATCATCTCTGAAGATTCATGGCTTTCAAGCCAAATGATCAATCTTATGGCCACATTCATGGCATAGTTTGTTCAAATGATCTCATATTGTGCACAAGAGTGCATATTGGAATGGCAAACAATGTTGCCTAAGGAAGTTTTCATTTTCGTTGGATGAAAAAACCATTTTTCATTTTTCGAGTGCCCGAAAGGAGATTTTTTTGTGAAGGAACTACCAAATAATTGTTGCAAAATTGGATCAAATCATTTTTATAAAATACTAGGCCATATTTAATGCACAATTGACAAAATGGTTGGGTGTAAAAAGTTTTGATCCACCTCTCGTGAAAAAGACAAATTTCCGCCGATTCAGATGGAAGCGGGTAAAATTTGAACTGCAGCTGCCTCATAGTTTGCTATTTATTTTTTCCAAAAATCATTTCTAGTTACATAAGGACCTATTTAATCATAAATACATGGTTTGGTGGCAATACGTCGAGGTTTGGGCGGCGGCCGGGGGCCCCAACTCTAGAGCGCGTAAACTCGCATGCCCGCCGCGTGGTCACCGCGCGACCGTGACGTTGCCATTTGTTCTGCGCGGCCTAGGCATGTCTAGTGGGTTGGGCACTCCCCAGGTTGGTGCTAGGAAGAAAATTACAACATAAGATTCTCACGAGGAGACCGATCGATGCTCAAACATGAATTAGCAGCCAAGTGTTTGATTAGCGGTACGGGAAATGTACACAGCTAATGGGCATGAGTTTTGGCTGAGGATGATCAGTTACTAAGAAGACCGTGTTCACAAACTTTCAGCTCAAAAGGAGGATCCTAGGTGGTACTTGCTTTGCAAACTACCACACTGGACATAACTACGAATGTTGAAGCTCGGCTCAAAATAATGAATGTATTGAGCTAGCATTTGGTGGAGGATGTTTATTTGGGCATAGGAAAGCACTGTAGAAAATGGATACTATTTGGACATGCCAAAGTGGTACTTCCTTCACAAACTGTTGTTCTGAACAGAATAGGAAAATGAATATTTTTGAACTATTTTTTAACTAGGCAAGGAAGGTTTTTACATATTTGACGAAGATATGACCCAAAGAATTTATGAGATTTTTTTGGGAATTTTGGGAATGACAGAAATATAGGTTGCTTCACAACCTAGGGCAAAAACTGCCACATGGACATGACACATAGGCAAAACTGATGAGGTGGCGCCTAGTCATAGCAACCCACCACAATTTACAAGGCTATGACCATCTATATTGGTCGTTAACAACTAGAAATAAGGCAGCGGACTAGCGCTGTTTGCTTTATGACCTTTTCGTGTGAGGAAATTACGACCTTTCTGACCAAAATGGTCGCAATGGTTTAGGGTTTGGAGCCCCCCGAACAGCTTTTGACCAATTGGTCTGAAATGGTCATAAATTTATGACCAATTCTTCGAGGGTCACTGACAGAAGGTCATAAGTTGACACATTTCTTGTAGTGTGGGCCGACCCGGGTGGAGAGGTCCACTGGTCAAAGCCCATCCGTGCAAAGTCAAAGGGCTAGATCCCGTGGTCAACCGCTCCAGGGTTAGGCGGGACGGGGGCCCTGGGAGGTAGCAATGCCAACGGAGCACCGCACTGGGCCCTCATACATGCGGGGTGGTGTTGTGGCATGTCCAAAGAGGCGGCACGCATCTCCGGGGCGTGGCCCCCCCCTAACGGACGGCGATGACACAGTAGTAGCCATTCTGCGGTAACGATGCGGCGTGAATATTATTAAATACTCGGAGCGCGATAAAATCATGAGTTTTTTTGCACGATCGTGGGCACATGTGCTATAGGAACGATACTATTTTTTTCATAATTTTTGGTGATGGAGAAATATCCCAAAAATTCCCTCTACGCGAAATGCCCTTCGCGCGTCTACGGCTGTGGCCGGCGGCCTCCGGGGGCTAGCATGCCACCAAATCTTGCGTGGGCGGCCGCTCACAAGTTTGGAAGTGTTGTGGTAGTTGCAAACGCCCGGCACGCGTGTCCGGGGTGTGCCCCCCCTCACGGACGGCGCCGCCGCCGGCACCTGGAGGGGGGAAACTACCGCATCGGGTCTACACAGAGTGGATTTAGCTGTGGGTTTGGGCCAGATGTTGCTCCCCGGTGTCCCTCTGGGCCGACCCGACACAACCGGGTGGAGAGGTCCACTGGTCAAAGCCTGTCCGTGCAAAGTCAAAGGGCTAGATCCTGTGGTCAACCGCTCCAGGGTTAGGCAGGACGGGGAGCCTGGGGGGTAGCAATGCCACCGGAGCGTCGTACCGGGCCCTAATACATGCGGGGTGGTGTTGTGGCATGTCCGAAGAGGCGACACGCATCCCCGGGGTGTGCCCCACATCACGGACGGCGCCGCTGCCGGCACCTAGAGGGGGGAAACGGATGCGTCGGGTCTACACGGAGTGGATGTAGCTCATTTACTATATGTTTCAAACCATTAAAGAAAATGTATGGTACATTTTAAATAATGTTCATGCATGCAAAAAATATGTATAAGAGAACATTAAAATATTTATATAAAATAAGAAAACATTACAAAACATTAAAATATTTATATAAAATAAGAAAACATTAAAAAATTTATACAAAATAAGAAAAGTCAAAATAAATATATGCCGACGGCAAAGCCGTCGGCATAGCTGCGGCCATACGGAAGCGTATACGCGGATCGGTGACGTGGATAATAAAAAAGAAAAAAAAAGTATGCCTACGGCTAAGCCGTCGGCATAGGTGCCACGTGGCCTCCTCACGTATGGCGACGGCTTAGCCGTCGGCATAGTCTGCCTTATCCACCCGCGGGCGAACCCCCTCCACTCATTCCCCGCCCCCGACCCGCCCGCAGCTCCACGCCGCTCGCCGCCGCCACCAGCCACGCCGCTCGCCGCCGCCCGCTCGACCCGCGCCGCGCCCCACCGCCCACTCGACCGGCGCCGCTCCCCGCCGCCTGCCGCCGCCGCCCGTGCCCCTCCCCGCCCCTCGCCCCGACCCTCTCCGCCCCCTCCTCGCGGCGCCGCCGTCCACCCGACCCCGCCCCGGCCTCCCAACCCCACCCCGACCCCACAACGCCGCCGTCCACGTTTCGCGCCGCCGCCGGCCGCAGGGCTCCCCGCCCCTAGCTCGGCCTCCCGGAGCCCGCAGGCCGCCCCGACGAGCACTCCTGGGCGCGGCTTCGGTCGGCCCTGCTTCGACGAGCACTCCCGCCCCAGTGAGCTCCTCCCTCCACCGCCAGACGCCGCCGTGCCCCCTCCCAGCCCAAGTGAGCACCCGTTGTTCTAGTTGCTTGTGTTCATGGTGGGCAAATTTGTGTAGTTTTGTGGCTAGATGAATAGATAGATGGATGGATATTTAGATACATACTAGATAGTTTTGTGTAGTTTTATTAGGTATTTAGATACATACTAGATAGTTTTTACTAAGTTTGTGAATATAGATGAATTAGATGTTGGGCAAATTTGTGATAGATGGATGGATATTGGTCAACTTAGTGTTATGGTCATGTTGATTCATATATAAGAAGCAAATCGAAGTTGGTTAATGTGAGGTGAAGACCTAATTTTTTCACTTGATGGAATTAACAGGATTTGTGGTGTTCCCATCTTCGTGGAGTGACCGTCGACGTTGGAGGTGTTGGTCCAGGATCGTCCCTCCTTTGATCGACTACATCCTCTACATCGGAGGGTGAGCAACAATTCCATGACCTCGTCCACTTTTTTCCATGTCACTAGATTAAATTTTCACATCAAGTCACGTAACCTAGGTCTCCCGTCCGAAAGGATTGCATCGATAAATATGCATTCAATTGCATATTTATCACCGCAGCTCTTTCGGATTGTCCAGCGCTTTCCACGGACAGCCCGAGGATGTGTAGATTGGGTACGTTGTTCATGCTCTACCCCGTTCCGAGACAGGATTTCGGCGGCGCCTCCCTGTTGTTCTCCGGATGCACATTCTCTTGGCATTTTGCGGAGACGTGTATTTGGAGAACAGCGGGGAGGTGCTGCCGAAATTTTGTCTCGGAATGGGGTAGAGCATGGACAACGTACTCAATCTACACATTCTCGGGTGGGATTAGGACCCATCTTTACCTATTAGAGATGTAGGTGGATTAAATGTCGTTTCTCGTCAACCTTGTAAAAAATAAAATATTGATGTGAGTAATTTAAATGAATTCTTAATTTTGTTGTGTGGCTTCCAATAAAGCAGAGATGGCAGATAATCAGTGGATGTATAGTGGGTTTATCCGTCGGAATCAAGTAACAACGGAGTGGGTCGAGAAAACTGATGTGTTTTTGAAAGAGATATTCCGCAGTCCAATGAGGATGGTGCCAGAATGCCCGTGTGCCAGATGTAAGATGCGTATCCGCAGAGATAAGAATGAGATGACTAAACACCTTCGCACGCATGGATTTGTGCCCAACTTTAATATGCCGATAAACTTTGCCCAGCGGGACCGTGGTAGAGAGGATGTGATACGACAACGCGTCGCTGGTTATGAGGACGATGGGGTTAGAGACATGCTAGAAGATGTCTTTGCTGCACAGCCGACACCTCCGTCACATTCAGCGAATGAACTGGAGGAGCCGGAGGAAACCGCAAAGGCCTTCCTGGAAATCTTGGCCTCGTCAAAGAAACCTCTCTATGAGGGTGCCAAGCTGTCTGTGCTGGATGCCATCTCGCAATTGATGGCAGTCAAGGCTGAGTACGGCTGTAGCCGAGGTTGCTTCGAAGCATTTCTGGGAGTATGGGCTAACAGCCTGCCTGAGGGCCATGAACTGCCGAAAACCATGTACGGTACGAAGAAAATCATGAAGGCGCTCTCGATGGACTATGATAAAATACATGTTTGTCCAAAGAATTGCCTTTTGTTTAGGCATGAGTATGCGGATGACAAGTACTATAGGAAGTGCGGTTCCTCTCGGTATATTGAGGTGGTCGATAAGCATGGTCAGAAGCAGCCAAGGAAACAGGAACCACTGGGGCTTCAAGGCCATGAAGGTATATCTATGTGCATAATGCATTTTTGTTCTTCTTTACCGTCATGTTCTTATGTATGGCTGACTTCTATTTGACGTTGTAGGAGGACAAGTTGAAGAGGCCGCTCTCAGACATGGAGTCGTGGATGCTGGCCCGCGAGCGGAGTCATCGCGAGGAGGGCGAGAGCCAGTACTACGGCAAGACCGAGGAGCACCTGGGGTCTTACATTCATCACTATCAGGAGGTGCATCCGGATGTTCCTGTTGCTGAGGTCGCTCAGTCTCAGAACGACGACACGGCGGTGGTGGCCATCCAGGGGAAGAAGAATGGCCGGTATCCATGTTTCGACGGCTTGATCACTCCTTCAATCTCGTACACACAGCTTCGGGCTACCAACCCGAGCCTGTTAGAGAGTACGGGGCATTCACAGACTCCCTTAGCCCGCCAGCATGCTGTAAGTACTTCCTCGTTATCTTTTTCTATCTAGCATTCTCAGTTTATTTTCAGCATTGCTCACTTAGAAACAACCTAAATTATGTAGGCATATAAGGAGTTTGTCGAGCATAGGAATCTCGAGGTGCGGGAGTACTTGAAACGAGTGAGGGCAAACGATGATTACAACCGTCAGATGATGACGGTTAGTTTTGCCCTCTTAAAACCAAGCTAAATTTTTGCACTTTCATTCCTTCTGATCTTCTAGTTTGCTTGTTTAACTAACATTCAGGCTATGTTGGCGTCTTGGACTAACCGCACGGATCCACCACAAATGGGACCCCCACCACCACCTGCGGGAGAACCCCCACACGTGCCCACGTTCGATGAATGGGCGGCACTAGGCAGTGATGGTCCGGTTAGTACTTTTGCCTAACTACTAGCAAACTAGTTCTCGTTCATGAAACACTATCATATCATATTTACCGTTAGAATCTTTTCTGAAACATGTAGGGGACCGGTGGCTCGACTCCTGCTTCGTCGACCCCAGTCACTCCGATCTGGCAGAGTGGTGGTGGTCGCGATGGCGGTTTTGGCGGAGGTGGTGGTGGTTTTGGCGGAGGAGGTGGTGGTTATGGCGGAGGTGGTGGTTTTGGCGGAGGTGGTGGTTTTGGCGGAGGTGGTCTTGCTTGATGATTCCGTGCATGTGGCCATCGTGCCATGCCTTTCATATTCGTACTTTTATCATGTTTTATGCCTTGCACTACTTTCATGTTCATGAACTTCCGTCGGTGATGAACTTGAGTATGTTTAGATGATGATGGTGAACTTGAGTATGTTTAGATGAACTTGAGTATGTTTACATGATGAATTGTCATATTTCTGCATAATTTCATATTGTTCTGTTTTGAAATGCTGTCAAATGAATTGGAAAAGAGAAAACAGGGAAAATAATAAATAAAAAAACTATGCCTACGGATACATACGCCCAGGATTTACCAGGGCTTGCCATGTGGCACCTATGCCTACAGCAGATGCATCTATGTCGACGGCTTTGCCGTAGGCATAACCCTGCTCCCAGGAGAAACCAGGAGACGCCACATGGCAGATGTATGCCGACGGCAAAGCCGTCGGCATAGATTCATCTATGCCTACGGCTTTGCTGTAGGCATAGCCTTGCCACGAGGGACACCACGGGTCGCCACGTGGCAGAGGTATGCCGACGGCAAAGCCGTCGGCATGTCTCTGCTACGTGGCATTGCCTAATTCGTCGGCGCTTTTCACGGCGCCATCCGTTGCCGTCAGACGGAAAACACTGCCGACGGCTATACTATGCCGACGGCTGACGTCAGGCCGTCGGCATAGGTCCCTATGCCGACGGCCATACTATGCCGACGGTCTGACAAGAGTACGCTGAAGACATCTACGCCGACGGGGCTATGCCGACGGCAGCCGTAGGCATAGATCTATGCCGACGGCAATGGGGCCTATGCCGACGGCCCGTGGCCGTAGGCATAGCCCGCGAATCCGGTAGTGACGCCTGTTCGCCCTGTCGACCTGCTACCTCACCTTGTCCATCCCAAGCAGGGCTGGCAGGGCTGTCATTGACGAGCCCGCTAGTAAGCAGAGCAGCCGGACTAGCGGCAGGCTGGAGAGCTCCATGGGCCATGGCCGTGGCTGGCATGATGGTGATTGGGTTGGGTTGGGTTGATGGAGAAGGTGATGAGCGTGCTCCCATTTTTTATACTCGGACGTGATTGGGGATGTCTCTGCCAAAGGATTTAGGCCACTAAGCAAAATCACGTGTTAAATGGACGCAAAATAGAGGACAATTATTTGTTGGTTCTACTCACTCCTTTTTGGTTCATTGGGCTTAATTCAAAAACCCCATCAACCAAGATAGATGATGAGTGGTCGAATAATATTTGTAGTTTACGAAAATACTCAATTAATGCACTTGTTTTCTTTTAAAAAATATGTTTACCAATACATTAATTGCAATGCATGCATACGTGACCAATAAATAACCAAAAACTTTTATATGTATTGGTGAGTTTTCTCTTAAACTTCTTATGCAGCGATTTAATGCACCTTCATATATGCGCGCGTGGTAAGAAGTAATAAAAATGAGACTTACAAAACGGAAGAACGAAAATTTTAAGATAAGCCTTATAAACCGGAAAAGAGGTAGTATTTTTTTATTTACATATTCTTTTTCATTTTGTTTTCTGGTAGCCAAAACATTGTTGTTTCTGTTGTTTTTTTCGATAGGGTGCTCTTTATTTAACTCATAATGACGCGTCAAGCGGATACAAACACAGCGAGTACACACCCAGCCTCTGCATAAGTTGGATGCAAACAGCCAAATAGAAAAAAAGGATCCATAGGGGTCAAGGCGAATTACCCACTACAACAAACATCAACTACTAGCACTGCCTTTGACAACACCCGGACAACGAGAAGGCTCCCCCAACAGCGACACCTTTAATTTGACAACGAAACGATGCACGAACACCGTCATCGCCGGATCAAACCACGTAGGACAGATCATGGGTTTTCACCCAGAAAAGAAGGACCAAGTGATCTCCAGATAGTGCCTTCAACAAGGGAGCGTAAAAGGCCACTGCCAGGTACAACCAGTGAAGGCCAAACTTAGGGTTTTCACTCCGGAACTCGTGACCTGGCATTCACCACCATAAACGATGTCCTCTGCGTTGCCGCCACCAACTTGCCAGTTAAGAAGTCATGCCGCAATGTCCCAATCAGCACTGGAATCGCGGACCAAAGTGAACACCACATACCGAACATTTCCTGAGACAGCGGATCTGACTATGCAGACAACAGCCGCGCATGCTAGCACCTAGTGCTGATGCTGGGCACACCCCGGCCATCACCGAAGCAACACAGATATCTAGTAAAGACGGACCATTGTGAGGGCCGAAGGCATAGGTAAGCCCGGCACACCAAGCCATATGGCCAAATCACATGCACTACCACCGAGCATCCACCACAATCGGATCAAGCCAGCCGAGATCCGCCTGACCGGCACCCGACTGAGACACGGTGCGGATCACCACCCAAATGCCCAACAATGGTGACACAAATCCCGAGAGCCACCGAACACACTAAACTACTGCACCCATCCATCGGCCGCATCAAGCACCTTCGGAGCACTACCACCGACCGCCTGCTAGATCCCGCTGGATCCAACCCCGCCCACGACGCACGCTGCTAAATCTGACCCAGCCAGTGCCAGCCGCTGCGTCACAACACCAGATGTGCTTCACATCATGGAGGATACTACTACTGGTGGCGTTGCCTTCGTTGATGGCACGTACCAGATCACGTTGCAGGAGCATACAAGATCGAGATCAAGACACGCATGTCGTGGATCGGCGGCGAAAGGAGCCAGGCCAATAGGGAGATAAGGGAAGGACAGAGCTGGAGGGTTGCGCCCTGCCGCCGCTGTCAGCACTTACGGCCTCCTCCGGCGGCGGCGGGGAACGGCGACGATGGGAGTAGTCTATGGCCGGCGGTTGGTGTGGCCTCCGCAATGAGACCGGATTTTGTACTTCCGGGTGTGTGCACACACCTTATCCTGGCCGCTGGTAGAGAAGTGTCCAATCTCGAGATTCAATTTAATAACTGGCGCGGAAGTGTGTTTTACAGACAAGTTGCAGTGTGACAACGGCGGCAAAAGTAAAGAAATTTGGAACCCGCCAGCCTCCCTAGGCCACTGTTCATGCATGTCACATCCAGCTGATTGACATCTCGAGAGGAACCCTGCTACCCACTTGTCAGCCCATGATTCTAAAACATTTGATAAAACTGCCTCGAAGGAGCTTAAGAACACAATTTAGCTTCTGGTAGGAAACTACTTACAGCATATGTCATGACAGATGCTTACTAACGTTTCATATACTACTGGTCATGGGACACCGTTATTAAAGTCTTGGTACAAAACACATACGCCTGAAGCAGCCGTCACGACCTTGTGATCCAGCGTAGTTGAAACATATTTTTGAAAAAGCTACACTGCCCGTTTCAAAAAATCAAGTAAAATAAGCTACACCGTGCTATAGACGACAGATGTTGTTTAATGGAATGGATAGAACGTGATGGATAAATGATACATATGGACAAACATGGGCCCGGCGCTTTGACTTGATACATCATGAGGCTAAATTTCGTTTTTTGACCCTTTTGACAAACAAAATCAAAATCAGACCCCGGTTTGAAAGATTTTCGGGATTTGACCGTTTTGCTACCGCCAGTGGCTCCCGCGGTAGGGTTAGACAGCCTACCGCCAGCGTCCCTGGCAGTAGGGTGTGACGGAGGGGGAAGGCGGCCGTCACCGCGTGCCGACGTGGATAAGTACCTTACCACCAGGGTCCCTGGCGGTAGGATGTGGCAGGGTTTTGCCGTACACACATTCTGTAACGAAAGATGCAATGGTCCTGGCGGTAGGTTCTCCCTACCGCCAGGCCCCATGGCGGTAGGTTGTCTGACCCTACCGCCAGGGCCCCTGGCGGTAGGGTCCTGTGTTCTACCGCATGAAGGTTCTGTAATGAAATATGCAAGGGCCCTGGCGGTAGGTTCACCCTACCACCACTGGGGCTGGCGGTAAGCTGTCTGACCCTGTTTTGTTGTTTCTAGTTCATTTGATCGCTTGTTTTCAAATTCTATATGACAGCAATATCACAGCAAGTTTCACAAATATGACAGCAATATCACAGATTTTAAACAAATAAACTTGGGCATCACATAGATCCACATTAGATAACCTGAAATGCATATAACATTTCAAACGAATTTTAACTAATCAGTAAACGGAGTTCCACATAGTAGCAAACACATATATCCACAAATACCAAACACATAGTTGCACGTAGTTTCACAACCACTAGACAAGTTCAACCAAACGAAATTCAACCAAACTAAAAGAGCCAAGTAGCGAAGAGCATAATCAGTTGCTCATTCCCCTCTTGGAGGTACGGTCCTCGTTACTCTTGGAACGAGTCTCTTCGGTCTTCTTCTTGGGCCGTCGAGGAACCGGTCTGTCGAAAGGGTACGGACTGAGCAAATCCTTCTTCTTCGGATTCCTCTTCGGCAGCTGAGATGCTTGAGATGTTTGAGTTGGTGGAGGTCCATAATCTTCATCGTATACTCCTCCTCCCCATTGCTCTCATCCTCCTCCTCCTCCCCTTCTTCATGTGTGGCCTCCTCCTCCTCATCCTCTTCCTCCTCCTCCTCCTCCTCCTCCTCCTCCTCCTCCTCCTCCTCCTCCTCCCCAACCAACCTAGACGACGAGGGAGCATGGCTACAGGCTGATAAGCTTCAACTGACACAGCTCCAGCACACCCAAGCAGCCCTACCAGCTTGCGACAACGCTGCCCGAACTTCTGCACTCACAATGAAACAAGGTCATAATAAGTATCAGATCGACCGATTGCAAGTGAACAAGATGCATCTGTTCCGAGGAGGCTGAAATTGTACCTTCATCGTCCCCCTCACTTTCTTCTCAGACTGTACGCTCCCGGGGAGATCACCTAGTGCATCTGAGGCTTCAAAGATGCATCTGTTCAGCTCACCGGACTGCACAGATGACGAATAAAATAGTTTAAATACAACTGTCGGTTCAAACTTACCACAATGTTGATGAGGGGTGCAAACTCCCTAAATCCACTGTGCATGTCTCTGATGTCGGTCTGGTAGGCCTGCTCCACGATGTCTTCCGCCGTCCACCAAGGCCTGAGACAAGAGATCATGTGTCGGCCCAGGTAAGCATCCTAGTCAGTCACCTTCCTCTCCACGTCTTTCCGGTACCTCTGTCGGTCCCACGCCGCCACATGATTCTTATGCTCCTCTCCCCAGTCTGTGATCCACTGATTCTTCTGCCGGCTCATCCTGCAAGGCATAGGCAAGAGATCATCATAAAAACATGATAAGTGTAATGAAATCATGGGCACAAAGAACAAAGCGCTCACAGGTGGAGTGCGTGGCCGCCGGTATCGGTGGGCTGGCCCGGTGGGGTATGCTGATAAATCCCAAACTGCATGGCCACGCGGTGTGGCAAGTGCCACTCGACGGCATACACACAGATCATGGGCATGATGCACCACCAGAGACCATGGTCTGCATCGCACATCACGTTCAGATCAAAGTCCCACTCTCGGCCTTATCGATACGGCCACCAGTTTACCTATTACATATACATTGGTAAGTTCCCACTCTCGGTCAAAAGTAGAATCAAAGAGAAAGGTGTTGAGCGAGTTCATATACCTGCGTATGTGTCAAAGCGTCCAACTCGTTGGTGTAGGTCTTGTACGAAGTCTTGTTTAGGCCCGTGTAGAGTTTGACAACGTCCCACTCGTAATCTACGGTGGGGTTTCGAGTCTCGTCGCCGTCTTCGCTATAGTCTTCCCATGGGCATCTTCGTAACTTCTCCGGACGCCCCACCGGCAGCCGCTCCCACATCCAAATGGAGAAGGCCCAGACAAAGCCACCCATATTGGACTTGTCTCTCGTCCTCTGCGTTGCGTCGTCAAGCTGCAAAACATCAAATGAGGATCAGATATAAGAAAATGTCATGGACACACTTTCGTAGGTAGGTAGGCAATTGGACACTCTCTTACCGAACGGTATAGGTAGGCGAGAGATGCGGTCCCCCAACTTTACCCTGCATCCCAGTCCGCTTGGAAGAACAGATACGCCCAGTTGGCAGAGTTCCTGGAGCTGTCTGGAAACACGACCTCCGAGAGAATATACCACAGATAGGCCCTCGCGTACATCTCCACAGTCGCCTCATCTGCGCCTTGGGGCATGTCTTCCGGTGCTCCGAGAGCCAACTCAACGGCACACCGGCTGTACGGTTACTCTTGGCACCGGGGCAGTCGCCGATGAGGGTGGTAACCCTCTACTACCAGTTGGTCCTCTCCACTCGACTGGTGAGTGCATGACCCTCGATCGACATGGCAGTAATCATCCCCCAATCCTCGAGGGTCCCCGTCATCTCCCCGCATGGCAGATGGAAAGAATGGGTCTCCGGTCGCCACCGGTCAATCAGAGCTGTGAGAGCTGCGTGGACAAGCGTCGGCGGCTGACGCTTGAACTACAACATGAAACCCAACAGCCGGGCTTTCTTGAAGAACGGCGTGTAGCGCTTGTCGAAGTCCATATGCCCATGAACCCCGTGACCCCTCATGCGCAGTGGCTGGAGCATCTGTCAAAAAGTGAAAGCCAAAAGTTAGGCAATCATTTTCATCAATCCGAAAACTTTGATCAAAATTTCATTCATATCACTTACCTCTCCGTTCTGTATGAAACGGGCACGATGACCCTTGTCGAATGCCCAGTCCAACATGGAGTACCGTTGGCCGATGTTGTCCGCAAGAGGTGGCCACCTTAATAGAATTTCATAAACAAAAGCAGCATAAGCATAAGCATACATAAACAAACAATGAAATCAAATCATATCAAAATCATATCAACATGCATCATATGAACAAAAAATCTTAAGCATATTCGTCCAACAACATCTACTACACATGATGGATCAAATCATATCAACATGCATCATATCAAAAAGAAATCCTCCAACATACATCATATCATCATATTTTTAAATATTTTTTCCAAACAACATATTCATATCATCACATCAACATGCATCATCAAACTAGTGTTCATCTTCACACTAGATCATATCATCATATCAACATGCATCATCAAACTAGGGTTCATCCTCATATCAACATTACATCATAATTTTTTTAACAATTTTTTTATGAACTAGGGTTCATCTTCACACTAACATATGAACTATTGATTAGAGTTCATATCCAATACCACTAGTTACTAAAGAACTAAGAACTACAACTACAATCAATCTTAGGTAAAAAAATCCAACCTAAGTTAAAAAATATTAGGGATTTCAAACAAATAATGCGTCGACTCGAAAGCAAGTTTGCAAAAACTAATTGGAGGGATTGGAGGAGCTTACGGTTCTCTCTTCGGGGCCATCTCGATCCGCAAAAACGATCAACAAACGGTGAAGATCCAAGGGGGGGAGTGGAGGAGATGAGAGAGGGAGAGAGGGGCGACTTGGGGGAGAAAAAGAATAACTGCCGACCCGGGGGGGGGGGGGGAGAGATGGGCAGGGGCACGGGGGTTTCGGCGGAAATAATTGCCCGGACCCTACCGCCAGGGGATTTGACGGTAGGGTTAGACAGCCTACCGCCAGGTGCCCTGGCGGTAGGGTGCGACGGAGGGGGACGGCGGCCGTTTCCGCGTGCTGATGTGTATAAGTACCCTACAGCCAGAGGCAGTGGCAGTAGGCTGTCTAACCCTACCGCCAGATCCCCTGGCGGTAGGAAAAAGGGTCAAATCCCGAAAATCTTTCATACCTGGGTCAGATCTTGATTTTGTTTGTCAAAAGGGTCAAAACACGAAATTTGGCCACGTCATGAAGTGGGACATCAGCCACATTGGTCAGACAGCAGCGCTGACACCTGACAGCACCGCCCTTTGCGGGCTACTGCCTGACCGAGTAGCAAGGAGTAAAATATACTAAAGGACAGGGACAACAGCCACCCAACTTCAAATGACCTGCATTGTGACAGTTTGTGGCACGAATCTCGGAGAATACTGACGGCCGGGATAAGCTGCGTGGGTGCACTCGAGCGTCCTAGGAGCGACCCGGGAGGCGTCTCATCCTCGCCCTGTTGTTTCTGTTAGTGGAACTGGGAGTTGCCCTTACTTAAGAGAATGCAAAGATTGCTGAATGTGTTTTCTCCAATCAATTCTCCTGATCACAACACCAGACACCGTAACTCGGACACCACGAAAAGTAGAACGAAATGGTAAAATCTGCGTGTGCTTAAATACGAGTAGAAACCAGGCGGACACCTCTACCTGGCGCATTTTATTTATTTCCCCACGTACCTCCACATGTCTAAACAGCCCTTTCCATCTCCTATATAGTTGACCACATTTCCCCTGAATGCATAGGACAACCCATCATCTCTCATCCATGTGTTACACGTACACAAAACTATCTCTTGACCATTTTCATATATTAGGTATGTTTCTATACACATAAACACGGGAGATAATGGTGCAAACAAAATTAAGATTATGTCAGTAAACACCTATGACTAGGAGGCATAGGGAAAGAAACAAATACGAGGAGAACTCCTTTGGCAACCAGCAGGTGTAGTGGTATTTCCACGTCCAACCAAAGGCGCAGTCTTGCATTGATGTTGGACCTCAACCAGTGAACTTAAAAACAATTCGAGGGGATCAAGCAGAGCGTTGTTTATGACGATGATGTGTCGGTACACAATGGTTATTGGGTTGGTAGAGTAGACGGTGAGGATCATCCAATTTTTATACTCGGGTTATTAAGATGTCCTTGTCAACGACTTGGGTCGCTAAGCAAGATCACAGGTAAAATTTTGTACTGGGAAGGAGCTTATGATCTTTCAAAAAATGGAAGGAGTTTTGGAAAAAATGTAGCAAAGAAGAGCAATATTATTTGCACTCAATTATGAGCAATAAACCAAGCATTTTTTGCAAGTTGTTTGTTTGACATAATTGCTTATTTTGAGCGTGTCAAGTGTAAGATCACATATCTAAGTAATCTACTGGTGGAAAGCAAAGGAGTCTAGGCACCTAGATGCCCCAAACAGTAGTCACATACCAGATTAACTAACTTGCCTCCTTGCACCAGAGATAACAAAACACGTCCCAATTACTACTCTTTACTTACCTAACAAAGAAGAAACCCCATGGATTACGCAAAGGATTGTTGTTTCTATATATTTTGTTGTATTTGACAATACTTGTTTCTCCTAACTGAAATTATAGGCTGTTTTGCTAAAGAAAATCTAGTTGTTGTTGAAAACAATTCTTCTGCAAGTTTGCTTGATCACAGGGACAGACATTACAAGTCAGACCCGTGAAAAGTAAAATATAGTTAAAAAGCTGCATGTCTTCAAACAGAGCGCCACCTCTATAGGGTGCATTTTATTTTTCCCACCTACCTTTACATGTCTAAATATCACTTTTCCTCTCCTTTATATTTGACCCCATTGCCGCATGAACATGCAGGAAAGCCCATCATCTCTCATTAATCCACGCTTCACACTTCCAGATAATTCTCTGTTGACTATTTTTCATCTGATATGTTTCAGTACACATGAACACTGGAGATGATGGTGGACACCAATCAAGACAATATCAATGAAAATGTATGACTGGGAGGCATCAAGAAAGAAACAAATACTCGAATGGTTCCTTTAACATGTAGCAATATGATCGCACGATCTTCCATGGTGCAGGACTTCACTACCCATCTTGTCGCTTCCAAACATGACTTGTGGTATTGTACTGGGTGGAAAGAAGATATTACAGCCTGTAGTGATAGGAGTCACATACTCACATTTCAATAAGTCTGCATTTGTTTCCTTGAAATCACATTTTTGCCGTTACATTTCTCACGATATGGAATTCAGAACTAGATTTGAAATGAAACATTCCCAAAAAAAATCTAAAGCCCTGTTTGGATTATCGTTTTGCTTTGAGCTACGCCTGTAAAAAATACAGAGCTTGGCCCATCGTTTTATTTCCAACCTAAAATTGCTAAGCGGCCGGTAACATACACCTGTAAGTTTTACACCCCCATACAAAATACATGCATCCTAAGCGCGTCCTAAAACAACTTTGATGTTACAAAAAGTAAGTTGATTAATTGATTTTTTTGTTAAAAGGAAGATTTTAGTACATAATTCTTTGTATATCATTAAAATTAATCATACACAATTTTTACAATAGGTGCACAGATTCTTTTTTTGTCTGTAGCGTCGAAAAAGAAGAGGAAGTGGTAGATCACTAGGCCTTGAAATCGGTAGACTACTAGGTCCACCACCACCACCACCATCGATGCCCCCGACTCTACAGGAATGGAATCACAAGACCGTTCCGCCACCCTGACGGCCACCGCTGCGGCACAACGCCCCCAGAATTGAACCACGTGTTGCCGCCTGCACCAAGGAAGAGGTTAGGAATAAAACTTGCTTCGGGCCGCGACACGTCAACCAAGGCTAGCAGCAAGGGCGGTGGCATGTCCGCAGTGGCCCTGGTGACGGTAGGCTGCCCTCCCGTTGCTATGCCTGCAGCAAGCCGGAAGGAAGCTGACGGCGTCCATGAAGGCACTCGCCGAGGTGTCGAAGAAGTCTCTGTCGAACGATTTGGGTCATTCAGCAAAATCACGTGTCTAAACAACACTTCCCCTTTCCTATATATTTGACCTCATTTTTGCGTAAACTCATAGGAAAGGCCATCATCTTTCATTCATCCATGCTTTACACTTCTATGTAACCCTCTGGCGACCATTTTCATATATTAAGTTCTATGTTGCAATACACATAAACATGGGGGATAGTGGCGGATATAAAATCAAGACGATCCCAACAAACATATATGACTAGGACGCTTCGATGTCGAATCCAGCCTTGCACATTTTCCACCTATCCATGATTTACAATTCAAGAGCACATACTCTAGTATAGAAACAAAGAGGTGATCTGATGGGACCATCACAATCCTACTCCATAGAAAACAATGATTATTGGAGCAACCAGAATGTGACCAGGAGTAATTGTTTCACAGATAATTATATTATTGCACCTAGTTTTACAGATATCTTGACCGTAAGTGTCATCTGAAATTGTGTTCTGCTAGTGTGTACAACAAAGCAGCTGTACATTGTGATAAAAATTATTTTTTGGAATGCAGACTTCTACAGTAGAGGACATTGAAGCCCTTTGCTGTGACGACTTCTTTTGATAACTAAAGGAAGTGCCCTCTAGATTTGGATGCAGTGGGAAGTCCATGTATCAGTAGTCCTGTGAAATACAGTCATGTTATTGTATTTTCGGGATTATAAGTAGTAATAGTAGTCTCTTAGTACTGGAGTTTCAGTGTTATATTTAGTACTTTGTTAGTACAAATAGTTTGAGTTTCATTGCTAAAATATTTAGTACTTTGTTAGTACAAATAGCATGCTTGGATGATTCAGTGATAAACATTGCACTAGCACTTGAGTTTCAGGTCTACAAATTTCAGTACTCTGTTAGAAGAATGCTTGGCTGATTCGGGGATGAAAATTGGAACAGCACTTCAGTTTCCCTCATAAAACAAAATACAGACTATGCTATAATTGTGCTTGGCACGGCTGTACGTGCAAGGTTTACTATGTGTTCTGTGTCCTAGTATTTCAACAAGCAATGGCTCTATTTGATTCAGCAATGCGTCCACCACAGCTGCAATTTTTGGGGTGAGAAACAGGCACAACTACAGACCACTAGAAAACTTGAGGCACTTGAGACTTCAGAGGACTAGACAGAGGATGGGATGTGATGCAACTGCGCGCGGCATCTCGATGGTGATATGGCAGTGACGGTGGCTCGACGGTAACGCAGCGGCTGCAGCTCGACGGTGACGCAGCGACAGCGGAGGTAGCTCCGTTGGATATAACGCGGTGTTGGTGGCGGCAGCTTGACGGCGACACAACGGCTATAGCTGGATAGCAACGAGGCCGCTGCGCTGCAATTTTTGGTGCGGCAAGTTTCAGTGTATAGAGAAACAAGTTCTTCAAACACTTCAAAGTTCCGTTGGATGGGCTGGCCAGTGAACGAATGACCGATTTTCGCCAGCACGTTGAAGGCACGTCAGACGATCCGGGTCTGGTGAAAATTGGGGGTTGCCCTTGCTAAAGAAAACACAAGGATTCCGGAAAATGATTTCTTCAATCAGCTTTCTTGATATATCAATGCCACACATCGTAACACCGGACATAGGGAACTGAAATAAAATAAAATGGTTCTGCAAGTGTTTCTTACAGAAACAACACCACCACCTCTATCCAGTACTCCCTCTGATCCCATTTAGTCTGCGTATAACTTTATCCCAAAAAATCCGGAATGCTCTGCGCGTTCGGTTCAGCCACCCGTTCTTTCCAGGAATACCCCTCCACCTCCGCGCTTCGTCTCCTTCTCTCGCATTGATTAAGCCAGCTAGCTCGCCTCCTTTTTCTTCCTCGTACATTACGCCAGCACGCACGCGTCCTCCTCCTATCTCCTCGCCTTCTACTCCATCTTCTCCTCCCTGTCAATCTCAACCTCATGCACTACCGGACTCCCCCTCTAAGCCGACGGCAAAGGTCTATGTCGACAGCAGCCGTCGGCATATCCCCGTCCGCATAGATCACGTCAGCGTAGATGTGGCAGACCGTCGACGTAGGCACATATGCCGACGGCTTCCGCACGGCCTTCGGCATATCATCGCCGTCGACAGTGATTTTCACCTGGCGGCAACGGACGGCCCCGTCAAAAGCGTTGACAAACCACGGGCTGCCACGTGGCAGGGATATGCCGACGGCCAAGCCGTCGGCATAGATATCTCTGCCACGTGGCAGCCTCTAGGAGCTCCTGGCAGCAGGGGTATGCCGACGGCCTCTATACGCTAACGGCCTGGGTCCGGCTGTAGGCATATCCAGTAGTAGGCCGACGGTGGCCGTCGGCATACATTTGGCCGTCGGCACCGGCCCCTGTTTCTCGTAGTGATGGATCCTAGCTACTTGTGGGAAGACAGCCAGCCTGTAGAAGACAGCGAGCTTGTGCTTGATAGCCTGCTTGTGGAGGACAGCATGCTCGCTGACTGCAGCGTCCCGGATGACGGCGGCATCAACCCGCACTACGCCGTTCCCGTAGAGGGCGCTCTGCTTGTTTAGGAGGGAAATGAAATTGCACTCTGTTGGTTTAGGAGGGAACTTCAATTGTTGGCGCTATACAGTTTTGATCGAAGCAAAAATCTCTGTGAGATCTCATCTCTTTTGGAGAGAAGATTGCTATCTCCATTCGAGCTTCTCATACGCCAACGCCACGGTATGCAGGTCGTGTGAGAGAGAGACAACCATGGAGCATGCAGAAAGAGGAGGACGTGGGCGGAGAGCCAATGGGCTGCATGGGGCATTTATAGCTGCCTGCTCCTCCCGTCCACAAAGCATGCAGCGAGCCCACGTCTTGGTATCCGGGTTTGATCTTATGCGCAGAATAAAAGAATGGGAGGGAGTACATCTTATTAATTTAATTACCACCACCCACCTTCACATGTTTAGACAACGTACACTTTCCATGGACGAGGATTTGTGGCTCTGACATGCTGTCCCCTCTGAAATCTTCGTCATGCGTTACTCTCGCCAGGTCGCCACATTAATTGAAAGAAAGCATTTCTATGCTGACATACGAGCTGCATCCAGGAAAGAGGAGAAGAAGTAAGTGAAGTTACTGTGGTTTCGGGCAAATGGGAGACAGCTCGTCGTATCAGACTAGGTATGTGTTTTCCATGTCATTTCTACTTCTATCTTACGATCTGAAAATTCACTGTTTTGATTTGTAAACATTTTTATAACTATGCCACCATGATTTGAACGAAGTGTTGAATCCATGGGATCGGGTAGGCTAGATCAATCCGGTAGACCTACCTTCTGCCTGGCCTGACGAGCTCGAACCGGAGGCCATGGTGGTGCTGTGGCGCACGATGATGGCGGAGAGTGGACGAGGTGGTGGCGGTGCTTCCCGTCACTACTGAGAAAACCCTAGATCGGAAGGGATTGTCGGTGGGGTTTCCGGCTTGCTGTGAACCTCGTGTTGCGAGCCGCCGGCCCCCACCTCTTTATATGGCGCAGTGTGACAGGGGCCCGCCAGCCATAGTGGGCTGGGCGCCCCCGATCAGGGCGCGGATCTAAGGGCCCGGTGGGCCGTTGGGCCCACACAGAGGAGATCATCCTAACAGGAAGCAGTACTCTTTAGGACTGCCAATTCTTCAGACCTATTGTGCTAGTGGACAGATCTATTGTTTTTGGTTCTGTGGAGAGGATTTCTCTGCGTACGGTGCATGAGGAGGAAGATGTGCTACATGTAGATGGACATGATATCTCGTCTAACAACAGCACAAGATTGGAGTTAGGAAACCAAGATATTAATTGTGACGCTCATGTAACTAGGACGGCCAATATAATGGATGTAGAAAGAGAGAAGAATGGTTGGGTTCGAAGGTAATTATTCGTATTTAAAATGTTTATAATTTTGTCGTTGCAATAGACAAAATTACGATAACAAGTAAAAAAAAATCTGAATTACTGTATTCAAACGTTAGACTGAACTTTGACAGGCAAAGGCATCGAGCTAAGCTGGATGAAAGGGGAGCCAGTGCAGAACGGACCACTACCTTAGAGTGCTTTCCGTGGTTTTGCTGAAAGGAAAACTGAATCTGTTGTTTCTCCTGCAATTGGACTTACATTTGATTCAATTTTGGAAGCTTATGATTTCTACAATCTATATTCATGGGACTATGGTACACATAAAAAGAGGCTCAATATAAAATGTGTTAAACAGTGGCAATGAAGATATAATTCATTTTAACTAAGTTGAAAAAAGAATACATCAAGAGTCACCATCATAGATAACAAAAAAAATTGGGACATGTGTGATGCAGGGAATTGGGTAAATGCAAAAGAAACAAAGCAATTCAATTTATTTGCAATGTCAGTTGGAGATCCAATCAAAATACAGAATCATAAGGAATACAAGTTGGAGCATAGGCAACTAAAAGGATATTCGATTAAACCTGATAAATAAATTCTAGCATGATTGGTTCCTTCTATTCTTACTACACTTCCATGAATGGATCACATGTGATGTCGCACCAAATCAGAAATTTGTGTTGGAACAGATGATGTGTTTCCTTCAATTTGAAGAAGTTCAGCAATGATTTTACGCTTCTGCACTTTAATGCTATCCTGCAAATATCAGGGTAGAAGAGATTTTTGGAAGAAAAAACAAGTGCACAGATTAATATTTTTAAAAGTTTATATGAGAAAAGCAAGCCACCTTGTTTAATTTTTCCTTGATACCAGTAGCATCGATGTTCCTATTCATGCGTAACATGGCAGGTCCAGTTTCAGATCTACAATGTGCATATAAATGTAAGGAGGACAAAGTTGGCCGCATCAGTGTAATGATTTTTTTAATTAATATAATACTCTTTCAATATTTTGGTGTTGAAGCTAACCTTAAAAATGTCTCATATGTGATCGTTTAACACTTCTTTACCAAGTTTACGCAGTCAGTGTGCCAATTGATAAAAAATTGAACAGGCATGTGAAAAGAGCAACATGAAGTTTGTTAGCAATAGCTTCATGGGAAACCTAAAATTCAGTATAGCCGTGTGAGCAAGCCAGCGGGTCAAGGACGTGGACCACTTTACGGTGCATATCCCAGACATATGAACACCATCCTTCGTTTAGGAGAGCCGGTACGATGAACTGTTGATTGCCCAAGAAATTTTTAGGCCAAATGTGTTATATATGAAGGATAGAAAACTACAGCTATAAAATAAGCAGTACAAATGTGGAAATGTACTTACGAGACGACAGTAAGCAATATTGAATGGAACAACTCCACCAAAAAACTGATTTTCAATACATCTCATGTCCCTTGGCGTTTGTCCAGATAGAACGATAATATGAAACAGAATTTCATGTTCATTAGGACTAGTAAAATGTAAATGAAGGAATATGTCAAGTAGTCGTTAGCACTTACAGAGAAAACTGGTTCTAAAAAAAGCCTCCAGTCTGCAAGTAGTCAACATCATTGAGTGCGGCGTGCGGAGTTTGGCGTGTAGGTGGCAGATGCAGCAGGGAGTGGTCTGACTGAAATTTGGGCACCTTGTGCTCAACAATAAATTTAACTGATTGAGCAGATACAGAAAACATCGTAAGACAATTGTTCTGAACAGTAAACATTTATCAACAAATATGAAATTATATAGATCATGCCAACATAGATCACAAGAGAGCAAAATGCTGGGAGATAAGATAACCTCCCGTTGGAGGTGGACTAAAGATAAACTAAAGGAGAACATCAACATATGATTCACCTGATAATACACATTGAACTGAATATCAGACTAAACTAAATTTCGGACAAACCTAAGACAGGCCACACATAACGACAGACTAAGTTCCTGCTTAAAATAGTTAATTAACTCTTAACACTGGTTCAGCCTTGTGGCACCGCATCTCCGTCTTCAATGGTTCTTGATGCAAAGGTGTAGAAGAGCAACAAGTTTGAGGATACCGACGATGAGGATGAACATCATAGCAGGGCCGTTGTTCTTGGGCTGGATGGCTAGGGGAACGAAGGGGATTGATTAGAATAGAAAAATAAACACAGATTATGTGAAATTGAATACGGAAAGATGAAGTACTCACCCAGTGATGCTCACACTCTTGTAGAAGTGCCTGCATGCCGGGGTTCATCCTGGTGCTGGAAACCCACCATTCATCATCTCCCTTCTTGCAGTAGGGACAGGTGATGAGAGGGAGAGGTGCGAGCTCCTGGATGAACGGCACGAGGGACTGGGATGAAGACGACGAGGTACACATGGTTGCGGAACGTTGCTGGCAACGGAGATGCGGTTGCGGCGGGGACGGAGAAGCGGTCGCGGTGGGTGGCGGCAGTGGAGATCTGGGTGGAAGCTGGTGATGGGGATCGGGGAGGTAAGAGAGCGACAAGGAGGGAGTAAAGATGAGGTGGGTGTGGTGCTCTGACCAAGGATGGTGGAAAAGGGAGAGACAAATACGCATTGACATGTTCGCTTGAATTAATTGATACAGTGGGCTATACCAAGCGCGCGTACTATACGTTTCGAATCTAAACACAGTTGGTGGGTGGAGATGTAGGGGGGGGGGGGGGGGGAGGGACAGCACCTAGCATCCCCAATGCAATTCCCCACTTTTTCCATCCTATGTATTTAGACCCATCCTTGTGTGAACATGCATGAAACTCGTCCATGTTTACAGTTCCACATAACTCGGTCTTCTGAATTTATTCGTGCAATAAGTAGATTCACATAAACACAAGAGATGGTGGTAGACACAAAATCAAGGAGATATCCGTAACGTGTATGATTAGGAGGCATAGGGAAAGAAACAAATTAGGAGATGAGTGGCTTAACTTGTAGCAAGACCCTGCAGTGTTGCTACGGTCTAGCCTATCGCATCCATGCTTGTACCATAGGAACAAAATGGTATGATGGTCCTTCAGGATCATTGTGTAAAGCTACATCTTTACCACATCCACCGGATGCAGCTTGCAATTTGCAAGTGACTATCCAGAGGTTACAAATAACCTAAGCTAAGTCGGTATGTAGTACTCAACATCCGTGTAGATTTATTTCGTTACTCTTTCCACCGAAGTTGCTACGATTTGATTTCTGTAAACATTTTTATTAAGAAATATATGGCGGCATATCAAGCATGCATTTGTTTTGTTCGCAATAGTTAATTAGGACCCTAACCTTTCTACCCAATCGAGTGCAATCTCGTGTATGCCTTGTAAACCAAGGTACGTGAAATGCCAAAACTGAAATCTGAATGGGCAGTACCGCAGTAGTGCTCTGATGGATCAATTCCTTCATGGCGACTGCCGGAAGTTCTGGCTCGGAGCTCACCAGCATGCCGGAAGTTGCTATGATTTTATTTGTGTAAACATTTTTATTAAGAAATATATGGCGGAATATCAAGCATGCATTTGTTCATGCTCTGGTTCCTGCAGGACAAGAACATCCTTGACTCCTGAGCGTCATCTTTTCATCAGTAACAGAAGAGCACCCTCACGTGACAGCTATGTGTCAGCCCATTCCTAACACGAAATTGCCTACGGACGACCATAGCGGACAGGCCCATTTAGTTCATTCGGTCGCTGCTACTCGTGTCTGTTTTTTTTCTTGAACATCAGTACAGACACAAGCGCTCATATACACGCGCATACACTCATCCCTATGAACGCACACACGCACACCCTACCCCTATGAGCACCTCCGAGAGACTGAGCCGGCATATTATCTTGAGATTTACGAAGCCACCGTAGGCGCCTCGTCGTCGACGGGAACGTCTCCTCCCACTGAAAGCGCATCGCCAGAAATCCTGAAATAAATCCAGAATAATGCGAGCACCAGGATTTGTACCCTGGTGGGTTGGGGATACCACTGTCCATCTAACCAACTCAACCACAGGTTGATTCGCTCTACTCGTGTCTGTTGCTAGGTTCGCTTGAGTGCCTTTTCCCCACCTTTTCCCTTTTTTCCCACTTTCGTTTTCTCTTCCTTTTTCATCTGTTTTCTTTCATTTTTTGCTTATGTTATTCAGGATTTTTTGTTTTCTTTCTTCCCTTCTTTACCTTTTGGTTTCCTTCTTTCTTTATTGTTTTCTTCAGTTCGTTGGCTATTTTTAAATATAAAAAAAGGTTAAAAATAATAAAGAAAATACAAACGAAAAAAAATGTGAATACGAAGAAGAGAAAATGCGACTTGACATCGTGGCTACTAGGCTGGCCCAATACATGCTCTCTGCAGGCGAGCCCTAGTAGGACTCGCAGCGGGCAGCACATATCCACGCCCACATCCTCGTGCATTCGAGGCAAACTCACCAAATCAAGGGCCTCGTCTAGTCCCCGTCCCCGCAAAAAAAAGGGCGCGTGCCTAACCCTTAGGCACCGGTCCAACCCAAGTGCCTAAAGAAAGAGACATATAGCATTAAGCCCACAATAAATAACCCCAGGCCCCAGCTGCACAGCCCACTGGCCGGCTAGTCAAGCCACACCGCCCCTGCCAACCCCGCACACGCTCGACTCGTGATGTTAGAAACTGTTGGAGTTGGTATAATTGCTTTAGATGGAGCTGTTGTTGGTATTGGAAACGTCCTATTTCATGGTTTGCTCTGCCCGCGATCGATCGACAGGTAGAAGAAGCGCGCAGGGGTGGTGGTGGTGGTGATATGTATCGCTTTTAGTGAGAGATCTTATCAAGGTGCTTAGTAAAAGACTAGCACATATGCCCGTGAGGTGCAACGGAAAAAAAACATATACCTACAAAGCCAGACATTTCCGCAGAGTCTAATTTTCTTTTGCATCAGCTAAGGGTAGGGTTGAGATGCGATCTCCAACTGTCGTCTACTCGTTTCTTTCCCATCTCCCAGTTGAGTAATTCACTCTGACAATGCATGATCAATGATAAATTATTTCTACAAATTAGAGAGTCATGCAATGTACCAGTCCTGACATAGGTCTAGATAATAGGTAGCTCCATGATTCTGAAAAGTTAGCAAGAAAAATACTAATAAATACATGAGACTTGCTGTTACTTATCAAAGTGAACCATACATGTCCTTGTTCCGTAAAGCTAAGGTTGATGTGAGCGCAACCAACCTCGCTAGTTGATTTTTTGAGTGGGTTGAGAATATCATCAAAACAAAAAAAAATTATCCACCCAAATTGCAACAAGAACAAACAAAAGAAACTGAAAAACCCATAACAAAATTACTTGTTTTTTCTCAGGAAAAAATAGTAACGGCATGCATAGAGGATATTGTGCTCACATTGAGGGAGAAGAAGAGGTCCGAGGGAGGAAAGCTACGACGGCCTTGCGTCCGGCGTGGTCGTGAGTCGTGACTGTCGTGATGTATTTACCTCTTTGTTGATCACTATGTATTTACCGATCTATTCGCTTAATCATGCGGAAGCACGACGTTGAGGATTGAGGAGATGTGCCGAGTGTCCACCGTGCGCACTTCTCGACGAGGAGGGAATGGGACGGGGTAGTCTGCAAGGGAAGATTAACATCCTCGTCGTTGCTGAGTTGTGGGGGCATAAAATGACAACATGAGATGTGTAATTTCATTTGCGTTGTGTATTCGTTTGAGTAGCATGAAAACACTGCCATGCAGCTCGGACCGACCTCGACCAGCGAACACAGTGTCAACAACGGCATCAGCATGGCATCCTTCGCTGAAGTTCAACTGGATGGCGTTGGGGCCATCCATGCTAGGGACATCGATGGGACACACAAGAGCACTATAGATGGAAACGCATACGCTCCGGGATGCCTTGGCCGAATCCCAAGGCAGTTGCACTGTCAGAAAAGTTTCTTGAAGCTTCTTGAACCATAAACATCTGCATGCGAGATATTAATCTCTACAGAAAAATAAATCAAAACGCACACATCACTCAAGCATCAACACACCCAGCACACACACTGGCCTTACGTCTTTGGACAAAAAAAAAACCAGCACACACGTGTACAAATAAGAAGTCAAGAACACACAGCCATGCACCCAAATCAAAAAGTGAAGAACACAGCAAGCCTCCACAGCAGTCAGGGAAAGAGTCGGGTTGGCGGCGTCCTCGACGCTCGCAGACTGGCGAATAGACTCTGTTCCAAGATCGTTCTAACAAAGATCATTCTCGTCGGCGTAGCCAACACAGCCGTCAAGGCCGAAGAAGGGCTCGGCGTCTCACCAAACTTATCCCGAGCAGGAAGACAACGGCCTTGGGCGCTACTACGCACGGGAGGCAGACGACGTCCTCGAAGACAGCTTCCTCGTGAGGCCATCAGCCAGCTGATGCTGCTTTTTTTTCGGTCGTGGGCATCAATTGTCGGCACCAGCGCCTTTGCTGGTTCTTTTGTTGAGGGCATCGATCGTCGGCATGCCTCGCCGTTCGTCGTCTTCCGAAGCTGGGCTGCTGGCCTGATTTTCAGTCGGCTCCATCTCCTCATGCTCCTCGACCGTTTTTCTTGGATTTCCTTTTTTTGCAGGGCTTTTTCTTGGATATCAAGAGAGCTCGATCGATTTGCGCTTTGTCCTCTGTCCCATCGTATTCTATTTATCCCACACAATAAATCCCTGATTTATTTAGCAGCTTGGCCATTCTATCCAGTGCCAGTACGGGCTGGCCGTAAGAAAGTGTGCATGCGGGCGACTTACAAACACAGCGTGGCCACAGTGACATAATTTAGATGGACGTAGAAATTAATCAGGACTAAGAATATTACATCAAGTGTCCGTGTCCGATACGTACACGTAATGAAACAACTCAATCACGAAGCCTATCCAAATAGGAAAAACCAGACGTTTGTCCTTCAATCTCATGGATCTATTTTTAAATCCTAGCCGTCTATTTTTAAGGTTAACATAAAATCAACGGATATAAAACGATAACTTGTGGAGAACTATGAAAGCTTTTGTCCTTTATTATTAGGTAAAGACTAGCAAAAGTGTCCGTACGTTGCAACGGGTGAACAACAAAAACAATCATAAAAGTTATGGACCCAAAATAAAATAATTTGAGTTCAGGCAAATTGCAACAATATGCCATCAGTTTTACATATTGATAATTAAGAATAAATGATGCAAGAGAGTAAAGAACACGAGACATCAAATTTATGACAAAAAAGAAATAGATCAAAGATTTTTAATGATGTCGGTAGTCAATCCCCCTAGGGGGCGTGCGTTGCAATGGGAGACACAAAAAATACATGCTAGTCAAATAAGTATGACTTCATATCCAGACATATGAGTGTCCTCTATTTTAACACGGTGGCTCACCATGTTGCCACATATCTTTCTTCTCGCTCCCGTTGATGATGGGCACAATGTCCACGTGATCGTAATGCATTCGATGTGGTAAATCCCTAGGCAATGAGCTTGTCACTGCTCGAAACACTTGCCATTGTCTCGAGCAAAGGAATATTTAAATCTTAAAAAACAAATCTCATCGACCACAAACTACTCTCAACGCCTAGACATATAAATACTTTCCAAAAACTAAACAAATCCTAGACATAAAAATACTTCTGAATGGCGAACAGTTTTTCGAATCGACAAACATCTTTTTAAAATTAGGACATCTTTAAAAAAATCACGAACATTTGTTTTGTTTAGAGAAACATTTATTGAAATGCATGAATAGTTTTTGAATTCATGAATATTTTTGACTTAGCTAACATTTTTTGAAATGATGACTTTTTAAATTGGGGGCTGAATTTTGAATTTCGCAAAAGACATATGATTTTTTGAATATTTTCTAAAAAAACTCATGGACATTTTTTCCCAGATTCACGAATATGTTTTGAATACACGATCATTTTTTTTCAAAATCATGAACATGATTTTACTTCCCAACAAGTTTTTACAGATTGTGATTTTTCATAATTTGCGAACAGTTTCGTAAAATCACCAATATTTTTTGAAACAGCGAAAAAATTATGATTTCCCAAAGTTTTTTTTTCTGAATTCACTCACATTTTATGGAGGTGCCTAAGAAAAAGGAGGCAAAAAAAAAGGGTATGACCATGATTCGAACCCTGGTCTGCTGTGTATAAGCAATAGCTCCTAACAACCATGATGGTACATTGTCTGTGTCATAGGTTGGGCATTACAGATATAAGAGCACTAAGCGTGGCGGCGCCTTTGAAAATAAAAACCGAATCGTTTTCTTAACTTACAGGTGGCATAGCGAGTAATTTACATCTAATTCGGGGGCAATTATTTGGACGGACGACCAGAAACACTATTTGCTTTATTATTAGGGTAGATAACCTTATGTCATTTTGACGTATCTGGAACGCGCGCAGTGACCTTGGCGCGCGACCCGCTCCTCTCGTCCTCCGGCTAGGGATTCCCCCCGCCGCCGCCGGCCGCCGGCGCGGGCGTCCCAGCGCCTCGCCCGCCCCACTCCCCTCCCCTCCTCCTCCCTGTACACCCCCCCCCCCCCGCGCGGCTCCCCTACCGCGCTGCCTAGTCCGCCCCGTACCTCCTCCTCCTGCTGCTGCCGCCGGCCGGCGCGGACGGGCGCTGCCCGCACGGCCCCGTGGCCTGGCTGGCGGTGGCGGCCCCCTGCTCTTCCCCGGCGCGGATTCTCGGCTCGGGCGGCGTTTCCGGCGCGGTGTAACTTGCCTACGGCGGCCCAGCGGCTTGGTGGCGGCCGGTGGCGACGCCCTTTGGCGGTAGGGCAGCGGGATGGCGCAGGTCGGCCGACGGTGCGAACCTGGCCCAGATCTGGGCCCTATGGCCCCCATCTGGGTCCTAGCGGGCCGGTCTTGCACTACTAGAAAAAGGGCTACTAATGGCGCACCTAATTTGGCCATTAATGGCGCATTAGTGGTGCGCCATTACTAGCACGCCATTAGTAATATTTACTAATGGCGCACCACTGGTGCACCATTAGTATAGGGCACGGTGCGCCATTAGTATGCCTCCCAGGGGCCATGTATAGCCAGGTGCTTTGGCATACTAATGGCGCACCACGACGGGATGCGCCATTAGTAACGTCGGCATACTAATGGCGCACTGCTTAAAGATGCGCCATTAGTATCCTCTGACATACTAATGGCGCACTATGATGTGATGCGCCATTAGTATGAATATTAGGTTTTTTTTTTAATTTTTTAATTTTCTGTTTTTTTGCACAGGTTACAAAATGTATAATTGGACAACATATAGACAACACACATCAACAACACATTCATCGAATACAACAGAAGATTAGTCTCTGAATACAATTCATCATATTAGTCTCCGAATACAATTCATCATATTAGTCTCCGAATTGAAAAGACCGAACAAAGATAGAACATTATATTACAAGTCCCGAGACCGCGAGTAGCGAGTTTGTCTTCACATTACAAGTCGATATCGATCATCTAAACTACCATCACATAGAAGAGAGCTGCGGTCATCACGATAAGCATCATCACGATGGAACTCGTCTTCATCCGGTTCCTCCAACGCTCCCTCCTCTCTCCCGCTAGATAGCGGGCGTATCTAGATTCGGCCTCGGCCCTAGTGGTGTACCCTTTGTAACTGTTACCGCTGAATCGGTGAACCTGTCTCCGACACTCCTCCCAGTCGTCGTAGACTCCGGGAACCTTACCCTTGTAGACGACATACGACGGCATCGCTATGCACTAGCCAAACGAAACGTTAGTACCAATTCACAGACAATATATAAGCAATATATAAGTATGCAACAGAACGATCGGAAGAGAAAAGCAAGACATTAATAGCATCAATTACATCTAAGTTGAACGATTCTCGAAACCAAAGAGACATACTACAAGTTCATTAAAGTTTAATTACAACATGAGCCAATCGATGTTTCAGAACTAGACACAGCATCACTGCTTTCGACTCGACTCAAGGGACCGGAGCGTGGATGAAGCCGCCGTCTATCGTGGGAGTCATGAAATTACGGGCGTTGTCAGCCTGCATTTGTAGCATTCCGTCTATCTCACTGTTGGACGGTTGATTTCTGAGGTAGAACTGCCCCGAGGTATGAAGGACATCTTGATGGATGATTTCCGCAAACTCCGACTGGACGCGAAAGAATTCTTGTCTGATGTCCGCGTCCTGGATTGCCGACACGCTCGCGGCCCAATCTTTGAGTTTACTCGGTAGCAGAAGTTGATGATGGTCCCGTACGATCGCCCGCATGTGATGGATGGCATAGTAGGAACCCTTCTGACCACCAGGCGGCTGCTTGACGCAGCAGAACGTCGTATTGTGGGAGAACACGTGCTTGCCGTACTTACGAATAGGCCTGTTGAAGGTGCCTCTAGATTGGGCGTAGTCGGGGAGAACATCATCAAGAACCTTCTTGACATTTGTGTAGTCTACGTTCGACTGACGGTCCGGGTCGAAATACGTGGCCATGGAATATTTGGGGCTTAGGAGGATGAGCGTGCAATGTGTGTCACTGCAGAAAACACGGAATGTTAAAAGAAAAACGATCGAAATCTAAGAATTCGTATGTTACGGGGCGGTTGAGGGGAGGACTTACTCGAGAAAGTAAGGCACGAGGAAGTTATCCTTATCTGGGTTTGCCAGAATGACGCCTTCGAGGTAAGAACTCGCGACTTGCCGGTCCCCAGCGCTGCCCAAGATCTTGGCACGCATGTAGAAGGGGTCGACTATCACGATGTCCGGGGTCTTGTCGCGAATGATCCGCATCTCCATACTCAGCGAAAATAGCCGAACGAAGGTGTAGTGCAGCGGATGAAGGTTCAACATAGCATGGATGTCATCAAACCGCAGGACGATCGTACCCCCGATGGAGTTATCCACAAAGCCCTTGCCCTCTGGCACCTTGGCCACGAAAACCGGGTATGCCACATCCTTCTCTCTGAGACGCCGCTTCTCCAAAGAAAGAACACTGTCATGCAGACTCCGCATAGCACCGGCTGCAACATCGAGCATATTTCTCTGTAGCATCAGCCTACCCGCCACATGCACCCTCCTCATTAAATCCTCAGGTGAAGGTGGCCCGTCCTGAGCACGGATCGTACTCGGTGCCGGCTGGCCCGCACCCTTGTTAGTCTTTCTTTTGTGTGCCTTCTTCTTCTCCTGTAATGGGACCGAGTTCTGCTCACAGACCGCCTTCTTGAGTTTGTTGGGGCTGAGAATATTT
Source organism: Aegilops umbellulata (assembly GCA_032464435.1). Taxonomy (NCBI): domain Eukaryota; kingdom Viridiplantae; phylum Streptophyta; class Magnoliopsida; order Poales; family Poaceae; genus Aegilops; species Aegilops umbellulata. The sequence goes on from CP136060.1 coordinate 563,668,252, forward strand.
CGCACCTCTCCTATCTGAGGCTCGGTGAAGTCGGCAGCTGGAGGCGTCTCCTGAGAGCTGAACGGCAGACGACACCTGTTGCAACTTGGCTTCTCCGCGGTACCAGCTAGATCGCGCACGTCTTTTGTTGGGTTGGGTTCTTGAGAAGGAGGCCCCATGAAGTCGCCATCGTACCCATGATCGGCAAAGTACCGATCGACATTGGAAAATGTATCGTCGTCGTCGTCGTTCTGATCCTGTGCCATATGCATGTTTGGATCCAATGGCATAGGGATGTCCGGCACCGTTGCAGCGGTCTTGCCATGGGGCCGACTTGGCGCCGGCACGACTGGCGGTGTTGTCTTTGGGGTGGTGTCCCCCGCCCCCAAACGAATCTGGCTCTTCGGCCAAAGCAGGGGCCAGCTCAGGCAGGCGCTGAGGGTCATCACGTCATCATCGTCGGCCCCAACGGGTCGAATCGGAGGTAACAACTCGTCGCAGCCTGGCAGCACCCGAACCAGTTGAACCTTAAACAAGTTGGGTGGCATCTGGGTACCGTGGAACAAGGGGTTGCCCGGTTGAATGATTTTGCCCTTGGCGACATCGACCAACTCATTGTTCACGAAGTGCAGGAGAGTGCACGGAACGTCGGCGGCGCCCTGCGAAAACATGTAGGGCGTCAGGGATGCCCAGTCAAAGGCAAGGAGATGAAGTCCTCGGCCGAGAGAGGCTTAATTAGTTACCGTGATGATGGCGTCGAGCTCGGCTAATGTCGAGGCACCGCCAACGGAGGGCGTGCAGTTGACGGAGGGGCTGCTTGCTGCAGAGGTGCCAGCCGGCGTACACCCGGGTGCATTAAGCTCCCGTGCCGGCGTCGTAGACACCAATGCCGCCTCCGTCAGAGACACCAATGGCCCCGCCATCGCGTTCTGTGAGTTGCTGGCCGTGAAGCTAGGAATCGGGGGCGGCCCCTGTTGGCCGCCCGCAATCCACGTACTCAACCCCTGGATCAAGGTAGGCACAATGGCGGTGATCGTCGCTCTGAGTTGTTGTTGCACTTGCTCATGGACAATCTCCGGGATCCGCGCCACCTGTGCCTTGAGTTCTTGAACCTCGCGCGCCTGGCTTTCCGAGCTGGTCCTTTTCTCCTTTCGCCCACCAGTGTTATAGTATGACCCCCATTTTGTCGACAAGCCTTTGCCGGCCACACGACCAGCTAACGTCGGCTTACTGAGCTTATCCTTGTTCTTCATTACATTCAACGCCCTATTTAGAGTGGTGTCCCAAGGGTTGCTCTTAGTCGACCCCGCGCTACTGCTTTCAGTCGCCTCCGGAAGGAATGTGAACCATTTAGAAATTTGGCTTCATTAATTAGAATGCAACCATATGGAGCTAATTACGCGGGGGTGTATTCCTTACCAGAACAAGCTCAAGCGCCCTGGTCTTCGGATCCGTGGTAAGCTCCTTTGTTTTCGGGTCCTTCTTGTATCGGGCCCTGACATAGTTCCTGGTCTGCTTGTCACCGTATTTATTGAAGAGGGGCGGTAGGCCTTGCTCGGCACGGTCCGCCTCCTCCTTGTCCCATATAGGCTCCGCCACTCTGTAACCGCCGGGACCGAGTGTGTGTTCCCATAAGTTCAGCTCCCGCATTTCTTTCCCCCACTTACTTGATTCGGAGTGTGCGGTGCTCGAGCAATTGATCTTGAAGTCGTTGTAGTCATCTTCGGTGATCGAAGGATTTTTCTCCTTGATCTTCTCATAACTCTCACCTTTCTCGATCATTCTCTTCACATTGCTTTTCCAAGTAGACAGGGCTTTGCTCATCTTCGTGAGGGCAGCATTGTTCACTTTATTCCCTTTGAGGCTTGTGTTTTCAAATTCAGCGGGGAACTTGTATCGTTCGTGCAGCTTCGTGAAGAGGAGGTTGCGCAAATTCCCTCGGTCGGGATGCCTTAGGTTTTCGGTGTTGATCGAGACGGTGCTCCGGAGAATGCACCCGAGCTGAAGCGAGTACCCCTTGACTATTCGTTCGGGCGCCGTTGGATTCCCGTCGGAGTCCACTTCAGTAACTTCCTCCTTGAGGGTGCGGAGCACGGTCGGGCGCCGGTCCTTCCGTTGCCTCTTCTAGCTGCCATCTGTGCGTGCGCCGCCATCATCAGTGGTGGCATCCTCGGCGGCACCATCAGTGGTGGCATCAGTGGGGTCATCCTCGGCGACACCATCAGTGGTCTCAGGATCGGTGGGGAAGGCGGTGTACTCATACAAGTGAGGTTGTTCCTCCATCTCCTGGGACAGCTCCCAGAATGCCTTGCCGCCCTAACCCCCGGCCTCATCGTTGTGGGCCATGTTTCTCTCTAAATAGAAACAAAGTTTGGTCAAAAAGTTGTTTATTGTCAAGGAACAAGATCATGGTCTCATCATTTAGGGTTTGTCGACACCGAGGCATCCTAAAATCTAAGCTTTTATCATTGAGGGTTTTTCGACGCCGAGGCACCCTAAAAGCCATGCATTGGTCACAAGTACGCTGGGGCACTTGATCCTACTTAATTAACTACTAAGATACCCCGGCCCATGCATTAGTCACAAGTACCCCATATGTCCTATTTTTAGCAAAGTCATGCTAAAATTCACGGAAAATTTCAGCATGACCTTTGCTGAAAATAGGACATATGGAGTACCCGAATTTGCCGGAACGGAAGTTAATCGACATTCCGGCAAACTCAAGGGCCTCTCGGGGTACCTGCAAAATCATTATCCCAGGTGGACATGGATGCAATGTCACATGTCACATGGATCCCACACCCACAGGAGGTGGTGAAGCTTCATGTGTATTTCTTTGTTAATTCACAACTTTGTACACATACTCTGCATAGACAAAGTGCCTTCTTTTCATATATAATAACATGCATGGTGACGAGGAAACACTGAACCCTACATCAGGAAACAACTTAGTAATCTATTGGCAAAGCAGTAATCATACAAGAAGGCAGGAAGGGAGCAGTAATCTATTGGCAAAGCAGTAATCATAGCTAGCTCCCAACTCAACTAATCAAATGTTCAAAATAAGTTGGATCAGTACCAGCAGGTCAAATGATCTCTATCATCTTTCTAAAATATCATAAACACTCATGATATCATAAACTGGGTTACAGATGGCAGTTAGTACCATTAGCTTACTAGCCAGCAGGTAACAATCTCGGTTTCATTTTGAAATTGGCCCTTTAAAAGATATAAACAACAGATGATATCATAAACACTCAGGACAGTGTGTCTATCATCTTTCTAAAACATATCTACAACAGTCGTTGTTGTAAAATAAAATAAAATCAGGACATTGCATCTTAAGCATTACTACTACATTTTAGTAGGCAGTACACTAAGCATATACTAATACTACCTCACTAATACCACCTCAGCCCTTGCATCTTATCAGCACGTGTCTTGGTGAAGCACTCAAATCAAACATAACAATTGCAAGGTAGCTAGGCAGGCCATGGAAAACTGAGAGATATTTTTTGTTGGTGGTTGCTACGATTTCCATCCTTCCCAGTCCTCCTTCACATATTGCAAGGCATCTCCATAAAGTTAACCTATCTAGTGTCACAATTTCGTCTTAAGAAATGTTCATTACTTCATGACCTGTGTCTTATCTAAAGAACAGCGTACGAACATAGCCAGTTTAAAACCTGCATGACATAGATGAAATAAAGTACCAAAGCTAATACAAATTTGAAGCTATTGTATGAATTAAGACTGGGATCATAAGAAGGCATTACGGCAAAGTTTCAGTGTAATGTTGCAAAAGTGACTATATATTATTGAATTGATGAAGCATTTGACCTTGCATATTTATCAGGACTTGTGAGACCTGATAAAAGTAGGCTGGCCACACAACGGCGCAAAAGGTGCAAGATAGGGTGTCCCTTGGATTCTATATACATCCAGGTTTAAAGTTGAGGGACAAAACTGTTTTGCTGCCTCTACCTAGGCTTAAGAGTTCAGTGAGAAGATGCATTAATTTAGCTGTTTTTATGCAGCCATCTTGTAAATGCAGGCTGCAGATCATCCTGCCAAGAGTACAGTCTTAGGCTAGAGATAAAAAGCGCAAGACGTCATTTGCAGAGTAAACAGACAAGGTTTCTCCTGCTCTGTCAGCACATTACCAACTAAAAATGGCAACAAAACTGGACCACCATAATCCAGTACATTCATTAAGTTCAAAAATGAATGATCCATTCCCGCAAATAATAGAAAGCACATGAATGATCCAAGGTGACATTTTTAAGCAGAGCAGATGTCCACAATAATACCCAGGCTACATTTGACAGTAATGTCTCGTTTAACAGCAGATGGTTGAAGCACATGTGACCATTCTACTGCTGCATCTACCAGCCCAACCGGATCACAAGGCATCACATTAAGCAGAGCAGAGCATCACTATGCTGCTACAGCTAATTTCTCCTGCCCGGCATCACATCATCACAAGGCAAGTAATGGTAATTCGTCAAGTACCTTGAGACGTCACTGCTGCTGCTCCTCCGTGCGCTCCGTGGACGGGGCGGCGCTGGCGACGGTGGTTTGGACGGGGCGGCGCTGGTGTCGGGGCGGCGTCGAGGGCGGTGGGGCGACGGTGGTGTCGGGGCGGCGCTGGCGACGGTGGTGTGGACGGGGCGGCGCTGGTGTCGGGGCGGCGTCGAGGGCGGCGGGGCGACGGTGGTGTCGGGGCGGCGCTGGCGACGGTGGTGTGGACGGGGCGGCGCTGGTGTCGGGGCGGCATCGAGGGCGGCGGGGCGACGGTGGTGTCAAGGGGCGGCGCTGGCGACGGTGGTGTGGACGGGGCGGCGCTGGTGTCGGGGCGGCGTCGAGGGCGGCGGGGGACAGTGGTGTCGGGGCGGCGCTCGCGACGGTGGTGTGGACGGGGCGGCGCTGGTGTCGGGGCGGCGTCGAGGGCGGCGGGGCGGCGGCGTCGGGAGAGGAGAGGGGAAGGGGATCTCGCGGGCGAGGGCGAGGGAGAAAGAGGGGATCGATACGAAGTAGGGGCGGCACAATACTAATGGCGCACCACAGCTCGGTGCGCCATAAGTACATACATGCTAATGGCGCACCTCACCCTGGTGCGCCATTAGTATTTTTTTTCTGCTCGAGCCAACAGGTTATCTACAACCTGACCTGATAGACATCAAGTCCTCCCTACTAGCTTGACTGGTCAGCAGCTAGTTATCACACCAGGAGGTCCTGGGTTTGATTCCCAGGCTCCACAATTTTTTTTATGCATTTAAAATGTTGTTTCATGCTTATTTGTGTTTAAATATGTTCAAACTTGTTTAAATCATAACAGTAATATTTTTTTATAAGACAGTAATAATTTTTAAAAAAATATCATCAAACAGTAATGCCGGTGGAGCGGGGGAGGGTGCGGGGGGTGCGGGGGGTCGGCGGCGGCGGTTGAGTAGGGGAATCGAGGGTCCGGGCGGTCGGCGGCGGCCGGTGGACCGGATCTGGCGAGGTGGGATAGCGATCGAGATGGAGGGGGATTGAGATCGAGTGTCCATGAAATTAAAAAATATTCATGATAGTTCAAAAAGTGCCCATGAAATACAATCGAGAAATGAAGTCTACGATTTAAATACAATCGATCTTAGCTAGCTATCTGTTCACAATCTTCTTGCCCTTCGTTTTCGCAAATGGAGTTCTTCTGTGGAACGGACGTCCTTTAGGTAGGGTGGTCCTGCTTCTTCTTGTGGCGTATGCTGCTACTTCATCATCGTCGTCATGTTCGATCCTCGGGTCGCCGTACTTGTCGAAGTCTTGCTCATTGGCTACTCCATCCATTCCGATGATCTTCCTTTTGCCTCTCCTCATGACAACACGACTGGGCTTTGGCGGGTCGGTAATGAAGAAGCATTGGTCCACTTGGGAAGCCAGTACCCATGGCTCATTTTTCGCGGTGACGTTTGCGCCTGCGGTCTTGGATTTGGCTTCGGGTATAACCATGGTGGTGAAATACCGGTCTTCTTTTATGACGCTCTTGGCCCATCTGACACGGAACATCGGGACCATCTCTCCAGCGTAGCTCAGCTCCGAGATCTCCTCGATCCTTCCGTAGTATCTGTCCTTGTCGTTACCGGTGTAGGATTCCATCGTTACCCCGGAGTTCTGATAACCATCGCTCTTCATGTCCTTGGCCTCGGTGTAGAATGTGTAGCCGTTGATATCGTACGCGTCATAGGTCATCTGGTTGTGCTCGGCGCCCTGTGACAAGGCGAATATGAGTTGTTCTTCCGCGGAAGAATCCTCATGTAAAGGGTACGACAGAAGCTTCTGCTTGAACCAACGCGTGAAACATGAGTTGTGCTCTTTGAGTATATCTCCGTCCGTCCTCTGTTGGCCTCGGTCATTGTACGTCTTCTTAATAAAGGTTTTGTGCTCTACCACCCAAGGATCGACCACGTCTATGTGTTGTAGCGCGACTAGGTTTGCTCTTTCAAAGTCGGCGAGTCGACCCTCGAAGTCGACATGCATTTCGCGGCGACCCTCACGGTGACCCCATCCAGCGAGCCTGCCGAGGTGCCTGTTGACGGGCAGACCAACGGGGTTCTCGATGCCTAGATAATTCATGCAGTACGAGATGCACTCTTCGGTCAGAAAGCCCCTGGCTACGCTTCCCTCTAGACGTGACATGTTGCGAACGTATCCTTTGATGACACCATTCATCCTTTCGAACGGCATCATGCTGTGCAGGAACGTCGGCCCGAGTTGGATGATATCCTCCACTATATGGACCAGCAGATGCACCATAACGTCGAAGAATGCGGGCGGGAAGTACATCTCAAGCACGCATAGTATCACCACGATCTCTTCCTGTAGCCTTCTGAGTTGCCTCACGCCAATCGACTTCCGAGAGATGACGTCGAAGAAGTTGCATAGGCCAAATAGCGTTTCACGGACGTGCGCGTCCATGATCCCACGGATTGCAACTGGAAGTATCTGCGTCATCAGCACGTGACAGTCGTGAGACTTCATCCCACTGAACTTCTGCTTCGCTGGGTCTAGGTATCTGCTTATCTTCCCCGCGTAACCGTAAGGAAGTTTTACTCCTAGGAGGCAGGTGAAAAACTGCTCGATCTCCTCCTGACTTAGAGTGAAGCACGCGGGAGGGTAGTCATTTCCAGTCTTCTTGGCCTTTTGCCTTTGCGACGACTTTCTGTGTCCTGCTTCGCCTCATCATCATCATCATCATCATCATCATCATCATCATCATCATCATCATCATCATCATCATCATCATATATAGCGTGAAGCTCCTGCCTGATGCCCATTGATTTCAAGTCTGCCCTTGCTTTCGGCCCATCTTTGGTCCTCTCTGGCATGTTGAGCAGGGTACCAAGCAGACTCTCGCACACGTTCTTCGTGATATGCATGACATCAAGGCTGTGAGGCACACGGTGGATCTTCCAGTACGGCAAGTCCCAGAAAACAGACCTCGTTTTCCATACCTTCAGCAGCGGCTCTGGCGCCTTTCGCTTCTTTCCCGGCTCTGTCGCCTTTTGCTTCTTTCCCGGCAGTGGGCAGTCTTTCCAATCTTTCAACAGCTTGTCTATTTCCTCGCCGCTCCTCGTACACGGGCGTTTTCGGGGTTCGGTTTCACCATCGAACAGATCCTTGCGTTTCCTCCACGGGTCATCATCGTGAAGCCACCTTCGATGTCCCATGAACACGGTTTTCGAAGACCCGGGATCTCTATCTAGCTGGCGATACGTTGTGTCATCCATGCACCTTACGCATCCAGAAAATCCGTGGACTACCTGCCCCGCGAGATATCCGTAACCGAGATAGTCGAGCACCGTCGTGAGCAGTGCGGCTCTCATAGGGAAATATTCTTTCTCTGCGGCGTCCCACGTATTGGCTGGCGTTTTCCACAGCGTGTCTAGCTCCTCCTTCAGCAGCCCCAGATACAGATTGATGTCGTTCCCTGGTTGTTTCGGCCCTTCAATTAGCATACTCATGTGAATGTACTTCCTCTTCATGCACAACCAGGGGGGAAGGTTGTACATCCACACAAACACAGGCCAGGTGCTATGTGTGCTTCTCTGGCTGCCAAACGGATTTACTCCATCGGTGCTTGCGCCCAGCACGATGTTCCTTGGATCCTTCCCAAATTCTGGGTATTCAAAATTCAACGCTTGCCACTGGCTCGCATCCTTAGGGTGACTCAGCATCCTGTCTTTTTTATCTATCTCCAGATCATTTGCGTCATCTTCTCGCTTCTTCTCCTCCCTATCCGCGTGCCAACGCAGGAGCTTTGCTACCTTAGGATCCGCGAAATACCGCTGCAGACGAGGAGTGATCGGAAAGTACCACACCACTTTTCGAGGAGCTTTCTTCCTCTTCTTGTATCGAGTGACGCCGCACACCGGACATATGGTAGACTCCGCGTGCTTGTCCCGATAAATGATGCAATTGTTCATGCACACATGGTATTTCACGTGCGGTAAATCCAGAGGACACACGATTTTCTTCGCCTCCTCCAAACTGGTCGGGCACTTGTTACCCTTTGGAAGACGTTCGTGCCAGAATGACATGTTCTCGTCGAAGCATGCGTCGGTCATTTTGTGTTTAACCTTCATCTCCAGAGCCATGAGCGTTACTTTCAGGCGGGTATCCTCGGGCCTGCATCCTTCATACAATGGAGTAACCGCGTCTAACTCAAGTTGATCCACCTTGGCTTTCTCTCGGGCGGCAGCTCTTGCGTTATCCGTCTGCTTGAGAAGCAGCTCTTGAATATAAGGGTCCTGCACCCAACCCATCGATGGTCCACCGTCGTCTGCTCCGCCGGCATCATCATCTTCATGATCATGCCCGCCGTCTGCTCTGGCATCTTCCTCATCATCATGCCCATTGTCTACGTGATCATCTCCTAGAGATTCTTCGTCTTCTCGCCCGCCCGAGCCGCGGTAGTTGTCTTGCTGCCCTTCCTCATTTCTTGCCCGCCCCCCATGGACGACTTCATAGTCATCTTCATCACCTTGCCACCAATAGCCATCCATGAAACCACGCAAGAGCAGGTGGTCCCGCACCTGCCCGGAATCCGGGTCCGCAATAAGGCTCTCCAGCTTGCATCTTCGACACGGACATCTTATCTCCGTCTCGTTCTTTTGAAGCATCTCGGCCTTCGCGGACCTCAAAAACCTATTCACGATGCCTTCGGTCATCGTGTGGACCATGGTCGCCTGCGGGGTAGAGCAAAACGATATTTTAGAACAAAGAAAAAATTTGGCATGACTTTCCCTAAAAATAGGACAAAAAAGAATGCTTAATGCCAAAATTATCGCCGAAACGGAAATGAATCAACATTCCGGCAAAATATTGGCAACTATCGCATTTCAAATACCGGTACACCTCCAAACACAAACACATATGCAACACAACAAACATATGCAACACCACGAACATACATAGATCTAGCTAGGCCATAAAAAGTGCATGTGCACATTGTTGTAGGGAGAACTACATAAATATAGCTTCCCCCCTTACTTACCTATTAAAACAAGGTAATTTAACCACTTAATTTGAATGAATCTATGGTGGAAATGAGGTGAAAAGAGGAGGCACCCGAGACAAGGAGGAGGTGGAGAGAATGAAGTGGGGAGAAAGTGAGTGTGGGAAGGAGAGGCTGCCCAAAATATCTTGTTGCTGCCCACTTACTAATGGCGCACCAGCAACAAATGCGCCATTAGTAATCCAAGTTACTAATGGCGCACCAACGTCTGATGCGCCATTAGTAATTTTGCAAAAAAAAAACATACTAATGGCGCACTGATACAGAGTGCGCCATTACTAGTTTGAACTAGTAATGGCGCACGGTGGAAGAGTGCGCCATTAGTAGTTTTGCAACAAAAGGAATAAAAAATATAATTAAAAAAACAACATTAATGGCGCACTCTGGGATGAGTGCGCCATTACTAGTTACAACTAGTAATGGCGCACTGTGTCTGGATGCGCCATTAGTATGTTTGGACACGCGCGCTAGTTCAAAAAAAAAAATTGGTACTAATGGCGCATCCTAGGCCTGGTGCGCCATTAGTAGTTTCAACACTAATGGCGTATTAGAAGGTGGTGCGCCATTACTATATACTAATGGCCCACCTCTTATCTGGTGCGCCATTAGTGTCAATCCCATCTATAGCCCTTTTTCTAGTAGTGTTGGTGTTGCCTCGCTGCTCTCTGCGCGGTGATGAGGTGGAGCGGCTCGGACTGCGGGCGGCGGCGCCGTTGGCACGTCTTGTGCAGCATGGAGGCGAGGGCTTTACGGGCATTTGAGCGCCCGCCCGGCCGGACCTGTGTGCCCACGGGTCTAGTTTGCCCCTGCTATTGCGTCTGGTCGGTTACCGTCGTTGACAGTGGAGGTTGAGCCCTCCCATGTACCGACGGTGTTGTTGCCCTAGTCTCGGCTCCTCCTCATCGTTGTGGAGGCCCTACTTTGTGGTGCCTTGGTGATACGGCGTGGAAGCTTCTAGTCCGTGTTGGCGCAAGGTAGTGGTCGGTTTGGTGGCGCACTCCGGAGTGCCTGAGGGGTGGGTTGGGATCGGGAGAAATTCCTGTCGGCTTGGCCGACACCGGCGTGGTGGCGCTTGCGGGTGTCGTCAGTCCTTCCTGGAGGGCGTCGGGGTGACCCTTCCTATCCCCTCGCCGCGTACGGGGGGAAACCCTTCGCAACAGCGTCGTCGTCGTCGCATCCCTTCTTGGAGGTATTGCTTGGTGTCGGCATTCCAGAGTCGTGGAGCTTGGCGGGAGTTGTCCGGTGGGCGCAGCGGTTGCGAGGCATCTTCATTTTTTGTTGATCCGACGTTCTTGGCATTTGTTCTTTTTTGTTTTCTCTTTCGTTTCTTTTGGGCGTGACTATGCTGCTTCCGCCCCAGCATCTATCATTGGTTGTATCGTGATGGTTGCTTTGTAATACAAAGCGGGGAAAAACCCTTTCTCGGAAAAAGGTGCTTAGTAAAATAAACTGATTTTTTATCTGAAGGGACAATGCTTATCTCTAGAAGAGAGTGCCAAATTAAGTGTATACCCTGTACATAAGCACCGGTTTTCAAGAAAAAATTTAATTATTTCTCTAAGCACCTTACATTGTATAAGGCCTTAGGGAGCCATTGTGTGTGGGAAGCTTGGGCACCTTTTTGGCGTGTGGAGCGCTATAGTTCTCCACGCCATGGTGTATTGGTGTGTCCCAGCACTGTCAAATGTCGTGCATTGTATTCTTTCCCCTTGAAATACCTTTTTCTGGTCTTTTATTGTTTCCATTTTTCTTTCTTTATTTACTTTTTGCTTCTTTCTTTCTTTCAGATTCTGAGTTTTCTGGTCTCTTCATTTTGTTAATGTTCTCCCGCATGGAGTACATGTGTGCTTCATGCCGGTTGTGCACAAGTTAGTCCTCTAGGGGGTCACTACTAGAAAATACCTTATAGGTGGAGTCTTAACAATAGCATGGGTAATAGGCCCACGCTACTGCTACTTTACAGTAGCGAGGGGAGTAAACATGCGTTACAGGTAAGCATGTAGGTGTACCACAGGCATGCCACACAATGATGCTGCTAAGTGGTCCTCACCGTACCCACCAGGCTACCTATAATAACAGCGCAGCCTGCTGGCCCCACGCTACTGCCAAACCGATAGCAGTAGCGCGGGTAGAAAACCCAACGTTGCAACTATGTTTACACTGTGCCACCTGATGGGCGCCACTTAGCAGCAGCGCAATCCACAGACACCGCACTACTACTATTACACTTAGCAGTAGCGCGTGTCCCGAACCCGCACTGCTGCTATTGCACATTATCCACCTTTTTCCATCCTCCTCCCCCTCCCCCTCCCCTCCTCTCCCTCACTTGCTTCTCCCCCATTACTAGCTTTGTTCTCTCTTCCTTCACCTACCTCTCTTCTCTCTCCTTTAATGCCCCCTTCACTGTCTCCATTAATGCACCCTTTTCTCTCTTCCTCACTTTTCTCCCCCTCCCTACACTAGTTAGATCCATCTCCTCCCCCACACCGACCTCATCACCGTGCTCTCTCCCCCCCCCCCTCTCTCTCTCTCTCTCTCTCTCTCTCTCTCTCCCTGTGTGTGTGCGCGCGCGCGTGGTTGTGTGTGTCTGTGCGCGCCTGCACACGCGTGATATGACCGAATCGGGTGATATGATGGAAATTGTGCATGTGGCATGAGTTGCCGCCTCTATTTGTATTTGCCGAATTGTGCACGACATGAGAGTTGCTTATGTTTTGCCAAAATGTCAATTTATTTCCGTTTCAGCGAATTTCGGGCAAACTCTATATGTCCTATTTTTAGGGAAGGCCATGCCAATTTTTTGCATGACTTTGATGCATGCATGCATGCGTTTATAATCCGTTTGCTTATTAAACTGTGCAAGCAATCATGAAGGTCAGTGGAAGGATGGCAGAAAGACGGTTGCGATCCGCGGTGCATGACATGTATGAAAATAACCGGAAGGAGATTTTATGTCCGTGTCGAAGATGCAAAGGAGGAGTCTGGCTCGACCCCTATAAGGATGACTGTTTGAAGGCGCACATGCTCATGCTGGTTTCAAGAATGGCAATACTCGATGGATAAGTGAAGAAGATGATGATGATGACGTCGACGGGGCAGGCAATGAAGACATGAGGCCAGACGAAGAGATGACCGATAATGGCGGCGGACAAGGTGGAAAAGAGGCCGGACATGACGGAGGTGACGTGGCACGCCGCAGCCTTCGTCGTTACTAAGTTCAGTCATGCGGGACACTCATGTTCGAGACCCGCTTCACTAGAAGACGACTAGCGATGGAGCTATTTCTAGAAAGGAGGCCAAGCTGGCGCAATTGGAGGTAGACTCGAAGACTCTATTGTATGATGGTTGCGATTTCGAGGTGGCCTGCTTGAGTTTCACGCTCGAACTTCTAAACACGAAGGCTAAAAACAAGTGGACCGACAGAAGCCTCGATGAACTTCTCAAGTATCTAAAGAAGGTTCTTCCCGCGGGGAACATGTGTCCTACTAGTGTCGAGGTGGTCAAGATAATCGTGTGTCCTCTTGATCTAGTGCACATTAGATACCACGCATGCATCAACGATTGCATCATTTATCAGAAGGAGCACGTGAAAAAAAAACTAGTTGTCCGGTGTGAAATGACCTCAAAAAGTTGTATGGTACTCACCGATCACTCCACCGGCTAGGTCAGAGCAGGTGCGTCGTTACCCGAACAGCTGAAGCCCACTAGATCCGCCTGCTGCAGCTCGTGGTCTAGATCTGAACAAACACAGATGAGGAGCCACACCAAAATCCCTTGCCAGTCCCCAAGTTTTCGTGTGCACAAACACGCCACTAGGGAGAGCCCACATGAGCGCACCGCGAGTGAGGAGACCCGATCAACTGGACGACGAGGACTTGATCTGGTCGAACTACCGCAAGCCGCCATATATGGGTGCGACCGCCGTGCACCCCACCATGACGGCGGCCAAAGCTCGCGACCACGCCGCCAGTGCCAATCACCACGCCGACGTACCCACGCCAGCGCACCGCTGCCGTCCAGCGCTGGTACATCTCTGCCATCACTGAGCACGGAGAGAAGAAGCTCCGCCATCGCCGCCGCTGCAGATCGGGCTTTACTCGACGTTGGCGAGGAGAGGGAGCGCGGGAGAAGGGGGCCGAGTCCTGGCGGCTAGGGTTTGTCCTCCTGGACGGATGCCAGTAGGACACCTCGAATACTCCATATGTGAAACCTCTGTCCTGAGCCTATCAAGAAAATGAGACATATTGAAAAATATGCATTTGTTCATAAAAAACAAGACCGCCACCTCTACTAGTGGCATTTTATTTTCTCCACCTACCTTTACATATCGAAAAAGTATTTCCCTCTCCAATATATCTTTTTTTTCACGAATGGCCCTCTTGTATATATCCGACTCCATATTCACGAGAACACGCAGGAAAGCCCATCATCTCTCATCCATCCACACCTCGCACTTCCCGATAACTCTGCCTTGATTGTTTTCATATAATAAAGTATGTTTCAGTACACATAAACATGGAAGATCATGGATTCATGGTGGGCACGAAACGAGATATGATCGATGAATATGTATGACTAGGAGGCATAGGGATAGAATCAAATACTTTAGTGATCTTGAAAACGTAGCAAGAACCGTTCTGTTGCCATTGCTGCTCTTGTCACGTCCACACTTGCTCTTTACAAATCAAGCTTATGTTTCTCGCCTTGACAGCAGGTATACCTGTTTACCTGACTCCATTTTCAAGCGGCTAAAACCAGCTCTCCCATTGAGAGCTCCGTTGCGAAGGCCCCTTAAGAGACGCCCGTTGACACTTGCAATTCATGTGATTGATGCATCAAGATTCATCAGAATGTTCTCCGTTTAATCTCTTAGTGTTTCTGAAATAGCAAACTGGCATGGGCTTATACGAACAGTACATGAATAGTGCTTCTCAAAATCTTGTTGAACAAATGACCAGGTAGCTACTTAATATGTGCTTTACTGTTGGAAGAACAATTTGATTAATGATTGCAATCTTAGGAGCTAGGACTGTGCTTTATGATCGAAATCAATTTTATTTATGGACAATTTAAATTGATCTATGATTGCAATCTAAGGACCCAGAATTTCAAAGTAAATAACATGAGGAATACTTACTTGTTTTCATTGTGAAAGATGACACATGCACGGATGCACCATGTACGTACCTTTTTCTTTGCCGAACACGAAGTGCAACGAAGATGTACACACGGACGTACAGCATCACATGCACACATGCAAACACCACCTGTTACAAACGAATGCAGTCATGGATCATGATTGATGAAATCACCATTGGCTTCTCGTGATTGATAAAGTGATGTTTTCTTAGAGGAAAACTTTCGATCTATTCATCTTTAATCGTGACAGTACAACGAACAACAAAAACAATAAAAATTACATCTAGATCTGTAGACCATCTAGCGACGACTACAAGCATTGAAGCGAACTGAGGGCGCACTGCCATCATCGCCCCTCCTTCACCGGAGCTGGACAAAACTTGTTGTAATAGACAGTAAGGAAGTGGTCGTTCTAAGGCCCTATAAGACAAGGGTAGTAGAACAACCTTTGCCATTGAAGAGTAGCATAGATTGGACGGATTCAACCTGAAGACACGCGAACGTACGAACTATGACTAGATCCGAGCAAATCCACCAAGGATAGATCCTCTGGTGACACACCTCCGCAAGCCTGATGGCGGGGGATCAACGACCTCCACTAGCCAGTCAGCATATAATTTATTCTCATAGTAGTAGTAGTAGTAGCAGCAGCAGCGACAACAACAACAACAACAACAACAACAACAACAACAACAACAACAACAACAACAACAACAACAACAACAACAACAACAGGAGTAGTAGTAGTAGTAGTAGTAGTAGTAGTAGTAGTAGTAGTAGTAGTAGTAGTAGTAGTAGTAGTAGTAGTAGTAGTAGTAGTAGTAGTAGTAGTAGTAGTAGTTGTTGTTGTTGTTGTTTGACGTGCCACATATCACATACCGAGAGAGAAAACTACTGTCAAAGGATTTGGGCCATTAAGCACAATCACATGTTTAATTGAAAACATCGCAAACAGAGGAAGCTTAAATTTTTTTGCTTCCATTTGTTTTCAGTTTATTTTTATTTCCTTTTTGTTTTGTGGTCCCTAAAACAATGTTTGTTTCTGTTATTTGAATTGGGGGTTGCCCCTTGCTAAAGAAAATGTAAAGATTACTGAAAATGATTTCTTGAGTTTGTTTTCTTGATCACAAAGGCAGACATCATACTCATACCTCATGAGAAGTGAAATAGAATGGCGGAATATCCTAACGAAAATGAAATAGAAGTGTAGAAATGCATGTGTTTATATAGAAACTGGGCCGCCACCTCTAGTCAGAGCGTTTTATTAATTTCCCCACCTACCTTCACATACTAAACAACACTTACCTGCTCCTATATATTTGACACCATTTTCGATGAATACATAGGACTTGGGTCATTAAGAAAAATCATGTGTTAAATGGAAAACATTGCAAAACTGAGATATATTTGGTGGTTCTAATTGTTCTTATTTGTTTTTCCTTTTTCTTTTTCTTTTTTGGCAGGTAAAACACTCTTTCTTTCTATTGGTTGAATAGGGAGTTATCCTGTCTTGCTGAAGAGAATGTAAAGAGTGTTGAAAATAATATCTCCAATTAGTTTGATGCCGGACATTGTCACTCGGACCCCATGAAAACTGAAATAGAATGGAAAAATATGCATGTGTTTTATAGAAACCAGGCCGCCACCCAAACCCGAAATTTATTTCTCCACCTATCTTCACATGTCTAAATAACACTTACGCTATATATAGAAACCAGGTCTCTATCATGAATTCAGATCATTGTGTTAATTATTTTATATTGTGAAGTACATTTTGGAGCAGAAATATGGTCAAAATAGAAGAGGTTTTTTTTGCAGATTTACGGAACGAGGCAGCAATATGTGGAAATTTATAATTAGACATACTAACTTAATTTGATTGTTGCAAGTGTAAGAAATATCACTACCCAAACGCTATGACTATTTTAGCAAATCAATTGCTACTAGGTTCCTGTGTGCACTAGAGTACTATGTAATTATCTCAGAAAGGAGAAAAGCCATGGTTTGTTATTCTTTTGATTTTATTTTTCTGTGAAAAAAGTAAACACGGTTTATTTCTGTTAGTGGAAATTGGGGGTTGCGCAAAACACAAGGATCGCTGAAAATTCAATCATTTTTCTTGATCTTAATACAAGACATCATAAATCAGGCCATATGGGATTAAAATACAATTGTCAATCTACATGCGCTCTTTAAACCACTCCATCCTCTACCCACTGCATCTTATTAAATTCCCCACCTACATTCACATGTCTAGAAAACACTTTCCACCGTATATAATTGACCCCATCTTCACGTGAACTCGCATAAAACCACATCCATGTTTAACACTTCCACATAACTCTATCATTTGGTCATTTTCTTATAATAAAAGGCTTCACGAAAACATGGAAGATGATGGTAGACATAGAATCCAGATTGTATCAGTAAATAGTATTATTAGGAGGCCTAGCGAAGGAAATAAATACAATTTTGGTTTCTAGAACATGTAGTAGGAGTCGCACCCACTGCTACAGTGTCCTAGTCCCATATATGCATGTGCCTTGGAGAACAAAGTGGTATGCTTCACGATCATTACGTCAAGCTACATCTCTAGCATATCTGGCACAAGTTGCAACATGCAAGTGATTGCTCGGAGCCTATAAGCAACCTGCATGAACAGATTACGAAGGAGCATATGGGAATGGGAATGTTTCTTTTTGTTGATACCAGTTTTTTCCTGTAGTGACCGAATGAACCGTTTTGTTTCACTACTCTTTTTCCATGTCCAAAGGCCGCATATTCGAGCTCTCCGCATTGCACAATGATGCTTTTTTTTTTAAGCTCGAATATCACTTAACAATAATTAGAGCGAGCAGATGGGCTTGATCCTGTGACTTCTCGGTCGCGGGACACTAGATTTTCACCAGAATATGCGGTGTGCTTTGTCCCCATAGGTGTAGGAACGTTACTAAACATTGTTTGGACATTTACATCAAAATATTCAAACAAATCGTTAGCAGAGTTTTTTTGGTGCACTCAAATTTTTGGTAACCAGCCAGTTAACGGGAAATCCGATTAAAAAAAACTACAAGAGAAGGAGAGGTTGATCAAGCTTCCCTTAATCTCAATAAAAATAAGGCCATTCGGATACTGTAGCATGCATTTCTAGGATGCATATTTGGTATGTAAACAGGTACGATCATAATCTATCACGTAATCATGTGCATGCACTGCAAACCAAGAGATATGAATGTTTAAACACAAACCATTTAGGATGTTTCTTGACGCAAAGGACGAGTGACGTCATTTGGCCCATTAGGTTGGAGAGCTCCATGGCCATGGATGGAATGTACTATCAGCGACTAGCCAAGCAACCAGCTTAACTAATATAAGGTCTAGTTTATGTTGATTGGAGAATGTGATTATCATGCTCCATTATTCGTACTTAGATTATTGGGGAGTATGTCACTATCACAAATTTAGTTCATGAAGGAAGATCCTCTGTTAAATGTTGTATACAGTGAGTGAGCTTTTGGAGAACAAACATTGTAAAAATCGAGGAGGACTATTTGTAGTTCCGAGGAACTAGATGAGCATTCAGTGCAAGTTTGTAATTAAAGACACCAATTTCGTTTGAATGTTGCAAGCGCAGAATTATCGCTACCAAGATGATATGTGCATTTATGAACTTAATAACAACGCCTACTCCGTGCACTAGAGGTTGACTGAAACATGTTCATATTAGTACTCTCTAATTAACTAATAAAGGAGAAATGACATGAATCGTTGTCCATTTTTTTGTAGAAAAAACATTGTTTGTCTCTGTTAGTGCAAATTGGGGATTGCCCTTGCTAACAAAACACAATGGTTACTAGAAATGATTTATTTAATTATTTTTCTTGATTTGGATGCTTGACACCACACATACCATATGGTACAAAAATAGAATGGCAAAACCTGCAGGTGCTCATACAGAAACGCCGATGCCTCTTCCAAGTGCATCTAATTAAGTTCACCACCTACCTTCAAATGTCTAAGCAACACTTCCCATCTTATATATTTGACATATTTTTGCACGAACACACATGGAACAAATTCCACATTTTACACTTCCAGGTAACTTTGGCAATCTGAACATTTTCATATAATAAATATGTTTCACATGAACACAGAAGTTGATGGCAGACACAAAATCAAGGTGATATCAATAAACACGTGTGAAAAGGGGGCATAGGGAAAGGAAGAAATACTAGGTTGTTATGTGTAAGGTGTAGCGAGAACCACTTGTGTTGCTACCATTGTACTTGTCTCATCCATGCTCGCGACTTAGGGACAAAACTAGGCTTCCAATCATCCACGATTGTTAAGTGAGCCTACGTCTATAGCATAGCTGGTAGACAGGAACCAATTACTGTAGCATATCGATATGCATATCCCCCCACCTATTCTTAAGTAGTTGCAACCCACTACCTATTATTCTCTTCTCATGCAACCATGCCACATCACAATGATGTCATAACTCACAATTTGGTCACTAATCCAGCCATGCAACCCTATGACCGCAATCATGCATGGCAATCATAAGTAGAAAAACAATTCCCTAATTATTGTGTGTGCATAGACGGTATATATCTTCGACGCTTGGTGAAAATATATGTTGGCCATGTTTCACCTTTTTTTAAATGGCACCCCGTTGACTTCAGTCTAATAGTTTTCTATTTTTATACAGCATGATGTCACATGCATCATAGGCGTTACTGTTTTTAAAATATAAACCAAGAACAATCTTAAATTTGTTTTTGTATTATTTTTAGTTTTTTAGCACCTATTTTTGCATATGTTTTATCAAGATTCCCGCAACCCACGGCGGTATCATCTAGTTTGTTCTATAGTAAGTTAGGATCCAATCTCTCTTGTAATTTTTGTATGACTTATAAACTAAGATTGTTTGAATGCGTAAACACCAGCCCTTCACAATGTTTCCCTTAGGCAAAATGGGAATCTGACTTGGCATCGGAACCTGTTTGACCTATTCCACCATGATGATTGACGCGGGTTCTGGCTCTTAGAACACTCCACACCGATCATGTCACTAGACGACACCATCATGTCGATCTCATCGTCTATCTCGTCACTCAGCTGCCTCATTGCACAAAGTAGGTTTTGGAGCAGAAACATGGTAAATAGAGGAGGATTGTTTGCAGTTCAAAGTAAGAAATGAGCCATCTGTGCAAGGTCATACATAGAGAGACATACTTGCTTCGAGTGACTCAAGTGTGAAAAACATCGCTACCAAGATATATGTGTATTTACCAACTTAACAGCAACTAGCCTCTTTTGCTCACTAGAGATGAGAAAAACATGTTCTGATTGGTGAATAATACCCTGTAAATATCTCATAAAGAAGAGAGGCCACTAATGGTTGTTCCTTTTTTTCATTTTATTTTGTTTATCTGTAGAAAAACATTCTTTGTTTTTCTTAGTGGAATTGGGGGTTGCTCTTGGTAAAGAAGACTTAAGGATTGCTATGAATGATTTCTTCAATCAGTTTCTCGATCTAAATCATAACTAAGGCCATGCAGAACTGAATTTTTTTCGAAGGGGGGCGACTGCCCGGCCTCTGCATCAGAACGATGCATATAACCACATTTAAAGATAAATAAAGAGGTTCAACAAGGTCTTAAAGTCTGAAAACAAAAAAGCGGCTAGCTCACAAAGAGCCACCACGCCAAAAACAAAAGGCCCAAAAGCCACAACCGGCTGGCATAACCGCCTATCCAAACCGGTTGAAGATATCCCGCGCTACCATCTCGCACCGGACAGATCTAGTGAACTGAAATAGAATAGTAAAATTACGTGTGTTCTTATCACGGTTTCACATAGCCCGCTATAGCTCCCCTATAGCACGCTATAGCGTTTTATAGAAGGTCTTGCGCTAAAAGACTTTGATCCAAACAAATAAACAAACATTTTAAATAGCGTGCTATAGCATTTAGAAGAGGTCCGCCGCTAAGAGGCTATCGCGCTACTATGGAAACCATGCTCGCCATATCTATACAGTGCATCTTATGAATTTTTCCACCCACCTTCACCTGTCTAGACAACACTGTCAACATATATATATATATATATATATATATATATATATATATATATATATATTGACCCGTGCGTTGCGTTGCAACGGGGTAACCTATTTACTAGCAAAAGGGCCCGCGCGTTGCAACGGGGTAACAAAAATATGTATTGACCACATATTACAATGAGTATTGCTAAAAAACTCAGTACAATGAGTGAGTTGTCACAAAAAAAACCCTCAATACAATGAGTGTTGAGTGCATGAAGATTTTGACTGTCTCGAGTCTAGACTTGTGTAGACATGGTTGTAATATCAAGGAATTGATAGACTCTGCTTGACCTATGTTTATGAATCATGCACATTGCCTTTATCCATCCAATACATGTTTGTTTCATGACCTAAAATGGTGAAATCAAACCAGACAGAACTGCACATGGTTACACATTAAATCATACTCTGCTCAAGCAACCTAAACTCGGCCTTGACTCAGTGGAGTGGTGAGATGCTAGGACACGGGGATCCAATATTATTGGAGGGGTACCCAGGACAATGGACTGCTTTACGCCAGACTTCGAGTCCTCCTCATGAGACGGGTGCGAGAGACATGCTTCTCCCTGCCATCACGACACATCACCTACCTATAGTTCCACCCTTGTTTTATTTTTGATCTTTTAACCTATAAATTCCCTACCTTCCACTAAATTGCATATTTTATAACGTTCTCTTATTTTATTTTATGCATTTTGATTTCATCATGCCATTTATAATGATTCACACCAAATTAGAAACTATGAACCTTTTCAGAAAATCATTTGATCTTTCCTTCCATTTTATACAATTGCTTTTCCAAATTCCTTTTTGAGATTTTCAAAAAATTAAATGCATTTTTATACTTCAAGTTTTGTCCCCAAACTTTCCCAATCACCATTTTATTACTTTACCAAGGTCCACCAAAATTTTTAACATATTTGTACACTTCTAAAACCTTGTCCTAGTTCTAACCTATTTGAATAAATTCAAATGTGTTCGAATTTAAACCTTGTATTGCGCACTTCTAATTTTCTTGGAATAAGCACATTTTTGCAAGTCCAGAAAAAATAGCACCTTGCCAAAACCCCATTCCTAATCCTCTCTCGTTTTTACTCTTTATCTATCTATATTTAATAAACAGAGAAAATGTGAAAATTAGGGGGGAGAGAGAGAGAGAGAGGGAAACATCAGCGCAGTATCTAAACTGGCCGCCCATTCGGCCTTAGGTCTAGCCCAGCCACACCTTAACGTAACCTAGTAATCCAATTTGTTCTTTTACTAAAAAAAAAGCAACCCATTTCGTTTTTTTTAAAGAAATCCAATCGATTCCCTGGACAGCCTCGATTCCTTTCTCCCACTCGTGCCATTAGGGGAGGCGCCCCACGCGCGCGCCCGATCCCCGGCACTGGCCGGTTCCGCCCCACCCCGGCGAGGTTGCACCGCCGCCGGCCTCGCTCTTCCTCGCCTCACCTCAGTGCTCCTCCTCTCTTGCTTCATCGCGGCACCATGGCCGAGCCGCTCGCCTCCGTCCCCATGACGCGCATGGCCACCACCGCCGCGGTTGTCCCCTGCACCGCGCTACCGCAGCCTCGTCTGACCTCATGTCGCCGCACCACCACTACTAGGAAAAGGGCTACTAGTGGCGCACCAGTTTTGCGTACTAATGGCGCATTACTGGTGCGCCACTAGTACCACGCCACTAGTATATTTTTGTAATGGCTCATCACAGGTGCGCCATTAGTATCTGGTATACTAATGGCGCACCTGTGGTGGGCCATTAGTATCCCACAGGTGCGTCATTAGTATCTGGTATACTAATGGCGCACCACATGGAAGTGCGCCATTTAAAAAAATCGTTTTTTCTTGATCTCAGGTCACTATTTCACATATGAGATATCCAACACATATATATACAACAAGCATCCATATAACAATCATATCCAACACACAAGTTTCATCATATGTACATACATAGCCAACACATAGTTCCATTGTTACATATTACAAAAGTTTCACATTGTTCATCCAACACCGTTATCCATCAATTCACAAAAATTTCACATTGATACAAAATAAAAACACAAATGGGAAAGAAGCACTCCGTGAATTAAATCAAATCTGCAAAATAAAAACACAAAAGCTTCCGTGAATTAAATCAAATCTGACAAATGATAAACAAGAAGTTAGAAGAAGAAGAAGAAGAGAAGAAGAAGAAGAAGAAGAAGACTAGAAGAATACTAGAAGAAGATGAACACTAGAAGAATATTAGAAGAAGAATAAGAAGAAGACTATAAGCTTATTATGTAAACTTGATCATTTTGTGCTAACATAAGTAATTTTGGAGCTAACCTATAGGAAACTAAGCATATAAGCTCTAAGTTAGCATATTAGAGCCAACTTAGGTAAAATGAAGCTAACATATGTCATTTTGAAAAAGAAGAAGAATAAGAAGAAGACTATAAGCTTATTATGTAAACTTGATCATTTTGTGCTAACATAAGTAATTTTAGAG
The DNA here is from genome assembly GCA_032464435.1 of Aegilops umbellulata. NCBI lineage: Eukaryota > Viridiplantae > Streptophyta > Magnoliopsida > Poales > Poaceae > Aegilops > Aegilops umbellulata. Next base: position 563,691,532 of record CP136060.1, read on the forward strand.
GTAACCTATAGGAAACTAAGCATATTAGAGATAACATAGGTAACTAAGTATATATATATCATTTTGGAGATCTGACATACCTGACATAGTTCAGTTCTCATTGTTCTTCTCCTTCGCCTTCCTCAGCCTGATGCGCCAAGAGTGGCGAGGTGGTGGAGGCAGCTGTGGGATGTAGTCTTCTACCACAATTGGCGTGGTCATGCCGCCCAGCTGTGGGATCGCCGGCGCCACCACCGATGCGTGGTCATTGTTAGGCACCACCACCATCGCGAGGCCACCTTCAGGCAGGACGGCCACGACCATCGCTAGGTCATCCTCAGCCACCACCATCTCTTGCCCATGGTCAGCCACCACCATCTTTTGCCCTTGGTCAGCCACCACCAGCGCTAGGTCATCCTCAGCCTGATGCCCATCGTCATCCTGCAGCTCCTCATCCCCACTCTGCTCCTCTTCTCCCCCACTCCAGTCCGGATCATCCTTCCTGTTATTGTCAGAATCGCTGCTGCTTTCGCTAAAGCCAGAATCGATGTTGCTTTTGCTACAGCCATAATCGCTGCTGCTTTGGCTGTAGCCAGTGTCGCTGCTGCTGCTCCCATTGCCTGTCCAAATGCAACAATGACCGTTAACAATCGATGTGAGACAAAGTCAAATGTAGAGGAATAAGAAGAGGCAGAACGCACCGGCATCTTCGTCGTCAGCGTAGCGCGTGCAACACATAGTCGTGTTGAAAACCTTCATGATGAGCATTGTGGCGTCATCGTCGTACCTGAAGAGAAGAAAGTACCCGGTCCGCAGGTCGTAGGCACTGTAGAACTTCTCCCAGCCACGACACAGGTACATGTGGCCCTCCTCGATCACCAACTCCATGTCCCACAGCCTGCGAACCCCGCTGTCGGCCTGTCGGAGCTTCACATTATCTGGCGAATCTTCACCCAGCATCTTCATAAAAGTGTCAGGAAGCCTCCGCAATTTGGGACAAGGAGTGATGTAGCAAACGACAGAGTTATCATAATGAGATGGGTGAAGGGGAGATCTCTCGTTTTATATACCTGCCTCGTGGCTGATACTGAAGAAGAAAGTATGATACTGAAGAACTCGAAAGCATCCAACTCTTACTCCGGTGAGGCAGAGCGGCGGTGGCTGCTTCCCCCCATGCTTATCCAATCTTGCATGCATTTAAAGTTATTCAATCAGATGCCATATTATTTATTAACATGCTGCCAAGAAGCTTGAACATGCCATTAGTAATGTCTAGTAGCATGGTAGAAAGAAAATAAGTTAACATCTGAATGTTTCCCATGCTTATTTAATCAAACATTAGTAATGTCTAGCAGCATGGTAGAACGAATTGAGCCCTTATAAGCAGAAAAACAGCAGCAGCAACAAAAACAGAACAGTCAGTAGTGCAAGACCGGATCATTTGCACTGTCCAAATGACCAAGACCAATTGGATTTTACCCAGTTAAAGCCACCACAAATGCACAGGTGTACCTATGCATTTGAGCAACTAAAACTAGTTAGAAAATCCAATAGCTAAGCCAATTAGAGTGCCACAAATACAGAGAGCAGCCAAGTTAAATTAACAGCCCAGAACCCTAGCATAAGTTAAATTACACACACAGTTAGATAGCCAACATCACCCAAGTTAAATTACACACACACTTAGATAGCCAACAGCACCCACAGGAGCATGTATGCAGCAAGTTCAGTGAGCAAGATGACCACCACAGAGAGCCATCACAAATGACCTAGAGCACAGCAACTGGCAACCCTAGATCAAGATATAGCTATCACAGAGAGCACCAAAATTAATTGATGCTCATCTGGAACATACAGCCAGAACTAGCAGGACTACCAAAGCATCTAAAACATGAACTAGCTAGGGCTAGATCATAGAGAGAACAGAGAGCGGAAAGGAGGAGCTCACCAAGAGGGGTTGTAGCCGTAGCAGAAACTCAGCCACACCAGTGCCAAAGTATAAAAACATTCATCTAAAGAAAAGAAAAAACTGCAAAATGTGGCGGAACCCTAAATAAGAAAGTATGAAAACGTGTCTTCTTCTTCATCATCATCTCCTCCTCCTCCTATCCTCTTTCTTCTTCTTCTTCTTTCTCCTCCTCCTCCTCTTCTCATTCTTCTTCTTCTTCTTCTTCTTCTTCTTCTTCTTCTTCTTCTTCTTCTTCTTCTTCTTCTTCTTCTTCTTCTTCTTCTTCTTCTTCTTCTTCTTCTTCTTCTTCTTCCTTCTCCTCTTTTCTTCTACTACTTCTTCTTCTTCTTCTTTCTTCTCCTCCTCCTCCTCCTCCTCTTCTTCTTCTTCCTTTTCCTTTCCATCTTCTTCTTCTCCACCTCTCTTCTTTTCTTGTTCTCCTTTTTCTTTTTTCTCCTTCCTCCTCCTCCTCTTCTCCTTCTTCTTTTCAATGAACCAAGAAGTGATGGTAATTTTCACATTTTGCAGGATGTGCAGAAAGACCAAAACAGTAGCTGGATTTCTTGCAGCACAGTACAGCTACAAGTAATCACAAAGCAGTCCAAATTTTGTAATAGCCAGTTTTTAAACCAGTATTTAGAGTGTCGAAAGTGTTCTCTTAATCACCCTTCGGTGCCATGGTAAGTGATGTGAAATGTTCAAAATTATTCTCTTCAACCTAAAAGGACCACCAAAGATTCTTCAATCGACCAATACTCACATCATCCAGCTAGAAGTTAGCATCTACATACTTCTAAAAGGGTGCTTTTGTCGAAGGTTAGCTTAAGCCCAGGGAAACTCCACTGTCTGGATAAATGGAACTGCTATGAATTATGACAACAATATAAAAATCCTGCAAATACGAATCTCACAAAGGCAATTGACCTAGAAGCCTATCAGGTTTAACCTAGAGGCACGGGAGTAGAGTATACACACAATAAACATCAGGAAGAGAAGAGGAGGGGCAATACCATAGCAGGGTAAGGTACCGACCATGAGGCTGAGGCGGGGCCGGGGCGGGATTGGGGCCCGGGGGGCGGCGCTCTTGCGCTTCTGTGAGACGGCGGCGGCGGAGGAGGAGAAGGCCGCCCCGGGGTTGGTGTAGAAGTCGAACCGCGCGCGGGGGGCGGAGGAGGTGGGCGCTCGGTCGGGCTCCGGGAGATCCCACGTGGGCGGCGACGGCGCCGCAGATGGCGAGGAGGAGGAGGAGGTGGAGGAAGCCGCGACGGCGGCGGAGGAGCGGAGGGCGAGGAGGCGCTCCCGGCGGTTCGCCGACGACTCCTCCCCAGCCCGCTCGCCGGGGCGATGGCGGGTGGGGGGGGGGGCAACGAGGCGAGGGGCGACGGGGCCAGGGGGCGGTGGCAGGTGGCGGCGGCGGCGGGTGGTTGGGACGGTGGGGCGACGGGGCGTGGGGAGGTGGGGCAAGTGGGCGGTGAGGGGAGGGGGCGACGGGGCGAGGGGAGGTTGGGCAAGAGGGCAGCGAGGGGAGGGGGGCGACGGGGCGAGGGGAGGTGGGGCTCGGCATTACTAACATTTTTTTTACTTTTTTTTAAACTACTAATGGCGCACGGTTGGTGTGGTGCGCCATTACTATGTCAACTAGTAATGGCGCATTATACCACGGTGCGCCATTAGTAACAAATTTTTTTAATATTTTTTTTCAAAACTACTAATGGCACACCGCACACCAGGTGCGCCATTAGTAATATATTACTAATGGCGCACCAACACAAGGTGCGCCATTAGTATATAGTAATGGCGCACCGCATGTCTAGTGCGTCATTAGTGGCCATATCATCTATAGCCTTTTCCTAGTAGTGCACCCCTCCTTCCTCACTTCTCTCCCTCACCTCCTTGTCCCCTTTCTGCCCAGGAGCGGCGGATGCCATGGATCCGACCGGGAAGCCACGCTCCGGCCTTCCTCGTCGTCACCGGCGACCCCCGCCCCGCCACCCGTGTCCGGATCAGCCTCCCCAGCGCCCGTCGTGCATGTATTCGGCCCCTGCAAGCTTCAGCCACCGCCGACAAGCATCAAGCAGCCCCAAAATATGAGCAACGCAGGGTTCTTTTTATAAAAATGAAACGTTTTCTCAGAAATATCCACTTAAAAAACTACTGCGGGTTCAATTATCAAAAAAACACAAGGGCTTTTTTACAAAAGGTGCGCGATGGTGAACCCAGAGACTCAATCCGTGCTTTATTATATACTAGCAAAAGGGCCCGTGCGTTGCAACGGAAGAAAACAAAATCACAATCTCCCTACTTTGACCCCTCAATTTCTCAGACATTTTGACAAACACGTTGTGGTTGGGACCTCCAGAGCACGCTTGCATCATGAAATAGACCAGCTCGGCAGCGGCCACTCACACGACGGTGGCGCCTAGTCCGACCAACACACGGCGGCTACGCACATCTAACATGGCTGGCAATATCGGTCAGCTCGGTTGCGTGCACGGCCGCACGTCACATGCGGCTCACCGGGCTGCGCGCCTGGCCAGCACGGCCTACATCGGCGCTATGGCTGCACGCCGGCGATGCTCCCGTGGCTGCGGCGGCATCCTAGCACGCCCGTGGGGCCCACAGATACATCCAACACACACGCTAGCACAACAGGCCAGGCCCCAGTGGGCATGGCGGCGGCGAACTTCGGCTCGCGGTTCGGCTCGGCCGCAGCATGCCCCGGCGCGCTCGCGCTCCGTCCTCAGTGCGCAAGAGCTCTGGCCCGGGCAGGTGAGAGCTCTAGTGCGCGAGGGCTCCGGCCCTGGCGCAACACGGTATCCCCGACGAGCACAAGCTCCATCCCGATGAGCTCGAGCTCCATCCGCCTCCTCCGCCCACGCCGCCGCCGCCGCGAGGCACCGTCTCCTGCGCTCATGCCATTGCCTCAATAGAGAGAGAAGGAGTGGGTGGCCGCATGTGGGACAGTCTGAGATGGCTACTACATGGAGTAAGGTGCCTTGGTGTGTCCGGTCACCCTCATATTGCCCCAAATGTGGTCTCGCTTTGAGGTACGTCGATCTTTTTTTATTGGACACGGGCGTTTCGAATGTTTAGAGGTGAAATAGAGTGTCCGAATATAGATGCTATTCATCTAACGCAGCTTCCGGGTGCTTCGGGCCATTTCCTTGTTTTAAAAAGAAAAACTTTTGTGTCACTTGGTGTGGGCACGGGTGCTATGGAGAAACATGTGGACGTGGATGGGATAGGTGGAAAGAAACAACTGGACCGGAAGAGATGAGGTGCGGTGCGTGGGACCCAGTGGACGCGTGTGTAGAGCTCCTGCAAGTCGGCTAGATGCGTTTACGCTGGATCAGATCAATTCCCCATCAGAAAAACACTCCTTCCATAGACTTGCAGGTTGCAGCGCCCCCTTGCCAGATCCCCCCACCGCGCGTGAGCGCCTCGTCCACAAAGCAGGTAGCCTCCCACGCGCCCCTCTCTCGCAACTTGAACCAGACACCCCCGCCGGCGATCTGCAGCAGCAACAGGACACCGCCGCCGCCGGTGAGCCAGCTCCTTCGTGTGCTTCACCCTCCCATCCTATGACCGGTCTCCTCTCTCTCCTCACCCTCTCTTCTTTCTCGAACAGGAAGCAGCAGAGCCTCGCCAATCCTACCACCGGCATCCTCTCTCTCCTTCACCCTCTCTTGCGACGCCCACATGGGAGCTCAGAACGCGTTAAGTCGCCGGAACCTGCGCACTGCCGCCTGCCGTTGCGACCCTGCATGCCTGCGTCAGCGGGAGCATCTCCCGCCCTCGACCGCGCCTCGTGGTGTCGACCTCCTCCTCGTCTTCCGGTGGAGATTGGCAGGCCTCCTCTCCCATTAATTATTGACGCTCACCACTGGATCCACGCCGTAGCAGCCGGATCCACCGCCCTGACCACCAAGTGCCGCCTCGCCCTGTTCGTCTGGCACCTCTCCGTCGGCCTCGTGCTCCTCCGCCCTGCCGCCTGCTGCCTCGTAGGCCGTCGGGAGGAGGACGACCCGTGAAACGTATTTTACCTACGACCTTAAATTTGTAGCGCGGGTTAATTGCCTAAAACTTCGAGGGGCTTTGTGTAAAAACGCCGCGACGGTGAACCCGACAGATTCACACCGTGCTTTATTATTAGGGATATATATTACCATGTGGTGCTATATATACTATTTTATTATTTTAAATATATTCATATAATATATCTAAGATAATTTAAAACAAGTTACATGAAAAAAAAGCATATAAGTCCATAGTTTCTGTTATATTTGTGAAATACGTATATATTTATACGTAAAAAAGAGCATGCTCAAAACATGGTATATACTACCTAAAAATTAGTATATATATGGCCCCATTTTTGCGTGAACACACATAAAACACCATCTTTATGTACATATTTGCTGCGCGTAAAAAAAATCATCAATGGGTTACGCTTAAATAGGTTTCTTGTAAACAAGGTAGATGATGGTGGACACAAAATCATGCTGGTTCCAGCAAACGCATATGGTTAGGAGGCATCGGGAAAGAAACAAATGGAGGAATGTCATCAGATATAGCAAGAGCCGCTTGTGTTGCTACAGCTGTGCAAGTCCCATCAATGCTTGTGCCTTAGGGGAAAATTAGGTTTCCAGTGCTTCACAACCGTTATGTCTAGCTGCGGCTATAGCGTATTTGGCACAAGGATATTGTAGCATACCAAGGATGCATATTTGTTCTGTAGTAAGGTAGGATAATAAGTTATCGTGTAATCTCCTTGCCTAGCCCTCCAGGTTGTATACCTGAGGCATTGCTCCCCAAGTTCTTCTTTCAGAAGTCGGCTTGAATGATGAAAGTTCAGAACAACTATTGAATATGAAGAAAAGGAAATGACCAATTCTATGTACACATTTGTTTTACATTTGGCAAAGTTTTATTTTTTTACATGTTTATGAGTAGCCGTGGAAAAGAACCAGGGAAAGTTAACTTTGCCGCCAGCGGCCAGGGCTGCAGCCCACTTCTCTTTGCCTGGTGTTGCACTCGTCAAACACTTTGCTTATGCACTAGGCAAAGTTCCAAATTCCACTAGTGGTGTTATCACGAAGACCAAGTTCCAGATCGCTGGCCTGATGCACCGCCTGCTGGGCGCTGCCCACGCGCACACGCTACTATTGGTATCTCCTGCTAGGTTTGTGTCAGAGAGTCTGGTCGTCTGGAGACTAGAGCGACGAACAACGCAACTGAAGATCGGGCGATTCGAGCATCGTGGACTTGATGCGTGACCTGCATCCAGCCCAATAAGGCCCAACGGGACTACGATTTTCTTAGCCGGTTTTATTTTCCGGATTACTTTTCCATTGACTTATACATATATACCTAAAAAACACTAAAATCAAGGTAGGGGTAGCGCCTCACCTCACTCTACCTACAGCTCCAACCCTACTGAATATGAAGAAAAAGACATGACCAACTCTGAATGCAATGGTGAGGATGTGACGGGGTGCATGCTAGCTCTCTGGGCATGACCCCCCAGAACCGGTATAACAATTCGTAGAAAGAAAGTTGGCTTAAGATAGGAAACATCGGGAAAGGAATTTTTTAATCTGCCGGAGTAAATTGTATGGGGGAGTTCACAGTTTATGTGACCAACATTTTTATTTGAATTAACACATATACAAGACATCTTTTTGATATAATTCATCATAGTACAAGTAGGAGCAGTTCTGGACTCAAGATAGGAAAAACAATGTGTTTGTCGACCTCAACAGCTAGCTATTTATTTCTCCTTGGATGGGTCGAGGACGTGCCCCGCGAAGAGAACAGCTCCGGTCGCCTCCTCCACTATGTAGTAGGCAAATGGATGGTCGGCAATGAAATCGACTTGCGGAGGTGTTGGAGGTGACGATGGCTTTGCGCATCCAAGAGCCCCGACCAACATAGTGACAGCGGCGGCTTCAGTCCCTTCCTCGTTTACCTCGACAACTGCCTTGTGGATGACATCCCCCACCACTATCGGCAAGCCAGAGCCATCGTCTTCCACCATGTCAGATAGGTTGCCATGCTTGCAGAACGGCAGCTCAAGCCCTAGCTTCTTGAGCACGGCGACGATGCTGCTATGGAAGGACAGCTTGAACTTTGGCATCCGGAACTTGCGGAGGGCGATTTGCTGCTCCGGCAGGTGGTCGTGCAGGAACCCAGGTCGGGACACAATCGTGTCCAGCAGCCCCCACAGGCCGTCATGGGCGTCCGGGAGAAATATGCACATGGAGAACTGCGTGTACCCGGTACGATTGGAGCCGGAGAACACCGACGGAGCAGCACACTGGGATGGATAGGCGTTGTCTGCCCAAGGATCAGGCTTGTGGCGGTTGCCAAATGCATTACCAGGGTAGCCATTCCGACCTGGAACATGGGGGAGGGCGATATATGGTGGGTTAGGTGGGTGGCCAAACCGACCAAGTGCACTATTAGGAATAAAATAGAAACATTGGGAATAATGAGTGTCAAATATTCCTAGTACAACATTTCGGTAAGCTTTTTCTGCCCTTTGGCAGCCTGGTGAATGGTGTATCTGAAAAATCTATGCATATTGATGTGCAAGCCAAAAAAAATTGTACCACAAAGTAAGATAGTAGCTATGGAGAGCAAAATGGTTCACTAAACAAATTGAGTGAACTAATAAGAAAGAAAATCAGTTCAAATAAGAGAAAGAGAAGGAACTACCATTTCTCAACAATCTTTTCTAAATGAATCAACTACTTCAGTTCAATCCAATGCACTAATTTAATTGTTCTACTCATTCTGTCTTTGTAAAGGATCTTTCATTCCCTTGTTTGAATCTCCCTCTGGGTCCCAAAGCAAAACCATTCATCCAACCTTCTATTTTCATCTAATTTACTTACCCTTAGACATAGGCATGATTAATCATGTTTAATATTAGATGAATAGCTAATTGCAGCAGTGAAGATAACCATGTTTGATCGATGAATAGATCAAATTGCATTGTGTTGGGTTCAAACTCCTTAAAATCATTTGGAGCATAATATCCAAAACGTTAACATCCTATTCCAACTTTAATGTAGTGGCCACCTGATGCAAATCCGCTAAAGAAACATGTAGGCAACTCAAGTTTTGTATAATTATGTTGCCTACCCCAAGGATTAAATATCTAATTTACACTACTTCTCCAACCTTAGAAAACACTACAAACATATGTTGAATGGAGGGGGGCTGGTGGTGCCATGGCTCAGATCCGTGAATTACGACACACCGAACCCTCAAAAGGGATCAACTCCTCAAAAGATTCCTTTTTGAGGTGTTATGCCGCACTGAGCTGAACTCTCATTTCCTTTAACTCCTCCAAATTTTGGGGAAGTGTTGGCCGCATCTCAAATTTTAGCATCCCAATGCAAGTCTCAACAAAAGATTCCCTCAAGATTCTCTCTCTTGCACGCGGACTCCTCTCTCCCTTGATTTGCTGCCTCCAAGCGGGTGTCGCTCCGCCATGTTATTTTCCCTTGACGATCACCCCGCATGCCGGCTAACACCATGTAGCCTCGCAGTCCTCCAGCCACCAAAATCCGGCGAGGTTCCCACAAGTATCCGGCAAGTTTTTGTCCTTCACTTTTTTGACTTTCCCAACATCTTGGTCCACGGTGGCGCTCCTCCTGCTCGTCCCTAGCCTAGTGGCGCTACTCCCCATAATCCTCAGAAACTAGCAAAGAAGACACTAGTACAAAATCAGGATTACCAAGCGGTTTTAGTAAACGGGCCAGCGGCGGCTGTCAGTTCTGCCACAAAACCTATATCGCTAATACTCTGAATCGCAGAGGCGGTTACCAAAACCACATGAACTTGTACCAAAGTCAAGCCGTTTGCACAGACAAACCGCCTCAAATGTGAGGTCGTCCAGAGTCGGTTGTTCACTTGCAACCTCCTCCAACACACTACCATTACATGCGGTTTCTAAGGCACAACCTCCAATATCTCACCTTTTTTAGTACAATTTATTTTTCATTTATGGACATCTCAACAAGCTAGATGGGATAATGTGGCGCTCTTGCTTTTTTCAATGCAACTGAAATGGGTATCTACCAAAGTTTGAACGGGTCTGTCGTGCACAACCACAACCAACAAGCGCTCCCCATACTGCCCCTTCCCGGCGACGCCGACACCTAGGATATATTCAATGCCTCCACCACTTGCACGGTTGGCGACAGGTGGACCTGCCGATTTTGGCTCGACCACAGGATTAAGAGCTAGTTGATCAGTGAGATCACCCCCACCCTGGCTGTCCTGGTTCTTCGCCGATGCCTCAACTATCATCTGGGTTGTGAGGGACTGCACCAAAGATCCCGGATCCACGACATCCGTGGTGCACTCGGACAATTGGCCACCATGAAATACATCTCCCTGTGGCGCCTGAGCGACGAGGAAAGCAACATGCTTAAATAAGTATGGCGTGTTGGTTGGATTGCCATAAAACGTGATGAGCGCTCCATTTTCTGCACTATGATGATTGGGAAAGATTCGTCTCTGAGGAATTAAGTTCATTATGGAAAACTGTGTGCTAGATGTTTATATTGTGAATGGCTTTTATAGCATAAACATGGTAAAAATATAGGATGATTATTTCCGGTTACAAGGGACGAGATAAGCAATATGTGGAAGTTCTTAATAAAAAAATTGATTGTTTCAAGTGTGAAAACAAATCGCTACTTATTTAAGAGCGTATTTGACACAGTGGCAATAGCAATGTAGACATGGTCGTCATTTTCAATCCCGCCACTGACTAAATATATCATATCCTAACATCATATGTCTCCAAAGAATTTCTCCCACTTTTCCTATGAAATTACTATTACTGAAATGACCTATGTGGCCTTGGGAATCTGAATCTTATTCGAACATGGGCATCCTAAAATTGTTACATCTCAAAACTACCATTAGTAGATCTGTGGCGAAACTTGTTTCAAGCACAATTCTTTTCTACTCATTTTGTCAGCACCCACTTTGTGACTTTTTGGATTTCCTTTATAAATCAGCTTCTCCTTTCTTGACTACTAATTTGGATATATTTAGATAAGAAGAGGTGTATTTCCTACACATGCAACAGAAGTGCGTTGTTTATATATCGCCATGAAATTAGCCACACCTATGAATTTCTAAAATGGAGTAGTACTCCTTGTCCACATAATAAGAGATGTATTTATAATTGATTTCTAAAATCAAAGAATTTAGCTACATTGCTATAATTTTCACCTCTGTCCCATAATATAAGAGCGTCTTTGACATGTGTCAAAAATACTCTTATATTATGGGACGGAGGGAATAGGTCATAATTCAAGCTATATGGAACTGAAATAGAAATAGTAAAAATCTCCATGTGTTCATATAGAAACGACACCGCCACCTCTAGCCAGCGCGTCTTATTAATGTCCCCAGCCACCCTTCACATATCCAAGCAGCACTTTCCATCCTATATATTTGACCCCATCTTGGTGTGAGCACGGCATGGACCCCCATCCATGTTTTACATCTCCGCATAACTCAGTCTTCTGAGTATTTTCATATAATAAATAGATTTCACATAAACACGAGAGATGATGGTAGAAACAAAAATCAAGATGATATCCTAAAATATGTATGACTAGGAGGCATAGGGAAATACACAAATACATTGATTCCATCCTTAACATGTACCCGGAGCTGAAAGTGCTGCTACGCTGTGCTTGTCCCAGCCTTGCTTGTGCCCTGTAGAACAAATTGGGCGTCCGATGCTTCAGGGATGTTATGCCAGGCCACATCCATGGGATATCATGCTGCCAGATCCAGGATCCAGGCTGCAACCTTCAAGTGACTGCCCGGCTGTTATAAATAACCTGCACGAAGAGACAAAGAGGGGGCGTACGAGATGGTTCTGAGGGTAACTAATGAGAGGATCAGCCAATTTCAGTTGGTCAGTTTCGAGAAGGAAAAACGGGAGCGCATCTTCCAGGGACAAGACCTAAGCTAATTAAGTCGGCTAGCACTCTACAGGTAGGTTTATTTAATAAAGCTCCCGTTAAAAGGCCACCCAGTCGGATACTGTAGCACATGCGTATCCAGGTCAGGATACATATTTGTTATGTATGCAACGGAAGTTGCTACTCCGGGAAGTTTCCCTGAGGCGACTACTGCAAGTTCTCGCACGGATGTTTCCATGAGTGCCAGGATGTTGATCACATTTCGTCGCTCAGCAGCCCTGGTAGACTGAAGCTGACAGCCGTGCTGGATACTGTTGGCACCGCCTCCTCGCAGCGCCGCTTCTTCTTCTCTCATCGACACATACACACATGGTGAGAAACTCACACGTACTCACACTTCACCAAGGAGAAAAATAGCTTTGCCTCTTGCTAACGGTGAGAAACTGAGAACGCATGTGTTGACACTGCTAAGCTCATGCATGTAGGGTAGTTTGTTTTTTGTTTAAATAAGCATGCGTGGCGGTCGGATGTGACACGCCCATGCAGCTAGAGAGTGGGAGGGTGCTGCATGCACGTAGCCGATTTGTTTTCTTTCTTGTAATCTCCCGGACGTGGTCGACGCTGTGTGAGGCAATCGCGGGATGGCGCCGTAGCTACGGATCACGGCGAAGCGTCCGGGAGAGGTAGTTAGCCTTTGAGCTTTGTACTGGCATAAGAAAAGGAATAAGAAAACAGAAAACGCTGCGACAGTTGCGGCAGCACAAATCCAGTCTCGTTCTCCTCTAACTCACCTTCTTCCTCGAGCTATACTATCTCTGTGATCTATCTAGTCCGGCAACGACAGCATGTACTGCATTTTCTTCTCTTTCTCATTTCCATACCCTCACGCACGCATAGCCATATCCCTCTCCTAGAATCACTCTAGATCCACAAGACTAGGACACACGTGACCAGCCACTGCACACACTTATCCTTTCACGCGATGCACTCTGGACTACCACTAAGACCTTTTCTCTAGGCCACTAACTAATACCACGTCTTGGCCAATCTAACCAACACTACTAGCTTTCCATGAACACGTGATCACGTCTCTATGTTCGTACACAGCTGTAGTTTTTAGTGTCATGTCTCAACTACATGCATGCATGATCTAATCAACTACTTTTAGCACTAAAAATAAGATTTGTTCCAACACATACTTCATCCTGAGGTGGAACCTGCCCTGTGCAGCCACGACATCTTCAGCAATCTCGATGCCAGCATTGATGTCCTTCGCCAGGGTTCCCAATCCAGTGTTCACGCGCTGGTTCCAACAGGACAAGAACGACCTCCTCTCATCAATTTCGGAGAGCATTCACTCACAGATCCCCTGACACACCCGTCGCCACTCGCCACCTCGACTGCAGTATGGCTCGCGTTGCTCACTATCTTCTCTTCGAAATGGGATTTAATGCCGCACGTCAATAGTACCAACTATTGAATCTGAAGAAAGAAGAACACGACCACCTCTCTGTGTATTTTGACTACTTTCACGAGATGAAGCCACGAGCAAAAGCAATGGTGAAATTGAATCTAGGCCCCTAATTAAGTTTTGGTATTGATGATTGTCAATTAAAGCTACTAATGATATCCTTAAGTGTGTGGGCATGTTTTAGTCCCATGTGTGAAGGTTGTCGAGCATCGCCAATGCCAAAAGTGAAAAGCACTCAAGTGTGCTTTGGCGGAGCTTATTTTATACCCCTTAGTTTCAAGAGTTGAGTTGACGGATCCCACACAGTGGCGGAGCTAGCGTACAGCCGTTGGGTTCAGTTGAACCCAACGATCTTTTTGCTGCACGTACGTGTATATAGGTACGAGTTTGTTATGAACCCAATAGAAACTCACGCCTGAACCCATCGAATTTGGAACGCACCAGCCTGCTTCTCGGCCCCTTAAAAATTTATCCGATGAATGCCCAACCAAAAGCCCACAAATGGTTGTAAAAAACAAACAAAAAAGCCCACAAATGGTTGTAAAAAACAAACAAAAAAGCCCACAACTAAATGCGCTAATGTGTAGTACTCCCTCCGTTTCTTTTTACTCCGCATATAAGATTTGGTCAAAGTCAAACTACACAAATTTTGACCAAATTTATATATAAAAAAATGAACATCTACAATATTAAAACTATATAGTATGAAAATACATTTCGTGGTGCATCTGAAAATATTGATTTCATATTGTCAATGTTTATATTTTTTAATATAAAGTTAGTCAAACTTTACAAAGCTTGACTTTGACCAAACCTTATATGCAGACTAAAAAGAAACATAGGGAGTACTCTGCAGGCCGCAAAAGCGAGCCTCTCGTCTCCCCTGTCCCCTGTTTGCAGTCTGCACCCACATCACGAGATCTCTCCTGTGCCCCCTCGAAAAAAAAACGAGATCTCTCCTGTGATGTTCGCTCATCATCCGGCCGCCAGCATCGCCGACAAAGGAAAGGTCGGCAGCGACAATTGCAGTATATATTTGAAGGTAATCAAATCACATCCACGTCTCTTCCCTTGTGCATCTCCTATTTAGCCTAGTAGCCTAATTCAACGCCTTTGCCCTAGTTTTCTAATTGATTTTCCCCTAAACTTTGATCGATCTAGACTATGGCGACATTTCTCAAAGAGAATCCATCACCAGATGCAAATGGTACTCTTTACCCCTTCACTGGAGGTAATTGTTGTGTTATGGAGCTGGGATGAAGCAATTTTAATCCAGACGATAGAGATGCAAGGCGGTGCCCGATCCACCCCGTTTCGTAGTTATGACTAGGTTTGAGTTTAAACTAGTCCCTACTCTTATGGGCGTATGCGGGACGCCGCCCTGCATCCCTACAGACAAGAAAACTATTAGGTCGAATATGAGCCAAATATGGTACCCAATGAGCAACGTGTTACCTATACGGGCACCCACCTTACCTATGAACACCTGACATGTGGTCCCGAAAAAATCATTAGCCTCAAGCTAATCATGTTTGTCTAACCTAATTTTTTCCTTGGGGAGGAAAAACCTCGATGGGGATGGGATTTTTTTTGTCCCCACAAGCCGGAATGTCCATGAAGAAGGGGTCACTAGGAACAGTTGTCGGCAAGCAATCCCACCTAGGTAATCGCATTGCTATCATAAAATGAGTGAACCCAATGGCTAAATTTTCTAGCTCCGCCCCTGATCCCACACTACAAAAGGAGGCAAGGTTGACGGATCCCACACGCGGGTTTTATTATTGCTAAACTCCCTCATGGTTTGAGGAATTTTGCTACTTCTCTCAATCACTTGAAACGGGAATTCTCGGTTGATGATGTCGTTGTTCATCTAAGTGTTGAGCAGAACTCTAGAGCAAAGGACTGACATGTGAAAGGGACAGCGGGATCTTCTATCGCCAATGTGGTGTAGAAGAATTTCCACAAGTTCGAGAAAAATAACACTGTCCAGCATAATACTACCTTCAAGAAGAAGTGCAAGAAGAAAGATGGCTGTTTCACTTGTGGTGATGAAAATAACTAGGCACACAGGTGCCCGAGCAAGTTTAAGAAGCAGGGACAGGACTCCAAGTCTGTCCATACACTAGTAGAAAAGGGGGCAAAGGTTCAGGCCGGGTAAGCCCATTAGTCCTGGTTCAGTCTAGAACCGGGACCAATGGGTGCATTGGACCCGGTTCGTGAGCCTAGGGGGCCGGCCGGGCCACGTGGGCCATTGGTCCCGGTTCGTCTGGACCTTTTGGTCCCGGTTGGTGGGACAAACCGGGACCAATGGGCCTGGCTCCTGGCCCACCACCATTGGTCCCGGTTGGTGACCTGAACCGGGACCAAAGGCCCCCCTTTAGTCTCGGTTCATGCCACCAACCGGGGCCAATGGTGGTGCCTATATATACCCCCTCGCGCAAGAGCAGAGCACACTGCTCTATTTTTTGTTGCCGAGGGGGAGAGGGCTTGGTGGTGCTCTAGCTCACCTCCTATGCACGCAAGGTGTTCGATGGAATGTCCGAGCCACACTACTTAAGCTTTATCCTCTCCAAGCTCGACCTCCAAGCTCCATTTTCCTCAATATTTGTCTAGGTTTAGCGGTCCGTCACGCCCCACCCCCGTCTTCACCGCCGTCGATCACCCGCGCCGATCTCATCACCGGCACCACCGTGGTGAGCCTCTTGTTCTTATCTTCTTTCTGAAAGGAAAAATATTCTTACTTGTATGTTTAGATAGATACTTGTATCATTTTCTTACTTTTATTATTGCATCTTATATAGTGCGATGGTTTTGGTATCCGCCCCCGTCGGCCCTCGTCCTGTCTATGATTCGGATGTGGTATATATTATCTTTATAACTATTGGTTCATTTATTGTTTATGAAAATTATGCCGACCAACGTGACATAGATTTTAGTTATCTAGGAGGTATGTGAACCGGAAATTCCAACCGACCCTATTGTTGAGAGGTTAAATTTAGTTGAAGAAGAAAACAATTTCTTGAAGTAAAAAATAAAAAAATTGAGGAGGAGAAGATGATATTGGAGTTGCATGTTGCGGATGTCGTCGATGATCACAATATCAAGATGGATGCAATGCGCTTGAAGATTAGAAAGATTAGAAAATATGCCGTTCATACCGAGGCCTGGTATCATTATGCCGTTGGATCAATTGTTACCTTGGTTGCGATTATGATCGCGTTTGTTTTCGTATTGAAATGTTTTACATAGTTTCAATGTATGGTTTAATTAATTAGATGCTTTGGAGAGCTATATGTTGTTAGATGAGAACTATGTATGTACTTTGGTTTTAATGTGATGATGAACTTGTATTAATTTGGTCACTTAATTATCTATTCATGATGTTCTGTAATGGTTTTTGACACACTTAATTATATATAACGCACGCAGATGAACCGACAATGGATGTATGGTGACAGACACACCTCCGAGTACATTAAGGGCGTGCATGAATTTCTGGAAGCGGCTGAGGCAAACAAGCAGAATGGTTTTATGTGTTGTCCATGCCCTAATTGTGGGAATACGAAGTCTTACTCTGACCGGAAAATGCTTCACACACACCTGCTTTACAAGGGTTTCATGCCACACTATAATGTTTGGACAAGGCATGGAGAAATAGGAGTTATGATGGAAGACGGCGAAGAAGAAGAGTACGATGACAACTATGTGCCCCCTGAATACGGTGATGCTGCAACGGGGGGAGCTAGTGAAGATCAAGAGGAACCAGACGATGTGCCCAATGATGCTGCAACGGGTGAAGCTGCTGAAGATCAAGAGGAACCAGACGATGTGCCCGATGATGATGATCTCCGTCGGGTCATTGTCGATGCAAGGACGCAATGCGAAAGTCAAAAGGAAAAGCTGAAGTTCGATCGCATGTTAGAGGATCACATAAAAGGGTTGTACCCCAATTGCGAAGATGGCAACACAAAGCGCGGTACCGTACTGGAATTGCTACGGCGGAAGGCAGAGAATGTTGTGCCTGACAAAGGATTTGAGAAGCTACTGAAAATATTAAAGAAGAAGCTTCCAAAGGATAACGAATTTCCCGACAGTACATATGCAGCAAAGAAGGTCGTATGCCCTCTAGGATTGAAGGTGCAGAAGATACATGCATACCCTAATGATTGCATCCTCTACCGCGGTGCATACAAGGATTTGAACGCATGCCCGTTATGCGGTGCATTGCGGTATAAGATCAGACGAGATGACCCTGGTGATGTTGATGGCGAGCCCCCCAGGAAGAGGGTTCCTGCGAAGGTGATGTGATATGCTCCTATAATACCACGGTTGAAACGTCTGTTCAGAAACGGAGAGCAGGCCAAGTTGATGCGATGGAACAGTGAGGACCGTAAGAAAGACGGGAAGTTGAGAGCACCCGCTGACGGGTCGCAGTGGAGAAAAATCGAGAGAAAGTACTGGGATGAGTTTGCAAAGGACCCAAGGAATGTATGGTTTGCTTTAAGCGCGGATGGCATTAATCCTTTCGGGGAGCGGAGCAGCAATCACAGCACCTGGCCTGTGACTCTATGTATGTATAACCTTCCACGTTGGATGTGCATGAAGCGGAAGTTCATTATGATGCCAGTTCTTATCCAAGGCCCTAAGCAACCTGGCAACGACATTGATGTGTACCTAAGGCCATTAGTTGTAGAACTTTTACAGCTGTGGAATGGAAACGGTGTACGTACGTGGGATGAGCACAATAAAGAGGAATTTAACCTAAAGGCGTTGCTGTTCGTGACCATAAATGATTGGCCCGCTCCCAGTAACCTTTCAGGACAGACAAACAAGGGATACCACGCATGCACGCACTATTTGGATGACACCGAAAGTATATGCCTGGACAGATGCAGGAAGATGTGTACGTGGGCCATCGTCGATTTCTACCGACCAACCATCAATGTCGAAAGAAAGGCAAGCATTTCAAAGGCGAGGCAGATCACCGAAAGAAGCCCGCCATACGTACCGGTGATCACGTACTTGCTATGGTCAATGTTTACACGTAATCTTTGGAAACGGTCCCGACGGACTAGCTGTTCCGAATGACGCTGAGGGACGCGCACCCACGTGGAAGAAGAAATCTATATTCTTCGACCTACCCTACTGGAAAGACCTAGAGGTCCGCTCTTCAATCGACGTGATGCTCGTGACGAAGAACCTTTGCGTGAACCTGTTAGGCTTCTTCGGCGTGTATGGGAAGACAAAAGATACACCTGAGGCACGGGAGGACCTACAACGTTTGCACGAAAAAGATGGCATGCCTCCGAAGCAGTATGAAGGTCCTGCCAGCTACGCTCTTACGAAAGAAGAGAAAGAAATTTTGTTTGAATGCCTGCTCAGTATGAAGGTCCCGACAAGCTTCTCGTCGAATATAAAGGAAATAATAAATATGCCAGAGAAAAATTTCCAGAACCTAAAGTCTAATGACTGCCACGTGATTATGACGCAACTGCTTCCGGTTGCATTGAGGGGGCTTCTATCGGAAAACGTCCGATTAGCCATTGTGAAGCTATGTGCATTCCTCAATGCAATCTCTCAGAAGGTGATCGATCCAGAAATCATACCAAGGCTAAGGAGTGATGTGGCGCAATGTCTTGTTAGTTTCGAGCTGGTGTTCCCACCATCCTTATTCAATATCATGACGCACGTCCTAGTTCATCTAGTAGACGAGATTGTCATTCTGGGGCCCGTATTTCTACACAATATGTTCCCCTTTGAGAGGTTCATGGGAGTCCTAAAGAAATATGTTCGTAACCGCGCTAGGCCAGAAGGAAGCATCTCCATGGGCCATCAAACAGAGGATGTCATCGGGTTTTGTGTTGACTTCATTCCTGGCCTTAAGAAAATAGGTCTCCCAAAATCGCGGTATGAGGGGAGACTGACTGGAAAAGGCACACTAGGAGCGGATTCAATAATATGTAGGGACGGGCATTCTTGGTCTAAAGCACACTACACAGTTTTACAGAACTCTACCTTGGTGACCCCGTATGTCGATGAACACAAGAATAGTCTGCGCTCCAAACACCCGGAGCAGTGCGACGACTGGATTACATGTGAACACATCAGGACTTTCAGCAGTTGGTTGGAAACACGTCTCAGAGGTGACACCACTATTTGTGATGAGCTGTACTTGTTGTCCAGGGGACCATCTTTGACTGTATTGAACAAGATCAAAAGAGCACCAACCAAAACAGCGGTGTCCGCTTTGATGCAACAACCGAGAAGGGAAAGGACACACATTATGGTTACATAGTGGACATATGGGAACTTCACTACGGACATGATTTTAAGGTTCCTTTGTTCAAGTGCAAATGGGTCAATCTGTCAGGAGGCGGGGTACAGGTAGACCCACAGTACGGAATGATAACAGTGGATCTGAAAAATCTTGGGTACACTGACGAACCGTTCGTCCTAGCCAATGATGTGGCACAGGTTATCTATGTGAAGGACATGTCTACCAGACCGGGAAAAAGAAAAGATAAGGAAACGAATACATCATACGATGAGCCAAAGCGCCACATAGTTTTTTCAGGAAAAAGGGACATCGTGGGAGTGGAGGGCAAGACAAACATGTCTGAAGATTATGAAAAGTTTCATGAAATTCATCCCTTCAAAGTCAAGGCTGATCCAAGCATCCTGATAAAGGATGAAGATTATCCATGGTTACGGCGCAATAAGCAAATGACACAAGCGAAGAAAAAGTTAAGACTTTCTCCCACAATTATTATGATGATACCATGCCAACTTTGTAACAGGCGAGTATGATACCATTCTCCGTTTTGTACATGCACATGCTATGCCAACTTTTTCAGAGTTCATTTCAAATGCTTTAATGTCTTATGGTTTGGCCCTCGTAATACCATTAATCCCGGTTCACTCCTTGTCAACAATGTTCTCACCAAGAACACTCTCAAGAGGGCAACAAACTTGTGATTCACACAAATTTCAAAGAATTCAAATTTTAACTATTCTAATTTGAAAACTAATGGCACTAACAGAAAGTTTATAATTTTTCTAAAACTAAAAACAAAAAAGAATTAAAAAATAAAGCAAAAAACAAAAGAAAATAAATAATGCAGAAAACAAAACAAAAAAACCGAAATAAAAATAAAAATAGCAACAATAAGTTTATAATTTTTCTAAAACTAAAAGCATATGGAATTAAAAAATAAAGCAAAAAACAAAAGAAAATAAAATAAATAAAGCAACAAAAAAACAAAAAAAATAAAGCAACAAAAAATGCTACCTACTGGGCCCCCACGGCCTGAATACGACTAGAAACCCATCCATGGGCCAGGATTCAGGCCTGCAGGAGGCCCAGTAGGCCCACAGGCATAGCATTGACAATTAGGCCTGAAAGCCTACAATGGAGAGAAGCTCAAGAGGGGTGCGGCAGTGGGGCTTATAAACCACTGCGCACCCCTCTCAACTAGCGAGGTGGGACTAAACTTTCGACGCGGGCGCAGCAGCACAAGGCCTTTGGTCCCGGTTGGTGGCACCAACCGGGACTAAAGGGGGGCATTGGTCCCGGTTGGTGCGACGAACCGGTATCAATGACCCCCTTTAGTCCCGGTTGGTGCCACCAACCGGAACCAAAGGCCGCCGCTTCCCGCCCTTTGGGCTGCTGAAAAGTGGCCTTTGGTCCCGGTTGGTGGCACCAACTGGGACTAATGTCCACCTTTAGTCCCGGTTGCTGCCACGAACCGGGACTAAAGGCTCTGCTATATAAGTCCACACTAAGGAAATTTTCACTCTCATCTTGCAGTTGCCGCCCCCAACGACGCCGACGCCGCCAGGCTGCCCCGACGCCGCCCGCCCCGGCCCGCCCCCGTCGTCGCCGTCGCCGCCAGGCTGCCCCGACGCCGCCCGCCCCGGCCCGCCCCCGTCGTCGCCGTCGCCCGTGCCCCTACCCCGACGCGCCGCCCCGGCCCGCCCCCATCGCCGTCGCCAGCGTCCCTGCCCCGATGCACGCCGCCCCGGCCCGCCCTCGCCATCGACCGCGCCGGCCCCTTCCCCGACGCGCGCCGCCCCGGCCCGCCGTCGCCGTCGCCCGCGCCCCCTACCCTGAGCGCGCGCCCACAGCCCCGTCGACATCCTCGCCGCCGACCCCGCGGTCCTCCTGGTCCGGCCGGCGCCCTCCCTAGCTACCATTTTTTTCCTATATATATATATATATATATATATGCTTTTTTTCATATATATGCTTGTTTTTTATATATATGTATATATGTTCTCTGTGTATATACATGTTCATGTATATATGCAAAAGATAGTTTTTTAGAAAAATTAGGATTTTTTTTCTGTTCATAGATTTTTTTGGTGATATTAATTATTGTAAATATGCAAATATTTGTATATTCATATGAACATTGAATTAGGCAATACTACTTCATGTATTTTGAAGAAGGAAGAAGAAGAAAAAGAATGAGAGGAAAAAGGAAATAAGACGAGGAAGAAAGGAGAAGAAGAGGGGAGAGGAAGAAGAGGAGAAATAAATAAGAAGAAGAAAAAAGAAGAAGAAAAAAGAAGAAAAAGAAGAGGAGAAGAAGAGAATATAATAGTCTCTTCTTCTCCTCTATTCCTTTCTTCTTCTCCTTTTTTTTCTTCTTTTTTTTCTTCGATCTTCTCCTCTAGCTATTCCATTCTTCTTCTCCTCTTTTTATTTCTTCTTTGTTTTCTTATGTTTTATCGGGTCTGTCGTCGTCGATATACGTACCCCTCCCGATAACTTCAACACATGGGGGGGGTCGATATACCCCCTCCCCGATAACATTATTTTCCCGTGTATGTATCTCATCGTTGTCGATATTACCCCCTCCCGGTAACTTCAACACGAGGGGGGGTCGATATATATACCCCATCCCGATAACAGTACAACAAAAACAACCAGTAGACACGCCTAATTTCATACCTAGCGACGTGTTATTTCATCTCTAGCCAACTATAGAGCCGTTTTAGTAAAGCGCCCTTGGAGCGTCTCCCCACGGACCGTCTCAAACGGATAGACACGCTTGCCAAGCGTGTCTTACATGGAATGAGACGCTTTCTTGGGACATTCAAAATCGTGTCTACATGTAGACACGTTGTCTTACGCATGCTCAAAAATCGTGTCTACCTGTAGAGATGTTAGCTTAGGCATGCTCATATTACCACTACAAGAGAAGAGGCCTACTATGACGAGCCAAAAAATGTCATCGAGTAGCTAATAACGTCACACATTAGCCCTGAGTGACGTTTTATGGGCGTCACGAGCATCGTCACAGAATCCCCGTCACAGATTACTCCTAGTGACGCGCGCGCAGAAAAATGTCACTCAAAATGGGACCCTCGGTGACGTTTTCTAGAACGTCAAGAAGTTGCTATTTCTGTGACGGCCGATAAATGTCACATGTTAGGGGCAAGGACGTCGTATTGTACCATATTCAGTGACGGAGCAACATCACTGACTTTATGCCACATCAACACCATAGATTATCCCAGTACTAGCTTCACTATTTTCATTATTGATGAAGATGATGCCATCAAAATATATTTACTTTATTTCGAATAATTTACAATTGATTATCAAACCCACTATATTTAAAATCCATATCACCATAAGTATTTAATTCACATCACATTATATAAATAAGTTAAGAGCCAACTCACATTATAAATTTAAATGAAAGACAAATCATATTATCTATTCAATCATCTCAGCCGAATCATCCTCTAAATAGAAATAACAATAAAAATAACACATACTCATTTGAAATAGACAAGACGAAAAGTAATATTTGGATAACTAAAAGAACACATGTGTTGTCATCACGATTGCAATGTATATGAGTTAGCAACTACTACCTCCGTTCCTAAATATTTGTCTTTCTAAACATTTCAAATGACTACCACATACGGATGTATGTAGACATATTTTAGAGTGTAGATTCACTCGTTTTGTTCCGTATGTAGTCACTTGTTGAAATGCCTAGAAAGACAAGTATTTAGGAACGGAGGGAGTATCTGTCTATCACAAAAGGATGGCCTTCATGCACAATCAGGTTGACAGATTTGCTTGTTGTCTATCACCAATCAGTTTATCCATCTCCCGTTGCTTCTGTTAACATGCTTCATTCTTCTCTTGTTGCCTCTTCTTAATAGCTTTTAATTCTTCTTGATGCTTCCTCTACATCTCTTCAAATGCCCTATCTTGTGCTTCAAGTCTCTCCGCTAACTCCTCCCGCCGCCCATAAATTGACAAAGCAGAACATCGTGTTCCATCTTAATGAGATGAAAAACATAAAGGATAACAAGGTATGAGTACAATAAACCCAAGAATAACACGCACACACGCACACGCACGCGCACGCGCACGCGGGCACACACACCCACCCACACGCAGACGCACACGCACACGCACACGCATATTTGTGTTTTCAGTTTCACAGTCATGAATGCACTGTGCACACAAAAGCAAGCAAAAATAAACAACAGTAACACAAAGAGAAACAAGACAAGTACCCGTCAATTGCAACTTTTGCCTCTCTATCTTTTGTTCAATTGTTTCTTAAGGTGCCTGGGTCAAACAAGTCGAGTAAAACAAGGCAGTGAATCGACACTGACTTATGCAATGCCAGCACTAATTCAAATAGGAACACGTGAACAGAGAAATCATCATCAACATTAATTAGGAGAGTTAAAGAGTGGATGGATAGAAAATTTGAATCAATTTTACTCAATTATTTGTGATACGTATAGTGCGTAGTGACACACATGATACAAGCAAGGCAAAATTAAAGCTAATGAATGCACATTGTACATATTATTTAAGATGTAGGTCAACATGATATATTACCATTAATTTGGACATAGTAAGAGCGACCCCCTCTTCATCTCTCAAAACCTATTCCTCTGCATCGGCCTCCTCTTCAGCATCTGGTTCATACTCCGAGTCACTGCGATTGTCGACACCTCGAGCAATTGTGTCGGTTGCGCACTAGAGGAAGTAGGGTATACAAGACTACGAGCTATGCTTTGTATCTTGAAGAGGTTGCTGCTCCGCAGCTTTGCGCTTCACAATCCTTACATTCATTTACTTCAAACACGCCTTGACCTTGCATTTCTGTTTCACAAGATATGCCCTGCTTTACCTCTCACCCTCTAGAACTGGTGGCATGATTTTAGTAACTGAAGCTAGAAAAGATGACACTGAGTAAACCTAATGAATTGCCAAAAGACATACCATCCTATGTTATCAGCAGTAGATAAATGAATTATGCTTCAACTTTTTTGGAAATGAAGCTTAAAAGATGCAGCCATTTTACATGTGCAAATGTACTTCCCTGGAACTTAAATTAATATAATAAAATAGATAACTTAGGATGCAAACACAGGATGCACTAATGTAGTATATAACTAATTGCTAAAGTGAAATTAATGAAAAGCATTTAATATTGCTTGCACTAAGTGTAAGCATATGGACTTGTAACGCAACTGATTACATTGACTTATCTGTTAAAAGTTGGGTTTACATTGATAGTAGACAAAAAGAAACTAGATTGTGTAAAACACTCAAGAACAGGCAGCACTACCAACAAGTAGTTTATGCAGATTATATAAATAGAAAATGAAGATAATGAAGATTTCATGCATTGGTATCTAACAAGTGAAGCAATCAACATGCATGATACAACTGGGGCACAGTTAGGGAGAAGCAGGAAGCAAGCCAAGAAAAAAAGACCAGAGAAATAGCAAAAATTATACGATTACTGTAGCTGCTGGCATAGTTTAGAAAACCAGAAAGTTTACTATACTATTCCAAAATAAAGGCTTGGTGGATGGTGTTGTATGTTTGTAAAGTAGGAGCAGCGGTTTTACACAGTTGAGTATGTCAGAATATAGACAAAAACTAAAGTTTACCATGTATTAGCTTTTATCAAGTCCTGGGCCTACTGAAAATGCTTGTGGGCTTCAGATTAAGTTTAGTTCTATTTTATCTGGTAGTAGAGGGAAAAGTACATTGGTACAGGGCTATACAATGCAGTCTCAGTTTTTATTCAGTTTTGCCAACACTAGTTAAGGACTACTTATGTGGCAGCAGAACCACAAGCAGGCTATAGGATTCAGGTTTTGGCACAGATAAAGTACTTGCATATAGAAGCTAGTTTATTCGGACATGTGGATACAAGGATACAAGAATGTGTTGCTTCCTGCTTGTACTTAGTTCTCCTTTTATAGTTTATTTCACGTGTTTATGTTCATCTGATTATGACACCATCCAGAAATCAAGAGGATCTAGTTTTTTCATTACAGCATGGTACAACCATCAGAGGGTTATCGTATAATTTTTTTCTATATGCAAGATTAGCCATACAAGCACGTGGCTGCAAAAGAAATCTCTCAGCAGTAGCATATATTCAGGCTCTGCCCTTTTAGCATAGCAGGCTGTAGCAAATGCAAAACCATGTTAAATACTCCAGTTTTGCACACACCTATCATAGGATGTCAATACGCAAAGTTTAAAATATTTCAAAAAAGATATAGCTCAGCTTCAGATTGGACCTAAACCGTCAATTACGACCTTCAATGGGCAAAAGGTTGTCGCTCCTCTGCCATGTCCTGATGCGGACGACCAATCGCAGGTCCCTGGGACAGGGGATGGTGGACCGGTGAGCCTAGCAGGATCCAGCTGTTAGGGACGGACAGAGAAGAAGTAAGCTCCAAGTTGATAATTTATGTAAATTGTAAAACTGAAACTCTGAATTCCTCTCCAATACAACTCTGGATCTCACCAACTCTCTATCGTCCACCTCGCATCGGTGCTTTTCTCACCCAAATCCCTTAAATTTATCTTGGTGATCCCTTGATCTAGAGCTGGGACACCACAGAGACCTTCCTATGAACTTTTATTTTGGGGAAAGAAAGCAAGAGCCGGAGGTTCAGGCCCTTTAACCATAGCGGGTTGTGGCATCCTAAATAACGAGAAGGGAAGGATGATTAGTGGTATGCATGAACCCTAATCACTGAACATTAAGGGCTTGAGGGATTAGGAGGGCGGGATGAGAAAATTACCATGAGCCTTCGCCGTTCTCTGCAATCGGTAGGGAAAGGGAGTAGGGTGTTGGCGGTGGCGGGGAGGGTTGATGCGTGGATCCGAGCTTGGCCAGTGGGACGGCTTCCTCCAATCCGCCGTCGCCGGTCGCTGCAATCAGGGAGGAATAGAGCGGGGTGCTCATGGGGCTGGTTGATTTGAGGGATCCGAGCTCGGCCGGCGGGGCGGCCTTCCCCGATCCGCGACCCTGGTCGCTGTAGTCGTGGGATATGACAGATGAGAGACGGTTGAATCTGACGAAAAAATGCCGGGTTAGCAGTGGCTTTTAGCGGTGCCTCTTCACGGGCGAATAAAAGGAGAGATTTTGGCTGGTTCTTTGACGGGTGGGGACAAGGGTGGATGCGGCAAATAAATAGGGAAGTGGAGGGATTTTTTTTTGCTGGGGAGATGGTTTATTTGCAGAATTTAATTTCCACATAATATAATGTAATTCATTTAATTCAAAATAAATAATGATTATTAGGAAAAATAAATCTTACATAGACATTTTTCTGAAGTTAATCTTACATAGACATTATGATGTTGATGTGGTATTTTCTATGTAGTGTTTTTGGAGAATTTTAAATAAAAATGTTAGCAGACTAGATTGAACTCGTGAGTTCAAACCCTGAATGGAACTCATTTATTTTGGGATGTATAAAACCCTTTTTTAAAGATGTATACAACTCTTTTTGATTACAAGCTCTTACTCACAGTAGCATGCGAATAGACATGAGGTCCCTTGATAACTGTACACAACTTTTTTGGTCGGACCCAAACACGCAAATCAATCATCCTATAAATTGGGCCTATTGTTCCTCTAATTATCCATGATACACCTTTTTTCTCCCTGCCACTACTTACCATTTTTTTGAGAGAGAAGAGAACCAAACAACGGGAACGCCATATGCATCACCTCACGAACACTTGTAATAACCTTTTTTCCCTACCTCTGCCTATTTGTATTAGATAAAACAAAATAACTACATCGCTATAGTCTGGGAAGAAACAATGTTGGGTCCCATTGTCAGCATTGACCTGTGGGTCCTACCGTTCTATAAGCCGTGAAGCAGCTATAGTGGGTCCCACTTCTAACGTTATTTGACGAAAAATGCGCGTCACACATTCATAATATTTGGTGACTCTAATAGGTTCGTCATGAAAATTACCAAATTGTCATGGAAATTAGCCAACTGGTGGCACTCAACCGCTGAGGCAATTTTGTGATGTTAACCGTCACTGATTCATGGCGATCAATGATGCCACCTATAAAACGTCACACATTACGTATTTGTGTGACGTTGTCCACCACTGTCACAAGTATTTTCGTCACACTATCTCAATTTTCTTGTAGTGTACGTCTCTACTCATAGACACGTTTTATTCGCCTCTTGTACTCGTCTCTAAATATCCATAAGAATATTTATACTAATGGAATATTTTACTTCAAATAGTATTTGATTAATTTTGATTTTGTTTCATCGTTTCAAATGCAATTATTTTTGTGTCATGGTTGCACATGCAAATTGGTCAAATAATATTGTGATATGAAGGCATCATTCCACTTCATAGATTGCATTTGCAAACATTGGCAACCTCGGTAACATCCAATGCATTTAGCACGAACAATGTCTTCACTAGAAGTATGTGGAGTTCACAACTAAATAATATCAAACATTCATATGAAACATGCAATGTTGAAAATAAATAAGAAAAGATCCTATAGACTGGAACTATTTTTCTCTATGAATCTAAAAATCTATACATAATCTAGAATATTTGTTCATTCAAAGATAGATTCATCAACTGCTCCTGACTCATCCAGTGCACCCCCTTTTCAAATCCTCAACTAACTAGCCACTCCTAGCTCCTTTAATGCACTCACTTTTCAACTCCTCACCGCCCTGAAAAGGAGAATGAACACCATTTACATGAACATATGTTTATAGAGAACTGCAAGATAAGAGATTCTTTGATGAAATTATAAGAAATGTATCATACCAATGCTTTGTGGTTGTGCTGGAGGAGTTGGATTAACTATTTTTACCTAAAAACCAGAAAAATTCTGGATAAATAACATATCACATATGTGCAGATTGGAGCATACACAATGCTTGAATGAAAACATACTTACATGTGAGCGAGGCCAAGCAATAATAGAACCCATAGCATCCCGTACTGTTTGGAATTTTTCAGATGGTCTAACTAGTTTCTCATCTCCTAGATATGTACAGCCCCGAACAAGAACTGCAACGTATTGAACTCCAAGCATGTTTCCTCCAACCACATGTTTTGTCTTTACTCACTAAAGTTCCTTTGTCCACGAGTTTGTCTTTATTTCTCGAGTTCATTGAATACAACACAACTTCAACTTTATCCAATTTTTTAAGAAATGAAACATTTGTTATGATGAACTTGAGAAGATTTTATTTTACACAAATAAGAACAATTTCAAAAATAATTAGACCAACTATCTATTATACAATCATTGTCATTTGGATATGTAGCCTATATGTACCTGCTTAGTGACTTGGTGATGACCACATGGCTTGGTTGCATTGCTATTTTGAGCATGATCATTCTGTAATTAAATAGGAATACGCATTAAGGGAGACACATGATCAACTACAATCAAGAATGATAGTTTTGAAGAGTTTCGATACATGCACCAAGGAGCCTTATTCTACACGTACTTTTGGTCTGCACACTTCGCTATCAAATTAGATTAAGGTCCTATTACAAAATTATTTACTGTGAAAAGTAAGCATGAATTATGTATGCAAACAAATGAAGTTGACGTCATGTAAATTTATACACTTAAAACAGAATTCACCTAATATTCAAGGCCAGGTGTTCCTCAACATCTATGCAGGGTTTCCACCAAAAAGAACATGTATGAAAGTGTTGGAAATATGCCCTAGAGGCAATAATAAAAGCATTATTATTATATTTCCTTGTTCATGATAATTGTCTTTATTCGTGCTATAATTGTGTTATCCGGAAATCGTAATACATGTGTGAATAACAGACAACAACATGTCCCTAGTAAGCCTCTAGTTGACTAGCTCGTTGATCGATAGATAGTCATGGTTTCCTGACTATGGACATTGGATGTCATTGATAACGAGATCACATCATTAGGAGAATGATGTGATGGACGAGACCCAATCCTAAACATAGCATAAGATCGCATAGTTCGTTTGCTAGAGTTTTCCAATGTCAAGTATCCTTTCCTTAGACCATGAGATCGTGTAACTCCCGGATACCGTAGGAGTGCTTTGGGTGTGCCAAACGTCACAACGTAACTGGGTGACTATAAAGGTATACTACGGGTATCTCCGAAAGTATCTGTTGGGTTGACACGGATCGAAACTGGGATTTGTCACTCCGCTTGACGGAGAGGTATCACCGGGCCCTCTCGGTAATGCATCATCATAATGAGCTCAATGTGATCAAAGTGTTTGATCACGGATCATGCATTACGGTACGAGTAAAGTGACTTGCCGGTAACGAGATTGAACGAGGTATTGGGATACCGACGATCGAATCTCGGGCAAGTAAAATACCGATTGACAAAGGGAATCGTATACGGGATTAATTGAATCCTCGACATCGTGGTTCATCCGATGAGATCATCGTGGAGCATGTGGGAGCAAACATGGGTATCCAGATCCTGCTGTTGGTTATTGCCCGAGAGCCGTCTCGGTCATGTCTGCATGTCTCCCGAACCCGTAGGGTCTACACACTTAAGGTTCGGTAACGCTAGGGTTGTGAAGATATGTATATGCAGTAACCCGAATGTTGTTCGGAGTCCCGGATGAGATCCCGGACGTCACGAGGAGTTTCGGAATGGTCCGTAGGTAAAGAATTATATATAGAAAGTGCTGTTTTGGCCATCGGGACAAGTTTCGGGGTTATCGGTATTGTACCGGGACCACCGGAGGGTCCCGAGGGGTCCACCGGGTGGGGCCACCTGCCTCGGGGGGCCACATGGGCTCTAGGGGGTGCGCCTTGGCCTGCATGGGCCAAGGGGAACCATCCCCAAGAGGCCCATGCGCCTAAAGGGGGGAACCCTAAAGGGGGGGCGCCCCCTTGCTTGGGGGGCAAGCCCCACCCCTTGGCCGCCGCCCCCCTAGGAGATTGCATCTCCTAGGGCCGCCCCCCCCAAGAGGCCTATATAAAGGGGGGGAGGGGGCAGCCGCACCCCTTGGTCCTTGGCGCCTCCATCTCCCTCTCCAACACCTCCTCCTCCTCCGTAGAGCTCGGCGAAGCCCTGCCGGAGTACTGCAGCTCCACCATCACCACGCCGTCGTGCTGCTGCTGGAGCCATCTTCCTCAACCTCTCCTTTGCCTTGCTGGATCAAGAAGAAGGAGACGTTACGCTGACCGTACGTGTGTTGAACGCGGAGGTGCCGTCCTTTCGGTGCTAGGATCTCCGGTGATTTGGATCACGTCGTGTACGACTACCTCATCCCTGTTCGTTGAACGCTTCCGCTCGCGATCTACAAAGTGGTATGTAGATGCAATCTCTCTCCCATGACTCGTTGCTTAGATGAACTCATAGATGGATCTTGGTGAAACCGTAGGAAAATTTTTAATTTTCTGCAACGTTCCCCAACAGTGGCATCATGAGCTAGGTCTATGCGTAGTTCTCTATTGCACGAGTAGAACACAATTTGTTGTGGGCGTAGATGTTGTCAACTTTCTTGCCGCTACTAGTCTTATCTTGCTTCAGCGGTATTGTGGGATGAAGCGGCCCGGACCAACCTTACACGTACGCTTACGTGAGACCGGTTCCACCGACTAACATGCACTAGTTGCATAAGGTGGCTGGCGGGTGTCTGTCTCTCCCACTTTAGTTGGAGCGGATTCGATGAAAAGGTCCTTATGAAGGGTAAATAGAAGTTGACAAATCACGTTGTGGCTTTCACGTAGGTAAGAAAACGTTCTTGCTAGAACCCTAATTCAGCCACGTAAAACTTGCAACAACAATTAGAGGACGTCTAACTTGTTTTTGCAGCAAGTGCTTTGTGATATGATATGGCCAAAGTTGTGATGAATGATGAATGATCTATATGTGATGTATGAGATGTTCATGCTATTGTAATAGGAATCACGACTTGCATGTCGATGAGTATGACAACCGGCAGGAGCCATAGGAGTTGTCTTTATTTTTTGTATGACCTGCGTGTCATTGAGAAACGCCATGTAAATTACTTTACTTTATTGCTAAACGCGTTAGCCATAGTAGTAGAAGTAATAGTTGGCGAGCAACTTCATGGAGACACGATGATGGAGATCATGATGATGGAGATCATGGTGTCAAGCCGGTGACAAGATGATCATGGAGCCCCAATATGGAGATCAAAGGAGCTATGTGATATTGGCCATATCATGTCACGTTTATTATTTGATTGCATGTGATGTTATCATGTTTTGCATCTTGTTTACTTAGAACGACGGTAGTAAATAAGATGATCCCTCATAATAATTTCAAGAAGTGTTCCCCCTAACTGTGCACCGTTGCGACAGTTCGTTGTTTCGAAGCACCACGTGATGATCGGGTGTGATAGATTCTAACGTTCACATACAACGGGTGTAAGACAGATTTACACATGCAAACACTTAGGTTGACTTGACGAGCCTAGCCTGTACAGACATGGCCTCGGAACGCAGAAGACCGAAAGGTCGAGCATGAGTCGTATAGAAGATACGATCAACATGAAGATGTTCACCAATGTTGACTAGTTCGTCTCACGTGATGATCGAACACGGCCTAGTTGACTTGGATCATGTAATACTTAGATGACTAGAAGAGGGATGTCTATCTAAGTGGGAGTTCATTAAATAATTTGATTAAATGAACTTTATTATCATGAACTTAGTCTAAAATTTTTACAATATGTCTTGTAGATCAAATGGCCAACGTAGTCCTCAACTTCAACGCGTTCCTAGAGAAAACCAAGCTGAAAGACGATGGCAGCAACTATACGGACTGGGTCCCGAACCTGAGGATCATCCTCATAGCTGCCAAGAAAGATTATGTCCTACGAGCACCGCTGGGTGACGCACCTGTTCTCCCTGCGGAACAAGACGTTATGAACGCTTGGCAGTCACGTTCCGATGATTACTCCCTCGTTCAGTGCGGCATGCTTTACAGCTTAGAGCCGGGGCTCCAAAAGCGTTTTGAGAGACATGGAGCATATGAGATGTTCGAAGAGCTGAAAATGGTTTTCCAAGCTCATGCCCGGGTCGAGAGATATGAAGTCTCCGACAAACTCTGTAGCTGTAAGATGGAGGAAAATGGCTCTGTAAGTGAACACATACTCAAGATGTCTGGGTTGCACAACCGCTTGACTCAACTGGAAGTTAATCTCCCAAATGAAGCGGTCATTGACAGAATCCTCCAGTCGCTTCCACCTAGCTACAAGAGCTTTGTGATGAACTACAACATGCAGGGGATGGTGAAGACCATTCCTGAGGTATATGCTATGCTGAAATCAGCAGAGGTAGAAATCAAGAAGGAGCATCAAGTGTTGATGGTGAATAAAACCACTAAGTTCAAGAAGGGCAAGGGTAAAAAGAACTTCAAGAAGGACGGCAAGGAGGTTGCCGCGCCCGGTAAGCAAGTTGCCGGGAAGAAGCCAAAGAATGGACCCAAGCCCGAGACTGAGTGTTTTTATTGCAAGGGAAGTGGTCACTGGAAGCGGAACTGCCCCAAATACTTAGCGGACAAGAAGGCCGGCAAAACAAAAGGTATATGTGATATACATGTAATTGATGTGTACCTTACCAGTACTCGTAGTAGCTCTTGGGTATTTTATACCGGTGCAGTTGCTCACATTTGTAACTCAAAGAAGGAGCTGCGGAATAAACGGAGACTGGCGAAGGACGAGGTGACGATGCGCGTCGGGAATGGTTCCAAGGTCGATGTGATCGCCGTCGGCACGCTACCTCTACATTTACCTATGGGATTAGTTTTAAACCTCAATAATTGTTATTTAGTGCCAAGTTTGAGCATGAACATTGTGTCTGGATCTCGTTTAATTCGAGATGGCTACTCATTTAAATCCGAGAATAATGGTTGTTCTATTTATATGAGAGATATGTTTTATGGTCATGCTCCGATGGTTAATGGTTTATTCTTAATGAATCTCGTACGTGATGATACACATATTCATAGTGTGAATACCAAAAGAGTTAAAGTTGATAACAATAGTCCCACATATTTGTGGCACTGCCGCCTTGGTCACATAGGTGTCAAACGCATGAAGAAGCTCCATGCAGATGGACTTTTAGAGTCTCTTGATTATGAATCATTTGACACGTGCGAACCATGCCTCATGGGTAAAATGACCAAGACTCAGTTCTCAGGAACAATGGAGCGAGCAACCAACTTATTGGAAATCATACATACCGATGTGTACGGTCCAATGAGTGTTGAGGCTCGCGGTGGCTATCGTTATGTTCTCACCCTCACTGATGACTTGAGTAGATATGGGTATATCTACTTAATGAAACACAAGTGTGAGACCTTTGAAAAGTTCAAGGAATTTCAGAGTGAGGTTGAAAATCAACGTGATAGAAAGATCAAGTTTCTACGATCAGATCATGGAGGAGAATACTTGAGTCACGAATTTGGCACACACTTAAGAAAATGTGGAATAGTTTCACAACTCACGCCGCCTGGAACACCTCAGCGTAATGGTGTGTCCGAACGTCGTAATCGCACTCTATTAGATATGGTACGATCTATGATGTCTCTTATCGATTTACCGCTATCTTTTCGGGGCTATGCTTTAGAGACTGCCGCATTCACTTTAAATAGGGATCCATCAAAATCCGTTGAGACGACACCATATGAATTATGGTTTGGGAAGAAACCTAAGCTGTCGTTTCTAAAAGTTTGGGGATGCGATGCTTATGTCAAGAAACTTCAACCTGAAAAGCTCGAACCCAAGTCGGAAAAATGCGTCTTCATAGGATACCCTAAAGAAACTAATGGGTATACCTTCTACCTTAGATCCGAAGGCAGGATCTTTGTTGCCAAGAATGGATCCTTTCTAGAGAAAGAATTTCTCTCGAAAGAAGTAAGTGGGAGGAAAGTAGAGCTTGATGAAGTGTTACCTCTTGAACCGGAAAATGGCGAAACTCAAGAAAACGTTTCTGAGGTGCCTGCACCGACTAGAGAGGAAATTAATGATGATGATCAAGATACTTCTAATCAAGCTCCTACTGAAATTCGAAGGTCCACAAGGACACGTTCCGCACCAGAGTGGTACGGCAACCCTGTCTTGGAAATCATGTTGTTAGACAACGGTGAACCTTCGAACTATGAGGAAGCAATGGCGAGCCCGGATTCCGACAAATGGCTAGAAGCCATGAAATCTGAGATAGGATCCATGTATGAAAACGAAGTATGGACTTTGACTGACTTGCCCGTTGAGCGGCGAGCCATAGAAAATAAATGGATCTTTAAGAAGAAGACAGACGCGGATGGTAATGTGACCATCTATAAAGCTCGGCTTGTCCCTAAGGGTTATCGACAAGTTCAAGGGGTTGACTACGATGAGACTTTCTCACCGGTAGCGAAGCTGAAGTCCGTCCGAATCATGTTAGCAATTGCCGCATTCTACGATTATGAAATATGGAAAATGGATGTCAAAACGGCATTCCTTAATGGTTTCCTTAAGAAATAATTGTATATGATGCAGCCGGAAGGTTTTGTCGATCCTAAGAATGCTGACAAGGTGTGCAAGCTCCAACGCTCGATTTATGGGCTGGTGCAAGCATCTCGGAGTTGGAACATTCGCTTTGATGAGATGATCAAAGCGTTTGGGTTTACGCAGACTTATGGAGAAGCCTGCGTTTACAAGAAAGTGAGTGGGAGCTCTGTAGCATCTCTCATATTATATGTAGACGACATACTTTTGATGGGAAATGATATACAACTCTTGGACAGCATTAAGGCCTACTTGAATAAGAGTTTTTCAATGAAGGACCTTGGAGAAGCTGCTTATATATTAGGCATCAAGATCTATAGAGATAGATCGAGACGCCTCATAGGTCTTTCACAAAGCACATACCTTGATAAGATATTGAAGAAATTCAATATGGATCAATCTAAGAAAGGGTTTTACCTGTGTTACAAGGTGTGAAATTGAGCTCAGCTCAATGTCCGACCACGGCAGAAGATATAGAAGAGATGAGTGTCATCCCCTATGCCTCAGCCATAGGTTCTATTATGTATGCCATGCTGTGTACCAGACCTGATGTAAACCTTGCCGTAAGTTTGGTAGGAAGGTGTAACGCCCTCGATGTGGCTATATCTCCCACATGTCGAGGCACGACTTAGAGGCATAACCGCATTGAAAGCAATGTCGCAAGTGAGGTAATCTTCACACAATCCATGTAATAAATAAAGGGGAAAGATACATAGTTGGTTTACAATCGCCACTTCACACAAGTACATAAATAACATCCATCATATATATTACACTCAAGGTCCGACTACGGTACCAAAATGAAAGAAGACTACCCCAAATGCTAAACAGATCCCCGGATCACCCAACTGGGCTCCACTACTGATCATCTGGAAAAGAAACATAGTAACGGCCACGTTCCTCGTCGAACTCCCAAGTGAGCTCGGACGCGTCAACTGCACTGACATCGTTGGTACCTGCAACTGAGGTGATAATATCTGTGAGTCACGGGGACTCAGCAATCTCACACCCGCGAGATCAAGACTATTTAAGCTTAAAGGTGGGAAAGGGGTTTGTGAGGTGGACATGCAGCAAACGACTAGCATGGTGGCTACAGCGCAAAAGAGAGCGAGAAGAGAAGGCAAAGCACGGTCGTGAAACTAGAAGTGATCAAGAAGTGATCCTGAAACAACCTACGTCAGGCATAACTCCAACAACCGTGTTCACTTCCCGGACCCCGCCGAGAAGAGACCATCACGGTTACACACGCGGTTGATGTGTTTTAGTTAAGGTCAACTTCGGGTTTTCTACAACCGGACATCAACAAATTCCCATCTGCCTCATAACCGCGGGCACGGCTTTCGAAAGATAATACCCTGCAGGGGTGTCCCAACTTAGCCCATGATAAGCTCTCACGGTCAACGAAGGATATTCCTTCTACCGGGAAGACCCGATCAATCTTGGAATCCCGGACTACAAGACATTTCGACAGCAATAAAACAAGTCCAGCAAAGCCGCCCGATTGTGCCGACAAATCCTGATAGGAGCTGCACATATCTCGGTCTCAGGGCACATCCGGATGAGCAGTCCGTACAACTAAAACCAGCCCTCGAGTTGCCCCGAGGTGGCGCTGCAAAGGGCTCTAGTTTGGACCAGCAATCGAAGGAGAACTGGCCCGGGGGGTTAAAATAAGATGACCCTTGAGTCTGCAGAACCCAAGGGAAAAAAAAGGCTAGGTGGCAAATGGTAAAACCAATGTTGGGCCTTGCTGGAAAAGTCTTACTCAAAGCGAACTGTTAAGGGGGTCCCATAAATCACCCAACCGTGTAAGGAACGCAAACTCCGGGAACATAACACCGGTATGACAGAAGCTAGGGTGGCAAGAGTGGAACAAAACACCAGGCATAAGGCCGAGCCTTCCACCCTTTACCAAGTATATAGATGCATTAATTAAATAAGAGGTATTGTAATATCCCAACAAGTAAACATGTTCCAACAAGGAACAACAAATCCATGTTCCAACAAGGAACAAACTTCATCTTCACCTGCAACTAGCAACGCTATAAGAGGGGCTGAGCAAAGCGGTAACATAGCCAAACAACGGTTTGCTAGGACATGGATGGTTAGGGGCTGACATGGCAATATAGGAGGCATGATATAGCAAGTGGTAGGTATCGCAGCATAGGCATAGCAAAAGAGCGAGCAATCTAGCAAGCAAAGATAGAAGTGATTTCGAGGGTATGGTCATCTTGCCTGCAAGGTTCTCAGAGTTGGCGAAAGCTTGGTCCTCGAAAGCGTTCTCAACAAGTTCCTCGTTCACGTACTCGCCTCCCGGCTCTACCCAAGACAAGAGAACAAGCAAAGGAACCAATATCAACCACGATGCAATGCGCAAGCAACATGATGCAAAACATGGCATGATATGCGAGAGGTGATATGCAATGGTATGCATGCTCCGGAAGGACAAGGATGAACAGGGCATAATCTTGGCAAACCAAGTATGCCACTGGATAGGTGAGGTGATTTCGGTTGAAATCGATATAAAGTTCACCGGAATCGGATGCACGGTTTGCAAATGGCAAGCAAAACAAGAATGACACGAATCTGCCATAAACAGCATGATGCTACTTAGCAAGCAACAAATAATTAAGCTACTGCACCCAAACATGGCAACAAAGCACATGACAGTAATCTACACAAAATTCACGATAAAAGATGAACACTGAGCTACGGCTAAATCACATCATAACAGGTCCAAACAAGCATGGCAAAAGTGCACAAGATAACAGGTTCACAGACTTAGTGAAATAATCAACATAGCAGAAACTAACATCAGGATGACATGTTTAGAGCAACGA
The DNA here is from genome assembly GCA_032464435.1 of Aegilops umbellulata. Lineage (NCBI taxonomy): Eukaryota > Viridiplantae > Streptophyta > Magnoliopsida > Poales > Poaceae > Aegilops > Aegilops umbellulata. The sequence continues at coordinate 563,729,560 of CP136060.1, forward strand.
AACAACATGCTACAGGTTCAGAACGTAGCAAAATAAGGTATGGCATAAATCTACACATAGCACTTGACAAAAGTCCCTTACTAACCATAAGCCAAAAAGGACCAGAAAATATGATTAAACCCATGTCAAATAAGCAAGTTTCGTTACAGGTTTCAGACTTAGCAGAAAACTGGACATGGCAGAAAACTAATAACGACTAGGCATGTTCGTGAGCTCGATGCACTCACTACCGAGCATTTAATGATAAACTAAGCATACATACATCAAGAAGACATGGCATAGTAACTATAAATGGCAAGAATATCATCATATCATGTAAGGATCAACTACACCAAGCTTGGAAAAATCGAATAACACGTAAACAATCTGCCAGCAACATTTTGAAGCAAAAGTGGAGCTCGATTGACTCAAGCTATGGCACTCTATAATTGCAAACAAAGGCATGGATGGATAGAGCAAATACTCAAGTCCAAAACTCCCTTACTGATCATGCTCAAATTATCCATGGATCTCTCGGAAACAACATGAACACATGGCATAAAAATAACAGCAGTCAGGGACTTGGTGAAATTACTAAGTCTCTGAAATCAGCAACATCAAGTGACCTAGTTTGCATGCTTGTGCTAGTCACCACATAGATCATAAAAATACATGGCAAAATTCTCTGGATAGGTAACATGGCGTATTACAAAATTCATGTAGGACTCAACTTCATAGGAGGTACACCTCAATCATGGCAAAAATGACAAAAGTGCATGTTCAGATAATAATCAGAAACTAACATCAATTAGCCCTCTTCTAACAGCATTTCAGGCATCAAGATGACCTCAAATGACAAATATGCAATGGAACAAAGTGATGTACTCTTCAGGGCGAACAATTTGACATATTATACGCGCGAAACGGAGCTACGGGTGCAAAGTTACGGCATGTCGAACATGGCATGATGATACAAAATACTGGGACTTAGCAATAATCGGGGTGAGGTAAAAGTCAACCGCCGGGCACGCGGATCGAGGGCGGCATGGATCTCGCCGGATCCGCGCCGGAGTTGGCCGGTGGGGGTCGCGGGGTCACCGGAGCGACCGGATCGGACCGGATCCGGCGCCGGCGACGGAGGCGGCGGCGGGACGGAGACGGCGCGGTGCGGGACGGCGCGGGCGGCGCGGCACGGCGGCCTGCAGCGGCGGGAGGAGACGGCGGCACGGCTGGCGGCGCGGGGCGGCGTGGGTGGAGGCAGCGGCGCAGTCGGCGGCTGGGCGGAGCCGGGCGCGCGGGAGCGGGAGGGCGCGCGCGGTGGGAGGCGACGGGCCTCGCGGAGGCCGGCTACGGGCCGCGCGGGGACGGCGGCGTGGCCACGTGGCGCTGCGTGGTTGGCTGCGGGCGGCGGCGGCGAAGCGTCCGGCGGCGGCGGACACGTCCGCCCGCGCGGAGCGACGAAATTAGGGTTTCGGGGTGGATTTTGCCCGTGATGGAAGAGGGGGAGACGTTTTTATAGCTAGAAGGAGCTAGGGAGCTCCAAATGGAGAGCGGTTTTCGCTCACGCGATCGTGATCGAACGGCAGAGGACATGAGAGTGTCTTAGATGGGTTATTGGGCTGTTTTGAAGGGGTGTTGGGCTGCAACACACACGAGGCCTTCACGGTTACCCGGTTAACCGTTGGAGTACCAACCGAACTCCGATTGACCCGAAACTTGACAGGCGGTCTACCGGTGCTATACCGAGGCCACATGTCAAACCTCGGTCCATTCCGAGAATGTTTAATACCCGCTCACGAAGAAATGTAAAAGGGGACGCCGGGAGTCATAGGAGCGCCGGATTGCAAAACGGACAACGGGAAAGATGCTCGGATTTATGAGACGAACACGTATGCGAATGCGATGCACATGATGACATGATATGAAATGCATGACATGACCAAAATGCAAAACGGAGAGAAACCCAACCACGGAGGGAATATCATAACACATAGCCGAAAATGGCAAGAGTTGGATTACGAATATGGCAAGTTACATCTGGGGCGTTACAACACACCACCACTACGAGAGGATCTCGTCCCGAGATCTAGGACTTAAAGAACTCCGGATACTCGGAACGTAGGTGGTCTTCACGCTCCCAGGTGGCTTCTCGGTCTGAATGATGTGACCATTTCACTTTGAGGAATTTGATTGACTTGTTGCGAGTCTTGCGTTCAGTTGTCTCAAGAATAGCAACTGGATGCTCATGATAGGACAAATCTTCTTGAAGATCAATCTCTTCGAAGTTGATGGTGCGCTCAGGCGTCTTGAAGCACTTGCGAAGCTGTGACACGTGGAAGACATCGTGCACATTTGCAAAGTTGGAGGGAAGCTCGAGTTGATAGGCTAGATCGCCTCGTTTGCCGATGATCTTGAAAGGACCGACGTATCGCGGAGCAAGTTTCCCCTTGATACCGAAGCGACGAGTTCCTTTCATTGGCGAGACACAGAGGTAGGCAAGATCTCCGATCTCGAATGCCACATCTCGATGTTTGCTATCGTAATAGCTCTTCTGGCGCGATTGCGCGGCTTTGAGGTTCTCACGAATCACCTTGCACATAGCCTTAGCCTCTGAGATCAAATCATTGCCGAGCAATTGACGTTCACCGGTTTCAGACCAGTTGAGAGGGGTACGGCACTTTCTGCCATAGAGAATCTCGAATGGGGCTTTGCCCGAACTGGCTTGAAAACTGTTGTTGTAGGAAAATTCAGCATAAGGAAGACAATCCTCCCACTTCATGCCGAAAGAGATAACACAGGCTCTGAGCATATCTTCAAGAATTTGGTTGACACGCTCGACTTGTCCACTAGTCTGAGGGTGGAAAGCTGTGCTGAAGCGAATGTTGGTGCCCATGGCCTTCTGAAAAGAATCCCAAAACTTGGAGGTAAAGATGCTGCCACGGTCTGAAGAGATCAATTGCGGAATGCCGTGCAAAGAGACAATTCTGGAGGTGTAGAGCTCTGCCAGCTGCGCTGCTGTGATAGACTCTTTGATAGGAAGAAAATGAGCCACTTTGGTGAGCTTGTCGATGACGACGAAGATAGCATCATTTCCACGCTTAGACTTAGGAAAACCAGTCACGAAGTCCATTTCGATATGATCAAACTTCCATTCTGGAATAGCAAGAGGTTGGAGAAGACCAGCTGGTCGTTGGTGTTCTGCTTTCACCCTTCTGCAGACATCACATTCATTCACGAATTGAGCGATCTCACGCTTCATTCGAGTCCACCAATACGACTGCTTGAGGTTATGGTACATCTTTGTACTTCCAGGATGAATAGACAGGAGAGAGTTGTGCGCTTCGTTCATAATGGCTTTACGAAGATCACCCTTAGGAACCACGATCCGGTCCTCGAAGAAAAGAGTATCTCTGTCATCAACTCGATAGCACTTGTATTTGGAAATGCCCTTGTCAATACCACGTTTCACCTTCTTCACCATGGTATCCAACAGTTGTGCCTCACGAATTTGATCTTCCAAAGTAGGAGAGACAATGAGGTTGGCAAGAACACCTTGAGGAACAACTTGGAGATTCAACTTGCGGAAAGCTTCACAAAGATCCGGTTGAAAGGGCTTGAGGATTAAGCTGTTGCCGTAAGCCTTCCTTCTCAAAGCGTCTGCAATCACATTAGCCTTGCCTGGAGTGTATTCAATACTCGGATTATACTCTTGAATCATTTCGACCCATCGAGTCTGCCTGAGGTTGAGATGAGGCTGAGTGAAGATATACTTGAGACTCTTGTGATCGGTGAATATGTCCACTTTCCTTCCCAACAGGAGATGCCTCCATGTTATCAGTGCGTGGACAACTGCCGCCAACTCAAGATCGTGAGTGGGGTAGTTCCTTTCATTGGGCTTCAACTGGCAAGAGGTATAGGCAACAACCTTCTTCTCTTGCATTAACACAACACCGAGGCCCTGAAGAGAAGCATCACAGAATACTTCATAAGGCTCGGATTCGTCAGGAGGAGTCAGAACTGGAGCAGTGACGAGTTTCTCTTTGAGAGTCTTGAAAGCAACGTCACACTCAGGAGACCAGACATATTTCACATGCTTCTGGAGGAGGTTGGAAAGAGGCTTTGCAATCTTTGAGAAATTCTCAACGAATCTTCGGCAATAGCTTGCAAGTCCAAGAAAACTGCGAAGCTGCTTGACATTCTGAGGAGGATTCCAATTCAAAACTGCAGACACCCTCTCTGGATTAATAGCAATGCCCTTGGCAGAGATGATATGACCAAGATAAAGAACTTCATCAAGCCAGAATTCACATTTGGAGAACTTCGCATATAATTGATACTCTCTGAGCTTGTCGAGTACCAATCGCAAATGTTCGGCATGATCCTTCTTATTATTGGAGAAGACCAAAATATCATCGAGATAGACCAAGACAAATTCGTTGATGTAGGGGTTGAAGATGAAATTCATCAAGCGAGTGAAATACGGTGGAGCATTGACGAGGCCGAAAGACATGACAGTATATTCATAAGAACCAAAGCTTGTCCTGAATGCTGTCTTGGGAATATCTTCTTCACGAATGCGAATCTGATGATAACCCATACGAAGGTCAAGCTTGGAGAACACCTTAGCACCTTTGAGTTGCTCAAATAGCTCAATGATGTTGGGAAGTGGGTACTTGTTCTTGATAGTCTTCTTGTTCAATGGACGGTAATCGACGCAAAGTCGGTCCGTGCCATCCTTCTTCTTGACAAAAAGAACACCACAACCCCAAGGAGAAGAACTCGGTCTGATCAGACCCAGACGTTCTTGTTTATCGAGTTGAATCTTCAATTCCTTGAGCTCATCTGGTCCAAGCTTGTAAGGACGCTTGCAAACGGGTTCCGTGCCAGGCTCAAGATCAATAACGAATTCAACTGGCCGACGGGGAGGCATACCCGGAAGCTCTTCTGGAAAAACATCTTGGTACTCACAAACCACTGGAATCTGAGAGATAGCCTCCAATTCATCATTCTCATTGAGAGAAAACAACCGAATGGTATCATCACGAGAAGCATAGATGATCACATCGTTAGAAGAGTGAGTCAATTTGATTTCCCTGGCAGCACACTCAAGCTGAGCCTTGTGCTTAGAAAGCTAGTCCATCCCGAGAATAAGATCAATATCAGAATCACCAAGCACCATTGGAGAAGACAGAAATTTATAGTCGCCCATCTTGATGGAAACATCCGGAACCGAAACTCGAGAAGTCAATTGCTTACCCGGGGACACAATAGACAAAGGTCTCGGCAAAACTTGAGTAACCAAATCATGCTTAGATACAAAAGGTCTTGAGATGAAACAATGCGATGCACCAGTATCAAATAAGACTTTTGCAGGAATATCATTAACAGGAAGATTACCCATGATCACTTCAGAAGAATCCTCTGCTTGAGTTGCGTTCATCATGTTCACCTTGGCATGCTTAGGATTATGCTTGACCACTGCATTGCTGGAAGATTTCACAGGAGGAGGAGGCGGAAGGCGCCTTTGGTTGAAGCACTTGTTCGCATAGTGACCCTTCTGCTGGCATTTGTTACAAGTCACCTCTGAGAGTGGACGATGATAAGGAGCACTTGGCCTTGGAGCTTGATTCTGAGACTTGTTCTGATAGCCAGGGTTGGGTGGGTGGGAAGATCCACGACCACTTGAGTTCTTCTGTTGATAAGGCTGACGGAACGGAGGAGGAGGAGGCAACCAGAACTTCTGTTGCTTAGCTGCCACAAGTGAGGAAGAAGAAGACTGGACTGCGTCTCCGACTCTCTTCTTAGATGCCTCACACTTGAGCTGAGCAGCTTCTTGTTTCAGCGCCATGTTGTAGAATTCATCATACTTTAATGGCTCGAAAAGCACGAGAGCAAGTTGCAGATCTTCTCTGAGACCACGTCTGAATTGGTAGATCATACTCTTCTCCTGAGGAATGTCTTGCCTTGCAAAACGAGAGAGCTTCTGGAACTGAGTGTTGTATTGATAGACAGACATGTTGCCTTGCTTGAGATTGCGGAATTCCTCACGCTTAAGCTCAACAACACTTTCTGGAATGTGGTGTGCTTTGAAGTCACGGCGGAAATCATCCCAAGTGATCACACGACCTCCTTTGGAATCTTTGTATTGCTGGAACCACTCAGCAGCTTGATCTTTGAGTTGAAAAGAGGCAAACTTGACAAAGTCCTCAGGTCTGACATTGCTGCACTCGAAATGCTTGCTGATGTCCACGAGCCAATCATCGGCGTCTGTGGCCTCGACACAGTAGCTGAAGGTCTTTGGCTGATTAGCAAGGAACTGGTTCAGTGAAGCGAAATGCGGCTGATTGTTGCCTTGGCCTTGATTCTCTTGATTAGCTTGCCCTTGGTTGCGATCTTGCAAGAGCTGAATCAGAATCTGAGCATTGGCATTAGTGGCAGTCATCAGGGCCTGCCATGCTTCCGGAGGCGGAGGTGGTGGCGGAGGGTTAGCCTGATTCCCTTCATTGCGTTCCGGATTCTGACGCGTTGGTGGAGCCATCCTGAAGAGGGTGACATCCATTAGCATCTTGACAGAGATATATTGAAGCTGAATCAAAGGAACGACATTGCAACATATAGTCTTCACAATAAACATCCGAACAAGAATGAACGAATGAATTCCAATGTAAAACATCACACTTCCAAAGCTGAGAAGCCACTTAGAACATGGTATGGAATAAAACCAACAAGGTACGGATGTGAACAAATACTTGGTAAGGATTACCCAATCACAAACCAAATATCTGCGGAAGAAATACTAAAGCTACAAGAATTCCCACTTATAAACTCCCGAAACTTTCTGGTTATGCAATCAGGTGTTGGGGATACAGGGGAAGCATAATATCTCACCCAAACTAGCAAATCCTACAACCAGCTGTATCCATCCTTCAACACATAACCAAGAAACCTTCGGAAATCGTCTACCTCAACCTTCGAAAAGCATCCGTTATACAAGTCATGGCAATACTCCTGCACTCGCCTCAGTACTGGGCTATCAGGGTTATCTCACCAACAACTGTACAAAAGAGATTTTCGATGACGGCGTACTAAACTCAGCTATTCCAAAACCGCAACGATAAAATTATGACGACAACACCTCGGAGCTCAACTCCCCGGGACACTGCCACAACCCCTAAATGTCAGGAGGAAACCAAGACAATGTTGTCATCATAAAACCATCGGAACGATTGTAATATACCCGCGTGATCCTAAAAAAAATTTAGTGAAATTTGAGAAGAGAAGAGTCAAAACTCTACGTCAGGAAGCCTTACCAGAAGGTCGAAGGGACTGGGGAGTAAAAGGAATTCCTAATCTCTCCGATATATAATTCCTAAATGACTCAAAGCATTTTTCTAGACACAACTCGGCCACTAAAGACGATCAAACAGTGGGGGCTCCTAAGGTCGGGGAAAGGAAAAACTTGTAACGCCCCGGACACACCCGCCGGTGGTCGTTACTCCTGACGGGATCTAGACTGGCCCCACAGATCAATACTAGTCTTTTCTGCGCACTTTGTCCTCACTCGTGCGCACCCGGGAGCAACTTCCCGGTCGGTCACCCATCCTGACACTACTCCAAGCTGAGCACGCTTAACTTTGGAGTTCTGTCTGAATGGGCTCCCGGAAAAGAAGGAATTCCTTATTGATATGAGTAGTCTATCATCCCTAATAAGCCAGGCTATCACAGAAGGTACCAAAGTAATCCCGGCAAGGAACACTGGACAGCGGTCAAGAATATCCTGAAGTACCTGAAAAGGACTAAGGAAATGTTTCTCGTTTATGGAGGTGACGAAGAGCTCGTCGTAAAGGGTTACGTCGACGCTAGCTTCGACACAGATCTGGATGACTCTAAGTCACAAACCGGATACGTGTATATTTTGAATGGTGGGGCAGTAAGCTAGTGCAGTTGCAAGCAAAGCGTCGTGGCGGGATCTACATGTGAAGCGGAGTACATGGCAGCCTCGGAGGCAGCACATGAAACAATTTGGGTGAAGGAGTTCATCACCGACCCCGGAGTCATACCCAATGCGTTGGGGCCAATCAAACTCTTCTGTGACAACACTGGAGCTATTGCACTTGCCAAGGAGCCCAGGTTTCACAAGAAGACCAGGCACATCAAGCGTCGCTTCAACTCCATTCATGAAAATGTTCAAGATGGAGACATAGAAATTTGTAAAGTACACACGGATCTGAATGTCGCAGATCCGTTGACTAAACCTCTCCCTAAGGCAAAAAAATGATTAGCACCAGAACTCTATGGGTGTTCAATTCATCACAATGTAACTAGATTATTGACTCTAGTGCAAGTGGGAGACTGTTGGAAATATGCCCTAGAGGCAATAATAAAAGCATTATTATTATATTTCCTTGTTCATGATAATTGTCTTTATTCGTGCTATAATTGTGTTATCCGGAAATCGTAATACATGTGTGAATAACAGACAACAACATGTCCCTAGTAAGCCTCTAGTTGACTAGCTCGTTGATCGATAGATAGTCATGGTTTCCTGACTATGGACATTGGATGTCATTGATAACGAGATCACATCATTAGGAGAATGATGTGATGGACGAGACCCAATCCTAAACATAGCATAAGATCGCATAGTTCGTTTGCTAGAGTTTTCCAATGTCAAGTATCCTTTCCTTAGACCATGAGATCGTGTAACTCCCGGATACCGTAGGAGTGCTTTGGGTGTGCCAAACGTCACAACGTAACTGGGTGACTATAAAGGTATACTACGGGTATCTCCAAAAGTATCTGTTGGGTTGACACGTATCGAGACTGGGATTTGTCACTCCGCTTGACGGAGAGGTATCACCGGGCCCTCTCGGTAATGCATCATCATAATGAGCTCAATGTGATCAAAGTGTTTGATCACGGATCATGCATTACGGTACGAGTAAAGTGACTTGCCGGTAACGAGATTGAACGAGGTATTGGGATACCGACGATCGAATCTCGGGCAAGTAAAATACTGATTGACAAAGGGAATCGTATACGGGATTAATTGAATCCTTGACATCGTGGTTCATCCGATGAGATCATCGTGGAGCATGTGGGAGCAAACATGGGTATCCAGATCCCGCTGTTGGTTATTGCCCGAGAGCCGTCTCGGTCATGTCTGCATGTCTCCCGAACCCGTAGGGTCTACACACTTAAGGTTCGGTAACGCTAGGGTTGTGAAGATATGTATATGCAGTAACCCGAATGTTGTTCGGAGTCCCGGATGAGATCCCGGACGTCACGAGGAGTTTCGGAATGGTCCGGAGGTAAAGAATTATATATAGAAAGTGCTGTTTTGGCCATTGGGACAAGTTTCGGGGTTATCGGTATTGTACCGGGACCACCAGAGGGTCCCGGGGGGTCCACCGGGTGGGGCCACCTACCTCGGGGGGCCACATGGGCTCTAGGGGGTGCGCCTTGGCCTGCATGGGCCAAGGGGAACCAGCCCCAAGAGGCCCATGCGCCTAAAGGGGGGGGAACCCTAAAGGGGGGCGCCCCCTTGCTTGGGGGGCAAGCCCCACCCCTTGGCCGCCGCCCCCCCTAGGAGATTGCATCTCCTAGGGCCGGCGCCCCCCCCCAAGAGGCCTATATAAAGGGGGGGAGGGGGCAGCCGCACCCCTTGGTCCTTGGCGCCTCCCTCTCCCTCTCCAACACCTCCTCCTCCTCCGTAGAGCTCGGCGAAGCCCTGCCGGAGTACTGCAGCTCCACCATCACCACGCCGTCGTGCTGCTGCTGGAGCCATCTTCCTCAACCTCTCGTTTGCCTTGCTGGATCAAGAAGAAGGAGACGTTACGCTGACCGTACGTGTGTTGAACGCGGAGGTGCCGTCCTTTCGGTGCTAGGATCTCCGGTGATTTGGATCACGTCGTGTACGACTACCTCATCCCCGTTCGCTGAACGCTTCCGCTCGTGATCTACAAAGTGGTATGTAGATGCAATCTCTCTCCCATGACTCGTTGCTTAGATGAACTCATAGATGGATCTTGGTGAAACCGTAGGAAAAATTTTAATTTTCTGCAACGTTCCCCAACAGAAAGATTGGTATTTTATTAGTACTCATGTATTAGCACTCATGTATTATTTCAGAAGTGATTAATTAGTTTATTTGAATAGGAGATCTATTGGAGCAACAATGATATGTGTGTGACTAACTTTTGGTTCCATCGGGCCAAATCATGTTACTCTTGTATGCAATACAATTTTAGTACTTGGTTAAATCTGACTTATGATCTGCTAGTAGTGTCACGATAGTATTTGAAACGAGCTTATCAAAATGGGATTGGTATTTCATAATAATGTCATTTACCTTGCACTTAAATGCTCCCTCCGTTCCTTGATATAAGGTGTATAGATTTTTGACAAAAAATTCAAAATATAAGGTGTATTGCCTTGCACCACTCATTTGGATAACTTTTTAAGGGATTTGATTACATTTCCTTACATAGGGCAAGCTCCTCTATTTTCTCATGTCAATTAGTCAGGTGTAGTCTTGCCCAAAACTTGTGAAATTTTCCCTCCATGTGCATTCTTTAATTTCCATGCCAAAAACTATACACCCTATATTTAGGAATGGAGGGAGTACAAAATTAAATAACCTTTTGTACAATCATTGTCATTTACATATGTAGCATATGTTTACCTGCTTAGCGACTTGAAGTCGTAAACTTGGTTCAGGACCGCCTTGCTGCACGAGAAGATTATTTTCAGCATGGGCATTCTGCAATTTAATAGGAGAAGGTGTCATCGGCATCATTGATAAAAAGCTGAATAAATACTGGCAGGTTATAGGTTAAGATTACTAGGATGGTATATACGAACCCAATCAGGTTATAGTTTCTTATTAAAGGTTAATATTTCACAAAGTTTTAACTTGATGATAAGATAGCTTTCCAATATTTGACTAGTATAAGGGTTCAATCAATAACAAAATTACTGGCAGGAGATAATTGATAACTGAGTGCCGTTTAGTTGGCACACCTTAGTGATCACATGTTCATGTGGTAAAGGCGCACTGCCACAACCCTCTTTTGATTTGGTTTGTTGCAGCTCCTATTAAAGCAATAGTTGTTAGGCATTAGAATGGACCTGCATTAAATAGTATATGAAAAGCCCATTACATTACCTGCATAGTAGTTCGTGGCTCCTGCACATCGAGACTTACAAATTATCTTGATTTGGCTAGTGGATTCATGAGATCTTCATGGTACTATATTATCAATCTCTGGAGGACCTTGCAGATTTTCTTCACCAAGCTGCACATGTTCTGGATCATGCATTGTAAGGTCCAAGTCCTGTAGTCGTCTTGGTATCCTTGCCATTGTTAATCTGCCAAAGTAACAGAAACTACAGATCTCAACCAAAAGTTCAATGCGGCATAGCATGTATAGAGAGAAAATGCCTCATTCTATAGCAATTCACATGATCGAAATAACCGGTCATCAAGTAGCTAGTATGAAACTAGTTTCATATGTTTGATTGTCTTCTTCTCGCAGCTTATGAATCCAACGATGACTTTACTCATGTCCCATTTTCAAGTCTTGCTAATAGAATTGATTAGAAGTGGTATAGAATACTAAGTGTGCATGCAACCTGTGATGGATTAGATGTGGCTGACATACTGCATTCTTTTGGCTGATGGAGGAAAGCTTAGAAGTGGGCCAGCTGTGTAAAATTGGACTCCCATTCGAAAAGATAATACTACTAGTACTACAAAAATAACAAGATGGACTCATCGTGTGCGTGTATAACATACATACACAAATGATATGACCATTATGTACTAACTAAAGGCCATAGTGGAGCGGCACCATCATGTCGTTGAAGTTGGCAGCGGTTGGGGAAGATTAACAGTGCAAGTGGTCAAGCAAAGTGGCTGCAAATACACAGGGATTACCTTATCTGAGGAGCAACTTAATTACTCCCAAAGCAAGGTGAAATAATTTGGATTAGACGTAACTTCATCATTACTACACATGGGAATTCATGATGTTTGGTTGATTAAAATTTTCTTATATATTAATCATAACTTTTATACGTTTACTAATCTTAATGAGCAAAAATTTGAAGAATTGATTACGCCCATCAATAGGAAATGATGCCCACATTTTTCTACATAGACCAAAATAATCTTCTACATTCATTATACCGGCATATAACAGTTGGGATTAAATCTATGATCAGACTGGCTGACACATAATATTTTTAGCAAAAAAAAAACATGCAAGCAGCAAATCAAATATCAAGCATGCAATGAGATTTAATTCTTCCTAGAAGTTACGCTAATGCAAACCAGCACAGGAAGAATATGAAAGAAACAGTCACCCGTTTAGTGATTTCACTAGTACAGATTACACAAAAGCAACTGCTCACCCAAACAGTTTACAAAAAAACAATTGGGATGGGACTCTTCCCAAATGGTTCTGCCAACAAAGCTTTGAGATATTTTGTGCTACTAGTCACTATGCGTGATGTGGCTTAATGTGCATTAATAGTTACTCTGCTCCTACCATGGATCAAAGCTCCTGCAGTTTGCACAACCGGACAACACACCTCCCTTTCAGCATTTTCCCAAAACTTGTTCGCCCTCTAGGTGTGAGTCTTCTCTATCAGTTGCTCTATGGACACCACCATTGGATGGATCTGTTGTTATTAACATGGATGTTGCACTGTTCTTGAGCTCACAAAGGATGGGGATCGACGTCGCAATGCGGAACCACAATGGAGAATGCTTGTTGGCCTGTAACAAAGAGTCTGAAGTGATCATGACGCCTGAACTTGCTTAGGCATTTGTGCTGCCTTCACGGATCGATCTACAGTAGGTATGGTGATTGCTGACATTAAATCGCTGGCAGCAAGTTTTCAAGCTTCCTCTTTTATTCTTGTAAAACGTTTGACGAATGTACCAGCAGACAAACTAGCTTGTAGTTGTGAGCATCCTCCTAGTCAGATCTATCGTGGTGTAATCCCTGAACTTATTAGGAATACTCTATGTACTGATGTTGCTATCTGTATAAAGTGATGTTACTCTAAAAAATCGGACAGCAAACCTTTACACCGATTAAGCCACAAGAAATCAAATTATGCCTCGAGTTTGAGATCAAAGATTATTAGTAATTTCTGGACCAAGACCTGAGAGAGAACAACACAATGGTAGGAACAATACGAACCTGGGACGCAACTACCCTAGGCAGGATGGCTGCTGTACCAACGTGCTTTCTCTGCTTAATATACCTGTAAGCTGAAGATGAAATTGCTCATTGCAGAAGACTTCCTCCGACCTTCCCGCCCAATCGCCGCCGTTGGCCCAAATGCACACGCCGGCCGGTCTCTGTCCCCAAACCTCCACGGCCTCCAATCGCCCGCCCGCCCGCCGAGTATCCGTCAGACCGCCCACCAAACCAATGGATCTCTGTTCATCTGATTGAGGTGATGCACATCAGCGGCCAGTGGGTTGGAGGGATCCCATTAGATGGATAGGGATGGATTAGGAGGTGGAAGAAGAGGAGAAGTGGAGAGATGGCGGCGTGGGTGAGGAGAAGTGGAAAGAGGGCGGCCTGGCGGAGTGATTTACGGGGATTTTTTTTCAATAATAAGAGCGCTGGCGCGCTATTTCCTGGCGGCAAATGGAAAATAGTTGTGCCAAACGCCCAATGATTTCCTCCAACAAAAAATTAGAGAAAAATGATTTCCTCCAAATGAAATGCGGAAAACTAAGTACTATGTATCATTAGAAAAAGCCTATTTATTTTTGTTATACACAAACAACCAAAAAGTGGGCCAGGTCGCCTCCTCTATTATTATTGTTATTAGCATATACATCGTAAAATGTTTGCTCCTAGAAAAAGTAGAAATCCATCGTATTATAATGTATAATGAATTTTTCGGTCTAAGGGCATCTTCAATGCCGACCCTCAAACCGTCCGCATACATCCGACCTCCCTCTCCCAGACCATCCGCATCCATGGCGGCGGGCTCCTCCGGCCACAAGGAGGACCAGTAGCCGCAGCAGCGGTCCCATCTTCTCGCGGAGGACACTCTGACAGATGAAGAATTCGTGCCGTCAGATGGGCCCAACGCCACCATCGCCGTCGCGCGTGTAGGAGGAGCCACCGTCTCCTACGCGCGTCCTCGTGAAACGGGAGTCAGCATCCCCCTGCGCCTCCGCCACGTGAAGGATGAGCCCGCATTGACAGACCCTCGTTGCCTCCACGCTGCAATCGCCGCCGATAAAGGAGGAGCTTCCACCCATGATCATGAAGGCGCGTGGCGCATCCTCCACTACCTAGGAGGAGGTGGTTATGGCGGTGCCTCGGACTCGAGGGCCAACGTATCCGAGGAGGGGCACCCGACAAGGCAGCAGGCTCGGTATGACCGGGGCAATGCCACTCCCCACTCTGCGTCCGCCAAGGGCGACATGCCGCCGGAATGTGTCCCTAATGACCCGAACCTTGTTGTTGTGTGGGCGTTCGACCGCTTCGTTACCACCACTGAGACAGCCGCCAGGCGCCGCCTCCTTGACGGCAAGCTCACCAAGATCAGTGAAGAGTGATCGCCTAGCGACTGCTTCACCGATGACGGCAGGGGCAAGGCCGCCAGCAGGGCTTTGTCAGCACTACCGGTAATGGCCAAGGCGGCCCTCAGCACCGCGCAATAGGAGGCGGAGCAGCTCCTCCGCCAGCGGTAGGCAACCATCGGACAAGGCTGTTGTGGTCCTCCGGCGGCCTTACACCGCTGGAGGGACGACAACGACGACGACGATGACAACATGGATGAGGACGGCGATGCGGAAGGACAGGGCGGTTATGCATATGAGGTGGTCATCGGAGCGGCGGAAAGGCGTGACAGCATGGCAGCCCTGCTTGGGCGCCACCTGGTGCTTGCGAAGGAGCCGCTCCGCTTCCTCCTTCATGGTGGTGAGCGAGCGGTCGCTAGATTAGGCCTCTGCGAGGTCGGGGTCCACACGAAACTAGGTTGTTGCCTCTGTCGCCCTCCTCTTAATTTTAAATCCTTTCCAAAACAACGATGAATTGATCGCATGGTTGTCCTTGTGTTAAAATTTCAAAATCCATTTGGATACTTATTTGGGTTCAATTTTTTGGCAAAATAGGCAGTGAATTGGTTTTCCGATTATATTTTTTATTCGATTTAGCCAAAATGATTGAAAATTTCCCAGAGTAATAATATGGTTGTCGTTGTGTAAATAATTCATAATTTTATGGACACTTCGTTTTTGGTTCAAGTTTTAGGCCAAATTTTCGGTTCTAAATTTGGCAGTTGGTACTGAAATGGTAGCAAAATGCTGCCAAATTTGGTAATGTTGGACCCACCATTTGGATCCCAGCAAGGCTAAAAAAATCTACAATCAGAACAAAATGACTTGGTCCATGGACATCACAGAATGTTTCTGTCTAGACTGCATCGCCAGTTTGCCACTTCTGAGTTCTGATAGTCAATAGTCTTAGAAAATTGCACTTGTGACATTGTGGCAACACATTTGACAATGGCCAGACAAAAGCACATCAGTCTGATAAAACCTGAGTTTCTTACATTCAAACACATATTAATTCCATTTAGCTGAACTACGCACCTCCCAATTATGCAGTCATGTAAAAGACGAGTGTCGAAGGCATGATCTTAAAAAGAAGAATTCACAAATGTATAGTCAACATTTCTCAGCCATGTAATATAATAACACCAGATAACTGTAACATGTGGGAATAATCAATAAACCAAAGCTGATACTTCACTTTCCAGAACAGAAATTCTGCAGAATCAACTTGCAACTAACAACCAAGTACACTTGGGCTGTGCCCTGAATTAGTACGAAAAAATACAAGCATAAACTATAATAAAGCATTCTGACTTTGTGCTCGTAAACCACTACTGAAACCATAACTAAAATTGTACTACCTTGTCTTAGATTTGTTTAAATACGGATGTATCAAGTCATGTTTTAGTATTAGATACATCCGTATCTAGACGAATCTAAGACAAGAATTTTGGGACGGAGGGAGTAGTTGCATGCAAAGAGAACCAAAATCACAATGCTCTAATCTGTTTCATCCGATGATTCTTCAACACCCATGTCAAAAAGATCACAAGGCCTGACTTCCACTACTACATTCCATAGTTCAGCTTTTGGATCTTGAACATAGAAAACCTGCTGCACTTGGGAGGAAAATACAAAAGGATCATCCTCTAGCTCATCTCCTATGTGTATTTTCCCAGACATGTTCACAAGAGTGAACCCAAACTCATCCGTCTGAATGCCAACTTTATGGTAGACATCATACCAATCACAATTAAAGAACACCACCTTGTAATCATTGTATGACAATTCAAAGATGTCACTTAATCTGCCATAATATCTAACACCATTTTCTGCAATGTTCACTACACCACTATTTTGTGTGACATGCCCTGACTCATGACTCGTCATGTGGAACCTGAAGTTGTTGATGACATAGCCACTATAGCGCACCCCGTATCTGTTGGGTTTTGCAGCCAAAGCTCTTACCTTTTCTGTAATAGTTGGTCCATCGCTTTGTAAAACCTGTATGTACAATTAGTTAAATTCAGGTGCCTATATAATTCAGAGTACATGAATACGGTAAAATGTACCTTTTGTTCCAACCAGTCAGCAAAGTTGAAAAGGATATTAAGTAGACTCATTAACGAGTCAGATAAGACATCATTGAACAAGAAACAGAGAACATATGTGATGATCTACAATACAAGATTGAAACTTAAGACCAATTTAACACCCTAGTTTGGTTAAAAGCTTACTTTGACACAGCTAAGCCAAAAGTAGTAATTATTACCCCTCGGGACAGAGTGTGGCTTGCCACAAAAGTGTGGCCAAAATATACTCCTTAATCATGTGACTAGTAAAGTCGCAAGCCACAACTGTGTCGGCCAACCGAACATTCACTCACCTCAGAAAGTTATGTGTGCCTAACCATAGATCTGGCAACATTTGGCTGGAAATCAAACAGTCCCCAAGTGACTGGCAGTTGTTGGGTAGCCGGTCGCATATTTTTTCAAAGTTAGCAAGCAGGGCCTACGAGAGTAATGATCAAACAGTGCATTCTAAATTTCTAATGCACACGATCAGTTGCTGCATGTGTTTACACCTTCAGGAAAAAGAGATTTTCTTTTAGAATGAAAAAGAGATTTTTAGGATACACTACCACTTGCCTCATTGGCGCATGGTCGGATACGCTGAAAAGACAACTTGGGTGAGTGGCACTTGCTGATTTATTTATCAAAAATCCTGGAAGACTGCAGCTACTTACTTGCATTATTGAAGTTGCTGTGTTCTTCAGTGTTATAAGCATGATTCAGCTTCATACATGCTACATATATTGTTTCAGTACCGAATAGGTTGTCCACTTTACGTGCAATGCTTGATACTTTTGGACAAATGGTATATCTCTCGGTGAGGAGCAAGGTAGCGAGCTTGCACCAGAATCCAATTAAAACATTTTAAGTGTCTCTATGTTCACCAGGACAACCAGAAAATGATCAAAAAGTCAAAGGCAAAGCTTAGTTCAGTTCAGTTCATCCTAGCATATGGGTCTGCATCAAAAATATGGTGAAAACTACCTTTGGCAGACTTCATTAAGAATATATCATCAGTATGCCTAGAAAAAACAGCGCAAGGGAAAAACTTAGTGTCCATAAGGCTATAGCTATCTAAAAATATACTAAATCATACAAAATAAGCCTCAATTGCACCATAAATTAGAATTTAAACTCAATTCTTAAGATACAACAAAATTGATAAAAACATGCCGAAAACTTCAATAAAAAGTATGAGATACAAACGAGGTACTTTCTCGAGTTGCGATTGAAGGCGGGTTGTTTGAAGCCAAAGACAGTGGTCCGATCTATGGTTGTTCCAATTTGGGGAGTTGATTCAGTCCAACTGAAACACCGGGTGTTGAAATTTCCAATGAAATATGTCTTCCTCTTCTATTTCTACAGAATGAAATGAAATTGATACTAAAATGCATTCCCTTCCAAATCAAAAGTACATTATACATATACACAGTCCCCTGCATATACGCTGATACACAATTTTTGAGTTCAAATTTAATTTCATTTTAATCATACACTGATAGGAAGAGCAGAAGAGAGAGATTTCTCAGAAATTTACCCCTGTCCCAGCCTGCTTGCTGTTTGTTGACAGCAAGTCCTGGGCGGCAGAGTCCGGCCGAGCAGGCGAGCAGCCCGGGATTGGCCGGAGCAAAGCAACAGAGCCGGCGCGGCGGGCGGCGGCCCCCGGCTGGAGCAGGCGTGGAGCAGCACATCCCTGGCGACCAGGCAAAGGGCCGGGGACGGCCGAGGAGCGCCGGAGCAGAGGGGCTAGGGGCAGTCCTTGCGGAGGGCATTCACCGGCGGCGGACGCAGCGCACTGGCAGGACCAGTTGAAGGAGGGCGCGCGCTGAGTTCGGTACGTGGGCTCATTTTACTGCATAGATGGGCCCGGTAATTTCCTTTTTCTGCGAAAAATACTTTTGTTTTATTATTTATTTGTTAAACTCTTCTATGTATCCTAAAACGTCTCAAAAATCGTCTGTACCTATTTACACATGTAAAATATAATAAATGATATATACCCTAAAAATAAGATTTGTGACGGTACTTAAATCGTCTCAAAAAGCGTGCCTACATATTAGATGCTTTCAGTATAGGGACGAATATAAAAGCGTCTTAGCAAAAACGTGCCTACTGACATATTTTGTTGTAGTGTAACTTCAACACGTGGGGGGGGGGGGGGTCGATATACCCCCTCCCCGATAATATTATTTTCCCATGTACGTATGTCGTCGTTGTCGATATATAAACCTCTCCCGATAACTTCAACACGTGGGGGGGGGGGGGTCGATATACCCGCTCCCCGATAACATTATTTTTCCGTGTATGTATCTCATCGTTGTCGATATTACCCCCTCCCGATAACTTCAACACGTGAGCGGGGGGGGGGGGGTCGATATATATACCCCCTCCCCGATAATATTATTTTCCCGTGTATGTATCTCATCGTTGTCGATATTACCCACTCCCGGATAACTTCGACGGTGAAAACTCTCGAGGAGTACACCCAAACTAATATATCCATGTGCTGTCATGCTTGTGTAATAATTGCCACGTTAAAATATATATTTGCAGAAACAATATGGAGCACGGACGAGACGAGGAAGCAGAAGAGAGGTTGCGGGACATAATCTTAGACGGAGGTGATGTCATGTCGTGTTTTCTTAACGACAATGATGGTCTGGAAGAACAGCAGGGTGAAGAAGCAGGTCCGGAAGAACAGCAAGGTGAAGAAGCAGGTCCGGAAGAATAGGGTGACGACTCCGGTGACCGAACAGAGTCCGGCCAGGTAAATATATTAGTTAAGCCTGTGCTGAGACTAGCTAATTGATGCAATTATTGTTTTGGTACGTACACATATTAATTAACTCTCGTCTTTCTTCTTTTTTCTAGCCCTCCGGATCGAGCACAACTCCGGTAAAGAGACGAGGCCCGAAGAAAAAGTTGCGCGAGGATGAAAGGTTTGAGATCACAGCAATGGCGCGCGACGGCCTACCGATTGAACCCATCTGGACGAAGGATGCATTTACTGCTCAGTGCAGGGTTCTTGTTAGGGACAAGATCCCGATCAGCATCCACCAATGGTTTAAGCCGGCTGAAGAAGACCCTGAGGTGTCTTGTGTCAATGATATGCAGAAAGATGATCTTTGGAAGGAGCTGAAGGCAAATTCCACCCTACCGCCAGAGGAGGATCCGGAGAAGCCGATTATAGAGAAATTAATTAAGTCTGCTGCTCTAAAGAAGATGGCAGAGCTATTCAGGAGGTGGAAGAATGAGCTGAAAAGGTTTGTCGACAAAAAAGAGACACCAGAATTCAAGGGCAAATATGAGAAGATCAGAGATCAATGCCCCGCATTTGTGGCCCACAAGACATCGGATAAGTGTAAGAAGATGTCGGAGACAAACAAGAAAAATGATGCGAAGAAGATGCTTCACCATCGCATGGGGTCAGGTGGCTACCTCAAAGCCCGGCCTAAGTGGGCAAAGGCTGAGACTGATCTGCTTGATAAAGGGATCGAACCAGAGAAAATGAACTGGCCAGACCGTTGCCGGACTTGGTTCTTCGGGGCTGGCGGATCCTTGGACCCTGTAACAGGGAAGTGCATTTAGACGGACGAGCAACTTGACATACCCTTGAAGAAGCTTCGGTACTATATCGATGCAGCGCAGAAAGGGACGTTCCTTCCAGACAGAGAGAATGACGAGCTCACAAAGGCCCTCGGAAATCCTGAGCACCCTGGACGGACACGAGGCACGCCAGGCTCCATTCCGTGGAAGGATGGGTTTCCGGACGCAGGCGGTTACAAAAGCCACGAGAGGAGGAAGAAAGTGCAGCAGACCGAACTGCAGGCACTGCACGCAAGGGTACAAGCGATAGAGGAACGAGAAGCAAATCGCAGCAAATGACTTGCCAAAGCTTCCCCTGAAGCTACCCCGCCATCTCAGCGGAGAAGTAGCGTGGCTTCCATCGAGCTGCTTCTGCCGGAGCTTGTCTTGACGGCTCCTGCAAGCTATCCCATGGATGCTATCATGGAGGCTCAAAATTGCCACCTTATGACGCAATGGATTAATATGAAGGTCAAGGCGGCTGTTGGCTCTGTTTTTTCCTAATGAATCCGGCGCAACTTTTCACTGTCGGCCGATTCCAGAAGGATATGCTAAGGTGATGGTGGATGAAATAACGGAGGGATTTGAGGACCTCCTGCTTGACCACCCTACCGGAGAAGGGGAGACTCGGCTGGGTTCTTCTCTGAAGACTCCATGCCTATGGCGGAAGGAGCTCATCAACCTTCTGAACTGGACGCCTCCGCCTCCTCCTTCTCCTCCGGCGAGTCAGGCCACTCCGCCTCCTCCACCGCCTCCTCCTCCGGCGAGTGACGATCAGGGCCCTCGGCCGGCTCCTTCTTCGGCGCGTGGCGGTACTCCTCCTCCTTCTTCGCCTGCGCCGGCGCGCCCGAGCAGCCAGCCTCCTCCTTCTCCGCCTCGTCAGCAAGGGCGGAAGAGACCCGCCGCCGCTCCGGCAGCTTCTCCGGCGCGTCGTAGTCCTTCTCCTCCGCCTCATAAGCAAGTAAAGAAGACAGCCACTCCGTCTATTCGGTCGGCGTCTAGCAGTACAGCCAGAGGCGGGAGGACATACAGATTCGGTCCTTTTCTGAAGATTCGAGAGAAGTTACCATACGAGAGGACACAGGAGGAGAACGCGAAGATCGCGCGAACCGAAGTGGATGACTGGTTTCAAGGGTTGAAAGCAAAGAGACATCCACCTCCGGAGAAGAAGGTAGATCCGGTGAAAGTGAAGCGCACTCTGGCTGCCCTGGCAAAACCACCCAAGTCTCCACCGAAAGGCAAGTATGAGCGCATTATTGGAAAGACATGGGCCGAAGCGGAGCGGTCGGGAAGTACAGTCAGTGACCAAAGGATGAAAGAACGACGAGCAGCTGGGAAACAAATTGCCCAGCTCGGTGAACAAGCGAAGCAATCGTGCCCCCCGCTCAAGGTGCCTAGCGACATCGTCGATCCGAGGATGGTGCCCGGTTATAGCAATCTTGAAGATTACCTGCCCGACGATGTACATTATGATCCCATGGACGTGCAGATACACAGATACGAGTACGGGAAGCCTCTCGTCAAAGATGAAAAATCTCTAACAATGATGATGCGAAGATTGCATGATTGGTACTTGAAAATCTGCAGAGAGTCTGGGGGAGGAGTACTTTGTATGTGAGAGTTTAAAACGAGCATGACTTCGTTGGAATTGATCTATTGCCTATTCCATTTGAGGAGTTCTATCGGTTTTTCAATCAATTGGCCCTCGATAAAGCAACGGTCACCTGTTACTGTCTGTAAGTACTACTACTTCTGTCATTAAGTCTCTCTATATAGCTCAGCTCTTTCATTGCATGTATTTATAATTATCCTCACTATATTAATTATGCAGATTGAAGATCGCCGAATTGAAGAAAAGACAAGTCGGTGATATTGGGTTCATTAACACATATCTCATAGATGCAACTCAGGTTAAATTTCATGCCGCAGAAATCGAGGCCAACTTGCTACGATCATTCAAAATAAATGAACACAAAGATATAATACTCTTTCCTTACAACTTCAAGTGAGTGTTACTGTCTTGTGCATATTCGGTTTCCCTTATATATTAGTCCAGGTTATAGTATTGTAATTGATGAGTTATGCATGCGTGCGTAGGTACCATTATATTCTCCTAGAGATTAGGCTTGAGCAGGGAGTAGTAACTATCTTGGACTCTAAACGAAAAGATCCCCATAAGTATGCGGACATGACTGAAATACTCCAGAAGTAAGTTAAATCGATCATTATCCACCATATCAGCAACTTTGTTCATTTCTGATATCAAGTAATTGTTTTCTTTGTCCGGCAGGGTTTGGAGAAAGTTCACCAGAAAAGCTCCGGGACTGCCGAAGGAGCTGCAATTTAGACACCCGAAAGTAAGTACTATAGTAGCATGTTCCGTGCATCTTCTACTGATTAAAGCGCTAGTTTCATCAATACCATTTGGCATTCTTGCTTATCTGTTTGATTGACCTCTATTTCTTGTAAAGTGGTTGTGGCAGGAACAAGGGAATGATTTCTGTGGATACTACGTCTGCGAGTCCATCCGCCACACGACCTGTGAGCGGGGCTACTCTGACGAACAATATGAAGTGCGTAAATAACAATATTCAAAATTTTATTTTATTACCATCATTTGTGTTGAGTTTCATTCATTCATATATATATGTATTGACCCCCTTCTTCAAATTAGATGTTTCTGATGCGGAATGAACTCCTAGCACCAGATCGCATGCGAGCAATTCAAGAGGAATTGGCGGCATTCTTTCTTGACCACGTGATCGCTGAAGACGGAGAATACTATGTGGACCATGCGTCCGTAATTTAGGAGATTATATTTGTAAGAGATAATTATTGTATATATGTAGCCGGTAGTGTCGGATAGATATACGAGAACTTGTTGTTCGACCAATCTCTCGGAGAAGGAGAGGTGGTCGATATCACTTCTCTTTGTATGCATATATGTTCATGACGATCTTCTATTTCCTTCGTTTGCTTACTAGCTAGCTAGCGTGTCTAGTACGTAGCGTCGACCAAGCACGGACATAAGAGAGGACACTTCTCTCTATTAATTAGCTAGCTAACACAATATATGAAATACCTAAATTAACCCCCCAAAACCCCCAACCCCCCCCCTAAAAAAACAAAAACTCCAGCCACAGACATCGTGGGAGTGGAGGGCAAGACAGACATGTCTGAAGATTATGAAAAGTTTCATGAAATTCATCCCTTCAAAGTCAAGGCTGACCCAAGCATCCTGATAAACGATGAAGATTATCCATGGTTACGACGCAATAAGCAAATGACACAAGCGAAGAAAAAGTTAAGACTTTCTCCCGCAACTATTATGATGATACCATGCCAACTTTGTAACAGACGAGTATGATACCATTCTCCGTTTTGTACATGCACATGCTATGCCAACTTTTTCAGAGTTCATTTCAAATGCCTTAATGTCTTATGGTTTGGCCCTCGTAATACCATTAATCCCGGTTCACTCCTTGTCAACAATGTCCTCACCAAGAACACTCTCAAGAGGGCAACAAACTTGTGATTCACACAAATTTCAAAGAATTCAAATTTTAACTATTCTAATTTCAAAACTAATGGCACTAACAGAAAGTTTATAATTTTTCTAAAACTAAAAACAAAAAGAATTAAAAAATAAAGCAAAAAACAAAAGAAAATAAATAATGCAGAAAACAAAACAAAAAAACTGAAATAAAAATAAAAATAGCAACAATAAGTTTATAATTTTTCTAAAACTGAAAGCATATGGAATTAAAAAATAAAGCAAAAAACAAAAGAAAATAAAATAAATAAAGCAACAAAAAAATAAAGCAACAAAAAATGCTACCTACTGGGCCCCCATAGCCTGAATACGACTAGAAACCCATCCATGGGCCAAGATTCAGGCCTGCAGGAGGACCAATAGGCCCACAGGCATAGGAGTGACAATTAGGCCCGAAAGCCTACAATGGAGAGAAGCTCAAGAGGGGTGCGGCAGTGGGGCTTATAAACCACTGCGCACCCCTCTCAACTAGCGAGGTGGGACTAAACTTTCGACGCGGGCGCAGCAGCACAAGGCCTTTGGTCCCCGTTGGTGGCACCAACCGGGAGTAAAGGGGGGCATTGGTCCCGGTTGGTGCGACGAAACGGTACCAATGACCCCCTTTAGTCCCGGTTGGTGCCACCAACCGGAACCAAAGGCCGCCGCTTCCCGCCGTTTGCGCTGCTGGAAAGTGGCCTTTGGTCCCGGTTGGTGGCACCAACTGGGACTAATGTCCACCTTTAGTCCCGGTTGCTGCCATGAACCGGGACTAAAGGCTCTGCTATATAAGTCCACACTTAGGAAATTTTCACTCTCATCTTGCAGTTGCCGCCCCCAATGACGCCGACGCCGCCCGCCCCGGCCCGCCCCCGTCGTCGCCGTCGCCCGTGCCCCTGCCCCGACGCGCGCCGCCCTGGCCCGCCCCCGTCGCCGCCGCCAGCGTCCCTGCCCCGACGCACGCCGCCCCGGCCCGCCCTCGCCGTCGACCGCGCTGGCCCCTTCCCCGACGCGCGCCGCCCCGGCCCGCCGTCGCCGTCGCCCGCGCCCCCAACCTTGACCGCGCGCCCACTGCCCCGTCGCCATCCTCGCCGCCGACCCCGCGGTCCTCCTGGTCCGGCCGGCGCCCTCCCTAGCTACCATTTTTTTCATATATATGCTTGTTTTATATATATATATATGTATATATGTTCTCTGTGTATATATATGTTCATGTATATATGCAAAAGATAGTTTTTTAGAAAAATTAGGATTTTTTTTCTGTTCATAGATTTTTTTGGTGATATTAATTATTGTAAATATGCAAATATTTGTATATTCATATGAACAGTGAATTAGGCAATACTACTTCATGTATTTTTAAGAAGGAAGAAGAAGAAAAAGAATGAGAGGAAAACGGAAATAAAAAGAGGAAGAAAGGAGAAGAAGAGGGGAGAGGAAGAAGAGGAGAAATAAATAAGAAGAAGAAAAAAGAAGAAGAAAAAAGAAGAAAAAGAAGAGGAGAAGAAGAAAGGAATAGAGGAGAAGAAGAGAAAATAGATATTCTATTTTCTCTACTTCTCTATTCCTATCTTCTTCTCCTCTTTTTTTTCTTCTTTTTTTTCTTCGATCTTCTCCTCTAGCTATTCCATTCTTCTTCTCCTCTTTTTATTTCTTCTTTGTTTTCTTATGTTTTATCGGGTCTGTCATCGTCGATATACGTACCCCTCCCGATAACTTCAACACATGGGGGGGGGGGCTCGATATACACCCTCCCCGATAACATTATTTTCCTGTGTATGTATCTCATCGTTGTCGATATTACCCCCTCTCGGTAACTTCAACACGAGGGGGGGTCGATATATATACCCCATCCCGATAACTTCAACACGTGGGGGGGGGTCGATATACCCCCTCCCCGATAATATTATTTTCCCATGTACGTATGTCGTCGTTGTCGATATATAAACCTCTCCCGATGACTTCAACACGTGGGGGGGGGGGGTCGATATACCCGCTCCCCGATAACATTATTTTCCCGTGTATGTATCTCATCGTTGTCGATATTACCCCCTCCCGATAACTTCAACACGTGAGGGGGGGGTTCGATATATATACCCCCTCCCCGATAATATTATTTTCCCGTGTATGTATGTCATCGTTGTCGATATTACCCCCTCCCGATAACTTCAACACGTGAGGGGGGGGGGGTCGATATATATACCCCCTCCCCGATAATATTATTTTCCCGTGTATGTATGTCATCGTTGTCGATATTACCCACTCCCGGATAACTTCGACGGTGAAAACTCTCGAGGAGTACACCCAAACTAATATATCCATGTGCTGTCTTGCTTGTGTAATAATTGCCACGTTAAAATATATATTTGCAGAAACAATATGGAGCACGGACGAGACGAGGAAGCAGAAGAGAGGTTGCGGGACATAATCTTAGACGGAGGTGATGTCATGTCGTGTTTTCTTAACGACAATGATGGTCTGGAAGAACAGCAGGGTGAAGAAGCAGGTCCGGAAGAACAGCAAGGTGAAGAAGCAGGTCCGGAAGAATAGGGTGACGACTCTGGTGACCGAACAGAGTCCGGCCAGGTAAATATATTAGTTAAGCCTGTGCTGAGACTAGCCAATTGATGCAATTATTGTTTTGGTACGTACACATATTAATTAACTCTCGTCTTTCTTCTTTTTTCTAGCCCTCCGGATCGAGCACAACTTCGGTAAAGAGACGAGGCCCGAAGAAAAAGTTGTGCGAGGATGAAAGGTTTGAGATCACAGCAATCGCGCGTGACGGCCTACCGATTGAACCCATCTGGACGAAGGATGCATTTACTGCTCAGTGCAGGGTTCTTGTTAGGGACAAGATCCCGATCAGCATCCACCAATGGTTTAAGCCGGCTGAAGAAGACCCTGAGGTGTCTTATGTCAATGATATGCAGAAAGATGATCTTTGAAAGGAGCTGAAGGCAAATTTCACCCTACCGCCAGAGGAGGATCCGGAGAAGCCGGTTATAGAGAAAGTAATTAAGTCTGCTGCTCTAAAGAAGATGGCAGAGCTATTCAGGAGGTGGAAGAATGAGCTGAAAAGGTTTGTCGACAAAAAAGAGACACCAGAATTCAAGGGCAGATATGAGAAGATCAGAGATCAATGGCCCGCATTTGTGGCCCACAAGACATCGGATAAGTGTAAGAAGATGTCGGAGACAAACAAGAAAAATGATGCGAAGAAGATGCTTCACCATCGCACGGGGTCAGGTGGCTACCTCAAAGCCCGGCCTAAGTGGGCAAAGGCTGAGACTCATCTGCTTGATAAAGGGATCGAACCAGAGAAAATGAACTGGCCAGACCGTTGCCGGACTTGGTTCTTCGGGGCTGGCGGATCCTTGGACCCTGTAACAGGGAAGTGCATTTGGACGGAGGAGCAACTTGACATACCCTTGAAGAAGCTTCGGTACTATATCGATGCAGCGCAGAAAGGGACGTTCCTTCCAGACAGAGAGAATGACGAGCTCACAAAGGCCATCGGAAATCCTGAGCACCCTGGACGGACACGAGGCACGCCAGGCTCCATTCCGTGGAAGGCTGGGTTTCCGGACGCAGGCGGTTACAAAAGCCACGAGAGGAGGAAGAAAGTGCAGCAGACCGAACTGCAGGCACTGCACGCAAGGGTACAAGCGATAGAGGAACGAGAAGCAAATCGCAGGAAACGACTTGCCAAAGCTTCCCCTGAAGCTACCCCGCCATCTCAGCGGAGAAGTAGCGTGGCTTCCATCGAGCTGCTTCTGCCGGAGCTTGTCTTGACGGCTCCTGCAAGCTATCCCGTGGATGCTATCATGGAGGCTCAAAATTGCCACCTTATGACGCAATGGATTAATATGAAGGTCAAGGCGGCTGTTGGCTCTGTTTTTTCCTAATGAATCCGGCGCAACTTTTCACTGTCGGCCGATTCCAGAAGGATATGCTAAGGTGATGGTGGATGAAATAACGGAGGGATTTGAGGACCTCCCGCTTGACCACCCTACCGGAGAAGGGGAGACTCGGCTGGGTTCTTCTCTGAAGACTCCATGCCTATGGCGGAAGGAGCTCATCAACCTTCTGAACTGGACGCCTCCGCCTCCTCCTTCTCCTCCGGCGAGTCAGGCCACTCCGCCTCCTCCACCGCCTCCTCCTCCGGCGAGTGACGATCAGGGCCCTCGGCCGGCTCCTTCTTCGGCGCGTGGCGGTACTCCTCCTCCTTCTCCGCCTGCGCCTGCGCGCCCGAGCAGCCAGCCTCCTCCTTCTCCGCCTCGTCAGCAAGGGCGGAAGAGACCCGCCGCCACTCCGGCAGCTTCTCCGGCGCGTCGTAGTCCTTCTCCTCCGCCTCGTAAGCAAGTAAAGAAGACAGCCACTCCGTCTATTCGGCCGGCATCTAGCAGTACAGCCAGAGGCAGGAGGACATACAGATTCGGTCCTTCTCTGAAGACTCGAGAGAAGTTACCATACGAGAGGACCCGGGAGGAGAACGCGAAGATCGCGCGAACCGAAGTGGATGACTGGTTTCAAGGGTTGAAAGCAAAGAGACATCCACCTCCGGAGGAGAAGGTAGATCCGGTGAAAGTGAAGCGCACTCTGGCTGCACTGGCAAAACCACCCAAGTCTCCACCGAAAGGCAAGTATGAGCGCATTATTGGAAAGACATGGGCCGAAGGGGAGCGGTCGGGAAGTACAGTCAGCGATCAAAGGATGAAGGAACGACGAGCAGCTAGGAAACAAATTGCCCAGCTCGGTGAACAAGCGAAGCAATCGTGCCCCCCGCTCAAGGTGCCTAGCGACATCGTCGATCCGAGGATGGTGCCCGGTTATAGCAATCTTGAAGATTACCTGCCCGACGATGTACATTATGATCCCATGGACGTGCAGATACACAGATACGAGTACGGGAAGCCTCTCGTCAAAGATGAAAAATCTCTAACAATGATGATGCGAAGATTGCATGATTGGTTCTTGAAAATCTGCAGAGAGTCTGGGGGAGGAGTACTTTGTATGTGAGAGTTAAAAACGAGCATGACCTCGTTGGAATTGATCTATTGCCTATTCCATTTGAGGAGTTCTATCGGTTTTTCAATCAATTGGCCCTCGATAAAGCAACGGTCACCTGCTACTGTCTGTAAGTACTACTACTTCTGTCATTAAGTCTCTCTATATAGCTCAGCTCTTTCATTGCATGTATTTATAATTATCCTCACTACATTAATTATGCAGATTGAAGATCACCGAATTGAAGAAAAGACAAGTCGGTGATATTGGGTTCATTAACACATATCTCATAGATGCAACTCAGGTTAAATTTCATGCCGTAGAAATCGAGGCCAACTTGCTACGATCATTCAAAATAAATGAACACAAAGATATAATACTCTTTCCTTACAACTTCAAGTGAGTGTTACTGTCTTGTGCATATTCGGTTTCCCTTATATATTAGTCCAGGTTATAGTATTGTAATTGATGAGTTATGCATGCGTGCGTAGGTACCATTATATTCTCCTAGAGATTAGGCTTGAGCAGGGAGTAGTAACTATCTTGGACTCTAAACGAAAAGATCCCCATAAGTATGCGGACATGACTGAAATACTCCAGAAGTAAGTTAAGTCGATCATTATCCACCATATCAGCAACTTTGTTCATTTCTGATATCAAGTAATTGTTTTCTTTGTCCGGCAGGGTTTGGAGAAAATTCACCAGAAAAGCTCCGGGACTGCCGAAGGAGCTGCAATTTAGACACCCGAAAGTAAGTACTATAGTAGCATGTTCCGCGCATCTCCTACTGATTAAAGCGCTAGTTTCATCAATACCATTTGGCATTCTTGCTTATCTGTTTGATTGACCTCTATTTCTTGTAAAGTAGTTGTGGCAGGAACAAGGGAATGATTTCTGTGGATACTACGTCTGCGAGTCCATCCGCCACACGACCTGTGAGCGGGGCTACTCTGACGAACAATATGAAGTGCGTAAATAACAATATTCACAATTTTATTTTATTACCATCATTTGTGTTGAGTTTCATTCATTCATATATATATGTATTGACCCCCTTCTTCAAATTAGATGTTTCGGATGCGGAATGAACTCCTAGCACCAGATCGCATGCGAGCAATTCAAGAGGAATTGGCGGCATTCTTTCTTGACCACGTGATCGCTGAAGACAGAGAATACTATGTGGACCATGCGTCCGTAATTTAGGAGATTATATTTGTAAGAGATAATTATTGTATATATGTAGCCGGTAGTGTCGGATAGATATAAGAGAACTTGTTGTTCGACCAATCTCTCGGAGAAGGAGAGGTGGTCGATATCACTTCTCTCTGTATGCATGGATGCCTATTAACCCCCCAAAACCCCCAACCCCCCCCCCCTAAAAAAACAAAAACCCGAGCCACAGAAATGCTGACGCGTGGATGCCTATTGGTTCCGGTTGATGCCACCAACCGAGACCAAAGGCCCTCCTGCCTGGGCTCAGCGCGCATGCCACGTGGAGGCCCATCTGTCCCGATTCTGGTTAGAACCGGGACTAAAGGGTCAGGGCATTAGTAACGACCCTTTAGTCCCGGTTCAAGAACCGGGACAAAAGGCCTATACAAACCGGGACAATACGCATGTTTTCTACTAGTGATATGACCATGAGCAACAATGACAATGGGGCATCTGATGACTATGGTAAAAAATTTACCATACTTTCAGTTTGTCAGTCCATCTGTTGGTGGTTGACACAGGTGCCAACAATTATGTGTGTGTTAATCTATCTTTGTTCTCTTCCTACCAGGTCATATTGCTGTATTCTAATGGGGAATGGCTCACATGTTTAGAATATCCCGAGGAGAGACGTGTTGCTGCTGCACTTTGTGCTTTCACTAGTTTTCTTATGTGTGGTGGTCTGAACATCGTAGATTATATCCGAATAATATTCCAACTACTTGGGCTGCTTTGAAAACTGTTATGCGTAATCGTTGGGTTCCACCATATTATCAACGTGAATTACTTCAAAAATTGCAGCGTTTAAGACAAGGACTCTGATACCACTTGATAGAGGCAAAGGTGTCCGGATGTTTCGATGAGATGGTGGCTATCGTTTTCTGTGGGAGTCGAACTTGACGATCCGACTACGAACGTGCGAGACGTCGCGCCTTAGTAATTGCTAAACCAACTTCCAAGGGTTATTGACCACGCCGGAGCATGATCAACCTGACCACGAGGGCCTATTTCTTGCGAGCAAACAAAGAAAAAACAAGAAACTAAGATTGCAATCTAGGTATTGCGAATATAAGAGTAAAGCTTTATTAATGAAGGTGGGGTTATGTGACGCCTTGGTCTGGTCGTTGAACACAAACGAAGTACGCGAAGTTGTAGCTATGGCGAACTTTTAATCTAAACAAAACCCAAAGTCTAAACGGTGCCCTAAGGGTTGTATATATGGAGGAAGAGGGGGGCGGGGATTTCGTGGCCCTTGGAGAAGGGGTCCGAAACCAACCCTATCTCTTGTTTCCCCACACATACGGACTCTAAAAACAGCCTATACTTATGTATTTCGAAATTACATGGTCCTGGCCCAATAATTAGGTGACACATCACCTAGAATACACTATTAGGGAAAAGTCTATACACAGAATCTTACCAGTAGCGCTGTACAAAATCAAGCGCTACTGCTACTTAGTAGCAGCGCGCGTAAATAAACCGCGCTACTGCTATGACTTTAGCAGTAGCGCGTACTAGCGAAAAGCGCTGCTGTTATGTTTGAACTGGGCGCACATGGCTAGCCCGACCTAGCAGTAGCGCGTATAATGGCCCAGCACTACTGCTAATCTCCTTAGCTGTAGCGCGCTTACGTGTAAGGCACTACTGCTAATGGAAATAAAATAAAGTGAAAAACAAGTAGAAAAGTAAATGAAAATGAAAGAAATAGAAAAAGGAGAAAGGGAAAAAATAAAATGTAAAGAAAAATAAAAGAAAAAAGGGAAAAAGAAGAAAAGAATAGCAGTAGCGGGTTTCAGGAAATGCGCTATAGTTAACTTAGCTATAGCGCGTTTCCGGAAATGCGCTACCGTTACGTTTCACTTAAACAGCGGTTTCCCCCCACCCCGCACCCCTGCCACCAATTCTTCCCCAAATTCCTCGCCCTCGCCGCCGTCTCCCAAATTCGCCGTCGCCCCACTTCGCCGCCGTCTCCTCACCGCCGCCGCCCGAGGCCGCCCTCAGCCTCACCTCCGCCACCCGAGGCTGCACTCAGCCTCACCGCCGCCGCCCGAGGCCGCCCTCCACGTCACCGTCGGCGCCCTCCACCTCACCGCCGCCCGAGCCCGCCCAGGACCGTCGTTGCCCGTGCCCGAGCCCGCCCTCTTCGCCCCTGCCTCCGTCACCGAGCACCTCCCCGCCACCGTCTCTCCCCTCTCTGTAACTCCCCCACCCACCCCCCCCCCCCCCACTCATCTCTCTCTGTATTTTAGAGAAACAATTAGATGTTTTTCAGTTAGGGCACTAGAGTTTTGCTAGGTTAATTAGGTTAGTAGTGCTGCTAGTAGTAGTGGTACAGTAGGTTAATTAGGTGATGTTAAATGAATAACTTAAATGAATGAAATTAGTAGTTAACTAATTTTTTTTCCTTTCATCATTATAGAGCTCTAAAGTTAACTGAATTTTGTTCTATTAGTAGTTAAATGAATTTTCTTCTACACTTTGTTTTTGAATTAGCTTGCGAAATTTGGACATGTGGTTGCTCGTGTATATTTGGACACTGTTTTCAGGGAATGATGCTTAGTGGCCTATGTTTTGCTGGAATGTTGATTCATTTCTTTTCCGGCAAATTTCAGGTTCTTGATTTGTCCACTTTTTAGCAAAGCTCATGCCGAAATTTTCCGCGAATTTCGGCATGACTTGTGCTACAAACTAGGACATATCGAGTGCCCGTGATTTGCCGCACCAGGAAGGAGTCAACATTCCTGCAAAACAATAGGCCTTTTTATGTCATTATTCATTTTATTAGGTCTAGAATTAATTGACTATATTTAATCATAGGAAACATGGCTAGCAACGATGAAGGACAAGGTTCTGGTGATTGCGATGACGCCTACCGGGCGGCAGACGAATTTTTTAGCCTTACCGACGATCAACCGATGTTATTGCTGGGCCCACCGGTGGCATCGGGGACCGAGACTGACACGCAGACCGGTGCTGAGACTGAGACCAGCGCTCAGACTCAGACCGGCATCGAGACCGGCGCTGAGACTGAGACCGGCGCTGCCTCGGGGAGCGGAGCCGGTGTAGAACCGAAAGCAAAGAGGCAACGGGTTCCTAACAAACTCAGGACTACTAGAGTGGTGGTCACGGAGGTGGACGGCGGCAATTTTGAGCCAACGGCGCCCGAGGAAGCGCGTCGATGCTACGACAATCAAATAGGCTGCATCGTACGGACAACCGCCACCATCAACGATGAGAAACTACAGAAGATAGAAAATATGAGGAGCTCCCTCCTAAAGAAGTTTCACCAGATATTCTTGTTCCCAGGCCGGAATGAGAAGGATTATAAAGATCCAGATGAGGACCCGGCAATGAACAAGATAAACAAACACGACATGACCAAGTTTAGCGACGCGTTGGCCGCCTGGAAAAATCGAGTGAAAGCAAGGATCATCGACAAGAAGGAACCCTACTCCGAGATTGTAAAGGATAATCCGACAATCACGGAAGAGCAGTTTCAAATATTCAAGGAGGCTTGCGAGGCCGAAGATGCCAAAAAAAAGTCTAAGTACATGAAGGGGCTTCAAGAGAGGAACTTTGGGAGCCACCACCTCGGAAGCCGTGGTTACGGCGAAAAGAGGTCCAAATGGGCCAAGGAGGACGCGGAAGCCGCGAGTCTGGGCATCCTAGACCCCTTGGCGGAGTTCACCGTCCCGCAGGAACGTGACGTCCTCAGGGCCCGGCACCGTTGGGACCCAATGAAAAAGGTTTACGAGACAACACTGGTCATTACGGAGTTCATGAGACTGCTGGTAATTTTAGTTTCTGATCAATTTGACTGCACACATTAGTCATATTTGTAAACGATCGTTGTGCCTTTTGCAGAGAGAGCAGCACAGGATTGCGGACGAAAGCGACTCGCCATCTGAGGCATTGGCGAGGCCCAAGTGGGACACTCCATTCAACAGGGCGTTGAACATATTGAAACAACAACCGGTGGATACTCGACAGTCGTATGGACGCGTGCACGGTGTCGGAGACGGCGCCACGTGGAAGAAGTACTACCGTGAGACCACGGAGGAGAGAAAGGAAAGACGGAGGTTAAATGAAGAAAACATCGACAAGAGGGTTGAGATAGCAGTTGAGAAGAAATCAACTGAGATAGTCGCAACAGCGGTAGCTGCCGCAAAACAGGTGGCTGTAGATATTTCTACTACCTTGGTTCCGGCCGTTTTCAATTGGACCAGGCAAAATCCAGAAAAAGATGCAGCAGACTTTCCCCTTGCTGACTTCTTGGCGGGGAGCAGCTCGACTAGCGTTGCACCAGCACCTGCAGCGGCACCTGCACCCGCACCGGACGTGCTAGGGGGTGCTTCGTCTTTGGCTGAGCTCGACGCCCTCACGGTATCTGTCACACCGGCCCCCTTCAATATAAATGTATAATCTCCCGTTTTAATTGCCTTTCGGATGTCTCACGTCGCAGACTTTTCTTTGCAGGCCGACGAAACCCCGTGCACCATATTGTACACCATCGGCGACCAGAAGGTGGACGTGGGGAAGGCGACGATAATGGAGCCGAAGGAACCATTGTTCCACAGCCGGACGATCCCCCCGAACGTCTTCAAGGTTTCCGTGGCCAGTGTCAAACCAGGCCACGAGAATTTGCCTCCTCCAGTACTACTGGGGGATGACGACGAGACACCGCGGCGGCTTGGTGATTGTTGCAATGTTGGGTGGGTCCTGTTGTGGCCAAAGAGTCTGCTTCGTCTGGAGGCGGCTGGGAGCACACCCACGAGCACGTAGCCTCAGCAAGGTATGAACATCAACACCCCACCTACCCAATTAGCGTCAAGTGTCGGGTTGGGTGATAGCGGACGGGGTAAAGAGGAGGCTCCATTAGTCGCTGATGACGTCGCCATGGATGAGGATGAGGACGACGATGGCTCTGCTGAACAGTATGTCTATACTGGCGCCTCCTCGGGGTTTGAGCGTCATGAGTCGGTGCCTGAATTGCCGTCTCAACATATTATGGACGACCTTCCGGTAGTAAAGAAGTTTAGGAAGATAGCGAGGAAAGGCAAAAAAGCTGTTTCTATGATCCAGCCACCTCAGCAGCCTCGGCTTCAGGACCGTATAGATATCCCCGATGCGGATAAATGGCATATCCCCGGTCAACCAATCCTACCTACAACAGCGCTACGGGCCAGATTCGGCGATCTAAAGAGACTTCATGACGATGTGCTGCGGGTAGAGAAAGACCTCATCCCCTTGAAAGATCCAGGATACCCACTCTACGTGGTTAACGTTCCGCAGCAAATGTCGTACGTCGACAGCTTCCCGCAAATAAGTTCTTCCTCCGATTCGATTACATATTCGAAATGTTTCACGTGAAGAAGCTGGATTTTACGTTTGTCCGCCTTTATGCCTTGCACATGAACTACATCATCGGGGTTGAGCAGATATCTCATATCTGTGTCGCTGACCCGTACTACATGCACGAGGGCTTCTTGGGAGTCTGTACAAAGCACCGTGAATACGCGAGGGATTACATCGTCAGTTTCATGCTCGCCAATAAGGACAAGGGGGCGATTCTCATGACTTATCATCCCGTGTAAGTCATCCGCGCTGCTATCCTTCCTTCGATTTCAATCATTCATTTGCACGGTGGAGGCTAATTAATTTGAGGACTTATTTTGCGCAGCGGCGTGCGCGCCGTCCTTATCATCCTCTACCCCCGATTCTCCCACGCTCTTTACTTGGACTCGTCGAAGAACATTCACAAAAAGGATTACACCCACATCAAGGATGTTCTCGAGAGTGCTATGTATCACTACCAATCACTGGGTGGAGAGGTCAGGGATAAGAAGATGAGGGGCGGCAGGGTCGCCCTCGGCCATAAGACCGACTTCTGCTGCATCCAGCAACCGAACGATTCTCTTAATGATGGATTCTATGTCCTACACCACATGCTGGAGTACAGAAGAGATCACCAGAACCTTCGCATGGCACCTTCTTCCGGCGATGCCCATATTTTGCAATGGGCAAAGGACATAGGAGATATCGAGGATCATCGACTTCGAGCTGAGTTCTATAACATCCAGCGCGAACTTGCCCAAATCATCATGAAGGAGGTCGTCGGAAAAACAGGGATGTTCTACGGAGAAGGACAAATGTCGCGGGAGGACGTCCGAACATGGATAGCCTCTCAGCGTCTCGACGTGAAGCCTTTCACTAGGCTCGGGGACTATCTCCCAGACTTGGATGGATGGAACGACATGTTGGAGTGACTATCGTTATATGACAATGTGTCCGTTTAGTCCATACTTTCTGTATGACAAAACTTTGAGTTATGCACGGTGAAACTTTATTTGTGATGTAATTAAACCGTCCTTCTCCTCGACTAGCGAAAATCACTCTAGTTAGGGCATTTTGGGGTACGATGAACTTTGTTATTTATGCTTATGATATG
Source organism: Aegilops umbellulata (assembly GCA_032464435.1). Lineage (NCBI taxonomy): Eukaryota > Viridiplantae > Streptophyta > Magnoliopsida > Poales > Poaceae > Aegilops > Aegilops umbellulata. Next base: position 563,765,988 of record CP136060.1, read on the forward strand.
TTGTTTCTATTTTTGCCAAGTCTGTCTCTTTTTGTTGCTCAACTATATATGTTGCATATCATCGACTCATGTGATGATGCAGGTGCATAGATCATAGATGGCGAAGAAGTCCTACGCCAGGAGTATATATACGACAAGTGGCCGGAGTGTCAGGCCCAGGTGTACCGGTTTCCGGTTTCCGAGCGACAGGCAGTAGTTAGTTTAGAGGTTCACGCTAATGCGAGAGAGGGATACGAACTCATGTTCTCAAAGTGATAGCTCTTCTCGCGTATATCATTGTTTAGATGGATGACGATGTATTTGCATGTCATTCGAGACTTGTATCGCTATTTTCGAGATGATGACGAGAGACCACTTTGTGTTGGATGATGATTATGATGATGACATGATTTGATGAGACTAATTGTATGTATATGCTATGATTACATTTGTATGTGTATGATATGCTAAAGATTATTGTATAAAGCCTATTCAAATACAAAACAAATACAAAACAAATATGCAGGAAAAAAACTAATAAATAAACTAGTAGTAGCGAGGGGGGAAATTTAGCAGTAGCGCCGCATTATCAGTAGCGCTTCCCAGCAAACATCGCTGCAGATAATATCAGCGGCGCCCTTTCCCAAAGAGCGCTACAGCTATTCATGTATAGCAGTAGCGTGGGACAACAGGCGCTACTGCTATACGTTAGCTGTAGCGCCTTATTAGTAGCGCCGGTGCCCGCGCTACTGAGAGGCCCAAAACCCTCGCAACTGCTAGGCTTTTCCCTAGTAGTGATATCCTATGGACGAACATTATGAAGTGGCATCTTGTATATTTTGTCCAAGGCTTTATACACTCATTATGGCGGCTTTAAAGTCCTGAAATCATCACTTGTAACTCCGTTCTTGTTCCCCCCGCGCATGCCATCATCTCCATGCTTGGTCTTGCTCCAGTGTTCATCCCTCTTATCCATGACAGGCCCTTCATTTGTAAGCAAAACAAATGTATCCAATTTAGGCAGCATCATATTCTCATGAACATTGGAATCATTACCAAGGAACGAAAGTACCTGATAATTTAATTGGCATGCGCGAGCTCTAGTAATTGGTCCAGTATGTATAGCAGCAGGGGCTGTGGGTGTAACAATGGTATGAATGTCCTCATCAACCAACCCTATCTATTGTTTCCCCACACATATGGACTCTAAAAACAGCCTATACTTATGTATTTCGAAATTACATGGGTCTGGCCCAATAATAAGGTGACGCAGCACCTAGAATAGCCTATGGACGAATATTATGAAGTGGCATCTTGTATATTTCGTCCAAGGCTTCATGAACACATTATGGTGGCTTTAATGTCCTGAAATCATCACTTGTAACTCCGTTCTTGTTCCCCTCGCGCATGCCATCATCTCCATGCTTGGTCTTGCTCCAGTGTTCATCCCTCTTATCCATGACAGGCCCTTCATTTGTAAGCAAAACAAATGTATCCAATTTAGGCAGCATCATATTCTCATGAACATTGGAATCATTACCAAGGAACGAAAGTACCTGATAATTTAATTGGCGTGCGCGAGCTCTAGTAATTGGTCCAGTATGTATAGCAGCAGGGGCTGTGGGTGTAACAATGGTATTGATGTCCTCATCATTCTCCCCTTCTTGAAATGAAGTCGTCCTCGACGGAAGCTCATCTTCCTCACCCAAATAAGTCTTCAAATCTGCAATGTTAAAAGTGGGACTAACCCCAAAATCTGCAGGCAGCTCAAGTTTATATGCATTATCATTTATTTTCTCTAACACCTTAAAAGGACCACACCTTAAAAGGACCATACCGTATCAAAGCTAATGCCACGTGCTGATGGTCCTTTTAAGGTGTTAGAGAAAATAAATGATAATGCATATAAACTTGAGCTGCCTGAGATTGCTAAAATTAATTTCTCTGATCAGTTTTGTTGCCGGACATTGTCACTCACACCCCATGAAAAGTGAAACATAACGGAAGAATATGCATGTGTTTAAGTATTAACCAGGCCACCACCCCTACCCGAAGCGTTATATTTTTTTCTCGACCTATCTTCACATGTATAAATAACACTTTCCCTATATATAGAAACCAGATCTCTATCATGAATACAGATCATTGAGGAACACCATGTGTGACTTGTTTTATACTGTGAAGGAGATTTTGGAGCAGAACATGGTCAAAATAGAGGAGGATTTTTTTTGCAGTTCTACGGAACGACACGAGCAATCTGTGCAAGTTTATAATTAGATATACTAACTTAATTTGATTGTTTCAAGTGTTATAACTATCACTACCAATATGCTATGTGCATTTAGCAACTCAATTGCAACTAGCCTCCTATGTGCACTAGAGTACTATGTAATTATCTCAGAAAGGAAAAGGCAATGTATTAATTTTTTTTATTTTCTTTTTCTGTGAAAAAGTATAACAAAGTTTACTTCTGTTACTGGAAATTGAGGGTTGCCCTTGGAAAAGAAAACACAAGGATTGCTGAAAATTCAATCATTTTTCTTGATCTTAATACTAGACATCACAAAATCAGGCCATATGGGAGTGAAATTGACCCCATCTTCACGTGAACACGCATAAAGCCACATCCATGTTTAACACTGACATCTGGATTCTATGTCTACCATTATCTTTTGTGTTTTCACGAAACCTTTTGTTATAAGAAAATGTCCAGATGCTAGAGAGTATTTTTTTTTGACAAAGGAAATATATTAATATCACGAAGATACCAATTACACCCGGCCTCTGTACCAACAGATGTCCAAAGGAATCAAGGATACACACATCCTAAAAAAGAAAATAAAAAAAAAACAGAAGAAAAAAGACCCCGCCACGGTGATCAATCACTGGCATCAGCAGCACTCTAACCACCACCGAAGATAACACCCAGATTACAAAAGAGGTTCTTCAAAAGCAATGCCTCCAATAAGGACACATGCACAAGCATTGTCGTTGCCCAATCAAATATCTTTGGTTTTCATCCTGGAAAAAGTCTAAGGCCTAGGGAAATAAATAAATAAAATTTTGGTGTCAAGAACATGTAGTATGAGTCGCACCCATTGCTAAAGTGTCGTAGTCCCATCTATGGTTGTGCCTTGGAGGAAAAAGTGGTATGTTTCACAATCATTATGTCAAGCTACATCTCTAGCATATCTGGCACCCGAACACAGGTTACAATGTGCAAGAGATTGCTCGGTGCCTATGAGCAACCTGCATGAATAGACTATGAAGGAGCATACGGTATGGTTTTGTGGGAGGCAAAGGGAATGTTTTCTTTATCTTGATACTAGTTTGTTTCCAGTAGTGACCGAATGAAGCATTTTGTTTTAGTACTCTTGTTTCCATTACCAAAGGCCACATTTTCGATCTCTCTGCATTGCACAATGATGCTTGTTTATGTTTCCAAGCTCGAATATCACTTAACAACAATTAGAGCAAGCAGAGGGACTCGATCTGGTGACTTCTTGGTCGCATGACACTAGTTTTCCACCATGCTAAGCGATGTGCTTTATCTCCATAGGTGTCGGAACGTTATCACTGGTAGAAAAAGAGGCTTCCGTCCAGCCCCATTAGTCGCGAAACTGTAGGAACCGCGACTAATGAAGTCTTTAGTCGCGGTTCGGCAGACGAACCGCGACCAAAGGCCTGGGCCCAGGGCGCTCGGTGGCCAGCTGGTGCACGTGAGGGGCTTTAGTCGCGGTTGGCCAGGCCAACCGCGACTAAAGGTGCCCAAAGGCCTTTAGTCGCGGTTGGCCAGGCCATCCGCGACTAAATCTCCTCCCCTATATATACCAGTTCAGCACACTCACTTAGCCATTTGGTGCCACTTCTCTTCACAAGCTTCACAAGGGGGTGTAGGTTTGCTTTTGGTTCCTCTTATGCACACAAGGTGTTTGATGAAATGCCCCAAGAGCGTGAAACAAACATGATATGAAGTGTTGGAGCCACACTTGAGGTTCCTCATTTATTTTTTCCTCCTCGATCGCGGTTAGCAACTTGAACCTTTCATGCATGTGTGTCATTGATAAAATATGCATGTGTGTTGTTCATTGTTTAATTTCTATTGTTTATAGCTAGTTAGTTTAACAAATGCATGATGGTTAATTATATATTTTATATTATAATAATGCAGATGAATCGGCAATGGATGTACGGTAACCGACTCTCCCGCGAGTTCACTACGGGTTTGAAAGATTTCCTCGTAGTGGCTAATGCGAACAAGCAAAAGGGTTTTGTTATCTGTCCATGTGTTGACTGTAAGAATCAGAAGGGTTACTCTTCCTCAAGAGAAGTTCACCTGCACCTGCTTCGGCACGGTTTCATGCCAAGCTATAATTGTTGGACCAAGCATGGAGAAAGAGGGGTTATAATGGAAGAAGATGAAGAAGGGGATGATTTCATCGATGAAAGCTATCTTGCTCATTTCGGTGATACTTTCATGGAGGATGCTGAAGGTGAAGGGGAAGGTGAAGGGGAAGGTGAAGGTGAAGAAGAGGCACGTGATGAGACCGTTGACGATCTTGGTCGGACCATTGCTGATGCACGGAGACGCTGCGAAACTGAAAAGGAGAGGGAGAATTTGGATCGCATGTTAGAGGATCACAGAAAGTCGTTGTACCCCGGATGCGATGATGGTCTGAAAAAGCTGGGCTGCACACTGGATTTGCTGAAATGGAAGGCACAGGCAGGTGTAGCTGACTCGGCATTTGAAAACTTGCTGAAAATGTTGAAGAATATGTTTCCAAAGAATAACGAGTTGCCCGCCAGTACGTACGAAGCAAAGAAGGTTGTCTGCCCTCTAGGTTTAGAGGTTCTGAAGATACATGCATGCATCAACGACTGCATCCTCTACCGCGGTGAATACGAGAATTTGAATGAATGCCCGGTACGCACTGCATTGCGTTATAAGATCAGAGGCGATGACCCTGGTGACGATGTTGAGGGCGAGAAACCCAGGAAGAGGGTTCCCGCCAAGGTGATGTGGTATGCTCCTATAATACCACGGTTGAAACGTCTGTTCAGGAACAAAGGGCATGCCAAGTTGTTGCGATGGCACAAAGAGGACCGTAAGTCGGACGGGGAGTTGAGACACACCGCAGATGGAACGCAATGGAGAAAGATCGACAGAGAGTTCAAAGATTTTGCAGCTGACGCAAGGAACATAAGATTTGGTCTAAGTACAGATGGCATGAATCCTTTTGGCGAGCAGAGCTCCAGCCATAGCACCTGGCCCGTGACTCTATGCATCTACAACCTTCCTCCTTGGTTGTGCATGAAGCGGAAGTTCATTATGATTCCAGTGCTCATCCAAGGTCCGAAGCAACCCGGCAACGACATCGATGTGTACCTAAGGCCATTAGTTGATGAACTTTTACAGCTGTGGGGCAGACCTGGTGTCCGTGTGTGGGATGAGCACAAAGAAGAGGAATTTGACCTACGAGCGTTGCTTTTCGTAACCATCAACGATTGGCCTGCTCTTAGTAACCTTTCGGGACTGTCAAATAAAGGATACAATGCATACACGCACTGCTTACATGAGACTGAAAGTGTACATTTGCCAAATTGTAAGAAGAACGTGTACCTTGGGCATCGTCGATTTCTTCCGAAAATTCATCCAGTAAGAAAGAAAGGCAAGCATTACAATGGCAAGGCAGATCATCGGCCGAAGCCTGCAGAACGCACTGGTGCTGAGGTATTTGATATGGTCAAGGATTTGAAAGTCATCTTTGGAAAGGGTCCTGGCGGACAATCAGTTCCGAAGGAAACTGACGGGCACGCAGCCATGTGGAAGAAGAAATCTATATTCTGGGAGCTAGAATATTGGAAAGTCCTAGAAGTCCGCTCTGCAATCGACGTGATGCACGTTACAAAGAATATTTGCGTGAACCTCCTAAGCTTCTTGGGCGTGTATGGGAAGACAAATGATACAAAGGAAGCACGGCAGGACCAGCAACGTTTGAAAGACCCTGATGACCGGCATCCGGAATGGTTTCAAGGTCGTGCCAGCTACGCTCTGACCAAAGAAGAGAAGGTCATCTTTTTTGAATGCCTGAGCAGTATGAAGGTCCCGTCTGGATTCTCGTCCAATATAAAGGGAATAATAAACATGGCGGAGAAAAAGTTCCAAAACCTGAAGTCTCACGACTGCCACGTGATTATGACGCAATTGCTTCCGATTGCTTTGAGGGGGCTCCTGCCGGAAAATGTTCGAGTAGCCATTGTGAAGCTATGTGCATTCCTCAATGCAATCTCTCAGAAGGTAATCAATCCAGAAGTTCTACCACGGTTACAGAACGATGTGATCCAATGTCTTGTCAGTTTCGAGTTGGTGTTCCCGCCATCCTTCTTCAATATTATGACGCACCTCCTGGTTCACCTAGTCGAAGAGATTTTCATTCTCGGTCCTGTATTTCTACACAATATGTTCCCCTTCGAGAGGTTCATGGGAGTATTAAAGAAATATGTTCGTAACCGTGCTAGGCCAGAAGGAAGCATCGCCAAGGGCTATGGAAATGAGGAGGTAATTGAGTTTTGTGTTGACTTTGTTCCTGACCTTAAGCCGATTAGTCTTCCTCGATCGCGGCACGAGGGGAGACTAAGTGGAAAAGGCACGATCGGAAGGAAATCAACGATATGTATGGACGGCCATTCTCTGACTGAAGCACACCACACTGTACTGACCAATTCCAGCTTGGTGGCTCCGCACTTTGAGAAACACAAGAATATTTTACGCTCGGACAACCCGGGGAAGCCTGAATCCTGGATTAGGAAGGCCCACATGGAGACTTTCGGCAGTTGGTTGAGAAAACATTTAATGAATGACAATGATGTTGTAGATCAGCTGTACATGTTGGCCAAGACACCATCTTCGACTATAACGACTTTCCAAGGGTACGAGATAAATGGGAATACATTTTACACGATCGCCCAAGATAAAAAGAGCACCAACCAAAACAGTGGTGTCCGCTTTGATGCAGCAACCGAGAATGGGCAAAAGGTCACATATTATGGTTACATAGAGGAGATATGGGAACTTGACTATGGACCCTCCTTTAAGGTCCCTTTGTTCCGGTGCAAATGGTTCAAGCTAACAGGAGGTGGGGTAAAGGTGGACCAGCAATACGGAATGACAATGGTGGATTTCAACAATCTTGGTTACCTTGACGAACCATTCGTCCTAGCGAAAGATGTCGCTCAGGTTTTCTATGTGAAGGACATGAGTAGCAAACCGAGGAAACGGAAAGATAAGAAAACGATCAGTACATCATGCGATGATCCAAAGCGCCACATTGTTCTTTCAGGGAAAAGAAACATCGTGGGAGTGGAGGACAAGACAGACATGTCAGAAGATTATAATATATTTGCTGAAATTCCGCCCTTCAAAGTGAACACCGACCCAAGCATTAAGTTAAATGATGAGGATGCTCCATGGATACGGCACAATCATAAGAAAGCAGGGACACAAGGGAAGAAATGATGTGTAATAATTTATTGTACCAAACTTTGTTGAATGGATCATGTGAATTATATTACCCGTGATGTGTTTGGTGTCCATTTTCGAATGATTCGAGATACCGCTGATGATACATGAAATTTAGAGTGATTTAGTCATACTCCTGCCTAGGCGTATAATATGCATACTCGTAGTCTTCATAGCCGCCGCCGTTGTACTGGTAGTCGTCGCCTTCTAAGTTGACGCCGTCGTCGTCGCTGCTGTCGTCGCTGTCGTCGGGCGGCGCTCGTGGCTCGAACTGAGGGTAGCGCAGGCGGGGGATATCGCCGGCCGTGATGTAGTCCATGACGCTCTGCAGAGTCTGGCCGTACCACCATAGCCGACGGCCTGCCTCGTGGAAGTTCCCAGGAGGCAGACCGTCCTCCTCATACCTAGCGAGCGCCCTCTCACGCCGATTGATGAAGAAGGCGTCCCAAGTATGCTGGTTATCGGGATGCGAGCGGGGATTCATCCGCTGCTCCGGCGTGAGTTTTATTTTTGAATTGAATTAGTTTTATTTTTCTTAATTTTTTGATATATTATTTGTATTTTTAGAATTTTGAATTGAATTAGTTTTATTTTTCTGAATTTTTTGATATAATATTTGTGTTTTTAACATATTGAATTGAATTAGTTCTATTTTTCTGAACTTTTTGATATATTATTTGTATTTTTAACATATTGAATTGAATTAGTTTTATTTTTCTTAATTTTTTGATATATTATTTGTATTTTTAAGATTTTGAATTGAATTAGTTTTATTTTTCTGAATTTTTTGATATATTATTTGTATTTTTAACATTTTGAATTCAATTAGTTTTATTTTTCTTAATTTTTTGATATATTATTTGTATTTTTAGAATTTTGAATTGAATTAGTTTTATTTTTCTGAATTTTTTGATATAATATTTGTGTTTTTAACATATTGAATTGAATTAGTTTTATTTTTCTGAATTTTTTGATATATTATTTGTATTTTTAAGATTTTGAAAAAGAAAAAGTATTTTGAAAAATACTTTTAGTCGCGGTTGGCCTGGCCAACCGCGACTAAAGGTCGTTGCGCGCGGGAACGCAAAAACCCGCCAAAAAACCCTTTAGTCACGGTTGGTCTGGCCAACCGCGACTAAAGGTTACCCTTTAGTCGCGGGTCGCCTCCCCAACCGCGACTAAAGGGGGGGCTATAAATACAAGGGCCCGAACCGTCGCCTCCATTTCTCGTCTTCTCCGATTTTCTGCCGCGCCGAAGGCCTGCCGCCATCGCCCTCGCCCTCGACGCCGCCCGCCGTCGCCCTCGCCCTCGACGCCGCCCGCCATCGCCCTCGCCCTCGACGCCGCCCGCCGTCGCCCGCCGCGCTGTCATCGTCCTCTTGCGCCCCGGCCGCCCCGTCCGCCGTATGCACACCGCGCCCCGCCCCGGCCCACGCGCGCCGCCCCCTCTCGCCCACGTACGGCGCCGCCGGCCGCTATCACCGGCCTCCCTCGCCCACCGCGCGCGCGCCGCCTCGCTCGCCCGCCCTCAACGCCGCCGGCCGGCCTCGGTACTGCCGCGCGCGCACGCGCGCGCCTCTCAGAGAGCGAGATCGTGGAGAGAGAGAGGGGCGCCGCGGGCCACCAGAATTTTTTCTTTTTTTTCTTTTTTTTGTTCTTTTTAATTTTAACTAGTTAATTAGTTTAACAAAAACGGTAAAATAACTTAAAACTTGATAATTAACAAAAAAACCGTAAAATTTGATAATTAACCAAAAAAACGTATATAAAACTTGATAATTAACAACAAAAAAAGTAAAACTCCGCGGTATTTTTTTTGGGATCGAGAGGGGGCGGCGAGGGTTATACATGTGTGTTGTCCTCGCCTCCCTCTCCGTGACGCCGTCGTCTGCCGCCCCGTCTCGCGCTCTACCACGACACCCTCTCCCACCCCTTCCTCGCCCCCTCCTTTTGCCACCGCCCTTTCGCCACCGCCACCGCCACCGCCCCCCTTCTTCACTTAATTAATTTGTTTTTACTACATGTTTTCAGGACTAACATAATGGCGGACGATAGAGCTGACCCGATTATGGACAACTATGATCCGGACGGTGAAGCACATATGTTCGGCATCATAAACGGCGATATTCTATATGTGCCGACCGGACAAGAAGAAGATGATATCTCTTCATATCTGAACCTTGACGGTGAAGATGAAGGGCGCCGTCAGCAAGATGATGCCGAACAAACGTCGATAAACGACGACCTTCAAATGGAAGTAGCAACCACCTCCGGCGCCGAGGTATATATATACATTGAGCCTCTGGTGATACAAACTAACTGATTTGAATAAATATGTGTGTACTAACGCGCGCGACTCTCTTTCTTATTTTAGCCCTCGGCCGGATCGTCGAAACAATCGAGTACGTCGTCAAAGCGTGGCGCAACCAAGACGATGAAATAAGGAGAAACATGCACCATCGAGGTTGTCGACGGTGCAACCGGCAGGCCGCTGGAGCCCCGCAAGAACGCCACCAAGTTTGTCAGCCAATGCGGAGCCGTTGTTAGAGACAACGTCTCGATCACCGTCCAGGAGTGGAATAAGCCAAAGAAGGCACGAATTGCTGGTTTCACTTTTATCGATAAGAGAACAAAAAAAGATTGCTTCAAGAAGCTTATGGAACATTTCGTTCTACCTCCGGAATACAACAAATTCGATGAGGAGGGTAACAAGATTGAGGAAAACAAGGAGAGGAGGAGGCTAGTCAAACAGTTCGCTCTTCATAAGATGGCCGACGCATTCCGGAAATTCAAGCAAAATCTAGCCCATGACTTTGTCAAGCAGAACAAGACTCCGGATTTCAAAGTACAATATGAGAAACTGAAACATGATTGGCCAGAATTTGTGAAGCAAAAGAAATCGGAGCAGTTCATTCAAATATCGAAAAAAAATAAGGAAAATGCGGCTAAGAAGGAGTACAATGATATTATGGGGCCAGGAGGGTATCGCCTTTGGCAGCCTAGGTTGGAGAAGATGGAGAACGAGCTGAGGGCGCGAGGAATCCGTCCAGGTACGGAGGGATGGGACCCAAGGGCCAAAAGCTGGTGGTACGGGCATGGGGGAACGCTGAACCCGGAGACAGGGGAGTGTGTTTACCAGGGCAAAATAATTAAACCCACCCAAGCCCTTATTGACGCAATGAGGGATGCTCAAGAGGGGAAGATCAAGTTCAACAGAGAGAACGACGCACTGACAAAAGCCCTCGGGAATCCTGAACACGGAGGACGTGTACGAGGCATGGGGCACATTCCGTGGAAAATAGGGTTCCCCCAGAACGATGACCCGTACGGTTACAGAAGCCGTAAGAGAAAGATGGATCGGGAAGCAGATGTTGTGGCGCGGTTGGCATCGGAAATGGATGTGATGAAGAAAACCGTGAGTGTACTAGTAGCCGAAAGAGATGCAGCTCGGGCGCAGCATGAAGATCATCCAGCGGATCTCGGAAGCCAGCAGCGGAGAAGCAGCGTGGCTTCCACGGAGGCCCCACCGGCTGGTGCAGATGCACCGACGATCGAAATTACTGCATCGGAGCCTCTGGTGGTCGAAATTACTGCACCGGAGCCTCCTCGCTACCCCGTGGACGATATAAAGGAGATGAAAGAATGTCATCTGTATTATCCTATCGGGAACATGTCCATGAAGGTAGCCATCGGCAGTGCTTTACCATGTTTACCTGGAGCACTCCACCACAACAACCCCATTCAAGATGGCTATGCTCGTGTCACGGTGGAGGACATAGTCCAAGGGTTTGAGGACCTGGAGATTGACATTGCTACACCTGAAGGGGAGAAAAGACTTGGAGATGTCAAGCGCCATTTCATTCTATGGCAAAAGAAGTTTATCAAGTTTTCAGGCGAGGCGCCAAGGACAACAAGTCCACCCCCCTACGGTGGTGGTGGTGGCGGTGGCGGTGGTGGTGGTGGTGGTGGTGGTGGCGGTTCACCTACACCTCCGTCACGTCAGCCGACGCCTCCCAGTCCACAACGTCCGGCGGGTGATCAGACGCCGCCCCCCAGTCCTCGTCCGGCGGGTGATCAGACGCCGCCCCCCAATCCACCTCCGGCAAAGAAGCAGAAGCAGTCCTGGATTATTAACCCGGACCCTTATGTACCTAAGACCACAAAGGTACCGGAGCCATCACTGAAGCCTCTCCCCACAAGGCCTTGGGAACGTAGTGCCGAGGAAACTGCCGCGGCCGCGGCTGCTGATCATGAGAAATGGAAGGCGGACTGCAAGAAGAAAAGAGAGCCCGAGCCCAAGCCAGTATTTTCTGATGAGCAAAAGAAGTGGGCTAAGTCATTTCTGAGCACACCGTCCCAAGCCGCGAAGAATCTGCCTGACGACTATGCACGTGAACTTCGTAGGCAGGCACTCATGTTGAAGGAGAAGAAAGAGCGGACGGAGAACCAGGAGAACAAAGCCTTGGAGGAGGCCGAGAAAACGAAATTAGAAAGTAAAAAAAGCGGGAAACGAGTTGCCCAGCTCGGGGAACAAAGTAAACAATCGATTGCCCCGCTTATAGTGAAAGCCGCCGGTCCGGATGACCCCGATATCATAGCAGCTGCGGCAGCACATGGATTGACTGTAACGAGTGCCAGAGAACAAGCGGCCAATTTAGGTATTACTCTTCGTGAACTGTTAGGCCTTGATGAGGCGCCAGTGAAGGAGGTAGTAATTACATATGTGAAGAATGGGCCTCTCGTCGAGCCTGCGCAGGAAGAGGATCTACCTCCACAAATGAAAGGTCTGCTGAAATGGTACAAGAGTTACATAAAAAATAAAAACGCCAAAGAATATATTTATGCGGAAGTTAGATATGAGCATCACTTCAAACATTACTATGTACAAATTCATCTGAGTGAATTGTTCCAGCTTTTCAATCTGCGCGAGCTCGACAAATCTATCATCAGTTGCTATGTTCTGTAAGTGATTTATTTCTACCCCATCTCGTTCATATTGCCTGCACTATATATATGTCCTAACTATATTGTTGTGTCCGCTATTATACATGCAGAATGAAGATTAAGGAATGCAGAGTAAGGAACATCCATGATGTTGGGTTCATTGACCCACACATCGTTAATGGATATGTGTTGGAGCATCACCCCGCCGACATGGAGGCAGACCTGTGGCAGTTTCTTACAAAGCAGGAACTCAAAAGTGATATTCTATTTCCTTACCATTTTGGGTGAGTGTTTCTGTCTTGAGCACATTCTCTTTTGTTTACTCCATGCATGGTATGTGGCCGGCTAATCGATGAGTTATGCATGACGTACTGTGCATGTATCGTGTCCGCAGGTTCCACTGGATTCTGCTAGTAATTAAAGTTGACACCTCAGAATGTCTTGTCCACGACTCTCTGAATATGGATCCAAAGCTTTGGGGCGGCATGAGAAGAATGCTGCAGAAGTAATTATTTTCATTCATTTGCGCTCTATAACGATCGGCCTATTTCGTTCATTTCCTAATATCAAGTAACTAATAACTCTCTTGTTCATTTAATTTTCTTTGCCTCGTAGGGTTTGGAGACGGTTCGTAGATACAAAGGTCGGTGAATTCAAAACAGAGCTAGAATTCAAAAGGTCAAAGGCTAAGAATGGTGGGGATATTCAGCCAGCGGGGACCAATCTATGTGGATACTATGTCTGTGAGATGATCCGGAGATACACCTCTGAGCGGGTTCCGAGTGATACCAATGCTCAGAGGAATAACCTCCGGATGATGCTTAGTCCAGAAGCTCGCTTCCGACCACTTCAAGAGGAACTAGCTGGATGGTTCAGCAGGGAAGTCCTCCATCCTAAAGGAGAACACCATTACGAGGACGTAGAACTTTATATGCATTAAATTATGTATGGAAACTTGTTCAAAATTGTATATGGTCATCCGATGATATTGAATATATATTGTATATTCCTCTTGAATTCTTTTTGGTTCTAATTTTAAATTTGTTTGAAATTGTACATTCATATGCATGTATGTAGTAGCGTAGAATATGTGAAACTCCTTCAAAATTAAAATAAAGCACAAAAGAAATAAAACAATACAAATTAAACAGAAAACAGGTTTAGGGGGGGGGCAGGTTTAGGGGGGGGGCTAAAACCCTAAACCTGCGGCGGCCTTTAGTCGCGGTTGGGCAGAAGAACCGCGACTAAAGGTCCTCCGCCCCGACGGCCGCCTGGCGCCCACGTGGACGGGCCTTTAGTCGCGGTTCTTAAGCAACCGCGACTAAAGGGGGGGGGGCTTTAGTCCCGCCTGTTTGGTCGCGGTTGCGCAACCGCGACTAATGGCAGTTGCAAACCGCGACCAAAGGCCCTTTTTCCACCGGTGTATTAAACATTGTTCGGACATTTATATTCAAAAACTTCAAACAAAATCGGTAGCAAAGTTTTTTGGGGGCAACCAATTTTTTTGCTAACAAGCTAGTTACCAGGAAATTTGATTAAAAAAAACTTGCAGGAGAGGTTGATGAAGCTTCCTTAATCTAAAAAAATATATGACCATTTCTAGGAGAGGATAGTGTAGCATGCATTTCTAGGATGCATATTTTTATGTAATCAGTTAGGATCCTAATCTATCATGTAATCATGTGTATGCATTGTAAACCAAGAGATGTGAATGTTTAGACACAAACCATCCAGGATGTTTTTTGACGAAAGAGACGAGCGACGTCATTTGGCACATTAGGTTTGGGACCTCCATGGCCATGGATGGAATGTACTGTGAGCGACCAAGAAAGCAACAAAGTTAAATAAACATAAGGTCTAGGTTATGCTGGTGGAGAATGTCACGATCACACTCCATTATCTGTGCATTGATTATTGGCGAGTATGTCTCTATCATGAGTTTGGATCATTAAGCTGGAAGATCTTGTATTAAATGTTGTATACAATGAATGAGCTTTTGGAGCACAAACATGGTGAAAACCTAGGAGGACTATTTGTAGTTTCAAGGAACTAGATGAGCAATCGGTTCAAGTTTGTAATTAAAGACACCAATTTAGTTTCAGTGTTGTAAGCGCTAAATTATCACTACCAAGATGTTATGTGCATTTATGAACTTAATTGCAACTGGCCTACTCCGTGCACTAGAGGATGACGGAAACATGTTCGTAGTAGTACTCACTGTTGTACATTATTTCGCACAAAAATCATTGTTTGTCTCTGTTAGTGGAAATTGGGGGTTACCCCTGCTACAAAAAATCTCAATTATTGCCGGAAATGATTTATTCAATCATTTTTCTTGATTTGAAATGCTTGACATCATAACTCATTCCATATAGTACTAAATAGAATGACAAAATCTGCATGTGCTCATACAGAAACCATGCCGCTGCCTCTGCCAAGTGCATCTAATTAAGTTCACCGCCTACCTTCAAATGTCTAAGCAACACTTTCCATCTTATATATTTAACCTACTTTAGCATGAACACGCATGGAACAAATTCCAAATTTTACACTTCCAAGTAACTTTGGCCATCTGAACATTTTCATATGAAAAATAAGTTTAACATGAACACAAAATCAGGGTGATGTCAATGAACACGTGTCGTGTGACAAGGGGGCATACGGAAAGGAACAAATACTAGGTTGTTGTTGTGTGTAACGTGTAGCGAGAACCACTTGTGTTGCTAACATTGTACTTGTCCCATCCATGCTTGGGTCTTAGGGACAAAAATGGGCTTCCAATAATCCAGATTGTTACGTGAGGCTATGTTTATTGCATATCTGGAAGACACGCACCAATTCACTGTAGCATATGAATATGCATGTCCTCTATTCTTAAGTTGTTGCAACCCCCTACTTATTTTTCTCTCCTCATGCAACCATACCACATCACGAAATCATGAATGATGTCATAACTCATAATTTGGGCACTAATCTAGCCATGAAACCATGCGACCTCGGCAATCACGCATGTCAATCATAAGTACAAAAACAATTCCCTAATTTTTGTGTGCCATAGAAGGTACATATCTTGGACGCTTGGTGAAAATATATGTTGGTCAGGTTTCATCTACTTTTAAATGGCACCCCGTTCACTTCAGTCCAATAGTTTGGTCTTGTTATACAACATGGTGTCACATGCATCATATATAGGCGTTGCTGTTTTTAAAATATAAACCAAGAGCAATCTTAAATTTGTTTTAGTATTACTAGGAAATATGCCCGAGCGTTGCAACGGGAGGAAAGTAATATCTCAGCATTCCTCATATCCCCGCAAACATCTTCCACGTCCTCTATATGAACACAACGCCCTATCTATATTGTCGCTTATCGTCCTTCCTGCCATCGTCGGCCCGCGAGATCTTGATAGTGGTGGGGTTGGTTGGTGTTGTGGCGACCACCCAACTGGTGCTTTTTTTCCTCCGGATCCGCCTCCGTCTCGGAGTTGTGGTTGCGTCCTCATTTGGTTGCTAGACGGCGACCTTCGAGACACAGTTGCTTCGACCACTCTCTCCTATACAACGATGTAACCGGATGGATTACTAATTGTAGCGCAGAAATTTTGTTTGATTTGCATAATTAGGGCATAACCAGGCATGAATGTTCTCTTCATTATCAGGATTTATTCTCTTCGACTATTTTTGCACTCACGTGCCCACAAATTTTATTAATTAGAGCAAAACCAGCACATTCTTTTTTATTAGCACATGCCCACATTTTTTTCAATTATAGGCTATAGCCAACCAACATATTGTCTTTTATTTTTTTAATAAATATGAATTGCCGAATCTTCATGTAAAAGTGAACATTTTTTGAAATGACGAACAATTTTTGTAATATTCCATCCATTAAAAAAACATGAACAAAATTTGAAATGACGTCATTTTCTGAAGACATGAACCTTTTGTGAAAATACAAACATTTTTTGAAGTTGTGACTGACTTTTTAAAATGGAACATGTTTTGAAGGTTCAGAACAATTTTACAAAACATGTTTTTAAATGCGGACATTATTTTCAGTTTGTGAAAATTTACTAAAACAAGAATATTTTTTGAATTTGGAATATTTTTAAAATGCATTTTTTAAATCCAAAACAATTTTGGAAAACACAAACATTTTTTAGAAAAAAATTGAATATGTTCTGAATTTCGAAAAAAAATCGGAACGAGAATCTTTTTTCCCACAGATTTTTTAAAACGGGAACATAATACTGTAATTCTGAACATTTTTCGAATTTTTCTTACAAATATCTTAACTTTTTTATGATTTTCTTACAAATAAAAAAAGATGGAAGGAAAAACAAAACGGGCTGACGCAGTTTTGGGCGCCCTAGGCGAAGCTCTGACTATGTGCCGCACTGTGCATCAAATAGTATTTTTGCAGCTTCATAAGCAGGCAAATAAGTGGGCTGGTTTTGCTGGGCCACAGCGTGTGCGGCCCTAGTACGAAAATCTGGATTGCTAAAACAAAAAAAAACACGGGTGCACAAAATTTTAGTACCACCTCGGATAGAACAATAAATTTCAACGGTGAACGGATGAAAAAGTGAGAGAAACGCACCTTGCTTTATTAGTAGGTAATATAGAGTATAGATATATATTTTTTTAGTTTTTTAGCACCTATTTATGCATATGTTTTATCAAGCTTCCCGCAACCCACGGGGGTGTCATCTAGTTTCTTCTATAGTAACTTAGGATCCACCCTCTCTTGTAATTTTCTATTTTGACTTATAAATGAAGATTGTTTGAATGTGTAAACACCACCCTTCACAATGTTTCACTTAGGCAAAATGGCAATCTGACTTAGCATCCGAACCTGTTTGATCTATTCCACCATGATGATTGACGCAGGTTCTGGCTCTTTGAGTAGTCCACACTGATCATCTCACCATACGGCTCCATCATGTCGATCTCATTGTCCATCTTGACATCTTGTCGCTCAGCTGCCTCATTGCACAAAGTAGGTTTTGGAGCTGAATCATGGTAAAATAGAAGAGGGTTATTCGCCGTTCGAAGAGCAAGATGAGCAATCTGTGCAAGGTCATACTTAGAGACACATACTTAATTTGAATGATCAAGTGCGAAAAATATCGCTACCAAAAAGTACGTGTATTTACCAACTTTACCGCAACTAGCCTCTTTTGTGCACTAGAAATGACAAAAACATGTTCCGATTGGTGATTATAAATCTGTAATTATCTCCTAAAGAAGAGAGTCCACTAATCGTTGTTCCTTTTTGTTTTTTGTTTTTCGTTTTATTTTGTTTATTATCTGTAGAAAAACAATGTTTGTTTTTGTTAGTGGAATTGGGGGTTGCCCTTGGTAAAGAAGACCTAAGGATTGCTACTAATGATTTTTTTTCAACCATCTAAATTATAGACATCATAACTCAGGTCATGCGGAACTGAAATAGAATAGTAAATCTGCATGTGCTCTTACGGAAACCATGCTAGCCATCTCCATACAGTGCATCTTATTAATTTTTTCACCCACCTTCACCAGTCTAGACAACACTTTCAACCTATATATATTCGGCCCCAGTTTTTGCGTGAACACAGATGAAACCACATCTTCGTGTACATATTTGCTGCACGTCAAATAAAAAATCCATCAACGTCTTACGCTTAAATAGGTTTCAAGTAAAAAAGGAGGTGATGGTGGACACAAAATCAAGATGGTTCCAGCAAACACATATGGTTAGGAGGCATCAGGAAAGAAACCAATACAGGAGTGTCTTCAGATATAGCACGAGCCGCTTGTGTTGCTACAGCTGTGGAAGTCCCATCAATGCTTGTCCCTGAGGGGAAAATTGTGTTTCGAGTGCTTCACAACCGTTATGCCTAGCTGCGGCTACAGAGTATTTGGCATCAGGATACTGTAGCATACAAAGGATGCATATTTATTCTGTAAATTATTGTGTACTCTCCATGGCTAGCCCTCTAGGTTGTATCCCTGTGCCATTGCTCCCCAAGTTCTTCTTTCAGAAGTCGGCCTGACTGATGAAAGTTCAGAACAACTATTGAATGTGAAGAAAAGGACATGACCAATTCTATGTACACATTTGTTTTACGTTTGGCAAAGATTTTTTTAACATGTTTATGAGTAGCCGTGGAAAAGAACCAGGCAAAGTTATCTTTGCCGTCAGCCCCCAGGGCTCCAGCCCACTCCTCTTTGCCTAGTGTTGCACTCGGGCAAACACTTTGCTTATGCACTAGGCAATGTTCCATAATCCATTAGGCCTTGTTCGGTTGCGTGTGGATCCGAGGGATTGAAGGGGTTTGAGGGGGATTTAAACCTCTTATAAGTCAAAATACATGACAATCCTTGCCAATCCCCTCCAATCCTCTTGGGAGGAGGATTAACCGAACAAACCCTTAGTGGTGTTATCACGAAGACCAAGTTCCAGATCGCTGGCCTGATGAACCGCCTGCTGGGTGCTGCCCAACCAAACGCACACGCTCCTATTGGTATCTCCTGCTAGGTCTGTGTCAGAGGAAGGTCTGGTCGTCTGCAGACTAGAGCGACCAACAACGCAACTGAAGATCGGGCGATTCGAGCATCGTGGACTGGAGGAGCACTGCGTCGTGACTCGGTGCATGACTTGCATCCAGCCCAATAAGGCCCAACAGGAAGACTGCATAAAAGCCCCTCGGTTTATATGAAATTAACCCGCAGTCAGATTTTAAGTGTATTCTGGATGAGATAACGTTTCGTTTTTGCATAAAAACCCCTTGCGACCACTGGCCACAACCGCCACTTATCCATTGCCGGCATCCACCGCCGGGGACGCGCCGCCGCTTGCCGCTGGCGTCCACGCTGCAGAAGCCAAGGACGGCATGATGCACGCCGCCCGAGCCCAGGAAAGGGCCGAGGCGTTAGAGAGCGCGGCGGACAGGAAGTCGCCAGTGGTGGCCTTGGCCTGCACGAGGGCGAGCTCGCAGGCGCGCTTGCGGCGGGCGAGCCTAGCCCGCAAGTCCTCCAGCTGCTTGGCGAGGCCCTTGGCCTTCACGAAGAAATTGAATTAGCACAACCAGCAGCGTCCGGAGTGACGATTTACAATTGAATCAGATGGCAGAGATGCAGATGGGGATAAGAATGAACGCAAAGAGGAGTCCCGGTCACCATCAGAGCAATGTCACGGCCGCCATCAGATGCTTCAGGCGAGCGGCACCGGCGCTCCCGCCGGCGAGGGGCGGCTTGCCCGACCGGCGGTCCACGCGCAGGTGCGCCCCACGCGAGCGAGGCGAGGGATGGCCCGGGACGGGTCGATGGCGGCACTGTCGTCATCATCCTCACATATGATGGAGGCGAGGCATAGGGTCGCGGCGCCTGTCGCAGGGGAGATGTTCGCCAACGGCCGAAGAACTCGGAGGTGACGGCGGCACGACGAAGGCCGTGGTGGTAGCAGCAGTGAGGCTCCATGCGTGCTTCCTCGGCTCATTGCCAAGGGAAAAAGAAAGGACTGAGATGCAGGGGAGGAAGAGAGGAAGAAGGAGAAAGGAGGGAGAAGGAGGTACCGCGGGGAGGCACTGGAGCACCGGTGGGGGTGGGGCGGCGTGCG
Organism: Aegilops umbellulata; assembly: GCA_032464435.1. Lineage (NCBI taxonomy): Eukaryota > Viridiplantae > Streptophyta > Magnoliopsida > Poales > Poaceae > Aegilops > Aegilops umbellulata. The sequence goes on from CP136060.1 coordinate 563,786,029, forward strand.
TGAGGGCGAAGACGAAGGAGGAGGCGGCCGAGGGGCTTGGTGGTGGCCTCGATCTGATCTGGATCGAGAGCTCTGCGGGGAGGCCTTGAAGCAGCGGCGGCCATTGAGAGGGATTGGAGTGCCGTTCCTCGCTGGACAGAGAGTATGGGAGAGAAGAGAGGAAGGGAATCGGGAGCATGGGGGAGAAGAAGAAGGCGTGGGGAGAGATGAGGAAACGAAACGTGTTGGACAGATAGACTGCGGTGCGTGTGGGTTCGGACGACACGTTTCGTTGTCTCTTTCCTTTTTTGAGCCACAGCTGGATAAGTTGTTGCAACGAACACCGGAGTGGGCTGGACACCGGAGCACTCACCAAAATCGAGATTAGCTAGATTTGATAATATAAATAACTAGGTAGATGAAAGAAAAGAGGGTCTGTCTATATCTCATATAGATGTGAAATAATATCTCACATCTAAGTAGCATCTTTTTTTATGTGGCCACTTTTGTTTGCTTGTTTGTTTTTTCCTTTTTTGTTTCTCTCGGGCATGTTTGTTTGTCTTAGCTTTTTTGGTAGGTTGTGCAGCTGCTGGGAGATGTGTTTGACTGTCACGGGGCGCACGATGGTGGATAGTGCAACGTACAAAATTCAAAAAAAAAAAGAAATGTGATCACTCACAATCGAACACAAGACCTCTCTGACAGAGGCACTCCTGTAGTTAGCCACTAGAGCTATAGCGCGTTAGTTATTTCTTCCCACCGTGAAATACTAAAGACTATTCCGCCGCAGATTGAACAATTCAAAAATTTAAACATTTCATGAACTTGTGATTTCTAATTGAGTCGAACAATTTTCAAATTTGAGATATGTTTTTGCAAAAAAGAGAACAAATTTTAAAAATTGAGAAACATTTTTAGAAAGAAGAATTTTTTTGCAAACTTTCAAATGTTTTATGTGATTTTTTTTAAAAATGCATACACTTTTCAAACAGTTTTTGAAAATTGCAAACAATTTTTTGTTTCAAACTTTTTTATAACTTGTGAACAATTTTTGAAAAATATGCATGCATTTTAGAATTTCCAAAAAAATTGACAGACACGAACAATTCTGGAAACTTGAGCAAATTTATGAATTTGGAACATTTTGTGAAACTTCTAAATTTACAAAAAAAAAGGATCAGAAAAAGAAAAAATAAAATAAAAATGACAAAAGAGATCAACTTTTGAAAAATAGTAAAACTAAAAAGAAAGGAAAACCAGTGAAGACAAAAAGAAAAAAAACATGAAGAAAAAAAGTATCCTAACTATTTGGGTCAACTCGTCTGTGGTTTGCTCGCTATCGAGGATAGGCTTGCAACTGGAATAGAAAAATGTCGGACCCCTAGTTGCGAGTTGATGGTGGACTCAGAATTGGGACTAAAAAAGGCCGAGCCCCAGTTGCGAGTCGTGTTGGACTTGCAACTATTACAAAAAACGCTGGCCCGCCGTTGCGAGCCGATGATGGACTTGCAACTGGGACAAAAAATTGTCGGGGCCTAGTTACGAGTCGAGGATGGACTTGCATCTGGGACAAAAAGGGTCTGACCTCAGTTACGAGTCGAGGATGGACTTGCAGTTGGAAGTAAAAAACCTTGGCCCAAGTTGCAAGCCGATGGTGGATTTGCAACTCTGACAAGAAAGGTTGGGTCCCAGTTGCGAGTCGAGGGTGGACTTGCAACTGGGACAAAAAAGGTCAGACCCTAGTTGTGAGTGGAGAGTAGACTTGCCACTAGGACAAAAAAGGTTGATTCCCAGTTGCGAGTCGAGGATGGACTTCCAACGGGGACAAAATAAGGCTGGACCCTAGTTGCAAGTTGAGGGTGGACTTGCAACTAGGACAAAAAAATGTCGGGGTCCAGTTACAAGTCGAGAGTGGGATTACAACTGGGGAGAAAAGGTCGGATCCCAATTGCGAGTCGAGGGTGGACTTGCAACTAGAACAAAAAAATCGTACCCTAGTTGCGAGTTGAGGGTGGACTTGCAACTAGGACAAAACAAGTCTTGTCCCAGTTACAAGTTGAGGGTGGGTTGCAACTGGAACAAAACAATATTGGGGCCCAGTTGCGAGTCGAGGGTGGACTTGCAACTAGAAGAAAAAAAGGCCGGGCCCCAGTTGCTAGTTGATGGTGGACTTGCAACTGGGACAGGAAAAGGTCGAACCTCAGTTGCGAGTCGAGCGTGGAGTTGCAACCGGACAAAAAAAGCCGGACCCGAGTTGCGAGTCAAAGGTGGACATGCAACTGGTACAAAAATAGGATGAGCCACAATTATGAGTCGAGGGTGGAATTGCGACTGAGACAAAAAAAGATTAAGCCCCAGTTGCGAGTCGAGGGTGAACTTACAACTGAGAAAAAAAGTTTGGACCGCAGTTGCGAGTCAAGGGTGGATTTGCAACTGAAATGAAAAATAAATTGGGATGAAAAATATTTTCAAATTTAGATTTTTTCACATACTTAAACTTTTTTCTAAATTTTATAAAAAATATTCACACTAATCTTATTCATGAATTTGAAAAGGGAAAAAATAAAAGATAAAATGGAAAAGGAAAAGGCAATAAAATGAACTGGCACAAAAAGAGAAGTTATATGGAGACAATAGAGCAAAAAAAAATTGATAATAAAGAAAGGAGAACGGTAGATGAAAGAGAGAGTAGTGATAGATAGTGAGAGGAGAGTCGATCAGACAACTCTTCATTTGTGAAACAAACGAATGAAAAAACAAATCTTTGCCAAGCCCCATAAACAAACAAACGAAAAAAGGGGCCGAGCCTATCCTTCTCATGACCAGACAACGTGCAACTAAGATGAAACAAATTACAGTCCTAGTTGCGAGTCAAGGCTGGACTTGCAACTGGGATGAAAAACAAAACAGATGCCTGGTTGCAAGTCAAGGGTGAGCTTGCAACTAGAAGAACTATGAGTCCAATTGCGAGTCAAAGGTGAACCTGCAACTAGGACAACTATGAAACTACAAGTTCAGTTGCGAGTCAAGGGTCGACTTGCAACTAGGATGAAACAAACTACAGTCCCAGATGTGAGTCAATGGTGGACTTGCAAATGAGATGAAAGACAAAAAACATGCCTAGTTATGGGTCAAAGGGTGGGCTTGCAACTCAGAGGGTGGACTTGCAACTCGGACAAGTACGAGACCAATTGGCGAGTCAAGGGTGGACCTGCAACTAGGACAACTACGAAACTACAAGCTCAGTTGCGAGTTAAAGGTTGACTCGCAACTGGGAGGAAACAAGCTATGAGCAAGTTGCAATCAAAAGGTAGACTTGCAACTGGGATAAAAAACAAAGCACATGCTCTAGTTGTGAGTAGAGGGTGGGCTTGCAACTTGGACAACTACGAGCCCAGTTGTGAGTCCAGAGAGACTTGAACCTGGGACAACTACAAAACTACGAGCCAGTTGTGAGTCAAGGATCGACTTGCAACTGGGATGAAACAAGCTATGGCCCAGTTGCGAGTCAAGGATCGACTTGTAACTGGGATGAAAAAACAAAATACATGCTCCAGTTGCGGGTCGAGGGTGGGCTTACAAGTCTGACAACTATGAGCCCAATTACGACTCAAGAGTGGACTTGAAAATGAGACAACTACGAAACTATGAGCCTAGTTACGAGTCAAGGGTCAACTTGCAACTAGGATGAGACAAACTACATGCCCGATTGCATGCCAATGGTGGACCTGCAACTGAGATGAAAAACAAAAACACATGCTCCAGTTGCGAGTCAAGGGTGGAGTTGCACTTGAGACAACTATGAAACTACGAGCCTAGTTGCGAGTCAATGGTCGACTTGTAACTAGGATGAAACAAACTACATGCCACTTGTATGTCAAAGATGGACCTATAACTGAATGAAAATAAAACACAGGCAAAATAACCGTGGTCAAATGTCGGTCAGTGAGAAGATGGGGGATAAGCTTCATAGTCGAGCTCCCCAAATGACAACATATATAGGCCCCTATGAAAAATAAACGCGAGAACATGACGACACAAAACAAATGGGACAAGAGGACGCGTGACAAAAAAGAACAAGCTGACACGGACGTACATGATTCAATTTGTGCGAACATTAAATTTAGATGAGCTAAATTTTATCTAGATTAGATTTAGCATATCTGAAAATGAAAAATCTAGTTACACTCCACTCTAGCTACACGGTCAAACAAAAAATAATAGAAAACAGAGAATGAAAACACACGTGTCCCTACAAAAAAAACTAAGCCCATAAAAAAACAATACACAAAACATAATAACGGTTCATTAGAAAAATGTCATATCGGCTCTCACTCCTTCACGAGGGACAAACCAAAAAAATACGACGCAAGGACGACCAGCATGACTCGGAAGTATGTGTATCTTACGTATATGAGTTAGATGAAACATTGTTAACTCCCATTTAGATAATAATTAGCAAACTAATCCGAAACGGGGCCTCTGACCGCGAGGCAAAAAAGGTCCAACAAAGGACACGCGCGCGAACCGGTTGACAAGTAGACATCAAACACATATTCGACACAGAGCACGTGAGACAAAATAACCCGCAATCAAGATTTGCATGACATTTAAAGCAAACATATGACAGAGTAAAAAACAAGTTCATGAATTTAAACGAATAAATAAAGAATAAAGGGGAAAATAAAAATGGAAATAGAAAATATAAATAAAAAACCATGAATACAAAATACTTTATAATTTAAAACAAACAATAAAATAGAAAAAGGAAAACAAAAAAGAAAATAAAATGAAAACAAACAAGAACAAATACTAGGTATCAAATAAGAGTGTAGAAAAATGAGAAGAACTAGGACTGAGTGTACACCAAGTGGTCAGCTTGGTAAGCTATCAACAAAAAATTACAAACTAGGACTGAGTGTAGCATGGACTTGTGAAAGAAATAAAAAAAAAATGGCAATCAACTTCGCAGTAGCAACGACCTTGAGTAGCATAGACTTGGAAAAACCAACAACGCCCGACCTAGCAATAGCAACCTGGACACATGCAACGCCTGAGACAACGCACCGCCGAGCGAGCGCAGCATCCAGATCATGGCCTTTTGCACGAATATTAAAGACATATAATCTAATGGCTCTAGACTTAGATGTGAGATAGCTATTTCACATCTAGATGTGAAATAGCAAACCTGAAGAAAACAACTGACTACGAGGGACACGCTTCTTTACCCATCAAATCGCTTGGCCGTGCATGCATTTTTTTCCTTCTCCGATTCTACATGCACATGATTGGTTTTGGTTCTACATTTTATTTTTTATTTTTTTGCGGGGTAAAAGGGATTGTATTACACAAGAGCCAAGAAGGTCCTCCCTACACAAGCTAGGGATATTGTCCGGGCCGGAGCGGAGCCAGACCACAGTACGGTCTTCCGTCCTTCCAAAGTTCGCCAACGCATGGCTTACATTATTCTGCTCTCGAGAAATATGAATAACATGACACTCCCTTTCACTCATAAGATGCTTCACTTCCGAGACCACCATGGCGTACTGTGAGCGGTCTTGTCCTGATGCATTGATCAGTTGCACTGCCTCTAGACTATCGCACTCGACGATAAACGGCAGCTTCCCTGTTGGGTAATTGGTGGCCGGCCAACAGGGTGTGGTATCCAGGGGTCCCGCCAAATCCGGACCGACTGCCCGTTACCGATGCGCCAGACTAAGCCTTTCTTCAGCAATTCCAACCCATGCACAATGGCCTGCCAAGTTTGCGACGCGTTGCTAGTGAAAACAGTATCTTCTAATCGTCCATTAGGGAAATACCTTGCCTTCAAGACGCGCGTACAAAGACATTCCGGGTTGACCAAAATACGCCATGCTTGCCGAGCTAACATAGCTTGGTTGAAGAGTCTGAAGTCCTTGAATCCCATACCCCCCGCCGATTTGGGCCTCAGCAGCGAGTCCCAAGATTTCCAGTGGGTTTTCCTCTTGCCTCTGTACGCGCCCCACCAGTAGCTACGAATCATCCGCCCCAAATCATCGCAGGTGCTTCTAGGAAATTTAAACAAACTCATTAGGAAGGTGGGTAGGGCCCGCGCCACCGCCTTGATAAGAACCTCACGTCCTGCTTGGGACATCAATTCCCCCCACTGTATAATTCTCTTTGTCAGTTGCTGCTGAAGATTGTGTAGTTTCCCTTTTGAAAAGCGGCCACTTGGCGTTGGAAAGCCAAGATATTTTTCTGAAAAGCTCATATTCACCACGTCCAAGTTGTGCATGACCTCCTGTTTGTTAGCTTGTGAACATTTGGGGCTGAACATTATAGAGCACTTGGCAGGATTTATGAGCTGGCCCGTAGCTCTAGCATATGTACTGAGTGCTTCTTTGACTTGGACAGCCTCCTCTCCATTAGCACGAAAGAACAATAAGGTGTCATCCGCGAACAGGAGGTGTGAGATGCCTGGAGCTTGGGCGCACACCCGGAGTGGAGTGAGGCGGTTGGCTGCAATCTCCTGTTTTAGAATAGCATCAAGACCGTCAGCAACAAAAAGGAATAGGAAAGGTGAGAGGGGGTCTCCCTGCCGTAGTCCACGAGACGGTGCGAATGAATCCGAGAGGGCTCCATTGACTTTCACACAATACCTCACCGAGGTTCTACATTTTATTTGCATATATTTGTGTTTTTTGACCTACTCATATTGACTACATAGCTCATGTCACACACGGTGGTAACATGTATACCTGGACGACCAATAAAGTAAATAAATAAATTATCTCCGGGCGCTGCTAATTTCGGTTTATATATACGAGTGCATAGTAAAATATCGGCACCAAAACATGGGCATTTACATGTCATGGCCACTGAGTTTTTAACCATTCTCAATAAGGTTGATGTTCCGAATCAGGAACAAGATGACAAGCTTGATGTCCTTGAATATGGTAATGTTAAAGGTGGTACGAAGGAACAAGGAAACCAACTTATACATCCTTTTAACCCAAACATTGATGTAAAATTACTTTTGAAGTATTGCATATACATCATTTTTATTGTCTGATGTCCGTGCAATGGTTAATATGCTGGTGTGGTATGCTTTGGCATTACTCATCGACATACTGATCTACAACTTCGTAGTGAAGTCAGGCGTAGAACATGGAGTATATAGCAATGCTCTTACTTTAATATCATTTTTCTGCAATGTAAATTGCTTCAAGGAAAAACATGATAATGTAGCATGGAAACAACACGTATGTTCTGATGCTTATGTCCAGCGTAATTACATTTATTTATAAGTAGCTACGTATGCTCGATTTATGATGCAAATTTTATATTAAAAAGCTACATATGCTCAATTTATGATGCAATTTTTTATCAATTTTTTAATAAACAACATATTCAGTATCCAAAACTCTCATGCAAAAAAGCAATTTGGATGGCAATCTCGAGTCATGGATGACAAACTGAAAAGGTCACGTGAAGCTTATCAACTAAGCAAAAGAACTAAAAATTTGACCTGGTTGCAAAAAAATACACACAAGAAAAGAAAAAAATACAAACATGAAGCCAACACAGAAGATAAAAAAGTGTGCATAGAAAAGGCAGAAAAATGCAAATATGCAACCAGAACAAAAGAACCAAGAACTGAGGCGCAACACACTAAGCAAAGGTTGAACTGTGATGGAGAAATCCTACATATATCGCGATAGCACAGGAAGTTATACATCTATGCGACAAGGACTTCGTAGTGAGCACACACACAACATGCTCGAACACTAGGCGAATTATATGACATTTTTACCGTGCGATATCAGTAACTCGACATAAGAGTTGTGTGTATGATTTTTTAATCAGCAATACGATGGTTAATTTACTGGTGAGATATGTGTTGTCACTATATATTACCGGTCTAATCTACAATGTCACATTGAAGTCATACAGTCATACAAAAAACATCATGTGTGCTCTTACTTCGAAAATCCTTTTAATTAGTAAATGAACTCTTGAAGAATGTGCTTCAAAGTAGTAAAAAATTGCACTCGGTGTAAGTCCTCTGTGCACCATCCTCTCTTCAACCATTGCCCATCCATCCCGTAGCAACGCACGGGCATTTTTTTTAGTATACCTAAAAAACGCTCGAAATCAAGGTAGGGGTAGCGCCTCACCTCGCTCTACCTACAGCTCCAACCCTACTGAATATGAAGAAAAAGACATGACCAACTCTGAATGTTATCAGAAGATGAAGTCATGCGGCGATGCAATTGTGAGGATCGGCATGCCCCATGGCGACGGGATGTGACGGGATGCATGCTATCTCTCTGGGCATGACCCCCATCACGTCCATAACCACTGAACACTCGATGGTTTTTTAGTTGCACCCGCTGAACTTAGCTGGCCATGAGCAGAACAGTGCCGTGCGCCCCTGGAGTTATGTTATACACCGCAAGAATCTAACAAATCTTATACTCATGCGGGTTTTTTAGGAAAACGCTAACGCCCACGCGTGTGGTGGGAGTCAAACCCGCTCACACGCCCTATAACACACAGACTGCGCCACGTCACCGCATGCATGCATGTGGGAATCTTTTTGGATTTTCAGTTTTTAAAATGTTTTATCTCTGAAATGAAAAACCTGATTAAAAGATCCGTTTTCATCATTAAATCCCTCGCGGCGAGATCTTCGAAACTAGATCTCATATCAATATATTTCGACGAATTTTTTTGTTAAAAGTTGCCATGTCTATTGCACATGAATTGCCATGATATGTTTCAGCTATTTGTTTCTACATTTAAAAGCAAATTTTGACATATTATAAAACGGGAAATTAAGAAACTAGACTTGCCATGAACCATAAATTAAAATTGCCATGATACATGCACTTAAAATTTCCATGGTTCATACAAAAAATAATTTTCATGTTTAAAGTACTGGAATTGCCATCATCAAAAAATAAAATTTTCATGCTCTACAAACTAAATTGCCACATAGCAACTTTAGTTTAAGCACCATGGCAACTACAATGTAAACATCATGGCATTTTTGGGCAAAAAATTTCCGTCGAAACATATCAACACTGGGTCTAGTTTTGAAGATCTCGTCGAGATGGATTTAATGGTAAAAACGGACTTTTATTTCGATTTTTTAATTAGGAGATAAAACATTTTTAAGCTGAAACCAAAAAGATTCCTGCTGATGTCATCCGTTTATACGTGGCAAAATGAGTGATGATGAAAGCGTGTGGGTGATGTGTAAGATGCCACACGTGTGGGCGTTAGTTTTAAAATGTGGCATCTTGTCACACGTGTGGGCGATGTGTAAGATGTGGCATCTTTACACATCGCCCACACGCCTCCTTTACCACTCATTTTGTGACACGTGAACATATGACATCAGTACGAATCTTTTTGGGTTTTGGCTTAAAAATGTTTTATCTCCTAATTAAAAAATCAAATTAAAAATCCGTTTTCACCATTAAATCCGTCTCAACGAGATCTTGAAAACTAGACCCCATGTTGATATATTTTGACGAAATTTTTTTTGCCCAAAAGTTGCCATGATGTTTACATTGTAGTTGTCATAGTGCTTAAACTAAAGTTGCCATGTGGCAATTTCAGTTTGTAGAGCATCGCATTTTTATTATTTTAATGATGGCAACTCAAGTACTTTGACCATGAAAATTATTTTTTGTATAAACCATGGCTGGCAATTTGAAGTGCATGTATCATGGCAATTTTAGTTTATGATTCATGTCAAATCTAGTTTCTTAAATCCCCGTTTTATAAATGTCAAAATTTACTTTTAAATGTAGAAGAAAATAGCTGAAACATATCATGGCAACTTCAATGTAAACTCCATAGCAACTCATATGCAATAGACATGGCAATTTTGAACCCAAAAAAAATCGTCGAAATATATTGATATGGGATCTATTTTCGAAGATCTCGTCACGAGGGATTTAGTGGTGAACTGATCTTCAATCGGATTTTTCATCTAAGAAATTAAACATTTTAAAAACTGAAAATCTAAAAAGATTACCACATACATGCATGTGGTGATGTGGCGCAGTCTGTGTGTCATAGGACGTGTGGGCGGATTTCGCTCCCATTACACGTGTGGGCATTAGCGTTGTCCAATCTTTTTCGGTACAAAACATAATCAAGTATTGTAGTCATATAAAACGATTCGTCAGAGAATGACTTCCGTTGCATCCTTGGTCGAAGATTTGGCAAAACCGCTATATACAAGTACTATACACACTATATTGTCGTCATACATTTGTCTTTTTTGCCCTGAAGTCAATAGAAATCATTTCTTGACCAAAGTTTTTATACGAGTACAATACTTGATCATCTTTGATTCCAAACAAGATTTGGATTTTTTAACTTTATTTGAATTTCTATTTTTTGCACATATAGGGTGCGCGGGTATTCGAGAGCACTAAGTTCCCGTCCTAACTTTGCCTCAATTTGGTGGCACCCGCGTTTCTTCCTATACTATTTTTTTAGCAAATGTTTGTACATTTTGTGTTACCGTTTTCTCGGGTCACGTGATGCCTAATATTCTTGTCCAGTTTCATCGATGCAAAGTTTAACATATAAGTGGTAGCAGTTGCGGGCCTAGGATTTGCTAACGCCCCAGGCGAGAAACTAAGGGGTAAAACTAACTAGAAAAAACTCCAGTTTCTAGGGATACAAAATTCAATCTATGTTGAATAACTAATAAGAAAAACCAAACATAATATCCAATGGCAACATTTGTTCCATGATGGGTCAACTAATAAAGCAAGACAAATCAAAAGACAATACGTAGCATAGATAGATGATACAGAAGGTTGATACCAAATGAAAGGATTGGTTGATCTAAGCCTCCCATGGCTACATCTTCAATAGTAGAAGAAGCTAAACCTTCAATCATCAATTTTGAAATGCAAATCAGTGCATAATATAGCAGGTAAAACTAGTTAATAATGATGCAAAATGTAATAACTTACGTCTAGGATGAGGGAAAATGCTTTTACGTGTGCGATAACCTTGAAATTGTTCAATGATCTTTGATTCTTCAATACTAACAAATACATCTCGCTCAATGTAACATACCGTTCTATGATTCATCCAATCATCACCCATTTTGTTCCTCAATCCAGTCTTGATAATGCTCATTGTTGAGAATGCGCTTCCCACTATTGCGGTTGCAACAGGTAAAGTCAATTCTAACTCAACAAGACGGTATGATAAGTTGGTTGGCATGGTCCTATACTAATGTACTACCTTCTAGCAAGATCTCTAATGTCTACATCTAAATCCTCAATTGGTATTCTCTTACAGGGATCAGATTCAACATCACCGGGTTAGAGTTCAGCTCTAACATTAGGGTATTATCACCCGTTTGAGTTGAAGGACCTGTTTCTGTGGTTTCGGTGTTTCGAACTTGAAAACAAGAATTCAATTTCTTGTTTCTTTTACTCATCTTGCGTTCTTGTAAAAAATTAGAGAAACAAAAATTTCTCAATGTCAAAATCAGTTTCGACATCTAACGAACAGACAAACAGTGGCATCTAGCAACTAAAATCATCATCAAATGGTGACAATGTGTCATCTACAACCAAAAACAGGGCATCAAGCCATCGGTTTCTACAACTAAAATCATCTTCAAGAAGTGACAATGTGGCATGAAGTGAGGATTGAGGAAGTGATGACTGAGGACTACCTCGCCGGACCCGGGCAGCCTGCAGGCTGCAGCCTCGCGCCCTTGCCGAACGCGGCAGGGCGGACAAGACAGCAGCCACAGCAGCGCAATCGGGGGGCACTGGAACAAAGACTGGAAGGAGGGAGGTGGGAGCCGGGGGCGCTGCCGGACGGAGCTAACCGGCGACGGCAAGTGGTGACGGTGGTGGCGGGCGGCGGGCGGCGACCGGCGACGGCTTAGGGTTCGTCGGTCTGGGGAAGAGGGCGGCTGCGTCTGGTTTGTCTGATTCATGCAAGTTCGTGCGGTGAGCGGGTGAGTCGGCCTGGGTGGTTGGGCTAGTCGGCCTGGGCTTGGAACTGGGCTGTGCCCCAGGCCAAAGTAATTTTTTTTAAATATAGGCCGAGAAAGTTTCCCACGCCCCATGCAATGGCCTGGGCTGCCTGGAGCCCAAATCCGCCCGTGAGTGGTAGGGTCCGCCTGCCTTCACCATCCGATCCAACTTTCATTGAAATTCATTGTTCCGGAGTGTTCGATCATCATGACAAAAAAGACCATGTAACATTTTTTCCAGCATACCAAACATCGCCGAAACATTTCATGGTGAAAATGATAGAAGCTTCCCCGGAAAAAATAGGAAAAGAAAGAAAATGATAGAGGCAACCCCAATTAATATTACATTATTAGGACGGAATCGTAGAAAACTATGGAACGGATGATCGGAAAGGAGGGGCCATCAAGAATGGATATATACTAGAAGGAAAAGGTGCACCTTGCCGTGCTTTACTGAATTACATTCTAATGGTATTGAGGGCTTGTAGCATTATTAGCTTACATATTCAGCTACAGTAAGATTGTATGGCCACCGAGTTTGCAAATAGGAGGAGGTGAACAAAGCTTTGAGTACCTATCAAGAGAGAACATGAAAAAAAATTACATACGGCCATATTATAGAAATAAAATAGAAACATTTGGAATAACGAGTGTCAGATATTCCTAGTACAACATTTCAGTAAGCTTTTTCTCCCCTTTGGCAGCCTGGTGATTGGTGTATCTGAAAAATCTACGCATATTGATGTGCAAGCCAAAAAAAATTGTACCACAAAGTAAGATAGTAGCTTTGGAGAGAAAAATGGTTGACTACACAAATTGAGTGAACTAATAAGAAAGAAAATCAGCTCAAATAAGAGAAAGAGAACGAACTACCATTTCTCAATAATCATTTCTAAAAGAATAAACTACTTCAGTTTACTCCAATGCACTATTTGTTCTACTCATTCTGTCTTTGTAAAGGATCTTTCATTCCCTTGTTTAAATCTCCCTCTGGGTCCCAAAGCAAAACCATTCATCCAACCTTTTCTTTTCATCTAATATACTTACCCTTAGACATAGCATGATTAATCATATTTAATATTAGATGAATAGCTAATTGCAGCAGTGAAGATAACCATGTTTGATTGATAACTAGATCGGATTGCATTTTGTTGGGTACAAACTCCTTCAAATCATTTGGAGCATAATATCCATACGTTAACATCCCATTCCAACTTTAATGTAGTGGTCACCTAATGCAAATCCGCTAAAGAAACATGTAGGCAACTCAAATTTTGTACAATTTCGTTGCCTACCCCAAGGATTAAATATCTAATTTACACTACTTCTCCAACCTTAGAAAACACTACAAACATATGTTGAAGGGAGGGGGGCTGGTGGTGCCATGGCTCAGATCCGTGAATTATGACAAACCGAACCCTCAAAACGGATCAACTCCTCAAAAGATTCCTTTTTTAGGTGTTACGCCGCACTGAGCTGAACTCTCATTTCCTTCCTCTAAATTTTGGAGAAGTGTTGGCCACATCTCAAATTTTAGCATCCCAATGCAAGTCTCAACAAAAGATTCCCTCAAGATTCTCTCTTGTGCACAGACTCCTCTCTCCCTAGATTTACCACCGCCAAGCGGGTGCCGCTCCGTCGTGTTATTTTCCCTCGACCACCCCGCATGCCGGCCAACACCGTGTAGCCTCGCAGACCTCCGACCACCAAAATCTGGCGAGGTTCCCGCAAGTATCTGGCAAGCTTTCACTACTAGGGAAAAGTCTATACACAGAATCTTACCAGCAGCGCGCTTTAAAATCAGGCGCTGCTGCTAAGTAGCAGTAGCGCGGTACATAGAAACTCGCTGCTGAAACAAGTTTATCAGTAGCGCGTGCGCTCCAAGAAGCGCTACTGCTAAAATTCCCACGACGCCGCCGTGAGGCCAGTTATAGCAGCAGCGCATTAAAATAAACAGCGCTACTGCTACGTAACGTAGCAGCAGCGTGTATACCTATAGCGCGCTACTGCTATGCCATTCCATCTCCCCCCCTCACTAGCCTTATCCACAGATCACACTCACACACACACTCAACGGTCTCCTCCTCACCCCCCGCGCCGCCGGTCCTCCCCCGTCGCCCCTCCCCCGATCTGCGCCGCTGTCGCCTCATCCTCCTCGCTGGACTCGGTATCGGCCTCCTCCTCCGTCCTCCCTCCACTCGCCGCTGGCCGCCCCCTCCTCGCTCCGCCTTCCTCCTCGATCCGTCCTCCCTCCACTCGCCGCCCGCCGGCCCCTCCTCGCTCCGCCTTCCTCCTCCGTCCTACTATCTTCTCCCTCCTCGAGTCGCCCCTCCTTGTCCCTCCTTCCTGATACATTTTGATTTAGTAGGCTTTCATATGTAACATTTTGATTTAGTTGATTTAGTTCAGTTGATTTAGTAGGCTAGTTGATTTAGTTGATTTAGAACATTTTAATTTAGTTGATTTAGTATGCTAGTGGATTTAGTATGCTAGTTGATTTAGTATGCTACTTGATTTAGTCGATTTAGTTGATATGATTCAGTTGATTTAGTAGGCAAGTTGATTTAGTTGATTTAGAACATTTTGATTTAGTTTATTTAGTAGGCTAGTTGATTTAGTAGGCTAGTTGATTTAGAACATTTTGATTTAGTTTATTTTGTAGGCTAGTTGATTTAGTTGATTTAGTAGGCTAGTTGATTTAGAATATTTTGATTTAGTTGATTTAGTAGGCTAGTTTTTTTGTAATAAGTTATTTTTTGGCAAAATGTAGGTGCCAATTTAGTTAAATTTGCCACTTGTTTCCTGTGAAGTGAATCGTTAATCCTTTGCTCATATTGCTTTAGGAAAATGGCGCCACCACCAGCACTACTATGTCGACTGTGCAAGCCAAGGTGCGCCAGCAGCCTTGCAACTGGCAAGCTGTTCGGCATCTACTTCCATCCGAGTTTTCGTCATGCGGCGGTAAGAAATTAGATGAAATGTAACAACTATTTTATTTTTAGTGTTGGCATTACTGCATTGTGTCATTTTGCTTTTCTTACACAGATCGTCCCATGCAATGTGAGGTTGAAATTCAACAAGCTGACAGGAGACACTGTGACATTTGAGGCTCCTGGGGGGCCGTACACTATGGAGGTCGAGAAAGGACGCAATATGTCGCAGATTGGAGGAGATGGATGGGGCCCGTTTCCTCGCTCACATGCGTCTTACTGGTGGTGAGTTGATCAGATTCTCCTTCAGAGCAAAAAGACCCAAGCTGGTTGTCATTTATATCAACCTGGTGGAAGATGATGAAGATGACGAAGATGATGAAGATAATGAGGACCCACTCAATGAAGATGATGAGAACCCACTTCATGAAGCCATCATAGCTCAAAGAATGAGGCTGAGCGAGGAGGAGGTGTGCAACCTATGGGACATAATTCCGCCACGTGATGACTTTGTCGGGGTGCCATTCGTGACCCGCCTGACACGATCGGCATGAAATGGTATGTTATACGTACTGCTTAGTGAATCCAATGATATGCTTAGTGAATCTGATGATATGCTTAGTGTAGAGTCCAATTATATGCTTAGTGAATCCGATGATATGCTTATTGTTATACTTACAAATGCAAATTATCCGATTATATGCTTAGTGTAGAACTGTGTCTTTTGATAGTGTAGAAATCTAGACTTAATAGAAATATATTTGCAAGAGTATGTGTGAGGCTCTTTATTATTTGATATGTTTTGCTTATTCAGAGATTGCCAAAGAACCTATCTGTGAGTTGTGGTATCGAGCCTGATGAAGAAGGCTCAGTTGGACTACGCCTTACCGTAAGGGGCTCCGTCACCACATGTACTTACTGCATTGGCACAGATGGTCGCACACACTTGAAATCGGTTGGGTGGAAAAGATTCCTCGTTGGCAAGAATCTTCGTGCTGGACAGGCCATCCTAATTAATATCAGGAACACCCACCGCCCAGGCTTGAGGATGATGATCGTCGTCGATATCATCTAGAACTACATATGTGTGTGTGGCTATATCATCTAGAACTACATATGATGATCGTCGTCGATATCATGTGGAACTACATATGATGATCGTCGTCGATATCATATAGAACTAAATATGATGATTGTCGTTGATGTCACCTTGTACTGCTTGAGGATGCATGTTGAGTATATATGAAATTGTTATCCAGTATTCCCTCGGTTCCAAATTACTCGTCGTGGTTTGAGTTCAAATTTGAGCTAAAACCACGACGAGTAATTTCGAACCGAGGGAGTACTACCTAGTACTTATAATGCTTTATGAAATTGATATCTAGTAGTACCTAGTATCTGGAAATTGCAGTTTATCGAAGCCGGAAATGGGAAATGGTGAAAGATATAACAGTAGCGCTGGACCGGGAAATTGCTACAGCTAAATAATAGCAGCGCGTTCCTGAAAAACGCTGCTGCTATAGTCAATAGCAGTAGCGCGGGTACAGGCAGCGCTACTACTAAGAGTTAGCTGTAGCGCCTTATTGGTAGCGCGGGCACCCGCGCTGCTGCTAGCCTTTTCCCTAGTAGTGTTTTGTTCTTCACTTTTTTGACTTTCCCAACATCTTGGTCCGGGGTGGCGCTCCTCCTGCTCGTCCCTAGCCTAGTGGCGCTACTCCCCGTCATCCTTGGACACTAGCAAAGAAGACACTAGTACAAAATCAGGATTACCAAGCGGTTTTCGTAAACGGGCCAATGGCGGTTGCCAGTTCTGCCTCAAAGCCTATATCGCTAATACTCTGAATCGCAGAGGCGGTTACCAAAACCACATGCACTAGTACCAAAGTCAAGCCGTTTGCACAGACAAACCGCCTCCAATGTGAGGTCGTCCAGAGTCGGCTGTTCACTTGCAACCTCCTCAAACACACTATCATTACATGCGGTTTCTAAGGCAGAACCTCCAATATCTCACCTCTTTTTGTACAATTTATTTTTATTTATGGACATCTCAGGAAGCTGGATGGAATAATGTGGCGCTCTTCCTTTTTGCAATGCACCTGAAATGGGTATCTGCCAAGGTTTGAACGGGTCTGTCGTGCGCAGCCACAACCAACAGGTGCGCCCCATACTGCCTCTTCCCGGCGACGCCGACACCTAGGATATATTCAATGCCTCCACCACTTGCACGGTTGGCGACAGGTGGACCTGCAGATTTTGGCTAGACCACTGGATTGAGAGTTGGTCGAGTACTGAGATCACCCCTACCCTGGCTGTCTTGGTTCTTCGCTGATGGCTCAACTGTCATTTGGGTTGTGAGGGAATGCACGAACGATCCCAGATCCGCGACACCCATGGTGTGCTCGGACAGTTGGCCACCGTGAAATACATCTCCCTCTGGCGCCTCAGGCTGGAGAACTGCATGGCCATGGCTCGAATAGACTATGAGCGACGAGGAAAGCAACATGCTTAAATAAATATGACATGTTGGTTGGATTGTCGTAACATGTGATGGGCGCTCCATTTTCTTCACTGTGATGATTGGGAAAGATTCGTCTCTGAGGAACTAAGTTCATTATGCAAAATTGTGTGCTAAATGTTTATACCGTGAATGGCTTTTAGAGCAGAAACATGGTAAAAATATAGGATGATTATTTTCGGTTACAAGGGACAAGATAAGCAATATGTGGAAGTTCTTAATAAGAGAAAATAAATTGATTGTTTCAAGTGTGAAAACAAACCGCTACCAAAAGGTTATGTGCATTTATCAAGTTAATTGTAGTTATCCATCTTCGCGCACTAGAGATGAACAATCATGTTCCAATTAATACTATCTAATTATGTCATGAATGAGAAAGGCCATGGATTACTGTTCATAGTTTAATGTTTTGGTTGTTTTTCGCTCGGGGAAATTGGGGTTCATTGCCATTACTAATGAAAACGCAAGGATTGCTGAAAATGGGTTGATCAATCTTTTTCTTGATCTCAATGTTATATCCCATCCGTCCCATAATATAAGAGAATCTTTGACATGTGTCAAAAACACTCTTATATTATGGGACGAAGGGAGTAGGTCATAATTCAGGCTATATGAAACTGAAAAAGAATGGTAAAATATGCATCTGTTCATATAGAAACCACACCGCCACCTCTACACGGTGCATCTTATTAATGTCCCCACCCACCCTTCACATATCCACGCAACACTTTTCATCCTATATATTTGACCCCATCTTCTTGTGAGCACGGTATCGAAGCCCATCCACGTTTTACATTTCCACATAAGTTAATCTTCTGAATCTATTTATATAATAAATAGATTTCACATAGACATGAGAGATGATGGTAGAAACAAAAATCAAGATGATATCCGAAAAGATGTATGACTAGGAGGCATAGGGAAATACACAAATACATTGATTCTATCCTTAACATGTACCAGGAGCTGAAAGTGCTGCTACCGTGTGATTGCCCCATCCATGCTTGTGCCTTCCAGAACAAATCTGGCGTCCGATGCTTCAGGGTTGTTACGCCAGGCTACATCCATGGGATATCATGCCGCCAGATGCAGGCTGCAACGTACAAGTGACTGCCCGGAGGTTATAAACAACCAGCATGAACAGACTACGAGGGAGCGTACGAGATGGTTCTGAGGGTGACTAAGGAGAGGATCTGCCCATTTCGGTTGGTCGGTTTCGAGCAGGAAAAATGGGAGCCCATCTTCCAGGGACACGACCTAAGCTATGTCGGCTAGCATGTACACTCGGTCGGTTTGGTTTATTTAATAAAGCTCACGTTAATCGGCCACACAGCTGGATACTGTAGCATGCATATCCAGGTCAGGATACATATTTGTTATGTATGCAACGGAAGTTGCTACTCCGGGATGTTTCCCTGAGGCGACTACTGCAAGTTCTCGCTCGGAGATCACCAGCTGGTGGCAGGATGTTGATTAGATTTCGTCGCTCAGCAGCCCTGTTAGCATGAAGCTACCTGCCGTGCTGGATACTGTTGGCGCTGCCTCCTCGCAGAGTCGCAGCGCCGCTTCCTCTTCATCTCAACACTCTCTTCTTATCTCATGAACACACACACACACATATGGTGAGAAACTCACACGTACTCACACTACACCAAGGAGAAAAATAGCTTTGCCTCCTGCTCCCGGTGAGAACGCATGTACTACATTTTCTCTCTTTCTCATTTCCGTAACCAAACTTATTACAACTCTTAAATAGCACCCTCACACGCACAGCCAGGGCAACAACCTGCCTGGCTGATATGCCACCCACGCATAGCCATATCCCTCTCCTAGGACCACTCTAGATCCACGAGACTAGGACACACGGTACCACCCACTACACACACTTATCCTATCATGCCATGTACTCAGGAATCAACTATCAGTACTAAGAGCATCTCCAACAAACGCGAGGTTGCGCGGCGTGCTAGAAAACTTTTACAACACCGAAATAGCGTATTCGCGTGCGGGGGAGATTGTTTGCTTTTTCAGGCGCAGCGTGCCGCTGTAGCGCAGCAGGCGCTGCAAAATCCAGCACGCGCGACCAGCCAGTGCTTGGAAAAAATTGAAAAAACACATAAAAAAAATGAGAAACAACACATAATTCAAATTCATAGCATAAACATCACATAATTCAAGTCCCACGCCACAAGCTAGTTCGTACAATGCAAATAAAACTAGATAAAATGATGCTTCTAGATAAAACGATGCAAATAAAATACTACTCTTCATCCTCCTCGGTGGTGTAGTCCGCCGACGTAAACCCGTCGATCCACCGAGGATCGTCCTCGTCCCAGGTCGACGTAAGTCCGAGCCCGCAGTAGGCTTCCACAAGTGCCTTCCGCGCACGCTTGTCCGCCCGACATGCGGCTCGCTCCGCCCTCCTCTACGCCCAGAACTCATTCTCGGTGACGATGTCCTACGGGAAGCGCTCGCGCCACACCGCCATGGCGTGCTAATCCGCCTCGGCGATGAGGAGGTGGCGCTCCCGCCTCCGCTGGACGCGACGATCCTCGTCGGTGATTAGTCGTGGGGGAGGCGCAAGTTCCTGCGCCTACTCGCACGTCCGCACTTCTGAGAAGTTCATCTGCGCCCGTGGCCTCCCGAGGTGCCACGCCGCCGCGTCGTACGCGCGGGCGGCCTCGTGGGTGGTCTCGAACATCCCGAGCCCAAGGCGTGTATCGCTGGAGTGGATCTCCACGTAATACATGCTGGAGGGGCGGAGGCGGACACCGTGGAAGCCAGATCTTCTACGGGTGCATGGCGGCGGCGGGGTTCTGGAGGCAGGAGGAGAAGGCGGGGCATCGGCAGGGCACCAGAAGAGGCGAGGAAGAAGGCGTGGCGGGAAGACGTGAGGCGAAGAAGATGGCGGTTGGCGAGCCCTCGCGTGGGCCTTCTATACAGTACGCTGGACGACGCATGCGATGCCGCTTTTTCCCGCGCACGCGCTGTTTTTTTGGCGCGCCTGCTGGCACGCACCAAATTGTCGGTTTTTTTGCAGCGTGCGGCTAATCTACATTGCCATTTGAGATGCTTTATAGCATCTCCAACGGAGGCACAAAAATATCGAACACTAAAATAGTTTTACAGTGCCATTGTAGAACTTTTAGCATGCCGCAGCCAACATTGGTTTTCCACGTGCCCAAAAACGTGCGCCCAACAAAACACGCGATGCAAATTACGAAGCGTGCACGATCTCACGCCCAATATTTGCAGCATGCGATAGCACTTTTAAGCGCATGCGTTAAATTTTTTGCGCGCGTTATTTTGTATCATCTGCTGGAGCGTCTCCGACGCCCCAAAAGGACGGTTTTTAGAGTGCGGAGCAGTTTTTGGGTGCATGTTGGAGATTCTCTAACTCCACGTCTTGGCCAATCTTGCATGCACTAACCAACACTACTAGCTTTCCATGTACACGTGATCATCGTCTCTAAGTTCGTACACAGCCCCAGTTTTTAGTACTATGTAATTATGTCATGGTGGAAAAGGGCCATGGGTTGTTGTTCATTGTTCAATGTTTTGGCTCTTTTTTCTGTTGGAAAAATATTGTTTGTTTCTTTCAGTGGAACTGGGGTTGGTAGCCCTTACTAAATACTCCATTCTTTCTGGTTTATAGGGTTTAAATCAGAATCTTATCAACCAAGGAATGTTGTGAGTGGAGGAATATCTCTTACTTTACAAAATTACTCAAACTTTAATCTGCACTAATTACAATGTATGCATGGATGACCAGTAAATGAGTAGCCATGAGTAGGAATGGCTACGTGCATTGGTTGGTTTCTTTTAATCCTTGCATGCTTTAATTTAATGCACCTTGAAATGTGAACATGTGGTGGAAAGAAGTGAAAATAAGACTTAATATGAAAAAAAACCAAGAAAATGGGATAAGCCCAATAAACCGAAAAGGAGGGAGTAAAACATAAGAATTACTGAAAATGATTTGATCAATCTTTTTCTTGACCTCAATGCCAAACGGCATAAGTCATAACTCGGGCCATATGGTCCTCAAGTAGAATGGTACATTATGCATGTGTTCATACAGAAACCACACCGCCACCTCTACCCGGTGCATCTTATTAATGTCCTCACCTACCCTTCACATATCCAAGCAACACTTTACATCATATATATCTGACCCTATCTTCGTGTGAGGATGGCATGGAACCTCATCCACATTTTACATTTCCACATAACTTCGTCTTCTGAACATTTTCATATAGCAAACAGATTTCAGATAAACACGAGATATGATGGTAGAAACAAAAAAACAACATGAGAGCACTTAACACATATGACTAGGAGGCATAGGGAAAGAAGCAAACAGGGATATTGTGTCCTTAACATGTAGCAAGACCAAGAGAAGTTGCTACGTTGTGCTTGCACCATCCATGCTTGTGCCTTGCAGAACAAATTGGGTGTCCTACGCCTCAGGGTTGTTATGCCAGATTACGCTCGTGGCTTGTGAGTGAGCATACCAGACGGTTCTAAGGGAGACAAAGGACAGATTTAGACAATTTCCAGTGGTCAGGTTCGAGCATAGAAAAAGGGAGCACAACATGCAGGGGCATGACCTAAGCTAAGCCGGCTAGCACACAACAGCGGGGTAGATTTATTTGGTTGTTTTCCGTGCCAAAATTGCAAAAATTCTTGTAAACATTTTGATTAATTAATAAAGCTCCCATTTACCAGCCATCCGGCTGGGTACTGTAGCATATCCAAGATGTATATTTATTATATAGTCGGTTAGGATAGCAACCTTTGTTGTAAACGAAGGTACTTATGTGATGCAAATGCTACTCCTACGTAAACTTATTACACTCCGGGATATTTCGGTGGCTGCTGCAAGTTCTCATTTGGAGCTCACCACCTCCACGATCCATCATCTCACCAGCCGACGCCAGGATGTCAATCTCGTCTTTCAACAGCTCGTTTGCATGAAGCTGACTGTTGGAACTACATCCCTATGGCGCGCACGGGTGGAACATCTCGAGCTACCTCGATGCCAGCATCAATGTCTTTAACTCCATGATCAGCGAAGGAACTGGGAATGTTGTTCGCTAGGTTCCCAAACCAGTGTTTATGTGTTGGTTCCAATAGGAAAAGAACGACCTGTTCTCTTCAACGATGAGAGCATCCTCTCACCACCTCGACTGAAGTATTGTATGTGTTTCTCAATTCTCACTGTGAACTCCACTCAGAGATGGGCTTGAATGATGCAGGTTTACTAACTACTGAATCAGAATAAAGAAGGACACGACCGCCTCTGTGTATTTTCACAAGATGAACCTATGCTCCGAAGCAACGGTGAAACTACATCTAGGGCCATATTTAAGTTTTGGTATTGATGATGGATAGTTAAAGGTACTAGTGTTGTCCTTAAGTGTATGGGCATGTTTTACTCTCAAGTGTGAAGGTTGTCGAGCATCGCCGACCCCCAAAAGTGGAAAGAGCTCAAGCATGCTTTAGCGGAGCTTATTGTATATCCTTTATTTTTCACGTCTTAAGTTTAGGGATCCTACACTATTAAGAGGAGGCGTGGTTGTCAAAGTTCTTGCTCATTTCATATCTACACTCAAATAGCCTTCTCGTCCACCAAAGACTACATAGGCAAAAGCAAAAAAACCTAAGTGTTCTTCCTGTCAAAACAGTAGACCATACCATCCAAGACAATTTGCCTAGATTATCGGGATGTGCAAATCAGGCAGGCACTAGACTGATTCTTGTCGGTCTATCCGGGCTTAGGTCTGAGCCAGGTCGAAGGTCACTCAGTTTGGCGTCGAACCATCTGGACTCGGTTTGGCTCGATTTTCTGGTTAGAAAATGCCTAGTTGTCACATACATCGTATCCAGTTCCCAGGATGAAGGATAACTGGTTCCAGATTACAAGTGCTCAATTTTCTGGTTAGAAAACGCTTAGTTGTCACATATATCGTACCGAGTTGCTAGATTAGAATTAATATGTAGTAGTTGCCAGGTTATAGATTAGTTGGTGGTGTTGGAAATATGCCCTAGAGGCAATAATAAAGTGGTTACTATTATATTTCCTTAATCATGATAAAGGTTTATTATTCATGCTATAATTGTATTGATTGGAAACTTAAATACATGTGTGAATACATAAGCAAGTACCAAGTCCCTAGTAAGCCTCTACTAGACTAGCTCGTTGATTAAAAGATGGTTAAAGTTTCCTGACCGTAGACATGAGTTGTCATTTGATAATGGGATCACATCATTAGGAGAATGATGTGACGGACAAGACCCATCCGTTAGCTTAGCAGATGATCGTTCAGTTTATTGCTACTGATTTCTCAATGTCAAATACATATTCCTTCGACCATGAGATCATGCAACTCCCGAGTACCGGAGGAATACCTTGTGTGCTATCAAACGTCACTTCGTAACTCGGTGATCATAAAGGTGCTCTACAGGTATCTCCGAAGGTGTCTGTTGAGTTTGCTTGAATCAAGATTGGTATTTATCACTCCGTATGATGGAGAGGTATCTCCGGGCCCTCTCGGTAATACAGCATCACAAGAAGCTTGCAAGCAAAGTGACTAAGAAGTTAGTTGCAAGATGATGTATTACGGAACGAGTAAAGAGACTTGTTGGTAACGAGATTGAACTAGGTATGGAGATACTGATAATCGAATCTCGGGCAAGTAACATACCGACAAACAAATGGAACTACGTATGTTGTCACAAAAGTTTGACCGATAAAGATCTTCGTAGAATATGTAGGAACCAATATGGGCATCCAGGTCCCGCTATTGCTTATTGGCCGGAGAAGCGTCTCGGTCATGTCTACATCATTCTCAAACCCGTAGGGTCCGCACGCTTAACGTTCGTTGACGATATAGTACTATATGAGTTGTGTATGTTGGTGAACGAATGTTGTTCGGAGTCCCGGATAAGATCACGGACGTGACGAGGAACACCGGAATGGTCCGGAGGTAAATATTGATATATAGGATGAAGGTATTCGTGTTTCGGAAAGGTTTTGGAATGCACCGGATTACCACCGGAGTGCCGGAAGGGGTTCCGGGAGGCCACCGGTAGGTTATACCTACTTGGTTGGCCTCATGGGCCAAGGACGGAGGTGCACCAGCCCACAAGGGGGCTGGGCGCGCTCCACCTCCCCTGCTCGCGCGCCAGAAGGAAGGAGGGACGCCCTAGGGCAGCCGGGCCCCCTTTCCTCCCACCCCCCCCCCCCAATGCACCAAATATGGAAGGGGACACGCCTGAGGCAGGGCAGCCGCCGGCCCCCTTCTGCCTTCTGCTCCATGCCTAAAGGAAGGAAAGGGGGCGCGCCTAGGGCTGCCTCCTCTACCCCCTCCACCTATATATATGAGAGGAGGGGAGGGGGCGCCAGACACCACGAATCCCAAGCCGTGTGCCGGCGTCCCCTCTCCCTCCAGTTCGTCCTCCGCTCTAAACCGTTGTGCCTGGCGAAGCCCTGCGAAATAGTTTCACCACCATCGTCATCACACCATCATGCTGCCGGAACTCATCTACTACTTCACCTCTCTTGCTGGATCGCGAAAGGCAATGACGTCATCGAGCTGAACGTGTGCTGAACCCGGACGTGCCGTGCGCTCGGTGCTTGACCGGAACGGATCGTGAAGTTGTACGACTACATCAACCGCGCTGATAAACGCTTCTGCTTAGCTATCTACAAGGGTATGTAGATGCTCTCCTCCTCTCGTAGCTATGCATCTCCATAGATAGATCTTGTGTGTGCGTAGAAATTTTTTTGTTTTCCGTTTAACGTTCCCCAACAGGTGGGTAGAGTTTGGTGTGACTCCCCTAAACTACCATGATTCAACAAGAAAAAAACAAAATGAAATAGAAGAAGGGAGAAAAGGAAGCTCGAAACAAAAATGGGGTAGCCAAAGATCCTAACTGTATCCTAGATCCATTGTTTGGTCATCCTCGATTATCGGAGACATCCACCATTAGGAACTTCTCTGCATCTGTGATGGCGCGCCTACTGCGGGGGCTAATAGATGGATTAGTTTGTACACAAAGAAGGATGTGGAATTTGGATTTATTTTATCTATGCAAATTGGATTTGGTGGATGTATGGGAGGATGTACAAAGGTGAAGATAACCATGGAGGTATATTTGCGGGTGGAGGGGAACACGCTAAGAGAGACTAAGGGGGGGCAACAATACACGAAAGATAAGTGGGTGGGGGTGGGGGCACGTGCGCCAAAAAGAGCCAGCTATGTGAGGATAAGGTTAGCTGTGTCTTCGCCCACCTACCTGAGCCACATGACGGACTGAACGAATTGTTTCATTTTGCCGCCACACAGATGGAATGACGTGTGCGCGCCTTAACTTAGATTTTTTTCCTTTATTTTTATCATATATATATGCCCTCAAAATGTAAATAAATTGTTTTAAATTGAGTAAAACAACTGCGATAAAAATCTTTTTTTCAAAAATATTTTTTAGGTTCCAAAACAGTTGTGCACATAAGCATAGTGACAATAGTGAATGTAATTGGTTTGCCAACTTTTTGTTAAACAAGTTTAAGATAGCATATATCATTAAACACAATATTAGTGTCATTGTTATTATATCTTGAAAAAAAATTATGGGTAGGGCGCCCAATGCACCTCGAGAAATATCAAAATACAACTTAAATAATATTTTCTCTAACATATCATATACGGTCAAGTGTGAGTTCAAAATATTCTAAGCTATTTATATTGAACTTTTTTACTTCATCATAACTCAATTCGTCATTAAATTTGTGTTGCTTTATATTAATATGTTATTCGATATATACCATAATTACAAACATTTTTAGGTATAGCAACACTTTCATTATAAACAAGCGAATTTATATTAACACTTGGTTTTTCATATAGTTATTGTATTTCTCATTCTAAAGAGATTTTCTAGTGCCAAGGGGGAGTGTGTTTGTTGCAAATAATTGTCTATAAACTTTTTTGGATGCTTAAAGAGAATATTTGGTTTCACCAAAAATCTGAGCAAATAAATAATATCATATTACTCAAACTATATACACCCCATAAACAATTAAAGTGCTTTAGAGCATATGTATCTACCAAATAACTTGCTAGAATATTTTAAATTGTATGTATCTAGCAAATGACTTGGTGGAGGTTCCTGGAGTACAAGACTGTCATGTATGTGTAACTAAATAGATAATTCTAGAGTGTATGAAGTGTCAACTAGTAATATGTACTCGAAACCCCATTTTCGTGCTCTCTTGTTAAGGATGCTTGCTTCAAATTTGATGCTCGAGGCTAAAATCACACCGTTGATAGCATCCATGTGTATTTTGAACTTGAACTTTCATATGTTTTGATGTTGGTTAGTTATTATTATTACTATTTGACATTGATTCTCCTTAGAGAAAACCGGTCTTGTGTGCCTCAACATATGTAACCCCGTCAAATTTGATTATCTACAACTCGCACAAAACCAACATAATCCACATGAAATCAACTCAATCCGGTAAGTTTTGTATTCACATGCTAATATCAAAAATCATTCATCGTTCCGAAAACAATGGTTATACAACACCAACACAATTACCTTGCTTGTGTCCGTTACTACGGTATCACTCATTTGTGTACCCTTTGAGGCATTGTTTGGTACTAGTGTATTTCAAGGGATTTGTGGAGATTATCACCACCAAACAGCAAATCTCCACTTATTCCTAAAATCATGTTTTGTTCTAGTGTATTGGGCTAGTTCAATCCCCACTTTCCCCTATCCCCCCACCCACCCAAAAAATCCCTATTGTATGTTCTCCAATACCCAATACCCAATACACTAGGTAGGGGTAGTGTATTGGGGGTTGGGGTTTTATGGGATTTGAGGGGATTGGGTGAAGGTAGTGGTTTCACCCAATCCATGTGGGGATTATCCCCACTAAACTCGACAAAACCTCTATACCAAAGAAGGCCTGAATGGTTTTCGATCCCTACACATATGTGATGAGAACAACCTTGACCTTCACGACAAAGTCTGCTGCCAAATTCTAGCAGTGAGGTACACGCACATACAAAGCTTAGACCGAAAGCTACTGGATGGATCCTTGGAGAGTACACCTAAGATAGCTAGCCAGGTGAATTAGCGATCAGATTCGTCAGACGGTCACATACAAATGAGTGGTCAAATTGGCCTTGGAGATGCTCTCAGGGGACCGTACAGGACACATCAGCATAATTAAAAGCAGTGGTACAGTAGGATAAAGATCTGTATGACAACAAAGTTACTTGCAAGAACTATAAGCAGTGCCCTAAGAGCATCTCCAATGGAAGATGCAAATTTGGAGACGTAAAACAGGAGATTTACATCTCCAAAAAGTGCCTTTTGCATCTACAAAAAAGGGCCAACTCCAATAGATGATGCAAAACGGAGATGTAAAAGTGCAACTCCAATAGGTGATGCAAAATGGAGATGTAAAAACTACTGGGCGGCGACCGAATCGGGGCGGCGGCGCGACGCGATTCGGGGCGGCGGCCGAATCGGGGCGGCGGCGCGACGCGATTCGGGGCGGCGGCAGTGAGGTGAGCGGCATAGGAGCGTCGGAGCGGCAGGGGGTGGGGAATCGGTGCGGCGCGACGCGGATCAAGGTGGCTGCGCGAATCGGGGCGGCGGAGCGGTGGCGATTCGAGGCGGAGAGAGAAGGAGGAACGGCGTAGGGGCGGCAGCGAAGGTGGAGGAGGGCATCTTTGGCTGGAGAGGGAAGCCACGGCCGTCGGCACCAGCCAATCGCCCGCCGCAGCCGCGTCCGACTTTAAAATTTTGGCCGGCCGAGATTGGTTCGCCGCCGAGTTGCGCCCCCGCGCAATCCGCCACTTCACGCCTCCACCTTGTGGCTTGGTGGCCCGCTACTTCTTCGCAGCTAGCTCCAACGCGATGGCGAGCGGCCGAGGTGGGCCAAATCCGAGGAGGCGGCATGGAGGGGAAGGCCAAATTGGGGACCGTGGTTGCACCGATGATGATTGCGGTGAGGTGGGTCAGACCAGTGGCACGGTGGGGTCATCGGCGTCGGCCATGGCGGCGGCAGGCGGCGGACGAGCGGCGATCGCGCGGAAGCGAAATGAAGGCAATTGGGTGGTTGGTGTGCGACCGCCGTTTTTACATCTCCTTTAGGTGGAGATGCAAATTTGCACCGCGAGGTGTTGTAGTTTACATCTTCCGGAGACGGAAATTGTTTTTTTTTCATCTACATCATTTGTTGGAGAGGGGTTTTTAGCCTTGAAGATGCAAAAGTTAGTTATTTTTACATCTACATCATATATTGGAGATGCTCTAAGGCTGCAGGCAAAATTTGCTTCCATTGGTACGTCCTTCTGCTACCCACATACAGCGAAACACACAACAATACACCTTCACGCATCGATCTTCCATACAACATTCTAGAAGAATGTCTGCTAATACAAGTTGGAAAAGGAAAACCACAACCAGCAATCTAAGAGTCTATAGCAACCAGCCATTGCGTAACAAACAGCAACCAGCGATCGTCAAATGGCATATGTCTACTCTTCTTGGCAAGACTCTTCCTTGTCGAGCTTGATCATGTCATCAATCCTCACAATGGTAATAGCTTGATCTTCCATACAACTATGGTTTGTTGTTCCTTTTGTTTTTGTGTTCCTATAGAAAGAAACATTGTTTGTTTCTCTTGGTGAAAATTGAGGGTTGCCCTTGCTAAAGAAAACGCAAGGATTGCTGAAAATGACTTCTTAAATCATTTCTAATGATATCAATGCCACACATGGTAGGGCATATGGAACTGAAATATAATTTATGGTTTTGCATGTGTTTCTTACAGGAAGAACACCACCTCCTATATCTAGCGCGTCTTATTAACATTCCAGCAGCTACCTTCACATGTTTAGACAATACTTTTTTTTTTAGGATAAATGTCGCCGCTTTATTTTCTTAAACGAAGTTCGGAATCTCGTCCGCAATCACATCCAGAATGCATTCTGGCGGCGATCCAAACCAAACCTTACATAGTTCTTCTCCTACCCTAACTTAGCTAATTTATGTGCGGCAACATTTGCGGAACGTCTAACCCACGAGACTCTAAAATCAACAAAACTATGTAGCATGGTCTTGATCTCCTCTAGCCAAGGCCCTGAAGCAGACATGTTCTTCTCTGGGTTGTTGATAGTTTGTACGAGAGCCTGGCTGTCCAGCTCGACGTGTACCCTCTGAACATTAATTTCTGTCGCAACCAACAGAGCACGTTTGCATGCCATAATCTCTGCTACTACCGGGTCAGCAGCCGTGGGGAAAAAGTGACATGCACTAGCGAGGAAGCCTCCGTTGTTATCCCGGGGCACAACACCGCCTCCTCCCTTTCCACCATGCCGTGATGTTGCACCATCAGCGTTTGCTTTGACCCACCCGTCATCCGGCGCATGCCATCTCTGAATAATAGCAGGTTTGGTCTGACGGTCTGGCTTCACATGGACTTCCCTCCATTCCTTCACAAACAAACAGACTCGTTCTATAATTTCATGTGGAGCATCAATACGTTTCCCATTATTTGTGTCGTTGCGGGCCATTATCTCCTTCTCGTCGTCATTAGCAGCAGCAAACCAACCAAGCAACCAGTTGGCTAGCTCGCTCGTGGAGCCGGTGAAGATCGGTGGAGCAGCCACCATGACTCCCTTTTCCGAGCGCAGCTGGTCCCAAAACTGGACTGAATGTTGACACGACCAAAACCGGTGCATGATCGTCTCCTCACGTCCACAAACGACGCAGAATACACCAGGTTTGATTCGCCTTCGATGGAGCTCTGACCCTACAGCCAAGCCATTGCGGATGACTCTCCACATATGTATCTTGTCCTTGGTTGGCGCACTTGTATCCCACAGTCCCAAAAATCCTTTGTGCTTATTGACCGAACTAGACGACTCCGGCCGTCCGGATCGCAGTCTGTTCACAGCCATCCTGAGGTGGTACGCCGAGCGCACAGTGAACACACCATTTTTAGTATAATTCCATGCTAAAAAGTCCTCCGTGCCAGGGCCTCCAATCGCAATTTGTTTGATATCTGCTGCATCTTCGGGAGAGAACATCTCGTCCAGACGGTTCTGGTTCCACGCAGTACCATTTGGTGATAATAGGTCCGCCACCCTCGTCACTCCCTGTATGTACATCGCACCCAAAGGCTGCATGCTCCCGCTCCTTGGTATCCAGTTGGCATGGTGAATATTAATCTTGGAGCCGTCCCCTACTCTCCAAATCAAACCCTCACACAACAAGTCTCGGCCATGGAGTATACTCCGAAAGGTGAATGAGCCCCCTGAGGGACATGTTGCAGATATGATTGAGTTCTCAGGGAAATATCTTGCCTTGAGCACACGCGCACACAGAGATTGTGGAAACTGCAGTATTCTCCATGCTTGTTTCGCTAGGAGGGCTTGATTAAAGGCCTCCAGGTCACGAAAGCCAAGACCACCATCTCGTTTAGCAGCACACATCTTCTCCCATGAGATCCAATGCACCTTTTTATCATCATTGGTTGCACCCCACCAGAATTTCGACGAGATCGAAGACAGGTTCCGGCACATTTTCTTTGTGAGATGAAAACAACTCATGGTGTAAGTAGGTGTCGCTTGGAGTACAGATTTGACCAATATCTCTCTCGCAGCCTTTGATTAACCCTGGCCCTTCCAGCCACAAACCTTTCCTTTCGAGCTCTCCGTGACATTTAAAAGTGCCATCTTTAGACCTTCCAACCAGTGTTGGGAGGCCCAAGTATCGTTCACTCAGAGCTTCATTATCCACACCCAATATGCCTTTAAGTTGCACATTTGCGTCCTCTTGACTCCCCTTGCCAAAAAATATGGACGACTTCTGCAAATTGATACGTTGCCCAGACGCCTCCTCATATTTACCGAGAATTTCTTTCAGCGCCATCATATTTTCATTAGTCCCCTCTAGGAAGACGATACTATCATCAGCAAAAAGGAGGTGTGTGACATGGGGGCCTGTGCTCCCAAATGACACTCCTTTAATGCGTTGTTCTTCCTGCGCCCTTCTCAATAAAGCTGAGAACCCCTCCACACAAAACAGAAAAAGATACAGTGATAGAGGGTCACCCTGCCGGAGGCCTCGGGAGGGAATAAAACCCCTAGATAGTCCACCATTAAGCTTCACCGAAAACTTTGCTGTTGTCACACATCGCATGATCATGGAGATCCATTCTGGGGCAAAGCCAGCACGCTCTAGCATTTGCTCCAGAAAATTCCACTCAACCCTATCATAAGTCTTCATCATGTCCAATTTAACCGCACACAAATGTTTCTTCCTCTTC
The DNA here is from genome assembly GCA_032464435.1 of Aegilops umbellulata. NCBI lineage: Eukaryota > Viridiplantae > Streptophyta > Magnoliopsida > Poales > Poaceae > Aegilops > Aegilops umbellulata. Next base: position 563,817,816 of record CP136060.1, read on the forward strand.
CTGTTGCGAATAGCATGCACACACACTCATATGTCACGAGAACATTGTCAGTAATCAACCTCCCCGGAACAAACGCACTTTGTTCCTCAAAAATAAGAAAGGGAAGAAAACTCTTTAACTTGTTTGCCAAAACCTTCGTTGCAATTTTATATAGTACGTTACATAGACTTATCGGTCTGAATTGTGTTAGTAACTCCGGTGAGTTGATTTTTGGGATCATCACAATAACGGTATCATTAAAAGCATCTGGCGTCGCCACCCCATGCAAGAAATCCCTCACCGCCCGACAAACATCGCCTCCTACCAACGACCAGTGTCGCTGGTAGAATAGTGCCGGTAGACCATCCGGCCCTAGTGCCTTGGTTGGCCCCATCTGGAACAGTGCCTTTTCTATCTCCTCGTCCGTGATCTCGACAGTTAGCTTCGCATTCATCTCAGTTGTCACCGAGGGCACAATGTTTTCCAGTAGCGCATCTGCACCAGTCGACCCTTCTGAAGCAAAAAGGTGCTCATAGAATGTCGCTGCCATCTCGCGCATTTCCTCATCCACCGTACACTTTGTTCCATCTTGTCGCCGGAGAGCTCGTACTGTATTCTTCCTCTTTCTATGCGTCGCCCTATTTTGAAAATATTTAGTATTTTGATCCCCGGCTTTGAGCCAATCAACACGCGACCTTTGCCTGTACAGGAGCTCTTCCCTTGCAAATATTTCACGAAGCTGCTCCTCAATCTCCCGGGTCTCCAGTGAGGACCCCGTCTCCATCGCTCTTCTCTTGGCGTCCGCTAGCTGGTTCTTGAGCTTTGAAATCTGGCGCCTAATGGACCCAAAGACTTCTCGAGCCCACCTCTGCATGCTCCCTGAAACAAGTCCAAGCTTTTGCATGCATGCATGAATCCCTTGGCCTCCTGCATCCGCTGAAGCCCAGGCCTCGGCCACCATCTGATCATACTGTGCATGCCTAGTCCACGCTTCGTCGAATCGAAATGGCCTGTCGCCCGGCTTTCGCTGGCGCGGAGTAGTCTCCAGCGCCCGGATCACAATCGCTTGGTGGTCGGACTCTTCCGTCATCACGTGTTCGACAGTTGTTTCCGGGAAAAGGTCAATGAACCCCGCATTGCATGTGGCTCTCCAAGCGAACCTGAACATTCTCCGCTCCCTCCCGCTTATTATCCCAAGTATAGGGGTAGCCGGAGAACCCAAGATCCACAAGACCGCAGTCGGCCAAGCAATCCCTGAAGTCCTCCATCTGAACAAAACTCCTTCTGTTACCACCTAGCTGATCGGATTGGAACAATGCTTCATTGTAGTCACCTGCACAAAGCCATGGTAAGTTATCCTGTGATCTCAAAAACCGAATCGCGTCCCATGACTTCTTGCGCAGTTCTGTATTTGGCTCTCCGTAGAAACCAGTGAATCTACAAGTTTTCCCTTCCCATACAATCTCTGCATCAACGAAATATTGGCACCAAGGCCTAATTGTGACTTGCACATTATCCCTCCACCAGAGAGCTAGTCCACCACTCCTTCCTACACAATCAACCGCCATCCCGCTCCTGAAGCCCATACTCCACTTCAGTTTCTCCATAGCCCGTGCTTTCTTTTTTGTTTCACACAAGAATACCACCGCTGGGTTGTAGGACCGTATCAGGTCTCGTAGTTCGCCCACTGTCGAGTCCAACCCCAGTCCTCGACAATTCCAGGCCAAAAAATTCATTGTGACCGGCGGCCCTGCCTCGCAGGGTCCGCCGATGAGTTGTTATGCTCAGATATACGGTCAAACACTGTAGACATCTTCTGCCTCGTGTCGCGAATGAACGTATCATTACCAACCTGCCTGTCAGGGTCTCCCTTTGCTACCCAGTGCTGCTTCGGCCGTCGCTTCCTCTCCCCTATCATGTCATGTCTTGGGCTCTTTGGAGAGCGCTGTTCATCATACCCTGGCCTTGGCTTTCTCACATAATAGCCCTTCTTGCGTTCCCTCTCTCTATATTGGCTTGAGCTACCACCACCACCATAATCTCTTGGCCCAAATTGTCTGTAGTTAGACCGTATCTCAGCCTGCTTGTTCAGTTGTCGCTGTCGCTCATACGTCATCTCCCTTTCCCTTTTCTGTTCCAACTCATCCCGCAGGTCCTTGCCCCTCGCTTCAGCCGGCCCGTGCCGCTGTTTGTTTGGGCTAGAAACTTCACCGTGACCCCCCTTGCTACCCCCGCCAGTGCGAGGATCAACATGGGTGTTGAACTCCTTGTGAAGATTACGTTTTGTTGGTATATCACGGACTGTCCCCGTCCTTCTTCTGTTCATATCACTTTCGCTAGACCTGACACTGCCGTAACTGTTAGCACTACTCGCTGCCGCCTTGTGGAGCCCTTCCTTTGTCGACGAAAAATGGCCCGGCGAAGCCCGAAGCCATTCTCCCCATTGCTGGTCAGATTCTACTGGAGGGGTACAGCCATCTTCACCATGCACAAGACGACCGCATTCAAAGCAGAAGTGTGGATCTTCTCATAAGAGAAATCAAACCAAGTTTGTTCCAGGTCATCCTCAGACTTCTTAAGATAGAAACCTCTCACCAAGGGCTCAAAAACTGAAAGTTTAACTCTGAACCGAAGATTAGCACCCTTGGCAAATCCATCTTTCTCAACATCCACACGTACAGACTCACCCAACCAGTTCCCTAGTGCTTCACCAAATGCCTTTGAACGTTTATCCAGTGGTAAATCAGCCACCCTAACCCAAACTTCCACCATATCAAAAGTCATCTCCGATGGACGCGTAGCACCATCGTAATCCTTCAGGATCAGAACATTGAAGTCAAATTGCCACGGGCCGTTGTTCAGTGCGTGCTTCCAGTCCCCTTCGCTGCCAAAATTCACAACAAACTTGTTATTCCCAATATTCTTGAACTGAGCTTCACGGTGAAGGCCCCAGGCCCTTGGCATCGCTTTCTCTAGCGCTCGGGAATTCAGAGCCCTTGGAGTGAAAGCTTTCCTGATCGCTGACCACTTCGCTGCTCTTGGCTGTTCCTGTCCAGATTCCTTGAAGACAAACCCCGTTGCTTCCTTCTCAGTCAGCACCAGTCCTCCCATGCGCGCCGTTAGACCCGCCGCCTCCGCCGACACCTTGCCGTCCGCGGGAGATTGCGAGTCAGTCCTATTCTGCCTACCCGGAGGCGTCCTCATCGCTGAAGCTGCCTCCGCTGCCTTCTGTGCTGACGCTGTCGAGGTCGCCGCCGTCGCCTTCGTCTGATTCATCGTTCTCGACGTCGCCGCCTTCTCAGGGTCTGTCGCTGCACTCTTCTGCATCGTCCCGTTCCTCATCCTCTCCGCCATCGCTCTGGAGAGAGAGATGCTCGCCGATCTACACACTAGGGAACGCCGTCGCCCCTTGGCGTGTCACCGGAATCTCACCACCACCGAGCGAAAAACCCTAACCCTAGCTCTCGGTTCGATCGCCTAGCAATCGCCTCGATCGCCTCTCCGTGTTTTCCTCCTATATATTTAACCCCATCCTTGTGTGGACATGCATGAAACCCCATCCACGTTTACACTTCCACATAACTGCTGGTGTAATATGAAGATTCACAGAAACACGAGAGATGACAGTATACACAAAATCAAGATGATATCGGTAGACATCTATGATTAGGAGGCAGAGGGAAAGAAACAAATTCATAGATGGTTGGCTTAAGTTGTAGCAAGGCCCAAAAGTGTTTCTACGTTCATGCTTGTCTCTCTATGCTTGTGCCATAGGAACAAAATGGGATCCTGATCATTCACAGTCGTTATGTGAAGCCACATATAAACCAGTCGTTATGTGAAGCCACATATAAACCATATCCCCTGGATACGGCTTATAATTTTCAAGTGACTATCCTGAGGTTACAAATAACCTAACCTAAGTCGGCTAGCACTCTTCAGCCGGGTAGATTTATTTAGTTGCTCTTTCCACCGAAGATTGCTATGATTCATTCCTATAAACATACTGTATTTATTAAGCAATAAAGCTGCTGTAATTCTCAGAAAGAATGAAAATGAATCATCTGGATATATATGGTGGCATACCTCACATGCATATTTTAGGGATGTAAACCGGGTCCTGTTTAAAGTCCACTTATGATATGATAGTTCAAAAAGGGTTTTGGTTTGTTTGAGAAAAATGAACTATCAAGCTAACAAAAACTAACTAAACGGGTTACATAAAAAAACTAACTAAACGGGATTGCGGACGTCATTTATTTGCCACTTACATCCCTAGCATATTTGTTCCGTGGTTAGGACCCTAACCCTTCTTTCTAACCTCTAGTGTAATCCCGTATACAACGTACAAGTTTCCCGAGGAAAAACTGAAATCTGAAGTGGCATGGCAGCCTGATCTATCTACTCCACCATGATGACTGCCACAAGTTCTGATTGGGTGAAGGTATTATGGGATTTGAGCGGATTGGGTGAAGGTAGGGGTTTCACCGAATCCATGTGGGGAAACCCTCACAAAAAAATATGTGATGAGAACAGCCTCGACCTTCACAACACAGCATTTGCACGTACAAAGCTGCTGGATGGATCCTTGCAAACTACACGTAGGAAACCTAGCCAGCTGAACTAGCGATCAGATTAGCCTTGGAGATGCTCTCAGGGGACCGTAAGATCAAAGACCTATTGCTTGCAAGAACTATCAGCAATGCCCTAAGGCTACAGGCAAAATTTGTTTCCATTGAGACAGCAATACAACTTCACTCATCGATCTTCCATACAACATTCTACAAGAACGTCCGCTAATACAAGTTGTAAAAAGAAAACCACAACCAACAGTCTAAGAGCCTATAGCAGCCAGCCATCGCGTAAAAAACAGCAACCAGGGATCGTAAAATGGCATATGGCTACTCTTCTTGGCCAGACTCTTCCTTGTCGAGCTTGATCATGTCGTCGATCCTCACAATGGTAATGGCTGCTTCTGTGGCAAACTGCAGAGCAAAAAGGTATATGAGATGTGCCATGGATCTCGGCATAAACAATGTGGGTGACAAGCGAATAAGTTAACCAACCAACCTGAATGATCTTCACTTTGCTCATTGCTGGCTCGATCACACCATGTTCAAGGTTGTTGCGGATTACACCTTTCGTCAGGTCAAGACCCATGCTGCAGCAAATTTGAACAAAGTTGAAAATGTGCTGTAGCGCAAGACAAAAAACTGAAGATGTGCAGTAGCAGAACAAAACAGAAAATGGACAAATATATTGAATTACTCAAGTATAAAATATATCTAGTAGCCATCACTGTTACCAAATTATGCATCTAGGTGCGCACTTCCCCAATGACAATTCAAAATTTAAATCATAAGTATTCTGGTACTCTACAAAAGAAAGCTCAAGTGGACACTGAGATGGATTTTGCGGTCCCCTGTACAGGAAACCGATGGCAATATTGCCTATATATCATTGCTCAACACGCACATCTCAGCCCAGGGTTGTGATACTAGCCTTCAGGCTAACGTTTACGAGTCGAAGAGTCGTTCCGAGGTTGAGACTCATGGACTAACCATGACTAGTCTAGACTAGTCAACATGGTAGTGCAATACTCAACTATTAATACCTAGTAGTAGTATGTACTAAATATTTGTCTTTTTAGAGATTTCAAATGGACTACCACATACGCATGTGCATAGACATATTTTAGAGCGTAGATTCGCTCATTTTGCTCCTTATGTAGTCACTTGTTGAAATCCCTAGAAAGACATTGAGGAACGGAGGGAGTAGTACATACTAACAGTACAGTTTGCAATAAAACCAGAAGTGCTATGTGACGCTCGCCAGGCCCAGCCCAGCGCCACGCAGCACCACCACCCCCCCCCCCTCCCCTGGCCCATTTGGGCCCAACCTGCCAGCCTACTAGCCCCCCAGTCACTGTAATACTAGCTCCCGATCGATCCCATTGCCGCCACCAGCACCATCACGCACGGCGCACAGGAGCACCCGCGCCTCCGGCCGCCTTCCGCCGACCACCGACATGCCTCCTCCCCTCTTATCTCTCGTCTCAGGGCCGCGCGCGCCTACGTGTCACGGCCTTGGCTGCCGCCCGAGCACGAGCACCGGCCGGGCTGGGTAACTTATCCCCTCAAAATTTTGATTCGCTCGACTCAAATAGCTCGACTAGTCTGTCGACTGCTCGACTCGACCAAGTAGTCTAGACGAGATTTGTAGTCGGCACTCAAGTTGCGACTCGTAGACTAGTTTGTCGACTAGTCCCTCGACTCGTAATCAGAGCTTCAAGGCCTATGTAACATAGCGGAGCCATAATACGCTCAGATCTTTAACAGAGATAAATAAGTTCAAGTACCTTGATAAGTGCTGCTTATCAGCATTTGTTTGAGCTTTATTATGATATGCCCTAAGTTGTGCAACAAGGTCAGTTGCATCTTTTGCGGCATTAACAGCGAGGACCTATCATCACACAGCCATACTCACATTAGTATATCATCATGTGGTTCAGTATGCAAGTATCATATGTAGAAAATATAACTGATCAAACCTTCGGTATGATCAACAAAGATTCTGCAAATTCAGCAATCGCCAGCTGTTCCCTGGATCCAAGAGTTGTAGCAAGATTCTCCAGGTACACAGATAATGAAGCTTCTACAGCGCCACCTCCAGCAACTACCTGCATGACCAATATACATGTTAAATACACTCTACCTACAAGAAAACAACAGCTTACAGAACTACATTCACAGACCAGGAAAGAAGAGATATAACGTTAGCATATTATGTGAAATGGCGAACGAGAGATGCAGATACTACAGAATAAAGTGCTACATTTAAATGATGGCTTTTAACTGTTCGTATTCTCCTGCAAGCATGAAAAAAGTTCTCAGGAACGAGGATTGCAATTTTTGGAAACAAGGCCTCAAAGAAAATTACAAAAAAAAAAGATTGCACTAGATCAGCAACAAACATGATATACAAAAGAATCTTAAATGTCAAAATTGGGAACGAGGAAGCACCAGCTAAACTTTTAACTCCAAATCACACTTAGTAGCAAGAAAAATGCTAAACAAAGACAAAATAAGATTAATCTCACACACCACATAAATCATGACAACAAGGAACCTACAAGGCAACTAATAAAGCAACAGCAGAAGAAGGATTTACCGTATTGGATTCCAAAGTTCTCTTCACAATGCACAGTGCATCATGCAAAGACCGTTCAATCTCATCTAGCATGAAGTCATTTGCTCCTCTAAGTATAATGGAGACCTGCATACAAGAAATGCAAGTGTCATGCCTCTAGCTTTGAAACTAATGCTTACATCATTAATCGTAGTATAGCTAGCTCAACATTGGCATGAAGATACATACCGCACTTGTATTCTTTGTGCCTTTCACCAGGATTATTTCATCATCAGAAATCCTTTCCTCGACAACCTCACTGGCATGTCCAAGGAATGATGGATCAAATGTTTCTTCACCCTCCATGTCAGCAAAAGTAGTCACCTGTAGGTCCTTATTATTTTAGGATACTGACAGGCAGTTCATTTTGGCTTGAAAAAGTAATTGTTTTCATTATTACTTGGGAATATCAATGATAGAAGTTGTTTTTTTATTTATATAATGTCCTACTGTAATACTCCCTCAATCCCATTTTGGGACGGAGGGAGTAGATTGGTAAGCTGCTACTCTGGAATAGCATATATTTGAAACAGGAAATCATCAAATAAATGTATTCCAGTATTGTGAAGTAATATTTCAACAAAATCAAGTCATCAATGAGATTAAAGAGTGTAAATTATGAAAATACTCCTTGATCATAACCATCTAACCGGCAATGTGAAGAAATAAGGCATACCATTGTTGCACCTGTAGCCTTGGCAACATGGCGCAAGTCCTCCTTGCGCACACGTCTTACTGCAATTGCTCCAGCCTCAACAAAGTACTAAAATAATGTTTCAGCACATGAGATTTAGTTAGTCAACAGGAAGTGATATCCACATACACCACAACAGCCCAGTACATCTTTTCAAATTCATAAAAATCAAATCATATGAAACGAACACTTCTGAGGACAAAAACTTGAGACTGAGTACTATTGACAGGGAATGGAAGGTGGGAGTGATATGATGATAACTGTAGTATAAAAGTTTCTGCCGTAAGGCTTAATTAACAAACATATGATGCTAACTGTAGCATAACAGATTGTGCTTGCACCACCCCAAAAGTACCAGCAGCTAAGAAGAACGTGAAATTCAGTACTAACGTGGACATGTTCAACCAAATACATAAATTGTCTGTTCTGGCAAACAATATACAGAACTATATCAAGGATAGGAACAGCAATCTGACTCTACCAGAGGTATGAAAACATACCTTTAATGACATATCATCAATTCCCTTGGTGGTAAATACAACATTAGCACCAGCCTTGAGAACTTTCTGAATTCGCTCCTTTGTTATGTCAGATTCTCTGCAGAAAGAAGCAAGGTGTTAGGTATATAATATATGGCACACTAAGATAGAAGATAAATTGATTGTGAATAGCAAAAGGCATGAAGACCTATCGCAGGAAATGAGAAACAAACAGGATAACTAAGAGAGCACATTCATTGAAGATTTATTCTGGAGATAACTAAAGGAAATATATAATGAGATGCAAACTATAAAAAATGCATATACCTCTCACGGATCTTCTCAAGTTCCCTTGGATCGGATACAAGGACTTGAACACCCATTTGCATTTTTGTCTTCTGAAGGTTGAAATCAAGGCAAGCAATTCTAGCAGGGGTTACTCTGGTAGGCATTCCTTGAGCTGCACGGCCAGTGTTCAGCGCATAACCATTCAGCAGGTAACTTTCCTTGGCACTTTTACCATGAGCTTTCAAAATATTAATACTCTGCAGGATAAAAAAGCAACCATTTACAAGCAAAATTGTAAGTGGCACAGACAACAATTCCCCTAACAATGTGTTAAATAAATCAAAAATCATGTCCAGTACATAAAAAGGCATTACAATATTAATATGGGAGAACAATTTTGAGTGGCAGTAGAATTGTTTATATTAATATCAGGTAAAGGATAACCCAACATTAAGGTAGACGTAAGATTACTACACACTAACACAATTAATATCAAGATGTTTAATACATCCAGGAGGAAAAAACAAATGTTGCATAAAGCAAAACAGGACTGTAAAACTTATATCTATATTCAGAGATAAGGGAACCAGCAATTTAAATCTACAATTGCAATAGCAAAACTGGCATACCTTGATATATAGCAATTACGAATAGAAATTTTGATTTAATGCAGTATTGTAACCAAATGCACTTTGCTTACCTTGATTGGATACTTCACTTCTCCCTTGGAGTTTGTAGTCTTCACAGCTTGAACTGCTTCTACAACCTAAGAAACCATTGCCAAGTCAATTAAATATCACATTGTTTTAACCAAAGCTAATGGAAAGATAACGGACTCCTAACATTTGGTTCCAAAGATGAGCAACTTGTCAGAGATATAAACACCATAACATGGCAGCATTATCAAAATAAATAATAGACCGTCCAGCTGAAAATGCATGCATGGACTAAATAATTGTTTGGGGTTTAACAAATGCCACCAAAATCAAATATACGACAACTGTGCCCCCAGATTTCACTATTTCTGAGCTCCACTGTGCACAGATATGTAAAAAAGAAGGCATGATTAAGAAACCAGAAGTACACATGACCATAGGAACTTACCAGATTTGCAAAGAAATTACCGTCCGTGGTAATCAGTTTCGAGGACATGCTAGTTTTAGCACAGTTTATAAGGGAGTCTTTTCCAAGTCTATCCACCTAAAAGTGTAGACGAATATTCATGTCAGCATGAGAGTGGGCATGGAATGGAACAGAGTTGTACTACAATTTGTTCTGCATAGAGTATTCCTTTACCTTGACAGACAGCTTTTCCTCAACATACTTGCAAGCTTCACGCATAGCAAGCTGGTAAGAGTATGAAGGTAGAAAGTAAGTATTAGTAATGCAAGATATCACGTGGTTTGCTCGCAATGTTCAACTAAAATGGAAGAGATGCTGCAACCAACAGTATAAATTATAAGCTTACCCTGTAGCCACTAATAATGGAGGTCGGGTGAATCTTATTCCTCACAAGTTCATTGGCTCTCTGGTAAAATGAAAAGGAACATTATGTGTGAGCACAAATAGCAGGGAAACTCATAAGACAAGAAAAAATCGCCACTAAAGTTCTTTCCACCTTAAGCAACTCTGCAGCAATGATGACGACAGAGGTAGTTCCATCTCCAACCTCCCGGTCCTGGAGCTCAGCCAGTTCCACAAGAACCTACAGACAAATGGAACCACAGGAAAATCTAAGAACAAAGCAGCGGTCCAATCAAAAACGAGATCAGCTATGTGCGTGTGCCAGGCATCACCTTCGCGGCAGGATGCTCGACCTCCAGCATCCTCAGAATGGTGGCGCCGTCGTTCGTGATCGTGACATCGCCAATATCGTCCACCAGCATCTGCAGGTCGCATACGCTAACTTAGCAGATTGTAAGAAGGTGTTTCTAATACTTATAGGGGATCCAACACCTATCTATCTATTTCACTGATCCTGACGACGCAACTACTGTACTTGACTAGTTCAGTAACAGGGCGTCGATTACAGAGTGGGAGGGGAGGGGAGTTCAGTAACAGGGCGTCGATTACAGAGTGGGAGGGGAGGGGAGTTCAGTAACAGGGCGTCGATTACAGAGTGGGAGGGGAGGGGAGGATACCTTGTCGAGCCCGACGGGGCCGAGCGACGACTTGACGATGTTGGCCACCGCCTGGCACGCCGACACTGCATCGGGACGAGATTGAGCGGCGAATTAGACCTAGATCTCGCGGCGCACCACGCGATCCCGCGGCGCGAAAAGCGGGAGGGGGGTTTGAGGGGGGGGGGGTACCGTTCTGGGTGCGGACGTCCTGGCCGGACTGGCGCTCGCCCATGATGTCGGGGACCTGGGCGGTGATCGCCATGGCGGCGGCGGCGGGGAGGGCGGAGGGGGACTGGAGAGTTCGAGAGGAGGAGGGGAGGGAGGGAGCTCTTGGCGCTCGAGGGAATGGGGTGGGAGCGGCGGCGCTAGGCTTCGGTGTGGGGGGCGCTATATATGGGCCGTCGTCGGCCCGTGGGCAGGCATTCCGCTCGCGGCCCGTGTTCGCGGGCCAGGTACGCCGCTTTCTTCAGTTCTTTCCGCGCGCGCTCTACCTCCTTGCCTTTTTTTTCTCTTCTCTCCTTTCCGTTTATGGGGAGAACCTAGTTAACGAGCGCTCCTTCGGAAGCCTCGCAAGGATCAGCGTCATTTGGCGCGCTCTCAGCCATTCGCCACGTGTCGTGCTCTGAACGTTTTTTTCGGATTTTTTTTCACACGCGTTTTCGGCTTTTTAAACGGGTTTTTTTTCGACGTTTTGGTTTTCGCCCGGTCTTCCTTAGCTTTTCGATAAAATAAAATTTTGAAAAAAAAAATTGCGCGAAAAAAACGTGTTTTTTTCCGCGAAAGTCACAGTTTTTTCCGCGAGAGGCACGGTTGTGCTTTAGCTAGAGTCACGGCAGTGCCTTTCAGAAACGGAAAAAAAACGCGTTTTCTGTTTTTTTTTCTTTCCCAAGAGTCATGGTTTTGCTTCCGCGATAGGCACGGTTGTGCTTTCGCGAGAGTTACGGCCGTGCCTCTCGGAAAGGAAAAAACAAAACGCGTTTTCTGTTTTTTTTCTTTCGGGAGAGTCACGATTTTGCTTCAGCGAGAGGCACGGTTGTGCTTTCGTGAGAGTCACGGTTGTGCCTTTCGGAAAGGGAAAAAATATGCGTTTTTTATTTTGTTTTTTTCGGGAGAGTCACGGTTTTGCTTTCGCGAGAGGCATGGTTGTGCTTTTCGCGAGAGTCACGGCCGTGCCTCTCGGAAACGGAAAAAAAACGCGCTTCTGTTTTTTTCCTTCCACGAGAGTCATGGTTTTGCTTCCACGAGAGGCACGGTTGTGCTTTCGCGAGAGTCACGGCCGTGCCTTTTTCGGAAAGGGAAAAACCCGTGCTCCCGGTTCGGTTTTTTCACCTGGTTTTTTTCGTCCGGTTTTTCGTGCAAAAAAAAGTTTCTCAAAATCTATCAACATGGGATCTAGTTTTGAAGATCTTGATGCGAGGAATCCAATGGTAAAAATGGTTCGAGATTTGGACGCACGTTTTAAGAGATAAAACGTTTTGAATAAATGGATCTACGAAAAAAGGGAAAACTCCCAGGTTGCAACAAGTGGCGCGCTGCATGTGCGCCACTTGTCGCGATCTGGAAAAGTGGAGTGTTCTTTGCAACGAGTACTGCTTAATTAGTGATTTCGTCGTTTCTGCACTTGTGGCTCTTCGGGCTAGACCGCTAGACTAGCTAGCGGCCACCCGTTAGGAAGGGGTGCGCGGCCACTTTTTCTCCTACCCTTTTTCCCGATAGTTTTACTCCTACCTAGTTATGTATCCTCGGGCTCCTCTTATTGGTGGGCGGACGGCGAGGCTGCTTGGGCAGCTCGGTGTCCGGAGCTCCGAAAGCGGCGGCTGATGCAGCGGTGGTGGTCCTCGCGTGTTGGTCGGGTGCAGGGACACCGGTTGTCTAGGGCGGAAGTGATGGGCAGCTCCTGCCGTGGTGCTTGGGGACGCCAGATTGGGCTGGATGTTGGATCTGGCTCCCAATGGCGGCTGGCACATCTGTGGACGCCAGATCGGGTTGGTGGCCAGATCTGGCTCCCGCAGTGGCGTCTGGCTCCCTGACTCTGTTCGTAGGCGGCGGCGGTGGTGCGGTCTCATTCCGTGGTTGCCGGAAGGTTGGGTCTTGGCGGCTACGGGGCACCGTAGTGGTGCTACTGGCTGTTCCATCTTAGTGTTGGTTTGCGTGACGATGGAGTTTCATCTGTGAGGTATTGCGACAGTGGCGGAATGAACTAGCATGAACAGTGTGCCTTCTCCGATGTGATGGGATGTAGGCGTGCGACAATTCGGACAAAAGTCATGCTTTCTTCAGTCGATGCCCGCGATGACCACGCTTGTGGGTGTCGTTCCCCTCCCTGGAAACATCGTTGTGTTATGTCGACACCTTGCTCTCTTCCACTTGGTTGGTTGTCTTCGGGCGAAATTCTAGGTCCGGATCCGAAATGGCAGTGGCGGCGTCTCCGATGTAGTTCCTTTGTTGGGAGCATTGCTTTTGAGACATGAGCTTGGGGATTCTATGTTGTGTTCCTTTGGTGCTCGTCGCTGTTCTAAGTTGTTCGTCAAGGGTGTACGCCATCGTGGGTGAATCCAAGACGACGACTTTATTGAGGTTGTCCGAGTCCCTCCATCCACCTGCGACCTCTTTTAGGTAGTCAATGGCGGTTGGGTGCGTCGACACAGATAATCGTTTGGAGTTGTTGCTTTTGGAGGTGACCGAAGTTGGTTGAGATGTGGCTTTGTAAGTCAGTCTAGGAGGGGCTCTTTTGCGTTGGAGTTGTATTGTGTGTGTTTTGTGTTGGACTAGTGTTTGCTACTCACCAAGCTAGGGTGGGAGCTTGTTGGATTTCTTGTAATTTACCTTTTGCCTTCTATAAAACTAAGGCACGCAATTTGTGTGCTCTAAAAAAAGATAAAACATGTTGCGTTCTCAACACCTTATGAGTTCTTCATTTTTCCTCCTTATCATTTCCCCTTTCCCCTCTCCTTTCTTGTTCCTATTGGATTTTAAAATTTTATTAAGAAAATCTAAATAACTTCCAAAAAGATCAAAACAAACTTTATGAGAAAAACCTCAACTTTTAGAAAATGCAATGAAACTTTTAAAAAAATCCTTGATTTTCAGAGAATTTGCAACAACTTCCAAAAATGCCCTTAACCTACTCCAATTTCAACACAAAACTGTTAGAAAAAAATCTAGAACTTTCACACAACTTTCAAGAGCTTTCTGAAAAAGTTCAACAAAATGCACAAACTTTCAAAAAAATCACCCAGATCCGACGGCCATACCGCCGTATCAATCACCATCGGGGAAAACAGACATGACATCGTGGAGGTTGAATCCATGGCGCACGGTAGTGGCAAACGGTTGTAATTTCTGGTAGGGCTAGCTCCTTGTGGCACGATGGTGGCGGACAATGGTACCTTGTGTTGGACCCCAACAATCCGCACATGGGTGTGCTTGGGTGGTGTCCAAGAGCGAAGTGCAATGCCCTCGAGGACACTATTAGGAAAACTCTTATAGGGATAATTAGTCACTGGTGCCCATAATAATATTAGACATCGGTGGTATTTCGGCAAATTACCAGCGATGTCAACCATGTAAGACAAGTTACTGCTAAGACACAACTAGTGGCGTCGGAAGAAATATAGATATCTCTAGTGTGTGGGACCCAACGGTCTTACCAAGCATGACGTATAGTGCAGGCATTGCCCCCGTGAGGATGCCGAGAGTACTTAAGACTAGCCACAATGGGTAGTAACATAAAGTAGTAACATCGACATGTTACTAGTCTATGTTACTACCTCTATAGTGGGGAATAACATATGTGTAGTAACATGCAACCCTTCATTTATTAGGCTATAGACACATCTTGCCTTGATATGTGTGATGTTACTACTACTAGTAGTAACTAGCTATGTTACTACTTTGCTCTCTTTCTTCATTTATTGCTTGCCACATCATCCATTTTATCTAGATATATGTGATGTTACTACCTATGTTACTCCCATTGTGGGTAGTCAATACTAAGAAGTGCCGAGTCACACGCCCGATCTGGCCCTACTTCCTAACGGCACCATGGGAATGACTTGTATTTGTGGCGATGTGGTAATTAATTGTCACTGGTGGGTTTTACCTAAGTGGCGTTGGGTCTGGCTCCCGGTGGCGGCTGGCCCATGTGTGGACGCTAGATCGGGTTGATGGCCGGATCTGGCTCCCGTGGTGGAGTCTGACAGTGGCGGAGTGAACCAGCATGGACAGTGTGCCTTCTCCAGTGTGATGGGATGTAGGTGAGCGACAATTCGGACGAAAGTCCTGCTCTTCTTTGGCTGATGCCCACGATGACTTGCTTTCTTCCCCTCCCTAGAAGCATCGTTGTGGTATGTCGACACCTTGCTTTCTTCCACTTGGTTGGTTGTCTTGGGGCGAAAGCCTAGGTTCGGATCTGGATCGGCAATGGCGGCGTTTTCGATGTAGTTCCTCTATTGGGAGCATTGCTCTTGAGACATGGGCTTGGAGCTATGTTGTGTTCCTTTTGTGCTCGTCGATGTTCTAAGTTGTTCGTCGGGGGCGCTATGTACGCCGTCACGGGTGAATCTAAGATGACGACTTTGTTGAGGTTGTTCGACTCCCTCCATCCACCGGCCACCTCCTTTAGGCAATCACTGGTGGTTGGGTGCGTCGACAGAGATAGTCGTTTGGAGTTGTTGCTCTTTGTGGGTGACCAGTGTTGGTTGAGACGTGGCTTTGTAAGTTGGTTTAGGAGGGGCTCTTTTGCGTTGGAATTGTATTTGTGTGTATTTGTGTTGGACTAGTGTTTGCTACTCACCGGGCTCTGGTGGGAGCATGTCTGGATTTATTGTAATTCACCCTCTGCCTTCTATAAAATTAAGGCACGCAATTTGCATGCTCTAAAAAAAGATAAAACATGTTGCGCTCTCGACGCCTTCCGAGTTCTTCATTTTTCCTCCGTATCATTTCCCCTTTCCCCTCTCCTCTTCTTTTTCCCGTTGGATTTAAAATTTTATTAAGAAAATCTAAATAACTTCCAAAAAGATCAAAACAAACTTTATGAGAAAAAACCTCAACTTTTAGAAAATGCAATGAAACTTTAAAAAACAATCCTTGATTTTCAGAGAATTTGCAACAACTTCCAAAAATGCCCTTAACCTACTCCAATTTCAAAACAAAACTGTTAGAAAAAAAATCTAGAACTTTCAAGAGCTTTCTGAAAAAGTTCAACAAAATGCACAAACTTTCAAAAAATTCACCCAGATCCGACGGCCATACCGCCGTATCAATCACCATTGGGGAACAAAGACATGACTTCGTGGAGGCTGAATCCATGGCGCACAGTAGCGGCAGATGGTTGTAATGTCTGGTAGAGCCTAGGTCCATGGGGCACGACAGTGGCGGCCAATGGTACGAGCCCAACAATCCGACGCATGGGTGTGCTTGGGTGGTTTCCAAGAGCGAAGTGCAATGCCCTCGAGGACACTATTGGGAAAACCTTTATAGGGATAGTTAGTCAGTGGCGCCCATAATATTAGACGTCGGTGGTATTTCGGAAAATTACCAGCGATGTCCACCATGTAAGGTGAGTTACTGCTAAGACACAACTAGTGGCGTCAGAAGAAATATAGATGTCGCTAGTCCGTGGGACCCAACAGTCTTACCAAGCATGACATAGCGCAGGCGTTGCCCCATGTGGATGCGGATAGTGCTTAAGATTGTGCAGGTGCGTGTGCTTTTGACTAGTCACAATGGGTAGTAACTTAGACTAGTAACATGCATATGTTATTAGCCATGGGTAGTAACTTTGACAAGAGCATTCTCTCCCTAATATTTTTCTCCCACCGAAGCTCCAACCACTAGAAGAAGTTTGTCTGAGGACGAGCAATGGCAGCAAAAAACAATGTTTGTTCGTTTGGTGCCAGGCTTCGTCCCCAACTCCTCCTGGGTTCTGGCTAAGACGAAGAACGTTTAGCAAATCATCATGGTGGTTTATGATGGAAAAACACGTAATGGCAATCGCAGTAGTTTGAGTGAGAACGATCCAAGGGTTGGCTTCTAGAGTTAATTGCACCTAGATTTTTTTTCATTGAACGCAATGACAAGGAGGATCTTGGAGTGGCAAGGTCGACAAGGGGTGCCTATTGCGGACGACATAACAAGCACCTGCGGAGAGCGCCGGTCTTGACTGTGTTCAAGAGACAAGGAAAGTCAATTTATGCGGCCATAATGAGCTTACGACATATGTTTCTCCTTGCTCTATCTCCTCTTTACTTCCCCGATCGTGGTAAAGTTCACGCAGCTACGCAAATCTGTGACACCACAATCTATTTGTAATATTTGTGCTCGTCCATCCATAAGCGGCCCGTGTTTGGACCAAACTGAGACAAAGATGACATGAGTAGCGGCTATGCGACCACAACAGAGGAAGCGAGGACGGAGGTTCCACGGTATAGGAGGGTTAAGATTAAGGGTGTGGAGGATTTTCGCCGGCGGAGAGAAGATCACTGTGGAACCTCCGTCATTGGCTAGACGGTCTAGAGGTGGTGGTTGTTGGGTGAGGAAAGTCATTTTACCTTCACTTTTTTCATGGATGAGACACAAATTGCCGGTAATTTTTTTTATCATAGACGATCAAAAGCATCAGGTACTACCTCACCGTGATGCCTCCTTTGAAGTTTGAACATGACTCCGTTGATGGTATGTGCATACCCATTGACGGTGGTGTGTCCCTCTACTTCTTATCTTGTACTTCCTCCGTCCCATAATATAAGAGTGTTTTTGACACTACACTCTAATGTCAAAAACGCTCTTATATTATGGGACGGAGTGAGTAGAACGTGTTGAATAGGCAACAAAATGCCTAGTCAGGCCGAACTTATTTTTCCGTCTAGCCATTTTTATTTTCCTTTTCAGCCTCTTCTAGTTTTCTAGTTTCTTTTGGTTTTTGATTTCTTCAGTTCTGATTCAGTTTTCACTTTATATTTTGTTTCTTTTCTTCCTTCCATTTAATATTTCTTTTCACTGGTGGAAAAAGGGCCTTTGGTCGCGGTTCGCAACTGCCATTAGTCGCGGTTGCACAACCGCGACCAAACAGGCGGGACTAAAGGCTCCACCCTTTAGTCGCGGTTGCTTAAGAACCGCGATTAAAGGCCCGTCCACGTGGGCGCCAGGTGGCCGTCGGGGCGGAGGACTTTTAGTCGCGGTTCTTCTGGCCAACCGCGACTAAAGACCGCCGCAGGTTTAGGGTTTTAGCCCCCCCCCTAAACCTGCCCCCCCCTAAACCTGTTTTCTGTTTAATTTGTATTGTTTTATTTCTTTTATGCTTTATTTTAATTTTGAAGGAGTTTCACATATTCTACGCTACTACATACATGCATATGAATGTACAATTTCAAACAAATTTGAAATTAGAACCAAAAAGAATTCAAGAGGAATATACAGTATATATTAAATATCATCGGATGACCATATAAAATTTTGAACAAGTTTCTATACATAATTTAAGGCATATAAAGTTCTACGTCCTCGTAATGGTGTTCTCCTTTAGGATGGAGGACTTCCCTCCTGAACCATCCAGCTAGTTCCTCTTGAAGTGGTCGGAAGCGAGCTTCTGGACTAAGCATCATCCGGAGGTTATTCCTCTGAGCATTGGTATCACTCGGAACCCGCTCAGAGGTGTATCTCCGGATCATCTCACAGACATAGTATCCACATAGATTGGTCCCCGCTGGCTGAATATCCCCAGCATTCTTAGCCTTTGACTTTTTGAATTCTAGCTCTTTTTTGAATTCACCGACTTTTGTATCTACGAACCGTCTCCAAACCCTACGAGGCAAAGAAAATTAAATGAACAAGAGAGTTATTAGTTACTTGATATTAGGAAATGAACGAAATAGGCCGATCGATATAGAGCGCAAATGAATGAAAATAATTACTTCTGCAGCATTTTTCTCAGGTCGCCCCAAAGCTTTGGATCCATATTCAAAGAGTCGTGGACGAGACATTCTGAGGTGTCAACTTTAATTACTAGCAGAATCCAGTGGAACCTGCGGACACGATACATGCACAGTACGTCATGCATAACACATCTATTAGCCGGCCACATACCATGCATGGAGTAAACAAAAGAGAATGTGCTCAAGACAGAAACACTCACCCAAAATGGTAAGGAAATAGAATATCACTTTTGAGTTCCTGCTTTGTAAGAAACTGCCACAGGTCTGCCTCCATGTCGTCGGGGGTGATGCCGCAACACATATCCATTAACGATGTGTGGGTCAATGAACCCAACATCATGGATGTTCCTTACTCTGCATTCCTTAATCTTCATTCTGCATGTATAATAGCGGACACAACAATATAGTTAGGACATATATATAGTGCAGGCAATATGAACGAGATGGGGTAGAAATAAATCACTTACAGAACGTAGCAACTCATGATAGATTTGTCGAGCTCGCGCAGATTGAAAAGCTGGAACAATTCACTCAGATGAATTTGTACATAGTAATGTTTGAAGTGATGCTCATATCTAACTTCCGCATAAATATATTCGTTGGCGTTTTTATTTTTTATGTAACCCTTGTACCATTTCAGCAGACCTTCCATTTGTGGAGGTAGATCCTGTTCCTGCGCAGGCTCGACGAGAGGCCCATTCTTCACATATGTAATTACTACCTCCTTCACTGGCGCCTCATCAAGGCCTAACAGTTCACGAAGAGTAATACCTAAGTTGGCCGCTTGTTCTCTGGCACTCGTTGCAGTCAATCCAAGTGCTGCCGCAGCTGCTATGATATCGGGGCCATCCGGACCGGCGGCTTTCACTATAAGCGGGGCAATCGATTGTTTACTTTGTTCCCCGAGCTGGGCAACTCGTTTACTTTGTTCCGGATCGGGGTCATCCGCCCGCCCTTCCTTCTCCTTCAACATGAGTGCCTGCCTACGAAGTTCACGTGCATAGTCCTCAGGCAGATTCTTCGCGGCTTGGGACGGTGTGCTCAAAAATGACTTAGCCCACTTCTTTTGCTCATCAGAAAATACTGGCTTGGGCTCGGGCTCTCTTTTCTTCTTGCAGTCCGCCTTCCATTTCTCAAGATCAGCAGCCGCGGCCGCGGCAGTTTCCTCGGCACTACGTTCCCAAGGCCTTGTGGGGAGAGGCTTCAGTGATGGCTCCGGTACCTTTGTGGTCTTAGGTACATAAGGGTCCGGGTTAATAATCCAGGACTGCTTCTGCTTCTTTGCCGGAGGTGGATTGGGGGGCGGCGTCTGATCACCCGCCAGACGAGGACTGGGGGGCGGCGTCTGATCACCCGCCGGACGTTGTGGACTGGGAGGCGTCGGCTGACGTGATGGAGGTGTAGGTGAACCGCCACCACCACCACCACCACCACCGCCGCCACCGCCACCACCACCACCGTAGGGGGGTGGACTTGTTGTCCTTGGCGCCTCGCCTGGAAACTTGATAAACTTCTTTTGCCATAGAATGAAATGGCGCTTGACATCTCCAAGTCTTTTCTCCCCTTCAGGTGTAGCAATGTCAATCTCCAGGTCCTCAAACCCTTGGACTATGTCCTCCACCGTGACACGAGCATAGCCATCTTGAATGGGGTTGTTGTGGTGGAGTGCTCCAGGTAAACATGGTAAAGCACTGCCGATGGCTACCTTCATGGACATGTTCCCGATAGGATAATACAGATGACATTCTTTCCTCTCCTTTATATTGTTCATGGGGTAGCGAGGAGGCTCCGGTGCAGTAATTTCGACCACCAGAGGCTCCGGTGCAGTAATTTCGATCGTCGGTGCATCTGCACCAGCCGGTGGGGCCTCCGTGGAAGCCACGCTGCTTCTCCGCTGCTGGCTATCGAGATCCGCTGGATGATCTTCATGCTGCGCCCAAGCTGCATCTCTTTCGGCTACTAGTACACTCACGGTTTTCTTCATCACATCCATTTCCGATGCCAACCGCGCCACAACATCTGCTTCCCGATCCATCTTTCTCTTACGGCTTCTGTAACCGTACGGGTCATCGTTCTGGGGGAACCCTATTTTCCACGGAATGTGCCCCATGCCTCGTACACGTCCTCCGTGTTCAGGATTCCCGAGGGCTTTTGTCAGTGCGTCGTTCTCTCTGTTGAACTTGATCTTCCCCTCTTGAGCATCCCTCATTGCGTCAATAAGGGCTTGGGTGGGTTTCATTATTTTGCCCTGGTAAACACACTCCCCTGTCTCCGGGTTCAGCGTTCCCCCATGCCCGTACCACCAGCTTTTGGCCCTTGGGTCCCATCCCTCCGTACCTGGACGGATTCCTCGCGCCCTCAGCTCGTTCTCCATCTTCTCCAACCTAGGCTGCCAAAGGCGATACCCTCCTGGCCCCATAATATGATTGTACTCCTTCTTAGCCGCATTTTCCTTATTTTTTTTCGATATTTGAATGAACTGCTCCGATTTCTTTTGCTTCACAAATTCTGGCCAATCATGTTTCAGTTTCTCATATTGTCCTTTGAAATCCGGAGTCTTGTTCTGCTTGACAAAGTCATGGTTTAGATTTTGCTTGAATTTCCGGAATGCGTCGGCCATCTTATGAAGAGCGAACTGTTTGACTAGCCTCCTCCTCTCCTTGTTTTCCTCAATCTTGTTACCCTCCTCATCGAATTTGTTGTATTCCGGAGGTAGAACGAAATGTTCCATAAGCTTCTTGAAGCAATCTTTTTTTGTTCTCTTATCGACAAAAGTGAAACCGGCAATTCGTGCCTTCTTTGGCTCATTCCACTCCTGGACGGTGATCGAGACGTTGTCTCTAACAACGGCTCCGCATTGGCTGACAAACTTGATGGCGTTCTTGCGGGGCTCCAGCGGCCTGCCGGTTGCACTGTCGACAACCTCGATGGTGCATGTTTCTCCTTGTTTCATCGTCTTGGTTGCGCCTCGCTTTGACGACGTACTCGATTGTTTCGACGATCCGGCCGAGGGCTAAAATAAGAAAGAGAGTCGCGCCCGTTAGTACACACATATTTATTCAAATCAGTTAGTTTGTATCACCAGAGGCTCAATGTATATATATACCTCGGCGCCGGAGGTGGTTGCTACTTCCATTTGAAGATCGTCGTTTATCGACGTTTGTTCGGCATCATCTTGCTGACGGCGCCCTTCATCTTCACCGTCAAGGTTCAGATAAGAAGAGACATCATCTTCTTCTTGTCCGGTCGGCACATATTGAATATCGCCGTTTATGATGCCGAACATATGTGCTTCACCGTCCGGATCATAGTTGTCCATAATCGGGTCAGCTCTATCGTCCGCCATTATGTCAGCCCTGAAAACATGTAGTAAAAACAAATTAATTAAGTGAAGAAGGGGGGCGGTGGCGGTGGCGGTGGCAAAAGGAGGGGGCGAGGAAGGGGTGGGAGAGGGTGTCGCGGTAGAGCGCGAGACGGGGCGGCAGACGACGGCGTCACGGAGAGGGAGGCGAGGACAACACACATGTATAACCCTCGCCGCCCCCTCTCGATCCAAAAAAAAACACCGCGGAGTTTTACTTTTTTTGTTGTTAATTATCAAGTTTTATATACGTTTTTTTTGGTTAATTATCCAATTTTACGGTTTTTTTGTTAATTATCAAGTTTTAAGTTATCTTACCGTTTTTGTTAAACTAATTAACTAGTTAAAATTAAAAAGAACAAAAAAAAGAAAAAAAAAGAAAAAATTCTGGTGGCCTTTTTTCTTCCTTTTTTTGTTTTTCATCTGTTTTCCTTTTTCCTTTTTCCTTTTTCCTTTTTCCTTTTTTCCTTTTTCTTCTTCTTCCTTTTCCCTTTTTCTTTCTTCTTCTTCTTCCTTTTTCTTCTTCTTTCTTCTTCTTCTGCCGGCGGAGGACGGCCGGCAGGGCCAGCGGGCGGCGGGCGGCGCGCGGAGGACGGCAGGCAGGGCCAGCGAGCGGCGGGCGGCGGGCGGCAGGGCGTCGGGCGGCGGGCAAGGGCGCAGGGCACGGGCGGCGGGCAAGGGCAGGCACGGGCGGAGGCGGCGCTCACTGGGGACGGGGGCGGCGGCGCGCAGGGCTTCGGCGTCGGGGCAGGGCTTCGGCGTCGGCGTCGGTGTCGATCGGCGTCGGGGCAGCGCTTCGGCGTCGAGAGAGAGGAGAATGGGAAGTGGCAAAACTGCCAAGTGCAGTATTTATAGACGCACCTTTAGTCGCGGTTGGGGAGGCGGACCACGACTAAAGCTACCCTTTAGTCGCGGACCGCGACACCAACCGCGACTATTAGTCGCGGTCCGCCACACCAACCGCGACTAAAGGGTTTTGGCGCCGCTTTCGTTCCCGCGCAGGAAGAGCCTTTAGTCGCGGTTGGGGAGGCGGACCGCGACTAAAGCTAACCTTTAGTCGCGGTCCGCCACACCAACCGCGACTAAAGGTCTGTGCTTGCACTGGCGCGGTGCGGTGGGATGTTTAGTCCCACCTCGCTAGCCGAGAGGCTTCGACAGTGGTTTATAAGCGCGGCTGCGCTCACCACTTCGAGCTCCTCTCAAATGCAGGCTTACAGGCCTATTCTGTTACTATTAGCCTGTGGGCCTACTGGGCCTTCCTGCGGGCCTGAATCCTGGCCCAATAATGGGTTTCTAGTCGTATTCAGGCCGTGGTGGCCCAGTAGGTGGCATATTTTTTATTTTTTGCCTGTTTTTTGTTTTCATTTTTGCTTTATTTATTTTGTTTTGTTTCTACTTACAACAAAAAGCTTATTTATTTTATTTTATTTTGTTTCTAATTACTTATTTATTTTACTTTATGATAATTATTTTTGCTATTAAAGTTTCTAATTACTTATTTATTTATGTTATTAAAATCTTAAAAATACAATTATATATCAAAAAAATCAGAAAATAAAACTAATTCATTTTAAATTCTTGTTTTTCTTCTGTTTTTTCTTCCTTTTTTCTTTTATTTTTTTCTTCCTTTTTCTTGTTTTTCTTCTTTTTTTTCTTCCTTTCTTCCTTTTTCCTTTTTTCTTCTGTTTTTCTTCTGTTTGTTTTTTCTTATGTTTTTCTTCTGTTTGTTTTTTCTTCTGTTTTTCCTTTTTTCTTCTGTTTGTTTTTTTCTTCTGTTTTTCCTTTTTTCTTCTGTTTTTTTCCTTTTTCCTTCTTTCTTCTTCTTCCTTTTTCCTTTTAAAATCAGAAAAATAAAACTAATTCATTTTAAAATCTTAAAAATACAATTATATATCAAAAAAATCAGAAAAATAAAACTAATCCCTTGAAGGTTTAACAAAAGGTTTGATACATCATTCAGTTCATCGACCAAATACAAAGTTTGGTACAATAAATTATTACACATCAATTCTTCCCTTGTGTCCGTGCTTGCTTACGATTGTGCCGTATCCATGGAGCATCCTCATCATTTAACTTAATGCTTGGGTCGGTGTTCACTTTGAAGGGCGGAATTTCAGCAAACATATTATAATCTTCTGACATGTCTGTCTTGTCCTCCACTCCCACGATGTTTCTTTTCCCTGAAAGAACAATGTGGCGCTTTGGATCATTGCATGATGTACTGATCGTTTTCTTATCTTTCCGTTTCCTCGGTTTGCTACTCATGTCCTTCACATAGAAAACCTGAGCGACATCTTTCGCTAGGACGAATGATTCGTCAAGGTAACCAAGATTGTTGAAATCCACCATTGTCATTCCGTATTGCTGGTCCACCTTTACCCCACCTCCTGTTAGCTTGAACCATTTGCACCGGAACAAAGGGACCTTAAAGGAGGGCCCATAGTCAAGTTCCCATATCTCCTCTATGTAACCATAATATGTGACCTTTTGCCCATTCTCGGTTGCTGCATCAAAGCGGACACCACTGTTTTGGTTGGTGCTCTTTTTATCTTGGGCGATCGTGTAAAATGTATTCTCATTTATCTCGTACCCTTGGAAAGTCGTTATAGTCGAAGATGGTGTCTTGGCCAACATGTACAGCTGATCTACAACATCATTGTCATTCATTAAATGTTTTCTCAACCAACTGCCGAAAGTCTCCATGTGGGCCTTCCTAATCCAGGATTCAGGCTTCCCCGGGTTGTCCGAGCGTAAAATATTCTTGTGTTTCTCAAAGTACGGAGCCACCAAGCTGGAATTGGTCAGTACAGTGTGGTGTGCTTCAGTCAGAGAATGGCCGTCCATACATATCGTTGATTTCCTTCTGATCGTGCCTTTTCCACTTAGTCTCCCCTCGTGCCGCGATCGAGGAAGGCCAATCGGCTTAAGGTCAGGAACAAAGTCAACACAAAACTCAATTACCTCCTCATTTCCATAGCCCTTGGCGATGCTTCCTTCTGGCCTAGCACGGTTACGAACATATTTCTTTAATACTCCCATGAACCTCTCGAAGGGGAACATATTGTGTAGAAATACAGGACCGAGAATGAAAATCTCTTCGACTAGGTGAACCAGGAGGTGCGTCATAATATTGAAGAAGGATGGCGGGAACACCAACTCGAAACTGATAAGACATTGGACCACATCGTTCTGTAACCGTGGTAGATCTTCTGGATTGATTACCTTCTGAGAGATTGCATTGAGGAATGCACATAGCTTCACAATGGCTACTCGAACATTTTCCAGCAGGAGCCCCCTCAAAGCAATCGGAAGCAATTGCGTCATAATCACGTGGCAGTCGTGAGACTTCAGGTTTTGGAACTTTTTCTCCGCCATGTTTATTATTCCCTTTATATTGGACGAGAATCCAGACGGGACCTTCATACTGCTCAGGCATTCAAAAAAGATGACCTTCTCTTCTTTGGTCAGAGCGTAGCTGGCACGACCTTGAAACCATTCCGGATGCCGGTCATCAGGGTCTTTCAAACGTTGCTGGTCCTGCCGTGCTTCCTTTGTATCATTTGTCTTCCCATACACGCCCAAGAAGCTTAGGAGGTTCACGCAAATATTCTTCGTAACGTGCATCACGTCGATTGCAGAGCGGACTTCTAGGACTTTCCAATATTCTAGCTCCCAGAATATAGATTTCTTCTTCCACATGGCTGCGTGCCCGTCAGCTCCCTTCGGAACTGATTGTCCGCCAGGACCCTTTCCAAAGATGACTTTCAAATCCTTGACCATATCAAATACCTCAGCACCAGTGCGTTCTGCAGGCTTCGGCCGGTGATCTGCCTTGCCGTTGTAATGCTTGCCTTTCTTTCTTACTGGATGAATTTTCGGAAGAAATCGACGATGCCCAAGGTACACGTTCTTCTTACAATTTGGCAAATGTACACTTTCAGTCTCATGTAAGCAGTGCGTGCATGCATTGTATCCTTTATTTGACAGTCCCGAAAGGTTACTAAGAGCAGGCCAATCGTTGATGGTTACGAAAAGCAACGCTCGTAGGTCAAATTCCTCTTGTTTGTGCTCATCCCACACACGGACACCAGGTCTGCCCCACAGCTGTAAAAGTTCATCAACTAATGGCCTTAGGTACACATCGATGTCGTTGCCGGGTTGCTTAGGACCTTGGATGAGCACTGGCATCATAATGAACTTCCGCTTCATGCACAACCAAGGAGGAAGGTTGTAGATGCATAGAGTCACGGGCCAGGTGCTATGGCTGGAGCTCTGCTCGCCAAAAGGATTCATGCCATCTGTACTTAGACCAAATCTTATGTTCCTTGCGTCAGCTGCAAAATCTTTGAACTCTCTGTCGATCTTTATCCATTGCGTTCCATCTGCGGTGTGTCTCAACTCCCCGTCCGACTTACGGTCCTCTTTGTGCCATCGCAACAACTTGGCATGCTCTTTGTTCCTGAACAGACGTTTCAACCGTGGTATTATAGGAGCATACCACATCACCTTGGCGGGAACCCTCTTCCTGGGTTTCTCGCCCTCAACATCGTCACCAGGGTCATCGCCTCTGATCTTATAACGCAATGCAGTGCATACCGGGCATTCATTCAAATTCTCGTATTCACCGCGGTAGAGGATGCAGTCGTTGATGCATGCATGTATCTTCAGAACCTCTAAACCTAGAGGGCAGACAACCTTCTTTGCTTCGTACGTACTGGCGGGCAACTCGTTATTCTTTGGAAACATATTCTTCAACATTTTCAGCAAGTTTTCAAATGCCGAGTCAGCTACACCTGCCTGTGCCTTCCATTTCAGCAAATCCAGTGTGCAGCCCAGCTTTTTCAGACCATCATCGCATCCGGGGTACAACGACTTTCTGTGATCCTCTAACATGCGATCCAAATTCTCCCTCTCCTTTTCAGTTTCGCAGCGTCTCCGTGCATCAGCAATGGTCCGACCAAGATCATCAACGGTCTCATCACGTGCCTCTTCTTCACCTTCACCTTCCCCTTCACCTTCCCCTTCACCTTCCCCTTCACCTTCAGCATCCTCCATGAAAGTATCACCGAAATCAGCAAGATAGCTTTCATCGATGAAATCATCCCCTTCTTCATCTTCTTCCATTATAACCCCTCTTTCTCCATGCTTGGTCCAACAATTATAGCTTGGCATGAAACCGTGCCGAAGCAGGTGCAGGTGAACTTCTCTTGAGGAAGAGTAACCCTTCTGATTCTTACAGTCAACACATGGACAGATAACAAAACCCTTCTGCTTGTTCGCATTAGCCACTACGAGGAAATCTTTCAAACCCGTAGTGAACTCGCGGGAGAGTCGGTTACCGTACATCCATTGTCGATTCATCTGCATTATTATAATATAAAATATATAATTAACCATCATGCATTTGTTAAACTAACTAGCTATAAACAATAGAAATTAAACAATGAACAACACACATGCATGAAAGGTTCAAGTTGCTAACCGCGATCGAGGAGGAAAAAAATGAATGAGGAACCTCAAGTGTGGCTCTTGGGGCATTTCATCAAACACCTTGTGTGCATAAGAGGAACCAAAAGCAAACCTACACCCCCTTGTGAAGAGAAGTGGCACCAAATGGCTAAGTGAGTGCGCTGAACTGGTATATATAGGGGAGGAGCTTTAGTCGCGGTTGGCCTGGCCAACCGCGACTAAAGGCCTTTGGGCACCTTTAGTCGCGGTTGGCCTGGCCAACCGCGACTAAAGCCCCTCACGTGCACCAGCTGGCCACCGAGCGCCCTGGGCGCAGGCCTTTGGTCGCGGTTCGTCTGCCGAACCGGGACTAAAGACTTCATTAGTCGCGGTTCCTACAGTTCCACGACTAATGGGGCTGGACGGAAGCCTCTTTTTCTACCAGTGTTTTTTCTTTTTATCCAAATTATCCATTCCATTTTTACTTCTTTGATGTATCCAAAATTACATGACAATGAATATAAATTTTGGGTTTACTTGAACTCTTCAAACATGTGTTGAGTATTTTATTTCACACACAACTATTTTCTATACAATTTTAATAATTTTATCTTAAAACTACATAACCCCTTTTCATACATGAATATAATATTTTATGTAGATGAAATTTTCTAAAATATGCGATGAACATTTTTTTTTCGAGAATGATGCGATGAACATTTATTTCTTACACATGAACGTTGTCATCAAAACCTATAAAAAATTAAAATATATGAATATACATTTTTATACTCGAAATATTTTTATATATACGTGATGAACATTTTATTCATAGATATGAACAATTTTATTTGCGTACATAAATCTCTTCCATTTTCCACTATAACTTTCCATTTTTCAAACCGCTATTTATAACATTATAATTTTCCATTTCTCTATATTGATGCACACCCTAATCCCGTCAATGCCTCCGACTTCTTCTCCATACACAAGCAAACTAGATAAAGCCTGAGAGCATAACATAAACTGGTAAGGTACGAGTGGGACTCCCTCTGGTAGGGTAAACTCTTTAGTTTCTTCGGAATTGCATCAAACACAGTATTTTACTAAAGAAAATAGAAAGGCATTTTGATGTTGGCAGCCAGGTGTTTTTGAATTTACAGCCCTATGTGCAATCTTCAGTTGTCCGGAGAGCTAATCACAAATTATCCTTCAAGTACCATGTGGCATATTTGGTTGCTAAAAAGATTGGAGAGTTAGCATATCCTCTGGATTTACCTATTTCCCACACAATCCATCCAGTTTCCATGTCTTTCAGCTTAAGCAACGTATAGCTCGACACCATCTGGTACGACAAGTTCTTCCTTCTTGTGATGCCCTTCTTTAAGTTCTTGTACAAATTATGCAATTCCAAGTTTGTCAACGTGGTTATCTCACCATTCCACAAGTTTTAGTTCAATAGAGTGATATTGATGCTATGACTTCTACCCGTGAATAGTTCGACTCTCTTTGACAACAGTTTCCTCGATCTGTGGGGGCAAGCACGTACCAAACGAGGGGGGTTCGTCAATGGCATTAGCTCCATCTAGGATTCAAATGCAAGTAATGGGTTGGCAGTCTGACTCAACAGAGAGCGGCGAAACCTGAAATGGCTTGAAGGCTAGGATTGGGTCCAATGACATTGTAAAAGTATAACAATATAAATAGCTAGCTACTAGCTTTGGTTCAACTTGGTAATGGAGGTCTTGCAAAGTGCTTGATGATGTGGATAGCTTGCATGTGGTGCAAAAGTGGAAGGGTTGCATGCCCTTGATGATGTGGAGGGCTTGCATGTAGTGGAAAATTGAAAGTGAAAAATGAATGGCTGCATTCGCTTGATGATGTGGATATCTTGCACGTGCATTTAAATGGGATCACCTACTTAGATATATGTATTTGATTCAAATTTCCAAGCTAGATCGACCAAATTCTTTTGTATTCTCAATTTATGGGGAGAATCAAGTGTGTTGATGACAGTCCGCAGACGGATCTAGGCAGTGGCACAGTGTCTATCACCCTTGCCTCGAACTAGCTAGGTTGGGTGCTTCTTGTTACATTAGGAGGCCATCATTGCCATGGATGGTGTATATTTTTTGCTTATGTTCGACATGTTTGTCGAGTTTGTTGCACTTGGCAATTGAAAAAAAAGATCTCAGCAAACTTTTGCCTAGTGCCGAGAAAAAAGAACTCGGCAAACCTAGATGCCACATGGCATTTGGCAAAGGTCTTTGCCGAGTATCCACTAAAAAAACTAGGCAAACCTGCCTTTGCGGGTATGAGTCCAGCCAAGTCGCCTTTGCTGATTGCTTCGCGTGTTTTGACCATTGCCGAGTGTGCCATTGCACTAGGAAAAATTGATAATTCATGTAGTGTATGTTGACGTTCGATAGAGAATAAGCAAGTTGCACATAAGTGGATCGTGTGGCATATTAAAAAAATGTTCTGCTTGTTAAATTGAAGACCTAAATATCTGTCCAAAACTTATAAACCTGTTTGGAATAGTACCATATCTTTTTAGCTAACTGAATATATTCTTAACAATGGTAACACGTTCTTGCTTTCCTAGTCAGTTGTCAAGGACATGGAGCGACATGCAGATGCAATTTCTACCAGTCCTCAACCTACATAAAATGCTCCGAAAAAGTGCATTGTGAGTTCTTGTTCTAATTAATAATGGACCGACGGGCAACAATTCCGAGATGGGTATCGTGCAACTTTTATTAGACTGATAATGATTAAGAAGTATTCTTTCACAAGCCATAACACAGATTTCTTTAAGAACAATACCTATCAGTTAAGAACAAATGAACTGCGGTGCCACAATGAAAAATAAATTTGATTGATCAACACATGTTTGCACACAGAAAACACAATATTACTCAATGAATCAACACATTACAATTTCTTTTTTTATGAAGCAAATAAAATGAGTATGCCCACGTTGATAATGTCTATCCATGGGATTGATACATTGTGAGAAGAAAATATAATAAATAGGTTTGCACACTTAAAACACAACTAACTTAACGTGATATGAGATTGATAAATTGCGAGAATGCGCTCAGCTACCTCTACCATTGATGGCCTTTGATTCACATCATGTTCAAGACATTGTATAGCGATCCCTGCAAGATTATCAAGAAGCTCCAAATCTCTCGACCTTGTAAATGCTTTATCAAACAACGCAACAACTCTATTTTCTTTGTGGGGTGCAAGGAAATTGTCTACTAATCCACTACCATCAAAATGTGTAGCCTGCTGCCTACTAATAAGTTCAAGTATCACAACTCCAAAACTGTAGACATCACTTTTTTCAGTTAGTAGGCCCGACCGTAGGTACTCTGGATCCATATAACTCCTGTCACCAATGATTGTATTTGTGTGTTGTCTATCTCTCACAATCAACCTCGATATGCCAAAATCTGAAATCTTCGGCATAAAGTTATCATCCAAGAGTATATTTGCTGGTTTGACATCACCATGTAAGATTCTAGTATGGCCTTTTGAGTGCATATAAGCTAGACCATCTGCTGCCTCAGCAGCAATGCGTAAACGCACATCCAACTCAAGAGGTGCAATATTTTTATTATGAAGAATGTCATCAAGACTACCTCTGGAAAGAAACTCATATACTAGCATTGGGATATCAACTTCTAGGCAACAACCGATGAGCCTGACTATGTTCTTGTGGATTACTTGAGATTGGATGATGATTTCATTTGCAAATTGATTATTCTCCAACACACTACCACTAATTGGCTTCTTCACTGCAACTAGCCCAATATCAAGCAGTCTACCCTTGTAAACTTCACCAAAGCCACCTTTTGCAATAAAATTTTTACTCTTTAGAATTGGTTTGAGTTCCTCCTTCTTGAAAAGTTGTATGAGTTTTGCCTTCTGTAAGGTAGGTCCGCCATTCTTCTCATAGAATTCTATCATCTTTATTTTCTCTTTGCGAAGAAGAATAACAAGTGTCACAATTGAAATGAAAGAAATCCCCCCTATTGCACCTGCATGTGTAAATCAAACAAGCTTAATTCTGGTTTTCATAATCCTATGTTTGACATACTTTCAAAAGTTTAACCTCCTTATGTAAGAACTATTGCTATGTGTTTATATTCTTAAAGAACAAAAGATGCCTTTATGTAAGAACAAAAAACCGAAGAATGAACCATGGCATAATTATTGGAATAGGTAAGTTGCTTCACATGCTAACATGTACAAGACCAAGTAGGAGTGTGCTAATTTTCAACCATACAATGAATTTCCATGTGATCTAATCAAGTATATTCTTTCGCAAGCTTTTAGCATATCATGTTATCAATGTTAACTCCTTGCTCATGCATTAAATTCTCACCATGGCTTGTTTTATCCAAGTTCCATCTCCTCTTGTTGAACATGCTTAGACATTGTGTTGTGGCCATGTTGTTCTGTATTCATTAGCTGCTTTACTTGACATTTCATGTAGCATAAATCTAATCTTGTTCATCACCTTGGATAATGTTCAAGTTTTGAATTCGGGAAATAGTTGCAGTGTTGGGTTCATGCTCATTTACATACTCACCTATATTATATGTTTGTAGTTAACATGTATTTTCCTATGTAAGCACATTGTTAAAGGATGAGAGGTTGGGGTAAAATGCATAACCATAGTAGAAACCGAGTCAAAATGTATCATTGCAAAAAATAGTGCTAACTGAAATGTATAATGAGATTAGCTTAACGGGATAACTTAAAGATATGTCCGACAAATTGTACATGGGGTAATAATGTGGGAGCACCATTTAACACTTTTGCCTGTTTAAACCTTTATCACTACTCTATTCTTGGGTATAAGTCTCCTGGGTATTGTAAGTATGTACCCTCGATAAATTTTGTATTGCTGCTTTCAATATAAGGTGGGATGCCCCTTTTGATCTTAAAAAATGATTAAGTTCATGTTTAATTTAATCAGTTATGTTCAACTTATAAGTGGTTTTTGTGCAAAGCTCACACTCAAAGATTTGGCATATATGGAATTCTTCCGCCTTTCATGAGAATTGGTGCAAACCTTCTGACTTGTACCCTTTTTTTTATTTCCTATTTGCTTATTTTTTTGGGGGGGGGGGGGGGTGGGTTACCTACATCAATGCGACACATCTCTCAAGTAAAGTGTAAAATGTTACGAAAATGGATGACTTCTTTTAAGTAATCTTGTGCACTAGCAGTGCTTACCAACAACCACCGTTAGTATTAGGGGGAATTTGTCTGCACATGTTCCTGTTTTCCCGTCCCCCTTCTTCCCTCTTTTGCATGGGCAATCATAGCCTCCTGCCTTGTTTATGCATGTCCCAGAGCAAGGATACAAATCAGGGTGCTCGCACTCATTAATGTCTGAGAGGAAAAAGATAGATGTTGAACATACGAAATTCAGAGTAATCACTCTAAATAAATGTTTGCATGTATTGCTTCTGTTTCTTTTTTATACTTTGCATATTCGGTCTATCTTAAGTAAAATCTTCAAAATTTTGACAAAGTTAGTAGAGAAAAAAAAACCAACATTCACAATACCAAATGAAGATCATTATATCCACCATGGAAAATATTTTTATATTGTATTTATGTGATATTGTAGATATTGATATTTTTTAATATAGATTTGCTTGAGGCAGTTTTTAACATAGATTTGGCCAAACTTTACTAAGTTTGACTTAAGATAAACATATTACTAAGTGAAGTAAAAAGAAATAGAGGAAGTACATATATTAGCATATGTGTAACAGTAATTCAATGCTTTCTTCAAGAAACGGAGTAGTACCGATGATGATGATGATGATTATCACAAACTCAAAATCTTGTGTTTCTCGTGCCTATAATTGTTGCATTTAATTTTGGCACATAAAATTTGTTATGAAGTCCCCCGCTACTACATTGTTGATAGCCGACAAGTAAATGTCAAAATATGTATTAGGCCATATAAACCCGAGGGAGTAGTGTACAGGAAAATTGATGTCATAACGCAAGGCTAACTGTGTCGAAATAACAACAAATCTTGACTTGTAGTTTGTTATGTAGTCATGTATATCCCTGATAATTGCAAAACTAGTGCGAGTGGTATATACCTTGGCATCCATCGGTGATGTAAGGGTTACCCTCATAGTGCTCCAAGCATTTGCAGACATAGCCAGGCCCACGGGTTGCGGTTGCACAATAGCTGTTGGTGCTGGCGCAGGCGGGAGCCGGCTGCCCGTCTGGCGGACATGACCCACTCTTGATGGCGAAGTCGAGCATGTAGGGCACGCCCCTTGGGAATATCTTGCGCTGCACCTCGTCGCCGTGCAAGTCCGGCGTAGAGAAGTTGTACCACGAACTCTCCACCACCATGGCATAGGAGCACGGGCTGGTCTCCCACAGAGTGTTGTTATATGGCCCATTCACGTTGAGATAGAATCCGTCCTGGGGAGCCGCTTCTGGGAAGGAGGCCTGGCAGCAGCCCCGCCTGGAGCAGGAGCCGTTGGTGGCCTCGTTCAGGTTGCCCCTGAGGTATGACTCGCAGGTGATGCGGGAGCTGTCACTCCCTACGGTGCTGCTCAAGACCATAGCTTCGGCGTCCCAGCCGACGCCGACGAGAACATTGCGCGTCATTGCCGACCGTGTCTTCCAAAAATGTGGAGTGTCTAGTTCTGACAAATTCGGCAGCATTTGTGCTGCAATCGGATGCTACTGCGCCGTATACTTGCACCTCGCTCTTGGCGTCTGATATGCCAATGAGCTCGAACGGCGCCACCGCTCCAGTGATATTCAGGTCCAGCACCCGATCACCAGTGTTGTCCCACTTGTGGATGTAGGAGTAGTGGGTCACATGCTGGGATAAACGTGGGTAAGCAAGGAAGGCTCGAAGGGGGTGGAAGGAGTCGTTGCAGGCGACCTCGAAGCCCTCGAGGAAGCAGCCGGGCATGGCGGCGAGGCCGAACGGGAACGGGAGGCTAATGTCGCCGCACTTGTCTGGGCAACCCGGCAGTGTGATTGGCTGCCCCTCCTTTTCAGCAGCGGCTCCTAGGGTCACCAACTGGGTCGCCGCCGCAAGGACGATCAGAAGAAGAGGCAACAGCAGCTGGGTCTGGGATTGGTAATGCCACCGCGTAGTGCTCATGGTGTTTCTTTGGCGCACCCTCCAAGCATAAGGTAAGCGGCTTGCACTAGGTTGATGCCTTCAAGGCCGTGTGGGTGGGTGATACAAACCATCTTCTTCTATGAACATATTTATAGCAGCGTTCACAACGTCAAGGTTTCAATATTTTTCATTTGAGCCCACCGAATACTTCTAGAGATGGGGTTGACCGTTATTCCTAATAAATATAGGGGTTTTGCGCAATGAGTAGGTTTTTTCAGCATGAGATAGATGGCCTTATTAAAAAAATTAAAAAAGTCGGTACATGAAAACCAATCCGTCATGGACGACACTCACGACTCACATGGTTACGGTGTTGAATTGAAAGAGCCGTTAGGGCCCTCTCACAACCACATCGGCTCGTCCTTTCATGAAATCCAAACCGGCATGGAGACACACACACAAACACATACGACCCAATCGATCACACTCTTGAAATTTCTGATGGGGTGATGAAAGAACCGTTCCATATCAGATAGCTTGGGTCATCTCCCCATGCTTAACCATACTGTCAGGGAAGGTGTTAACTTGATATAATTGAGATTATCGACAGGAAAATAATGTTACTATGTGTCATCTTTTTTTTTTTTTAGAAAAGGTACTATGTGTCATCTACCCTCACTTAACCATAGATGTTGTTTTGGAGAATATCAGAAGTTCATTTCTTTTGCGGGTGATAAAAAGTTCATGTTTAATGGAGACAAGTGTCATTCGCCCACTTCCGGCTTGCCATGAGAATCCTTTAGAAGAGTGCCTATGATGACTTCGTAAATCTTAAAATGATATGCCGTTTCAACCTCTTAAAGGTGCTCATAAGGGTAGGATATGCGTGTGTGATTTATAGGGTTGAGCGTATACGCATATGTATGAACGTTTGCGTCTGTACCTTGTTAAAAAAAGGGAAAATTTTGTTTTTGCCACTCTAGATTTTGCCAATTTTCCTTATGCCACTCTAGATTTTGACATTTCACTTTTGCCACTCTTAGTTTTTGACAATTATCACAAATGCCATTTTGTGGCAAAAGCAAAATAATTTTATTTCATTTTTGCCACTCTTAGCTTTTGACAATTATCACAATTACCACTCTGAAAATTTTGCTTTTGCCACGGGAATGGCAATTGTGATAATTGGCAAAAACTAAGAGTGGCAAAAGTGAAATGTCAAAATCTAGAGTGGCATAAGGGAAATTGGCAAAATGTAGAGTGGCAAAAACAAAATTTTCCCTTAAAAAAACCGGGGTGCCTGGAAAACAAAACAAACTGGCCACACTGACTTGCCATTCACAGGTAGTATTAGTTATTCTTGTCCTGTGCTCAGATTACACATTTATTTTAATATTTCATTGTAAACTCCTCTAGACAACTGGTGACGAATTGAATGGAATCTTCTTATTTTATTGACAGGAAATGCGATGTCTAAAGAAAAGCTAGTGCCATGAGACTTAAAAACTGACGGTGTCGGTCGTTTGCACCTGAATCTATGCAACTACTTGCAGTTGTATAGAGAAACAAAACTTACACTCGTACTTCCTCCGTGTCAAAACATAATACATCCTAGCAACAACTCGCATGCCAGGGAAGCAGGGGCGTAGCAAGGGAATAATATGGTGGTGCCGATGGACCACCATGAAATTAGATTGCATATAGCATATATAAAGTTTAATTGTTTAATATATAGATAAAATCATATTAATAGCGTTAAAACAGGTTGCTTATGCTATTGGCTCATGGAGCCGCTCGTAGTCTTGCATGCGTTTTCTTGCTAAAATTCGGCTCTCTCTAATACGCGTGATAATATGAAAATAACTAAGATGCATTATATTTTGACATGAAGCAAATACATATGTTATCGTCATTAGCTCCATTGTAAGCTCCTCTTGATACATTGCCCAAACCTTAGACAGAAAATACCGATGATCAATGGAACAGAATCTGTTTTTTTATTGACAGGAAATGGAACGGAATGTTGGATGTCTAAAGAATAGCTAGTGCCATGGGATTTAAAAACTGACTATGTTTGCTGTTTGCACCTTAATCTATGTAACTATTTGCTGTTGTATAGAAAAACAGATTTTATACTCCTAGCTACTTCCTCTGTGTCACAACATAATGCACCTTAGCAATAACTCGCCTGGCAGGGAAGGATGGGGGAAGCAAGGGAATAATATGGTGGTTCATGGACCACGAGGAAATTAGATTGCCTAGAGCATATTCTTTTTTGTTTTAATAAATAAATAAAATCATATTAATAGCGATAAAACAGGTTGCTTATGCTTCATGCATTGGCTCATGGAGCCGTTGGTACTATTGCATGCATTTGCCTTGCTAAAACCCGGATCTCTAATGCGCGCGATAATATAGAAAACCTAAGATGTTGTACAATTTTTTTCTTTTCGAAATGGTGTTGCAGTACATTTTGACATGAAGGGAATACATTTGTTATCCTTGTTAGATGAGTACAATGTAAGTATAGTAGTCGCTATTTATTCCGTATGGTCATGTGAATACCCCCAACAAAAACAATCCATACGCACAAGGAATATTCGATACTTTACATCATGATGTTTAGACACCAACTGGCGTCAATTAAGGGAGCCGATACCTTTGACATTTTTGTTTTGTGAAAAGATACCTTAGAGACATGATTTGGCCTCTCTGTTTCAAAATAAAAAATAATATCTTCCAACTGGCGTCAACTAACGGAACCGATACCTTTGACACATTTGTTTTGTGAAAAGATACCTTCAACACATGATTTGACCTCTCCGTTTCAAAATAAAAATAAAAATAATATCTTTCAACTGGCGTCAACTAAGGGAACCGATACCTTTGACACATTTATTTTTGTGAAAAGATACATTCGACACATGATTTGACCTCTCCCTTTCAAAATAAAAATAAAAACGAGTTGACTTGTCTGCGTTAGGTGCTGTCGGCATGTGAAGATGGTTAGTGTTTTGTGGGAATCAGCTACACTAACCGCTTATTCTCATATATTAGTTATTCTTGTCGTTTGCTCAGAACAGACATTTAGTTTTAAATCTATGATAAAAACATTTGCTTTTAAATCTCATCGTAAACTCCTCTTGACACCTGGCCCAAACCTCAAACAGAAAATACTGGTGATGAAACAGATGGAATCTTGGAAGTCTAAAGAAAAGCTATTGCCATGGGACTTGAAAACTGACGGTGTTTGCCGTTGCCACCTTACTCTACGTAACTACTTGCCGTTGTACAGAAAAACAGAACTTACACTCCTGCTTCCTCCGTGTCACAACATAATGCATCTTAGCAACAGCTCGCATGCCAAGGAAGCAGAGGTATAGCAAGGGGGCCGGGTAATATGGTGGTCCATGGACCTCCAAGAAACTAGATTCTATATAGCATATAGAAAGTTCATTCTTCAATAAATAAATGAAATCATATTGATAGCGTTAAAACAGGTTGTTTATGCTTCATGCATTGGCTCATGGAGCCGCTGGTACTCTTGCACGCATTTGGATTGCTAAAATTCGTAACTTATATTTTAGCAACGGGAAGCAGTCCCTAGTGTACTGCAAGGTGGTAACTTGATATCGATGAGACTATGAACATTAAAATAATGTTACTATGTGTCTCTTGTATGTAGGTACATACTTTGGCAAGTTCAACTCTACACATTCTCAATGGTAATATATAGGTGATGTTTTGGACAATATTGATAGTTCATGTTTAATTTGCTTTTTGGAAATAATAGTATGAGGTACTAGATGGAGAGAGGTGTGACATGCATTCGCCCACTTCTCGCTCATCTTAAGAATCCTTTAGAACGAGTTGAGATACATTAAGGCTAGTCATAGTGGAGAGTAATTTAGACTAGTAACATACATATGTTACTAGTCCATATTACTACCTTCATTGTGGGAAGTGTTACTCCCTCCTTCCATCTATATAGGGCCTAATGCGTTTTTTAAGACCGTCTTTGACTATTGACAAAATTAATAGTACATGACATGCACAATGTGAAAATTATATCATTGAAAGCTCTTTACACACACGAATTTAACGGCGTGCTTTGTGTAAGTTGCATGTCATATATTATTGCTCTAATATTTGATTAAAGTTAGCCTCGAAAAACGAATTAGGCCCTATATAGATGGAAGGAGGGAGTATATGTGTAGTAACATACATATCTTTATTTATTGTTTTGTAGACTCATTTTGTGTTGGGAACCGCTATGTGATGGTAACATATTATGTTACTCTATTTGTCTCTCTCCTCTTTAATTACATGACACGACATCTTTTTTGTTTATGTGATATCTATATTACTCCCATTATGACTAGCCTAACAAGTTACGACCGAGTGCCAAGAAGAAAAACCGAGTGCCTGCACAAAGCTATCTGACGGGAACAATAATGTCGACCCGATTTCCCAAAGTTTAAATAGTGTGGGAGTCAGCCACACTAACCGGCTATTCCCAAATACTCCTACATTTAATTGTTTGCTCAGATTAAAATTTAATTTTATGTATCATTGTAAACTCCTCTTGACACCAGGCCCAACGCTCAAACAGAGAATAATTGTGATGTTTAATGGAACAGAACTTTTTTTCTTCAGAAAATGGAACGGAATCTTGGATGTCTAAAGAAAAACTAGTGCCATGAGTAAGAATTGACGGGTTTTGTGGTTTGCACCTTGATCTACGTAACTGCTTCCCTTTGTACAAAAAACATAACTTATATTTTTTGTAAAATAATTTAAATATATTATCAAAGTTCATCGGAAGTACAAAGCACCTCAAACATAATAATAATTACATCGAGATTTTGAGACCACCGAACGACCACTAACACCGTCAGAACGAGCAGCCGACGCGCCGCTGTCGCTGCTCCTCTATCGGAGCTGACTTGACCTTGTCGATGACAGTCGGAAAGTCTTCGTGCACGTGCCCCTAAGGAGCAGCACGCTGAAATCGCAGTCAACGTCATAGAACCCCTGAATAGAGCTGAAACACCTGGCATCAAATCTCGCCACATGACAAAAACCCCTAACCTCACCATCCAAAGGAGACGGAAGGAAACTACCCCGAAGCTTTGTCGACTACGTCCAGATAAATGAACTCAAGGAGGATCGAAGTTCGGAAGACAAACTCGAAAAAGAAGCGCCGCCATCCGTCCGAAAGACGCACCTGCGAGGTCTAAAAATCCTAACATAAACTAGTAACCGGAGTGCAGGCACCGGGATTCCTCTTCCCGCCACTGGCCGCTGGAGCGGCAGAGACAGAGTGAAGGCGAATTCACAGGCTTGCGGGTGAAGCCTGGAGGGGAGAGTTTACCCTAGCCGGGTAACAGAAATTATATTTCGACATGACGGGAGTACATATACATATGTTAATGCAAGTAATTGTCGTTGTTTATTCCGTCCGCTTCGGTGATACAACAACAAAAACACTCCATACAGGAATATTCAAAGATATTTGGGCACCTGAATGAAAAATAATATCTTCCAACCGGCGTCAACTAAGAGAGCCGATACCTTCGACACATGATTTGACCAGTGTATTAGGTGCTGTCGACATGTGGAGATACTTGTCATTACGCATATCATGGCACTGCTCGCGGCCATTATAGACTGTACATCCAGTAGGCGAGATCGTGCACAGCAATCTTTCACACCACACGCTTGTATAGAAGTTTGCAAGCCATGCCCAGCTTTATTTTATTGGACGCCGATATCCATCACACGTGTGGCATAATGGGCATTCGCCCATACACCGTGTGTGATATGAGCAGGGGTAGCCGACACGGGCTGTGTGTGGACGAATAGTGGAATTGCCCACACATGTGGGCATAGCTACTTTGTGCCACATGCCTAACAAGTACTACTCATCCCCACCTCGCGCGTGTGGCATGAAGCAAATATGCCCACATCGTCCTGGCGCAGCTACATTAAGTACCCGCGGGATGACGATTTAGTTGCCATCCGGGATGACAGATGTAGTTATACAGAATGGCAAATATGGTTGTAAAAGCATGGCAACTCTCTGTTTTGGTTAACTATAGTTGCCATGTCTAATTTATGGTAGTTTTCGCGTATAATTAAACCATAGTTGTCGTGTGTGATTAACAACTTGCCGCATATGGTCAAACAATAGTTGCAATGTGTGTTTACTTAGTTACCACGTGTGGTTAATCACAGTTGCCATGTATGTTTATTTGATTGCCATGTACGCGCAGCTGCAGTTGCCGTCTAGCAAACGAATCATAGTTGCCATGTGTGTTTGCCTAGTTGCCATGTACGCGCAACTGCAGTTGTCATCCAACAACGTACGACTGTCTTGTGGGCGAAAAGCAGTTCGCTCACACGTGCGTGGACTAGGTGGTGGTTGTGTGGGCAGAAACTAGTTCGCCCACTCAGCGCAGCTGGCAACCGTGTGTTGTGGGGCGTGTGGGCGACCTCTCAAACGCCCACACACCGGCCTTGTCCTACGTGGCACGTGAAAACAGTCTCGATATGTCAAGATTCGTGCAAACTTAACTGGAAGGTGATCCAGGCGTGTGGACGAGTTACAATGTTGCCACACATGTGGGCGTTATTGTTTTCGTATTTTATTTTGAAGACAGTGGAGACGATAGACGCTCAAACATACACATATGTACTCATCTCTATAAATGCACGCACACACCTTACTCATGTGAGCATATTCAAGAGATTAAGCCGACACATCATTTTAAGATTGACGATGTCGCCACAGACGCCTTCGTAGTCAACGAGAATGTCTCCTCCAACTGAATGCACAATCAAAAGTCCTAAAATCTCTACTATACTATTAAAAGAGCAAACATATTCTTCCCCACGACCACCCGAAAATATGTACACGGGGCAATCAACACCAAATATCAGCTCACAATCAGGCCTACCTAATTATATCTAACCGTCCACATAAAAATTAGCCTTCAGCTGTGTACATTTAGCAATTTAGAAGAGCGGACGAAACTCTTCTGCGGTAGCGTCTGCGAAAGCGAAATTGTGCAGTGGTACACTTCGCGCTCCCTCTTCCTGATTTCACGCGTCCAGATAAGATCAAGCCCGATTCATGTGTCAATTCCTCTCATCATTCCTGATTTGTATTCTCAACATCGTCATGCCGCTCTGCTTCGGCCCCAATGGAGCCAGGCTCGACTTCTCTGAGATCGGGCACTTCATCGCCACCCAGTTTGCGGAGCGGAAGGACAGAGATGTCTCTGGGACCTGTGGGTGCTGGTATGCGTGTACGGCACCGGCGGCGTGCACGCCATGCTGACGGTGGCACCTGGCAGAGCTGTCCAAGCGCAGTGTGCTAGTGGCCATGTACCTGCTGCACCTGGTGGAGCTCCAGACGCCGCGCAAGTACGCCATCACGCACTTGTATAAGGACATGTACAACTCCAAGGACGCCCACACCCAGTGGGGCTACTCGTGGGAGATGGACCAGGTGACGGCGGCGGTGCACGGCTTCACCACCTACGCCGCCGCCATGCAACGAGTCCACCATCTCCTCCCCACGATCTTGCTGCTCTGCCACACTCTGCCACACTCGCCCATCGTGCTCTTGGTTCAGCGCTCCCCTCCCCTCCCCTCCCATGGTCCAGCGCCACCGGCCGCCCTCCCCTCCCATGGTCCAGCGCCGGCAACGGCTCCGGCAAGGCATTCAATGGGATTGTTATCTTGCCTCACATTTCCAGCTTTTCGGCCTGCTTGTATCTGCAAACAAAGACAACATATCAGTGCCTAGCTGCAGTTCCAACACTTTAGGCCTCTTTGATTTGCAAGATTTCTAAAATACATGAAGAGTGACATGCCATCTTCAAGCATTCATGATTAACATCTCAAAAAATATATGTATTGAAATCTCCAAATTTCTTTTAGAAATCATACTACATTTGTGATTGTAATCATGGGTAAAAGTAACAACAAATTGGTCTCCGTTGTGGTTAACAATTAACAGGAAAGGAGCATCACCTCAATGTATACACAAAAAGCATCTAAGGTATCTAACAACTTCATCCAGATCGGGGCCGATATGAAGTAGTGCTTCACTGTGCGCAGAGACGGGGTCAGGCTTCTGCTAATAATTTTCTGGATGACAACCAAATATAGATTAAAAAATTAGATAAAATGTGATGTCCAGTAAGAAGGAGGAGAAGAGGAAGACTGTTGTACCTGAACGGATAATGATCCAATAACAACTTTGGAGAATTCATCACACAAATAGCCCAGTACTGTCAATTTCGATGCACCAATGACCCTCATTCTTGTTGGACATTCTTTATCTTTACCTACTAATAAAGCGGCTACCACTTCTGGTCGTCTGTCATTAAAATTACCCTCTAAGTTGATAAAAACTACCCAGCAACGACACCCGTAAGTAGAAAAACGATTCGTTTTTTTCTTTGTTAACCCGACACAGATAGCGCTTGGTTCATCTAAGGAAATGCCCTTAAAAAACACAAGTGAACAAACCAGCCTATTGGCCTAGGCGTTTCTCCACAATCCAGCAGACCTTGGTGCGAAACCTGGTCATCCCTATTTTTGCACCCTTTTTTTTGGCGAATTTCAATTGCCGTAGTATAGAGCTACCTCGCCAAGTGTCTCTTAACAGTGTGTCTACACAGTACAATACGGCCAAAATATTCTCTTTTAACTTTTTATTTTGCAGATTCAAGTATTTTTTTAAATATTCATATCTTTCAAACCCCAACTTCAAATTTAGCATGCTAAATATGAAAATCGCCCAGAAAATTTTGTACATTCTAAATATAATGTTATCTCCATGTTAATTATTTTTAAAATTATTTTTAGGTTGCACTCTTAATTAGTACCTCCATTTTTCTATTAAAGACACGGATGTTTCTTACTCCTTTTTTTATATGTTGCTTATTACCAGATTTTCATCCATCATTTGGTTCGTCCATTTGCACATAAAATAAAAAATGTTCACAATTTTAAAAAATGTTTGCAAGTATAAAATGTTCATGAATTCAAAAAATATTCTTGATTTTGGAAAATGTTAAAAACTTTGAAAAAGTGTTCATAAATTTTAAAAATGTTCATGATTTCAAATATGTGCATGCGTTTTAAAAAAGATCATGATTTTAAAAATTGTTCATGGTTCCACGAAATTGAGAGTGATAGTGTATCTTGATGATGCAACAAAACGTGGCCATGACCATTGAAGATTATGAAAAAAAATATCTCCCGTTGCAAGGCACGGGCGCTTTTGCTATTAAAGTACAAACAATCTCTCAAGGAAAGACGCATTCTCAATGACCATATCGTGAAACCACTCAACCGACAGCCTGTTGCGGCACCAGCAATGCACATAAATCGCACGGACATTCATCAAGGCGATGTGGAGGCTAATGAACCCATGCATCACCTGAAGATGAAGGTACTCGAGCGCTGTATTGCCGCCGAGTAGGCGCTCCAAATCTTCCT
The DNA here is from genome assembly GCA_032464435.1 of Aegilops umbellulata. NCBI lineage: Eukaryota > Viridiplantae > Streptophyta > Magnoliopsida > Poales > Poaceae > Aegilops > Aegilops umbellulata. The sequence continues at coordinate 563,861,961 of CP136060.1, forward strand.
TCGAGATGTGGATGCCCATGAGCTCGAGGTGCTTCAGTTTGGGGAGATGAAGAGCGAGCGCGACATCAAGCTGGGGAAAAGGCACTGCCTGAACGTATCACGGTGCAGCGTGGGCGCGAGGCAGAGCGCGGATGGCGGCAGTGATCGCGAATGTCCAGCATGAAAGCTGAACTCCTCGAGTTGATCTAGGGCGGGGCATAGGAACCACTCGTGAAACTTGGATTCGGCCTTGTAATTGGAACGAAACTTCTGGACGATGGCAAGGCGTCTGACCGGCCCAGGGTGCGTGGCGAGGATGTGGGACATTGCGTCCAAGCGTTTGCGCTCCCTGCTACAGAGCTTGTCATCGTTGATGAGGTCCACGAGGGTGGAGTGACAGGGAGAATGCGTCCAAGTGTTTGCACTCCCTACTACAGAGCTCGCTGTCGTCTAAGGTGCAGGGGATGGAGTGCCAGAGGGAGCGCCATCGCCGGGAGAGGACAGTCGTCTGCATGCCAGATTTAATATGGGGGAGGGATATGATTGTCACGAACGTCTCGTTGGGGAGGCTGCTGATGAAGTCCACGCTCGCTGAAGGCTCCTGTGGTTTTGGCTCGACCCGCTCCCGGCCCCTGCTTGGTGGTCGGCTCGTCCTCCATGCCAGCAGACGGCGATCCTCGGCGGCGGTGCTTGTAGATAAGAACGGAGGATTGTTCTATGTACCTTCCCAAGGCGGTCGAAATCAAAACCATCAATAAACTTTTGGCAGCGCTCGTGGCTCGCTTCTCGGTACAGTGAGCCTGCACGGCGGACTGCTAGCAGTCGTACCATCTAATCAAACAGCTGCACGCGGTCATAAATGGTTAGTTGAACGCCCGCGGTTAGAATAATACAACCGTTTGCGATAATAACGTGGCAGATATTTGTCCCAAAATGCCTAGAAAAATCAAATAATGTATAAGGAAGGCAAAACGGACCATGAATAATTTCATATTTTAGCATGATCGACACTCCAATAGTTGCATGTTGCTTCTGTAAAATAAATCAAGGCAGGAAGATGCAGCGTACGTTGTTTTCGCCACAGAGGTGACACATTCTCTCTCGGAACCATGGCCTTCTTGAGAGAATCCATATTTTCTAAGAAGCTTATACCAAAACTTGTCCCAAATCGGATACATTTTTTACCACAACATGTTGGTGCATGTTGGTGCCAAGTTTCATAATTTTCAGGCGAGTTTTGGATTTACAGGAATTTTAAAACCAAGTTTCAAAATATTTTCGGCCGAGCCATGACGCCTAGATGTTGGAAATACATTCTCATGTCTTGCATGTGACCTAAACATTCACCCAAGGACACGTATATGATTGTTAACCTGATTTGATGCATGTAGTTCAAATTTGATTTATGCATATTAAATGCCAATAAACTCAAATAATGTTTAAAAAGGCCACACGAAACCTAAATGATTTCAAATTTTAACACGACAGTCTTATAGTTTCATGTTGCCGCTGTAAAATAAATCAAGGTGGGAAGAGGCAGCGTATGTTGTTCCGCACATAGATGAGACATGTTCCTGGAGACAAGCTTCAGTTTGTAAAAGGTTTATACCAAAACATGTATCAAATCGAACAAAAGTTTTACCACAACATATTGGTGCCATATCATAACACCATGTCAAGTTTCATGATTTTTAGGCAACTTTTGGATTTACATCAATTTTAAAACCAAGTTTCACAATGTTTATGGCCGGGCCACGACGCCCAGATGATGGAAATTCATTCTCATTTCTTGAATGGTAGCTAAACATTCACCCAAGGACACGTATATGATTTTTCAACCCGGTTTTGTGCACTGGGGTATGTGCCTGCAGTTCAAATTTGAATTATGCACATTAAATGTGTAGAAACTCAAATAATGTATAAAAAGGCTAAACGAACACTGAATAATTATAAATTTTAACACGACACTCCTATAGTTGCATGTTGCCTCTGGAAAATAAATCAAGGCAGGAAGAAGCAGCGTATGTCGTTTCGCATACAAAGGTGACATGTTTTCTCTCAGAACCATAAGGCTTTTTGAGAGAAGTGTCGGTTTGTGAGAAGTTTATACCAAAACATTTTCCAAATCGGACAAAAATTTTACCACAACATGTTGGTGCCATGTCGTAACACCATGCCAATGATTTTCAGGCCAGGTTTAGATTTACAGGAATTTTAAAACCAAGTTTCTCAATGTTTACGGCCGAGCCACGACGGCCAAATGTTTGAAATTCATTCTCATTTCTTGCATGTGACCTAACATTCACCCAAGGACACATATATGATTTTTTAACCCATTTTGGTACACTGGAGCAAGAAATGAACCGAGAAACTCAATTCTTGCTTGCAGCGCCGCCTCCTCGCCGGCGACGCTCCTTCCTGATCCGCGCCCTCTCCCGCTGAACAAAAGCCACATTTTCACTGTTTTCTCCTTCGTTTTCAAGTTCAAACCTTCACTGCTTGCTTGCAGCGCCACCGCCTTGCCGGTGACGCTCCTTCCTGCTACGTGGCCTCGTCGATATATTCAGGTAATCCACACCCCTCCCCCACCCTCCTCCTCATTCTCCATCCCACATGCCCCGACCGCCAGCGCGATACCTTCCACCCAAATCGCCGCCTCATCCTCCAAATAAGCGCCACACAGAGCCATTTTGCACGCAGTATAGCCAAGGGCGCAATGAGCATCTGGCAGTGGAGAAGCAAATCGCGGTCGCACGCGCGGATGAGGTCGCGGTGGCTGCCATATGTGCCGACCGCCAGATCTTGGAGGAGCACCTCGCCGTCGAGGCCACCATGGACACTTCGCGCGCGGACGCCGCCACACGGTTGGCTACTTTAAGCGATAGTTCGTGGTGTTCTCTCGAGGCCACCGCCGGTGCCTTCTAGTGAATTGTCCTTTGTAATATTAATATGCAATCTGATCTTCTGAAATGTGATGTTCAGTTAAGAGTTTGGTTCAACAATTGCTATATTTCCTAGAAGTTCTTAAGCATGCTTGGTTTGGTTAATTGTCTGATGTTCTAGTATACGTTCTATTCTGCAGTGTGGTGCTCAATTTTTGGTTCATTTGTTGTGTTGTCCAGTTAACTGTTTGGGTCAATTCTGCAATGTGATGTTCATTTGTTGTGGGTACAATTTTGTGTTGTTATGTATGTGAGAAATAAATTGAATTTGTTGTACTAAATACATGAGAAACATATACAATTGCTATATTTCCAAGTTCTTTAGCATGCTTTGTTTAGTTAACCAAATTTTCCATGCGGCTTGAATTAATCCGCTGGATCTGTAATTTGTTTATTTTTTCATTGACATATTTTACTGATCCCATGCCAACTCTCACTTAACCTAATCAATAGATGCCTTATATGTGTTGCAGGAAAACAATGGGAGGCACTGATGATGTTTACCATCGAGGTTTGCACATGTATGGTCCTACGTCTAATAACACATTATTGTGCAATTGCAGGAAACATTCTAATATTTAGGGTTTTAACAATTTGGTCTTGCACATGTAGGTCCTGCTGTCAAAGGTTTAGACCCACTGTTCGATCCATTTTGCATATGGGAAATGAGATATCCATGAATATCAGTCAAGTCAACAAACTCAGAAAAATTGATAGGATAAAGAATATAGCAAGAATAACAACAAGATCTTTGTTTGCACAATGAAAAAGACATTCGTCAACTATAGGATGATACAAACTCACCTTATTTTTTTCCTGTTGCGCCATTTCAAAATTTAGAACATATATTTATGCATATCTTTATTTTCAGTCATTTCCAAAGCAGTTCACCAATGATTACCTCTCAGACCACCTGCATGGTCAAGAGGCAAGGAACCTATTCATTCAACACCCACGGTAAAATATTGAAGTCTTCCTCAAGAGGAGGAAGGTTGGGCGGGCAATTATCCACAACCACTGGCCTAAAGTTGGAAGGACATTTAACATCACTGAAGGCTCAATATTCGTCTTCGCTTCATCAGTTTTCCACATGAGGTTCATCTGTCTATTTACCATGTATGATGTTACTTTTCAAAGGTTTTAGATGTTGCGATGAAGCTTGGTGATGTTGTGTAATTGCGTACCTAGCTATGTGCATATGGTGTAACTGAGTGTTGAAGCTATCTGATATAATTCAATTATGAAATGCTGGTTGCCGTAATATGGATACGAAATATATGATGTGTTTGATATGAAATGTTAATTTGATTACTAAATGGATTATGAATAATAGGTCAATTAGCCTGATTATTGGGGTTTTCTATTTCATACGGTTTCTCACACAACACCGTGGGCAATGAACTCAAACAAACCCACACGGTTTCTCAGTACGTGTGTTGGATTAATGAACAATCACACACGACTTCCGCCCGATAAATGTTTCCATTAGACCACCTTCCACAAACGTTTCTGCATAAAAAAATCGTGTGTGATATACATACAAACGGAAATGTTTTTCTGGGATTCACTGTGTGGAATGTACGTACGAACAGAAACGAGTGGGCCTGTATAATTGTCTCCGATGGCTAGGCCGATCGCACACGATCTCGTTTTGCCCTACATGTGTGACGGGAGGACCTATCGCCGTAGGTTTCTGGGTCATGCGGGAAGTAGGTATGAAAACGGAGCGGAAACGAACGGAACTGAGTGCTACCACATTTGTTTCCGTATTTTTTTGCAGAAGAGGAAATGAATACAGAAACCCCGGAAATGAATACGAAAATAGATACGATCGAAAATAGACACGGAGCGAATATAGAGCGGACACGAAAACAGAAGTGGGTGTTGAGCGGAAGTTAAAAGCCCCGTAGCATAGAGAATACACACAAAAACAAACAAACTTAATGAATTGGTAACATGGCTACGAAATAATATGATTATGATAGCAACCTAGTGTAGTATTGTAATATTACTGGACAATTGTGTATATGGTCTAGTTGAGTACATGTGTGATAGTGGAAGTTCGATTTCAAATGATCTGTTATGCTCATTGTGTCATCATGTGTTGTTTGGCGGCTGGCTACAAAGCAGCCATATGCCTATTTAAAAACAGAAATTCCATATTCTCGGAAACGGAAAGTTTCGTTTCCATGTCTGTTCCACCGGAAAAAACCATTGCGTTTCTGTTTCCGTTTCCGCATAAAAAGTTCCATTTCCACTTCCATTTTGCAAATTCCCGTTTCTGTTTTCATATTTCCTCTCCGTTTTCATTTTTCCTCCGAAAAAGCGGAAATTTTCTACTTCATTTTCATCCCTAGTGGAAAGGACCCCCCTATCACACACATAGGCAAGGCGACAGTTTAAAACTTCGTCGAGTAAAGGGGGTTTAAACCATTTGTAGAGCACGTCTCTGCACCAGTGCGTGTTGGTACAAGCTATCCGATCATATATACCGAATCTATACAATGTGAATTTCCAAAAGAATAAGTAATTTGCAACGAATTATACTTGTTCTTTTTGACAGGAAGGAAATCTACCTTTCTTTGACAGGATCAGGGTGGAATTCTACCACTACTTCTACTTCTCTTGATACAAGCCTAGGTTTGGCATCTGCAGCTGCGCTGCTTATGGGCTTATTGAAGGTCGAACTATTATTTGTATTATTCTAGACAAGCCTAAGAATTGTGGGGTTACCGGTCCAAGAAACAATACAATGCTACATGCTTATGAATATTAACTATTAAGCTATTGAAGGCGTAGCACCACCAGAAATGGTAACTTGTTCTAACTGGAGTGAACAGGGGCATCATTACTTCCGTCTAGAAGACAACACAGGGACAACCACAGGCGCTTGCTCTCTAGATGGAACATTAAGCCAATCCCTCATGGAATCGTACACAGTAAACCCTAGGGCTGCCGATGGGACAACCTGTAGAAAAGGAGAAATTAAGAAAAAATATGCTTTTACCATGAACACAAACTGTACCTAAAAGAAGAAGCACGTTACCTATGCAATGTGCGTAACTATATCCATCAATAATTGTTAAGCATGGCACTGAATATTCCGATTTAGAACACATACAGGGAGCAACAATCATATGAAATATTCCGAACCAAGAAAATCTGAGCCTAGTGGATTATTAAATTAACATAACAGCACAAGTGCAAAATGAACAAAGGATTGTGGAGATTTGGAATGACAGTACACTCAAGAAGTTATAGGCTAGTATTTGTTTTTTGATTTTTAATAAAAATATCATTGCCGACAAATGGGAATTGCAGCGTTCTAGCCGCATATGTCTACATTGGTCATCAGGAAAGAGCATGGCATTTTAACGACTACTAATTAGTGTTATAAGTGTCTCACCTTCAAATAGTTGATAGATAGTCCTGAAAACAGTTGCTTCCAACCTTGATGTTTCACTATCATAGCAAGGCTTCCAAATGTTTCATTCCCCTTCACGAGGTTGGACGAGGAGAGAGCCTGAACCTAAAATTGATGCATCAAAATCGTCTTTAGAACAACCAAGATGTTTAACAACCACAAACAATGAAGGTAATTATACCTGCATTTGCCGCCTAACAACATCAAGGGGATACGTTATTGTCTGTCCTAACAAACCAGCAACTGACCCACAAGCAAGTTTTGGTATAATATCTTTTCTGTGCTCTTCAGGAACACGGGTCTTCATCTTCTCATAGAAATAGAATTTAAGACCGGAATAAGGGAAGATTCCATATAATGATGGAGCTGGAGACCAATAAGTCAGTTAATATAGCAACATAGTTAAATCTTGGCAATAACAACAAAGACTTTTGTCCCAAGAATAAAATCTTGGCCCTGAGCAAAATTTGGAAATCAAAAAATAGCATACCCATGCCACGGTATAGGCCTTTCAAGCTATTTTGCCTATATATTGTTTTCAAACAATCAAGGATCCCTTTGTACACCTGTTCGGAGGGCTTTGATTCTCTCAAACTGAGATTCACTGCACCTTTGACCTGCAGCTGATTATTAATTAGTTAGTGCTGAGTTGAACAGGTACAGTACCACACACTGAACAAAACGAGTCAATACTCATATAAGACTAACAGCAAACTAGTAGCTAGACACGTCGACTCAAACACAGCAACATCAGTATCACCAAAAATCGTTGCTGTTATATTATTTCAGAGAACAAGTTCATGTGATACATCAAAAGCTAACTTTTAGAACCATACTGGACAAGTATTGTTTACCTCTGCAGTTAAGGATACAAGAACTAAATAGCTAACCTGATAAGCCAACTTCGTGCGAACCAGATCAAGCGGATATGTGGACACGACTGCTGTTCCTCCAGCTATTGATCCAGCCACCAGATCAAGAACAGGCCCTTGTTGAACATTAGGAAAACAAAGAATGATCCATCGGCGATACTCTTCGTATGCCATGTAATGCAAAGCTGCATAAGGAACAATCCTAGCAACGCTGGCACCATTGCCCCTTACGAAAAGAAATTCAAAAGTCAGCTTACGTTTGCACTATACAAGTATGTATTGCTAGACTACATTTGTTACGTATCTACACCTATATCTATATCTATATCTATACCATTATATAGTATGTGAATAAGTTTGAATATGGATTGTTGGATGAACTCAATCCGACGGTCAAGAGGCAGCAAATCCGAGCGTTGCTGACCATTCGATTTCCTATCCATTACAACAGATTCTGCCATGTGTACTATCTAGAAGTTTCTAATAATTAAATACTTAATACAACCTTGTAATTGTCACATATACTATCTTTACACACTTCTCATTTATTCTAAAATCTTCCATGCATGATCTTGCTTCACTAGAGCTCCTCGCTTGAATAAAAGTATATCCATTTATGAGATTACGTGTCAACTTTTACTCAAGGGAGAATACTTGGATCAACAATTTCTCAAAGTACATATATCTTTTCAGAGAATTTCAACCGAATATCGCAACACTATCTTTGCATATTCATACCAACAAAATAATCCTTAAGGTTCATACATATAATGTGTTATATACACGTCTTGAAGCACTATGCAGCAAAGGTTTTCCTTTTTCAACAAATTTAGCTACTCCCTCTGTTCACTTATATAAGACGTTTTAGCAAATTCAGACAGTGTACTAAACAGTTCAAACCCAGCCGTCTGAAACGCCTTATAAAAACGAACGGAGGGAGTATCATTAGTAAGAAATTTGTATCTTGAACTTTATGCACATAATATGTAAGTGTCAGTTGTTTGTCAAAATTGTGTTTTCCTAGAGTAATTTTCAACAGTGTGTTGTAACGACATCTCGCAACGCACGTGCAAAGCATGTTCAACTCACTAGTATACTAAGAAGTGACAAACCTGTAAAACCCTAAGGGACCTTCTGTCCGATAGATTGTCCGAAACGATCCAACCAATCCAGACCCACGGAATTCCGCCCTTCTAGTCTGAAAGCACCAACAGAAAAATTTAACTACATGAGGGTTGCACAACTACCATGCAAAGTTGCAGGGAGGTGGTTCTGTACAAGCATAAATGTGAATAACTCAGTGAGTATTCGCCTCATAGAAGAAGAAAATAATAGTACTCCCAGAGACCTCTTCCTTACAAAGTTTTCTTCATTTCAAAAATTGATATTGGCTGGCTTGTCGCATCATTATAGACTCAAAACTACTGTTAGGATCTTAATTAAGTATATGAATAAGGTTTGCGATCAAGCACTAGTTCAGCATCAAGAGTTACTGACAACGCTTCACATCCTCTGAGAACGTAGTACTCAGGAACGGCCCAGAGTGCGGTGGAATTGCGGTGGAGATAGAGGATTGGCAATACGTGCCTGGAGGAGGATCTTGACGCGCTCGAGCGGCGCGACGGCGCACTTGGCAACGCCACCGGCGACCCCGCCAGCGATGAGCTCCCGCACGGCGAGCGGCACCGCCCAGCCGCCTCTCTCTGCTTCCTTCATCACACCCGCCGCCGCCTGGGTCGTCGCGTCCGCCCTCACTCCTCGCCGGAGCGATGGCGGGAGGAGAGCGGAGGCGCGCGCGAATTGTGTGGAAGTGGAAGCGCAGGAGCGGAGAGAGACGAAAGTGAATTGTGTGTGTGGTCTCCGTACGTAGGGGGCAGGGACCCATATGTAACGGTTTTCGGCGACCACGTGGAAAGTGATAATATTTTTAGCGGGAAGCAGAGACGGAATCGTTAGTTGTTTGGTAGCAGATGGTGGGCGCCAAGCCGCCCATGAGCGATCGAGCGTCACGAAATGTTTTAAGCATGCACGGGTGTGTGCAGTGTGCATACATGATTTTCGCATGCCGATTTTCGCATCTACCACCAGGCATCCGTAGCCGTCCCAACCATCCGGGCGGCCTCTCAGTCACTGTCTCACTGACCAGATCGAAAAAAGCCATCTAACCGGCCACCGCAAACGTGGCCCAAACCCCACTCACTCGAGTCCTCTCATCCTCTCCGCTCCACTCCCGTCTCATACTTTCTCTTCCCAATCTCTCCCACACTCTCCGTCATGGCCGGAAGCGGATCTGATATTGCTTCCGATGAGATCGACTGAGCTAAGTTGGTTGCCGACTCTCAAGCTCGTTCGCCCTAGACGAGGTGGAGCTCACGCTCCACATTGCTCTCCACGCCGCTAGTGGCCAGGGTCTGCAGCTGCAACTCAGTGGCGCCCCGCGGTCGCTCTACGCAGTCCCTGCCTTCCTCAATGAGGCGGCAGGGCGACCAGCGGCACCCGACACCGCCAGCTCCTCCTGAGCGTCGCTGGGTGCTAGTGCCGACACCATCGAGCCTATGGCTGGGACAGCCGGAGATCAAGGGGTGCACGTATCGTTGTGCCATGAAGAAGGCGGCGCAGGCCGCGTCGAGAGCTATTTTTTTTAAATAATACATTTTTTTTATTAATTTACAGAAATATTACGCTGAAAAAAGAATTTTTAAAAATAATACACCGTCGGCCCACTGCTGGCCGACTGGGCCCAGTCGGCCCACAGCAGGCCGACTGGTGGCCCATCAGCTTGCTGCTGGCCGATTGGGCTGTCGGCCACCAGATGAAGCCGAGTCGGCTTGCAGCAAGCCGACAGGGTCCAGTCGGCCTGCAGTTGGCCGATAGGCCTGCAGCGGGCCGAGTATGCTCAGTTGGCCTGCTGTGGGCCGACTGGTGCATGCCTATTTTTAATAATACATGATGATATTTTTTAAAAGCATATATTTTAACACGTTATGAATACATGGTAGCATTTCTTAAAATACATTTTTAATGGAAATACCATTGTTTTAAACCACACAACATTTTTTAAAATTATATAGCTTTTCTGAAATTTTCACAAACTTTATTTAGAAACACGCGAATATTTTCTTAGAATGTCATGATCTATCTAAACATTTTTTAACCCACGTGATATGTGAGTATATTGATTGTAATATCATCTTATATTATGGGATGAAGGGAGTACCATTTTTTACAATGTCATGAATATTTTTTGGAAACACGAGAATATTTCGAGCAAAGGTGACTTACATTCTTTAAGTGGCACGAACCATTTCTTTTACATTATGCAAACATTGTTTAACATTCTTTTCATATTTTTTGAAAGGCGGGAACCTTTTTCCATTGTGATGAACATTTGTTTTGAAAGTTATCGACATTTCCAAACTGCGCTTTTCCCGCCAACCCTTTCCCGCCACCCATTTTCCGCCAACCCGTTCCCGCCAACCGTTTCCCGCAGAAATATGATCATAGAGTACTAAATATGATCTTGTAGTTCCGATAACAGAGTACTAAAATAGAGTAGGCATATGTCTCGTACATAAGTACATAGTCATTTGTCTCATACATATAATAAACATAAGTCTCACACAGAAATAGATGGTAATGTCTCTACTGATAGATAGGAGCGTCAATGACGACGTCTGGCCTGCCGGGGAGGCGGATCTCGAAGGACAAATTCATCACATATAACTCGGTTTCCTGTAGCAATGCAACTCAACAACCCTTTTCCATTGCCATTCGCTCAGCATTTCTTGAATCTTGCCATCATCAGTTATGTCAATCAATTTTCTTTCCCCAGGGCCATCTGACTGCTTCCTGCTGACGTAGTACACAAAATCGTCTTCCTTCAACCCTTGCTTCAACATGAATTTAGTCTTCAACCAATCAAAAGTGAGGTCCACTTCACTAACTTGCACAACACTTGGAGAAAAGCCTTGGACATGAACAATAGGGCTAAGCACCCACTGAGTACCCTCAGCCATCTGCAACACACAAATCGCATTGAGTACCTAACCTACCCCTTAATATCCCACTAATTAGTTGACATCTATTATATGAACAAATACTACCGGAGCAGCTACGAAAAATAAAATGTGGGCTGAAATATACCCTTGAAGCGTGCCTGCGACGGAAGAACGAAGAACGACGGCCACGAAACTGCCTGTGCTCCGGCTCCAACGAAGAACGACGAACAACAGCTTCACCTCCACCACAGTGCCCCAACTTGACCGGCAGCACACTGCAATGCTTATCCAGCTCCGTCTGAAGGGGGTTTTATAGGTAGAGAGAAGAGAATGGCGGGAAAGGGTTGGCGGGAAAGGGTTGGCGGGAAACGGGTGGAGGGAAAGGGTTGGCGGGAAAGGGTGGCGGGAAACGGGTGGCGGGAAAGGGTTGGCGGGAAATGGGAGGATGGAAACGGGTGGCGGGAAACGGGTGGCGGGAAACGGGTGGCGGGAAAGGGTTGGCGGGAAATGGGAGGATGGAAACGGGTGGCGGGAAACGGGTGGCGGGAAATGGGTGGAGGGAAAGGGGTGGAGGGAAAGGGTTGGCGGGAAACGGGTGGCGGGAAACGGGTGCGGGAAACGTGGCGGGAAACTTCACCTCCACCACCTATAAAACCCCCTTCAGATGGAGGTGGATAAGCATTCCAGTGTTGCGTAGTTGAGATGTCCCATTATCCTTTCGATCGTAGTTTTCACCCTGGGATGAGCGCGACTCTTCTGAGGCTAGCTAGCGATTTCAGGATGGACAATAGGATAGTTCCATGGGACGAACTCACCGGTAGTGACACCATAATGAATGAGTTGGCTCACCAATTACGTAGGTCTGGGTGGCCTGAAAGGACCTATGAGGAGGTACGCAAAGAACTTCTTAGGTTGGATGAAAGGTGCAAGAGGGTAGTGCTGCCGAAGAGTGAAACTTTCAGAAGGACTGCAAGAAATAATCCATGTTTATGGACTGAGGAGAGCGAGGACGAAGATGATATCTTCATGCCGCCGCTTCCGGGTTCTTCATCGTCGAAGTGCAAGAGTTCTTCATCGTCGACGGGCAAGGTTTCTGCATCATCGAAGGGCAAAAGTTCTTCATCGTCGAAGGGCAAGAGTTCTGCATCAACGGAGGATGACGATGATGACTTCATGTAGTATGTAAGCTGTATTCCAGTTGTACCTCAACAAGTAGGGCATTATGTTGTACCTTAATTTCATTTTGTAGTATGTAAGTTGTATTTATTAAGTTTAATTCAAATGTGCTTGTATCTTAATTATCGGTTGTAGTCTCTTTGGAAATGTAACTGGAATACTGACTCACATATGCGAATAGTCTGAAACTAACATAGATAATGACTCATACATACATAATCATATGTCTCATACATAAGTACATAGGCATTTGTCTCATACATAGAATAGACATAAGTCTCACACATAAATAGATGGTAATGTCTCTACTGAAAGATAGAAGCGTCAGTGACGACGTCTGGCCTGGCGGGGAGGTGGATCTGGAAGCGGCGACCATCCCCACCTGTCGGGTGGCCTAAGTTGACGAGGAGGAATCTCAGACTCTACCTGGTCATGCTGTGTATCCTGTGTGGGGCCTGGTGGAGGAGTGGAATACATGTTCATCCACTGGGTGTGCTGCGACATCTGAGACTGTATGTTCTCCTCGGGATGTTGATCACTCCCCCACGTATCATGTGATGCCGCCATAGACGCCTGATATCCGTAGGCTCCTGATATTTTTTGTATAAATCATGAACATTCATATACATTTTTAACATTTTTGCTAATATAACATATGAAGACACATACCTGCTGGCTGTGACGGCTGCTCTGGCTCAAACACGAAGCTAGACGAGGGACCGTGCTGCTGTGGCTGTGGAGAAAACACGAAGCTCGACGTGGGACCATAGTGTTGTGGTTGCTGCCATGTTGAACTGCCAGGTTGATCAGGACGGGGTGGCCTGGCTGTCGGCTGAAGTGCTAGACGTGGACGTGGTTGATGTCGGTGCGTGGAGTGACGCGGCTGCTGCTGCTGGTGCTGAACAGCGTCGGTTCTCCGGGTGCACGTGATAGCCTCGTATGCAGACCGTATCTTGTTCTGAATTCGTTCCAAGAAGGGTTGTATCAGTGGACGGTGTTGAAGAAGAGGTCCAGACGACAGTGATCGTCCAAAGGTGGTCACGTCGTTGTAGACATTGTACGTCAAGGAAGCCTGCAAATTTCCATGACGATTAATAATGATTGTTTCTTGCAAATTTCCAGTACTTAAAGAAAATATATCTTACCGCGTACTGCCTAGAGCCCGAAGTGTCATAGCTCGGGTACATATCCGACGGAGTAGGATCCGGTATCTCCTCTGGGTTGGAGTGCTCAACGATGCGTAATCGGGTTCCGGTCATGTAGCGCCGCAAATAGAGATTGAATTCACCGAGCTCAAAATTGTGATTCTCGTGCCATAGATTTGTGTTTGCTGTCTCCCATTCTATAACATACGGCTCTAGTCTAACTAGCCAGTCAGCAGTTGTCCTATTCATGCCCTTCCTTGTCGTCCTAAAATTGTGTTCTGTGTTCATCAATTACCTAAAGCTACGAATGGAGTACTATGATAGATAATGCAACATTGAAAAACTGGTTAATACCTGTGGATGTGTGCTGGCACCGGGTTCTCTGTAGGAGGAGGCAGCTCCAACTGCAGAAGACCAAATTGCCTCATAACCCTCTGTTGTGCCATCTCCTCAACGAAGACATCAAAGATGATCTTTGATTTTGTCATCCAGTAATCTCGATCCCTTGTGCATAGCACAGATATACCACCAGGGTATCTCGCTTGTATGGCTGCTTCCGTATAGGGCTGCCAGATGACCCCGGTGTACGCATCGAACTGCTCGTTCAATGTTGTGTATGCCTTCCTGGTCTGATCACTAGCAAAGCGTCTCTGCAGAAAACAAAAGTTAGTATCCGCTAGCATCGAACTATTTCTTGTGCAGAAAAAAGTTGCATTAAACTACAAAACGGTGCATACCTCGCGACGTGTCCAACACAGACCGAAAGTAGGCATGTCGATGCCGTCAACATCAAACATGGCGTTTATAGGCTCACGAACACGTACATCTGGTCGCCCTATAGAGAACCTCTCCCACGACCACAGCTGTAGGAATAGAGGGCATCCAAGAAGGGCTGGCTTTCTCGATGTAAGCTGGCAACCGTTGCACATACCTCGGTATGTAGCCGCTAAGACCGCCGAACCCCAACTCCTCTGTCTGATATCATCTGCCGTCTGAGCGCTCGCAATCTCGAGTGCCATAGTGATGTAGAGCGCGCTAATAGTGGTGACATGGTTCTCCGTGAACATCACCTTGCCGAAAAGCCACAGTAAGTAGGCCTCCAGGCTCCGAGTGATCTGTTCCGCAGTCAACGGCGCCCGAAAGTTCTGGATCTGCATTAATCAAAGAGAAACTTTTAGTAAGCCGCAATTGTTTTCTGTAAAACTGTATGCACGAGAACTTAAAGATAAGAGGTAGGGGAAATTACCCGGAAATTGAGCAACCACTCATACTTTGGTCCGTGATGCTCCCATACCGGATCCGGAGCATCCGGAAAAACACCATGAAAACGTTGTGTAAGAGCTCGCTCCCAACCAGCCGGTGCGTCCAACGGTCCTATGGCATGACCTGCCAATGGTAGTCCAAGCAAAAGTGACACATCCTCCAGAGTAGGGGCCATCTCTCCCCATCGGAAGTGAAACGTGTGGGTCTCTGGCCTCCAACGGTCCACTAAGCAGCTCAGCAAGGACCTGTCGATGGCGAGGCGTTTCTCACCCGGGATAGACTCAACCAGACGCGCGAAAGGTAAAAGGCCGGCCCATTTCAACCTTCATCAGAGAACATTTGGGTTAGTGTCTCCCATTAATATGCATGTCAGTGTGCAAATTAACAAAGCACGTACCGCTCAAGCCATCCTCGATGTATCATCCAGTTTTCCTTAGGAGTACGAGTGATCAGAGGCTCAAGCTTGCGCTCAGACCATATCGCAGCACGATGACCCCTATCAATGTCCCCATTCAGCAACCACATTCCCGACATTCCTGCACACTTAATAAAAATTCAGAACACAGTGCCACACTTAATAAAAATTCAGAACATAGTGCCACACTTAAAAAAAATTCAGAACTTAGTGCCACACTTAAAAAAAATTCAGAATATAGTGCCACACTTAATACAAATTCAGAACATAGTGCCACACTTAATACAAATTCAGAACATAGTGCCACACTTAATACAAATTCAGAACATAGTGCCACACTTAATACAAATTCAGAACATAGTGTCACACTTAATACAAATTCAGAACATACTACTGCTAGCTTAGCTTCTTCCTCTCGCCCTTACTCCTCTACTGCCTCTACCTCCTCTTCTTCCCCGGTTGCCTCGTCCACGCCCAGTGACGAAAGTGGGACAATTAGTATCCCTATGGCCAAATTCATTGCATAGAATGCATTGCCTAGTCGGACCTCCTGCTTCAGATTCATCCATATCAATCCGGATGCGCTGACACTGTCGTCTGCCTCTACTTGTACGCATATGCTCTGGGTTTGGAATGTAACGCCTTTCAGCGGGGTTAACGCTGTTGAAATTACCCATTGATCGAAAACCCATCAGCTCACCGGTCCAGGTATTGACGACAGACTCTTTCAGAAAAAATGGAGACACAAACGATATTGCGTCCATTCCAAGCTGCCCGCAAGCAGCAAGTACATGTGAGCAAGGGAGGTGAAGCAATTTCGGTTTGTTGCATGTGCACTCACACGTTGGCCAGGCTTCATTACCAATTTTCACCTCATGCGTCCTCAACTCATTTGCACATCCAAATTTGTTGTTGGCTAAGCGGACCTCAAACCTTCTTTCTTGATTACCGATGGCGACTACAGTGTGTGACCTAGCTTTTTGCATCTTGTTGTCCATGTACTTTGTGACTCTTTCACAATACCGTGTATTCGGGTTGTTGAAGATATGCTGCTATGCTTTTTGACGTCTATCTCTGAAATACTTGATGGTGCCATAGAAAATACCCTCAACGATAGCTGTAAGTGGTATTGCCCGGTTTCCTCTGAGGACAAAATTGTATGTTTCCGCGAGGTTTGTTGTCATGACACCGTACCTTGCTCCATGTGTGTCATGTAGCAAAGACCACCTCTCCAGAGGCTCATGCTCTATCCACTGCTCGAAGGTTTTAATCGACCTCCCAAGCCTTCTCCTAGTACCAGGTGGGTCAAAACCTGGCAGGTCACATAGCCCAACAGGCTCCTCCTCCACGGCCGCTGTTCCTGTTGCCAACTGTGCAGCTACTGCTTCAACATGTGCCCTCACCGCTGCATCTCTTGCAGCTTTCCTATCCCTCACGTGTCTCTGCGTGCACACATTAAGTCTGTCGCGTATCAAATTGTACTTCCATAACTGGTTCTGCTTGCAGAGTTTTTTGAACAGATTCATCAGTTTCTTATTTCTAAACTGCGAGAAGAAATTAGCCCCCAGATGGCGCATGCACCAACGACTCTGCAAGTCCTGCCATGGAACTTGTTCCTCAGGGCCTGGGTTTGTCAGTGTCCTTATCGCACTGAGTATACCTGCATGCCTGTCATGAAGGATGCACACATTGGGCTTCTCCTTCACAACTGATACTTTCAACTGCCTGAAGAACCATGTCCAACTTTCAATGTTCTCACTCTCCACAAAAGCAAATGCGAGTGGGACGACTTGATTTTGGCCGTCTTGACCTATGGCTGTTAGGATCTGACCCTTGTACTTGCCTGTGAGGAAAGTACCGTCAACACATATCACCGGTCGGCAATGCCTGAAAGCTTCGATGCATACACCGAAAGAGAAGAAGAGATGATGCAGCACCCTCACAGTTGGGAACTCTGGCATGAACATGTCTTGGATATCGATATAGGTGCCTGGATTCCGCTGCTGCAGGGTGTGGAGGAGCTGGACAACAGAGTCATATGCATCAAAATAAGAACCAAATCTCCTCTCAAGCGCCGCATGCTTAGCCCTCCAAGCCTTTCCATAAGAAATTCTGTACTTGAACCTGGCGAAGACTTTTGTCTGGACTGCCTTCACTTCCATAGCTTTGCCCTGCACTATCTCATCGTAAAACAACCGCGCAATAAGCGTGGATGAAAGGTTGGCATGATCTTGAGGGATGCAGGGAATAAGACAAGTATGATTAACTAAGTCACTTATCACCCAACTTGTGCCATACTTAGGGAGAAAGCCGTGCACCCTGGCGGGACAATCTGCGTTCTTGCATACCATTGTCAGGAATTTTTGACTGGACACCTGAGCTGTGAAAACCCTTTGCGTGGACATTGCCCAATTAATTATTGCATCCTTCAGGGCTTGCTTGTTCGGATACATAGCACCCGTTGCAATATTGTTCTGGTGATATTGCCAAGCTGAATCATGTCCATCATTCACGGTCATTGCAGATGAGAAGTCATGATTCCACCATGCAGGATTCGGGACCTCCTCTGCATTTTCTTCTTCATCTGACTCGTCAGAATCATGGGCATGACCCCTTTCAACATCGGTGTCTTCTTCTTCCATCTGGTCCTGCATGTGCCCATCTACCTCGTCAGCGTCCACCTCGCCATTGTAATCACCATCGGCATTTCCTCCTTCTACCTGACTACTCTGCCCTGGTTCATAACCATAAGCATTTCCTCCTTCTACCTGACTGCTCTGTCCTTGTTCGTAACCATAAGCATTTCCTTCTTCGACATGACTGCTCTGTCCTTCGTAGCCACCCTCGCCTTCATGTGCAGTGACCTCCTTCACGACGGGAAGCACTAAAGCAATAGGATTGCATCCCCTTCGTTCACAACCATGTAACCACCGCACCCAATCGGAGTCTCGCTCTATTGGCCTCAAATAAAAGTAAATTATTGAACTTGACCGTGTCCACAATGCATGAACACCGACGGTTTGTGTTTCAGTATCAAGACCTAAACTTGCCGCAATCCATTCTTTCAACTGACTGACAGACCATGTTTGAGGAGCGCTCATTGGCACCTCTATGTGAGTAAATTCACTTAGATCTGCTCCCATCTCATTTGTTTGGACAGTACCAGGACCGTAGTAAAATCTGAACTTCACTACATCGGACATCCCGGCTCACCTATTTTTTTTTCAACAACGAAATACAAGTATTAAGCAACAACTTAAAATACCCCCACTAACAAATATTAGACATGTCTATATATTAGCTAGCTATATATTATAGAATATTAACGCAGCAACTAATACAAGTATTAAGCAAGAACTTAAAATGCTCAACAAAAACACCTAAATATTTACGTTTACTACCGGAGCAACTCCAATTACTGACACACCTAAATATATTTACGTTTACTACCGGAGCAAATAACAATAATCACACACCGGAACCGGGAAATAAAATGCTCACCACGACCACCTAAATATATTTACGTTACTACCGGAGCAAAAAACAATAATTGCACACCGGTACCGGGAAATAAAATGCTCAACACTACTACCTAAATATATTTACATTACTACCGGAGCAAATAACAATTATTGCACACCGGTACCGGGAAATAAAATGCTCACCACGACTACCTAAATATATTTACATTACTACCGGAGCAAATAACAAAAATCGCACACCAGAACCGGGAAATAAAATGCTCACCACGACCACCTAAATATATTTACGTTACTACCGGAGCAAATAACAATAATTGCACACCGGTACCGGGAAATAAAATGCTCACCACAACTACCTAAATATATTTACATTACTACCGGAGCAAATAAAAAAAATCGCACACCAGAACCGGGAAATAAAATGCTCACCACGACCACCTAAATATATTTACGTTACTACCGGAGCAAATAACAATAACTGCACACCGGTACCGGGAAATAAAATGCTCACCACAACTACCTAAATATATTTACATTACTACCGGAGCAAATAACAATAATTGCACGCAACTTCGAAAATAAAAATGTTTGTTGAAATATACCCTTGTAGCGTGCGTGCGAACGACGAACGACGGCCTTCAATCACCGGAACTGGAGCCGGAAACTCCACCAAAGTACCGGAGCTTCACCTCCACCACACTGCCCCAGTTTCATCACCACCACCTCCACCTCCACCACCGCCACAACCTCCACCAATGAGCTGAAAAAATGCTCCAATAAAATGCTCACCACGACCACCACAAGCTACCCCAACAGTAGATCGAGGTCTCTTTTGGCTCCCCTAACTATGTAGAACCCATTCACGGTGCCAAATCCGCGAAAAAACGGATCATTTTGGTGTATTAATTGAAGCTAGTTCGTGTAAGAGAGAAGAGGAAGGAAGAACACAGAGAAACGGAGAAAGGGATAGAAGAAGGAAAGGAGAAAGAGACGGGAGGAGAAAGAGACGGGAGTCACGGGGCTGGCTCCCTGTCGGCCAGCAGCTGGCCTATCGGTCGGCAGCTGGCCGACTGGGTCGACCGTACCCCAGCCCGCGCCGACAGCCAGCGCCCGACGTGGCCTGGCCAATAAGAGGCCTCCGCTTGGCCGAGAAGCCACCTGTCGGCCCGCAGTTGGCCGATCGGCCAGCTGCTAGCTGACTAGGACCAGTCGGCCAGCTGCTGGCCGACGGTGTATTATTTTTGAAAATAAATTTTTTGGCGTAATATTTGTGCAAATTACTAAAAAAATGTATTATTTAAAAAAAAATTAGCGCGTCGAGACACTATGGTTGCAGGTCGTCTAGAGCTGCACCAGAGCAGGTGTTGCCCGCCTACAACGACGACGAGGCGCTCCACGACGCAGTCCGCTCATCATACACCTCCACGGAGACCGACGCCCACCGACGGCGCCGCAAAATTGTACATTGCTCCCCATCGCGTTTAAGGAGTTCGCTTTCGAGTCAGAGAGGTTGGCGACACAGAGGGCATTGGCGAAGGAGAGAGCCGCACGATTCACGAGGGAACAAAACCATGCCGCCTGTCGCATGGTTGGGATCATCAGTTCCTCCTGCTCCTCCTCAGACAGCGGCACGATGGGTGACGATGCTCCGCTGCCACCAATGCCTGCACCGAGGACAGCTGTCGCTCCTGAGACACGAAGGGGAACGGGCTGATGATGAAGTGGTGAACTCCAGCCGCCTCCGTATGTTTAATTAGTTTTTAATCTTGCATTTTAGATATGTAAATTAGTTTTAAATCTTGCATTTTAGTATAGTGGCGAACTCCGATGGCCCTTTTGGATCGAGTTGTATGAAATTTAACTATGTTGGATTACCCTATCTATGTCTGATTGTTTTGTTCATATTAAGTTGTAGATGATCTACGTAGCATATATGGTTTTGTATGTATTTGGGTGCGGACATATGGAGGGTGCAGTTGTGGACAGGGACAAATGGGGTGTGCCCGGTCACTGGCCGTGGACGTGCTCGGCAACTTCCATAGGCGTATAGGGCCCCAAATTACGCAACCGGGGTTGTAGATGATCTTAAATAGTAGTCCTTGAATCGTATCAGATCGAAGAGAATTGTACCAGATCACGACACAACACCATAGTATCGGATCCATTGTCGTGTTGTATTTGTGTGTTAGCCTATCCTTTTGTTCATTAAATGATATGGTAGCGCGAGGACTCCCTTGGTGATGTCATCTTGTGCATAACTAAAATGGCTGAGGATCCACCAATTCCCACATGCAGACTTGGTGAAAGGCAAAATGGTTGTGCATGAAGTTGGCCGGCCTATACATGCAAGCGGTGTGAAGGAGCCAACGCTTCAATGGGTACCCCCTCCACCCGGCTGGACAAAGCTCAACACCGACGGAAGTTTTGTCCAGGCCACAGGTGCAGCAGGTGGTGGTATGGTCCTGAGAAATGAAAAAGGAGAGCTCATCTTCACAGAATGCAGGCAGCTGTTTATATGTAATAATAGCCTCCAAGCGGAGTTGGAAGCATGCAGGGAGGGACTGCAGCTGGCCTTGCACCGTACAAACATGCCCATATTGGTGTAGTTGGACAGTACTGAAGCGGTCTCGATGCTGTCAGCACAGTCGGCGAATCGCTCACAAGTCCGAGCGCTAGTCGAGGAAATACGTGGAATAGTAGCTGTTGAATCAAGGGAGATTTCCTTTTCTCATATTAGTAGATCACAAAATAATGTCAGTCACGCGCTCGCCGCGTATGGGCGCAGTACCCCGCGCACGGCTGTTTGGTTGTGATCGGGATTAGACTGCATTGTAAACCTTTCAGAGGCCGACACTAGTAGAAAAAGGGGATTTAGTCCCGGTTGGTAAGGCCCTTTAGTCCCGGTTTTTGAACCGGGACTAAAGGGTCGGTACTAATGCCTCTCCCCTTTAGTCCCGGTTCAATCCAGAACCGGGACTAAAGGGCGCGGCCACATGGAGCTCCACCTTCAGTCCCGGTTGGTAACACCAACCGGGACTAAAGGAAATTTTATGATTTTTTTTTGAAATTTTTTTTGAAATTTTTTTTGAAATTTTTTATTTTCAAATTTCTGAATTATTTTAACCTCTAATCTCTAATCACCACCCCCTCATCACTACTCAGTTTATCCTATAATCTCTAATCACCCCTCATCATTCCAAATCATCTAACTTCCTGAACGGTCACCCGTCCTCCCACTCCCCCAGCCTGAGCACGCTTAACTTCCGGGTTATATTCTCCCTCATTTCCAAGTCTGCACTTGTTGTTTTCCTGACAATAGTAAGATGTCAATCCTATTAACCCTCGGGAATTTTGCTTGAGCATGAAGTGACACATTTCACTGTTTGAGTTTGAAACTATTGTTTTAAAAAACAATAATTAGTTAGTAACACTAATATTTCTTGAATAGTTAGTTTGACCATTGTTTGACCATTGTTTGACCACAGTTTGACCATAGTTTGACCAGATTTGACCAAAATTCAAAATAACTAAAATAATTAGTTAGTAACACTAATATTCTAGAATAATTAGTTTGACCATTGTTTGACCACAGTTTGAAATTTTTTGAATTTTTTTGCCTCTCCAGATCTTAAAAGCCCTGTATCTTTTTTTCTGTTAGGTTTTTGAGGATTTTGAAAATGTTTAATGGGGAACATGCATATTTTCCCAACAAAAATCATATTTATTTTCCTTTATCCCGCAAAAAAAATGGCTGAGGAACATGCATATTTATTTTGCTGCCCTCCCTCACTCTCCTTTTTGCCGTTCTCCACCACCAAATTTTCCCGCCCTTTTCTCCCCCCACTTTTTTCCTACTCTTTATCTCCACATCCTATTAAAAGGATCCCACCTATTTCGTGTGTTGCATCGGTGTGTTAACCTATCTCCCACTCTTTTCTCCAGACATGTTTGTTGATGCTTTTATTCATGTGTTTACTCCTTTGATGTCTCATGTTATTTTGAAAGTGTCGTCAAGATCAAGTTGGGTAATATTATAGGGGTAGGGGGGCCCTTAGTTCCATTAGATGAATTAGTAAGGAAAGATAGCCACCTCATTGAGTGTGGTGATATTTTACCCAAATTTGGGCACCATGAAAGGAACCCAGGGGAAATACAAGTATAACTTTTGAGGTTGTGTGATAGGTGGAATATGGTGGTTGAACGCAAAGAAATGGAGGCGTGCCTTCATATATTACCTATGAATGCTTCATCGCAAATAATCGCTACTTGTAAACTGCGTTGGGTTTTTTTCCCAAAGAGGAGGGGTGAAGCAGTACAGTAGAGATAACTATTTTTCTCACTGAGAATCAAGGTTATCAAACCAATAGGAGAACCAAGCAAGTTTTCTTCTTCAATACCTGCACACAGAAAAGCAAATACTTGCACCCAACGCGGGCAAGAGGGTTGTCAATCCTCTTGAACTCGTTACTTGCAAGGATTAATCACGATAGTGATAGATAGATAAGTAAATTCTAAAACAAAATAAAATTAAATAAATTGCAACAAGGTATTTTTTTATTTTTTTATTTTATAAAGGTAGACACAGGGGCCATAGTTTTCACTAGAGGCTTCTCTCCCAAACACATAGCATACGGTGGGTAAACAAATGACTGTTGGGCAATTGATAGAAAGCACATAGTTATGATGTTATTCATGGCAATGATCATGTATATAGGCATCACGTCTAAGACAAGTACACGACTCCTGCATGCATCTACTACTATTACTCCACCAATCGACCACTATCCAGCATGCATCTATGGTATTAAGTTCATGACAACAGAGTAACGCCTTAAGCAAAATGACATGATGTAGACAAAGTAAACTGAAGCAATATGAATAACCCCATCATTTTATTCTTAATGACGACAATACAAATATGTGCCTCGCTATCATTTCTCTCATTGGGTGAGGACACTGCAAGATTGAACCCATCACAAATCACTTCTCCCGCTGAAGATAAATCAATGTAGTTGGCCCAACCAAACGGATATATCAGACAGAATTACAAAACTATAATAGTCATGCATAATAAAGTTCAAAAAAGACACAATTACTTTCAATGAATAATCTGATCATAAACTCACAATTTATCGGATCCCAACAAACACACCGCAAAAGAAGATTACGTCGAATAAAACTCTAAGAACATCAAGGAAAGCATTGTATTGAAGATCGAAGAGAGAGAAGAAGCCGCCTAACTACTAGCTATGAACCCGTAGGTCCGTGGTAAACTACTCACGCATCATCGGAAGGCGGCAAGGATGATGTAGAAACCCTCGGTGATCGATTTCCCCTTCGGCAGAGTACCAGAAAAGGCCTCTAGATGGGATCGCGGAAGAACAAAAGCTTGTGGCATCGGAAAAAGTGTTTCAGGTGATTTCCCAATATTTGAGAATTTGTAGAAGTGGAATTAGGTCAGGCGAAGCCTCGTGGGGCCCACAAGGTAACATGGCGCCCCCTAGGGCATGCCCTGTTGACTTGTCGTCTCCTCGATCGTCCTCTGATCCTCTCCCAAAGCTTCTAGGGTTTCCCTTGTCCATAAAAAAACCGTCAAAAAGTTTCATAGCGTTTGGACTCCGTTTGGTACTGATTTTCTGGAAAACAAAAAACAAGTAGAAAGCAGCAATTGGCACTAGGCACCGGGTTAGTAAGTTAGTCCAAAACAGTGATATAAAATAGCACAAAAAGGCATATAAAATATCCAAGATTGATAATATAATAGCATGAAACATCAAAATTATAGATACGTTGGAGACGTATCAATAATAAAGTCCCCACAAAAGGAATATGCCTACCACATTAAGGTAATTGAAATCACAAATTCATTTAGTTAAAAGATGGTGTCATAGTTCTAATTGTTGCTCTTATTACTATTTGTATTTGTAAAGGGTAGTGGTACCTTGCGGAAGCAAGGTTGTCGAGTAAAGAGATCCTAGCTAACTTTTCAGTGGGTGGTAGATCCAACGTTGTTAGTGGATGTAAGGGCCCTGCATCATCGAAGGGCGATACATCATCCAAGAGTGGTGGAAGCTCAAAGATTAGTAGATCAGGTAAGAGTGGCGCAAACGAGAACAACAATGATGACTTTATGCCTCACAAATATCATTCACAACATCAAAGGGAGGTACATTGTCAAAAGGGTGGTGCAAGCTCAAAGGGTACCTGGAAAGAGTGTTTTACCATCTAAGGAAGCCACAACCTCTACGAAATGGTACAATGATGATGATTATGATTCGGCTAATGAATTTATGCCCAACAACGTAGGGTCACATCTAGACCCAAATATCCTTCTCTCCCATGAAAGAGAAGTACTTCCTTCCTTCCCAATTTTCAAAGCCATGTTTTTTTTTCTCTTCAGGTATCACACACCGAGTGCACTGACATTGGGCTGAGGTTGCACACCATCTTCCTGCTATGGCATTCTACCACGTCCCATTCCCACTCCATTCTCTTTTTTGTGTCCATAATAGACTCGGTATACCTTCGCCCATTCCACAAAGTTGCTGGTGAGGAGCACCGATCCATGATGAGATGGCGATGCCTTCTTTGATACAAACAGTTGTTGCCTTGAGCTCCAGTGTCAGTTATGCCCAAGGTGAATCATTGTGGCTGTCAATTTTTCATAATACGAAGCTGGGGACCAAGGATGTGGATAGAAGCCATCCAACTGAAAGTCCATTCGACGGTTCCATACATGCCCGAGCTGTGTACCCAGTTCGTTTGACCAACCTACGCAAAAAGTTTACCTTTCCTGTTAACCCCCCCCCCCCCCCCCCCCTTGGCCAAGAGAGTTTCTACGGTACATTGTACTACATAACTTAATGTGTATTAAGTTGATCTAATCATTAATATTGTTCCACTTGTGGCCTAGAATGATTTGATGTGAATGCTGTTAAGATTAATTAACATAGTAATTACGGGATTAATCCCTGCTTGTATTAACCATTGGCGGTTGCTTCTCGAACCGTTGCGTCGGCTGTCTAAACCGACACCCCCTTTGTAAACGCCTGTTCCAGTGCTATATATAGCACTTCATCTAATGCAAAGAGAGAGTTCGATCATTTTGTTTCTTTCGATCTCAAACACGTTATCACGCATGTCGCTCTCGAATAGAGCAGAAAATCGCCGGCGAACTCGCCGGAGGAAAAAAGATCAACAGGAAGTTCTACAGGAAAAAGTTGATTCATCGCCGTCGTGGAGTAGGCGGTCTTTGTCGCCGCCTCAACCGTGCAAGCACGCGTCGTCGTTTCAACAGACGTCGCTACGGTGAAGGTGGCTACGGTGTAGTACTTTGTACCGGCCACGCAGCAGCCCGTCGTGCTGCTGCCGGTGCAGGCCCTTGAATCAACCCTGCAAGCGGCTCTGCATCCCCTGAACCGGCTGTGCCTGACTAGCTTTTCGCTGGTCTGGCCGCGCCAATGGTCGTGGATGTCGGCCAGGCACTCGCGGCTCCGCTGACGCCGGGATGGTGCCAGTACCAGGGCCTGGGTCACTAGTGCAGAACCGGGCTTTAGTCCCGGTTCGTAAAGGCCTTTAGTGTCGGTTCCATAATCGGCACTAAAGGGTGGGCACTAAAGTCCCCCCCTTTAGTACCGGTTCGGCACGAACCGGCGCTAAAGGGCCACCACGTGGCGCGAGTCAGCGCCGGGGGAGGGGAGACCTTTAGTACCGGTTGGTAACACCAACCGGTACTAAAAGATTTAGGGGTTTTAGTTTTATTTTTTATTTTCCCCTTAATTTTGTGTTTTCACTTGTAACATATTAATATATAAATAAACTCTTGCATCATATCATCACCAACAACAATATATATATATATATATATATATATATATATATATATATATATATATATATATATATATATATATATATATATATATATATATATATATATATATACTAGCTAGCTAAAAATCATCGTAGTCGTCATTACCACTATTTAATCATCATAGTCATTATCGCTATCTAATCACCACCAACACTAGCTTAAAGAAGAAACATTCACTTGTAACAAAAGCAAAGATATCATCGAGTTCAACATGGTCATGATATTATAAGCGTTCACAAGTAAATCACTATTTGAGATTAATTAAGTTCAGGACGAGAATACGGACATGAGAGGACAAAGTAGTAAGAGCATGAACTAGCTAAATCATTCCTGCTGCTCCCTCTCATGTAAAATAGCATAGAACATGTATAGCTCTCCTGATTCATTATACTGGAGCATGCAGATGAATCTGTCTCCTAATCGTGGGTTGCGCTTCTCCTTGCTGCCCCCTAGTACTTCTCTACGATCGTTAACAATTTTGCTTCAATATTTCACTGTTAAGCATTCATCGCTTTCAGAAAACCTGAATGCACTCATGTGCAATGTAGGATATCTTGGTCGTAAGCTAACCATTGACATGCAACCTTTTGTCTCGATCCACTGAGGCACAACTGTCATCGGGAGTCCCTGTTGAAGAACATCGTATAATAATTAATATACTTAGCAATGAAAGTTTAGCTTTAAAAATAATGTATGCAAAAGATGCACTAAGAATAAATAGTAAAAATCTTACCATCTTTCCATTATAGATGTGACCGTAGTTCAATACGATCACTATTGGTCGCACGTTTTGAGTACTAACATTTCTAAGTGCAGGAAGAAAATTTGTCTTGACAGTATGAAGATTCTCAAGCCATGAAATAAAATGACTTATCTCCTCGCAGTTTAGTTCAGCCCCGGGATAGTAGTAGGTCCTGTCTACCAAGCGTCGGACATATTTTCTTGAACCGAAATAAGCTGACAATAGAAATTAGTTGTCAACATTTTTGAATAAACAATATCAAAGACATAAACATGGTTGAGAAAAACTCACATATTGGTAGAATTGGAGGCGTCTGCACATCGACACAGATGTCTCTATTACCTTCAATATCATCTTCCGGACAAATATGAAAGGTGATAATCATATCAGGCTCAAATGCATAAGCCTTGCATAGTGCTTGCCAAGTTTTGCATTCAAAATGGGTGTATGTGTCTACATTGTATAATTTGACGTTGAAAGTATACCCATGCTCGGTCTTCAAGTAAACTCTCTTTACCTCCATATCATTCATCGCACTGAAACCTATCTTATCCAAGACAAAAATTTGAGCATGGCAGGGGATGCCCTAGTAGAATAGTGAATATTTAAAATTATAAGTTCAAGCAAATAAAGCATAAGTCATGCTTTATTACGAAAAAATACTTGCCGCTGTGACTTGCTGTATCCACTTCGAATGTCTCATCCAACTTGATGCTGAAGCGTCTATTATCAACAAGGAAATTTCTGTCGCACAGGCCGTGTTGGTCTTCACAGTGTTCGCACATAATGAAATCTTTTTCGTCGTCAGACGACATTTCCTATGTTCATATAGGTGAAACATTAAACACTTACTATCTAACATTAATTAATATCTAACTAATTCTAATATTCATCTAACATTTGACATTAATATCTAACATATATTTCTATCTAATTCATCTAACATTTGACATTAATCTAATATTTATATAAACTAAAAATATATATATAAATTTTAAAAAACAGAAAAAAATAAACTAGTTAAGTTCTATATATAGGTGAAACATTACTAGTTCTATTATTTCAACTAATTCAACTAGTTATATTAATTCAACAAGTTCTATTAATTAATTCAACTAAGCATTTACTAAAAATAAACTAGTTATATTAATTGAACTAGTTCAAATCTCATATACCTAATTAATGTTTAACTTTTCTATCTATAATTCATATCTAACATTTGACATTCATCTAATTAACAATTTGACATGCATTAATCTAAAAAACAGAAAATAAGTAAAAAAATTGTGTGTGTGTGTGTGTGTGTGTGTGTGTGTGTGTGTGCGTGTGTGTGTGTACGTACGAGCGGGGGTGGCGGCGTACGGACGGCCAGCGGCGCGAGACGGCAACGACGGGGACGACGCGAGGGGGGCGGCGGCGTACGGGTGGCGGCGCGACGGGGGCCACGACGGGGACGGCACAACGGGGGCGGGGACGGCCGGGGCGCCGCGCGCGGCGACTGGGACGGGGATGGCCGGGCGCGCGCGACGACGGGGGTG
Organism: Aegilops umbellulata; assembly: GCA_032464435.1. Lineage (NCBI taxonomy): Eukaryota > Viridiplantae > Streptophyta > Magnoliopsida > Poales > Poaceae > Aegilops > Aegilops umbellulata. Next base: position 563,890,810 of record CP136060.1, read on the forward strand.
AGGACGGCCGGGGCGCGGGCGACACTGGGGACGGCTGGGGCGCGACGACGGCGACGGGGACGGGGCGCGCGGCGACGAAGACGAACATGAACTAACTGAAAATTTTCGTAAGTGTTGTACATATATGAGAGGTCTTTAGTACCAGTTGGAGCCACCAACTGGTACTAAAGGCCAACTTTGGCCAGGCCAAGAGGCGGGAAGAGCAGGCCTTTAGTACCGGTTGGAGCCACCAACCGATACTAAAGGTGGTGCGCTGCCTGCACAAAGTTTAGTGTCATTTAGCTCAAAACAAATCATTAAATGCATGAAAAATATCAAATGAAGGCAGAAATGGTTGAAAGTTGATGGCGTCGCTTTGAATGGTGCATACTGAATGCACAAAAAGTCTGGAGTTGTAATAAGTTTTAAAAAATGAAATGCCTTTGTAACAGATGAGTTTAATTTCGTTAGAAACCCGAATACTTCGAAAGAGAATGTCCAGTTTGTAAACGAAGTGCATCCAGTTTTTGTTGTAACCCTCTCTACTTTTTTGAACAATCTATGTGGGTGAAATGATGATACCATGCCATGTTTCAACTTTTTCAGAGTTCATTTGTAGTGCTTTTCAATTTCCAGGTCATTTAGTTCTCAAAACAAATCATTAAATGCATGAAAAATAGCAAATGAAGGCAGAAATGGTTGAAAGTTGATGGCGTCGCTTTGAATGGTGCATACCGAACGCAAAAAATATAAGAGCATTTAGATTACGATCTTATATTTCTTTACAGTCTGAATTGTCAATATGATCTTATACATCAAAAATACTTTGATCATCAATGATCTTTTTCTGTACAATCTGAATTGTCAATGTGAGTCCTCAACGATTTATAAACCGGTGAAGACTCATATTGCGGCCACAAATTCTACACATATAGTTGAATGAAGACCAAGTGCTTGTGATAGTTTGAGAATAAACATATTTAAGGTGGTAAAAGCCTTGTTAGGGAAGCGAGGTGGGACTAAAAACAGCTTGCCATAACCTCATTAGTACCGGTTCGTGGTATGAACCGGCACTAAATGGTGATGGTGGGGCCATAGCCTGACCGCAGGCTGCCACAGCCTCTTTAGTACCGGTTCGTGGCATGAACCGGTACTAAAGGTTCGCCACGAACCGGTACTATTGATCGCCGCCACGAACCGGTACTATTGATCACATTAGTGCCGTTTTTTTACAAACCGGCACTAATGTGCTTCACATTTGACCATTTTTCTACTAGTGGGTCCGTGTCCCCGTCGCGCGCATGCGTCCGTCGTCCTCGACCCGGTAGTGGCGGTGCCCCCTTCACCCCCACTGGAGGACGTGCTCGATGAAGCCGAGGCTGCTCAACTGCCGTCTCCGACCCCCGCGGTTGTTGAGATGAAGGGCGACGCCCTCGCCTACGTCTCTGCACCGACCAGGGCCTCCGCCTTCGTCTTCGGCTCCGGCGCCCGCAGCTTCTCGAGCGCCACGGCTGACGATGCCATCGCGCCTGCCATCCCCGACACCCACCACGCCTCCGCCTCGCCGCCGCTTTAAGCCCTTCGGCTTCACGGCATCAAGCCCTCCATCAAGCAGCCATGACGCGCGCGGGGGGACTTGTAGCCTGGCCGCCCGAACGACGCACTCAACGGCGTCACGCTGGGCACCCTGCTCCCTGGAGGATCCTCGGACGAGGACGAGCGCGGCAGGAGTGCCTCTCGCCGCCGGTGAACGCCACTGCTACGACACGTGTGGTGGTGGCGCCGGCCGGTGATCACCGGAGGCGCGTGGGGGCGCGGCAGCCAAGACCACTGCCGGCGGCGCCGTTGCAAGGAGTGGATCGCGTTTGGTGGGGATCGATTGATCCCCAACCCTAACCGCCTCCTTTACTCGGTGCGGCGGCTGTTGGGCTGGCCAAAGGCCGTGCAGGCCCAGGCCCAGGCACCTGGGGCGACCACCGGTTGCGCCCTTCCCCCTCCGCTCGGCTGTGGGCTGTATGGCCGCCTCGGCCGGCATTTTTTTCTCTGTTATTTCCAGTATTTTTCTTAAATACTGATTTCTGTATAGTACCTTGTATTCCAGAACGCGATGTAATATATTTTCATGTTTCTTACATGTTGAGATTCATTACATCTATTATTTGCAATTGAGATTTTTTTTATCTCTTGCAAAGATAAATTTAGTACCTCTAGAGTACTGATTTGCGATTGAGAATTTTTTCTCTCTCGCAAAACAATCTCATTGTGATTGAGATTAATTTTCTCTCGCAAAATATTAATTCACTTTGCTGAATTATCCTGCGACTTGATACAAGATCATCTCATTTAATTTGAGGTCTATACAATTCAAGTTTTTCACTTGAACATCAAGTTTGCAACATCATTACTATTCATTACAATAGTAGTGTATTTCCATTGAGTATGGTGTATTCCGGAATGTATGTATCTCCATGTTCGCTACATGTCGAGATTAATATGTCTATTGGCAATTGAGATTTTCAATTTCTTGCAAATACATATGCAAAATTCAAGGTGTCATCCTTAGCAATTTGAGGTTCACACTAATGATTTCGAGTCACCTTCTTGAAATCTATTAATTTTGCAACATTAAGATGTATTTATATTACGCAATCTGTAATATAAATAAATTACCGATTTTTCACCGGGGATGATATGTTCTATGTGTTTACCACATTGACATTCTTCATGAACATGTCACAGCGGTCGAGATTGATTTTTCCCGCACAACAAACTTGTAAATTTTTGACAATAACATCTCCCTCATTATATTAGGAAAACACAAGGTAATGAGTTGGATCTACTGCCCATGTGCAGACTGTCTCTATTACTGTGAGATCTGTATGATCTTCAATGTGTTATGTTCCCACAATTGAGGTTCAAGCATTTTCAAGTTATACACTTGAGTCAAATTTTTGCATTTTTATTACAAAACCATGATGGTTTTTAATTTACTTCTTGTAAATTAATTATCTCTGGCTTGCCCCTATAAGTAATCGATGGCTAACAATTTGAGGCACTTCCCCTCAATGGCCACAACTTACTTAAGCGGGCCATGGACGTCAAGATCAGTCTTGCATCCCATGGGATAACGCGTGCAATCCAAGCCACGCCACTGGGACGCAAAGGACCTCAAGGGTAATGGTTTGGAACTCACTTCAAACCCTCAACCTGTCACGAGACCCTATGAGCATGGAGAGCATGATGGTTGAATATGAATCAACCGACATGTTTGTAGACTATACATTTAGTCCATAGTCTCCTTAGTGATCTATTTATTTATGTCCATTTATGATGTTCAAATAAGAACATGATTATTGTTGTCATAATATATTGTATATCATAATATATTGTATCAGCACTTTGATACAAATTCATGTGTATGTATTCTATATATCCGAAGTGATTTTCTTGAGAATCTTCATGTCTATATATAGATTTCTACGGGAGTCAATCCGATGAAAAATGATATGTGCCTTGTGGACATATGCACCACAAACTCTATACTCAGGGTGTTGGGTAACGTAGTAATTTCAAAAAAATTCCTACGCACACGCAAGATCATGGTGATGCATAGCAACGAGAGGGGAGAGTGTTGTCCACATACCCTCGTAGACCGAAAGCGGAAGCGTTATAACAACGCGGTTGATGTAGTCGTACGTCTTCACGGCCCGACCGATCAAGCACCGAAACTACGACACCTCCGAGTTCTAGCACACGTTCAGCTCGATGACGATCCCCGGACTCCGATCCAGCAAAGTGTCGGGGATGAGTTCCGTCAGCACGACGGCGTGGTGACGATCTTGATGTTCTACCGTCGTAGGGCTTCGCCTAAGCACCGCTACGATATGACCGAGGTGGAATATGGTGGAAGGGGGCACCGCACACGACTAAGGAACGATCACGAAGATCAACTTCTGTGTTATGGGGTGCCCCCTTGCCCCCGTATATAAAGGAGGGAGGGGGAGGTGCGGCCGGCCCCTAGGGGTGCGCCTGGAGGAGTCCTACTCCCACCGGGAGTAGGACTCCCCCCTCTTGCCTTGTTGGAGAAGGAAAAGGGAAGGGGGAAATAGGAAAGGGGGGCGCCCCACCCTTCCTTGTCCTATTCGGACTAGGGGGGAGGGGGCGCGCGGCCTTCCCTGGACGGCCCTCCTCTTCCCCCTTAGGGCCCATGTAGGCCCATTAACCCCCGGGGGGGTTCCGGTAACCCCCCGGTACTCCGGTAAAATCCTGATTTCACCCAGAATGATTCCGATATCCAAATATAGGCTTCCAATATATCAATCTTTATGCCTCGACCATTTCGAGACTCCTCGTCATGTCAGTGATCACATCTGGGACTCCGAACGACCTTCGGTACATCAAAAAATATAAACTCATAATGAAACTGTCATCGTAACATTAAGCATGCGGACCCTACGGGTTCGAGAAAAATGTAGACATGACAGAGACACGTCTCCGGTCAATAACCAATAGCGGAACCTGGATTCTCATATTGGCTCCCACATATTCTACGAATATCTTTATCGGTCAGACCGCATAACAAAATACGTTGTTCAATTTGTCATCGGTATGTTACTTGCCCGAGATTCAATCGTCGGTATCTCAATACCTAGTTCAATCTCGTTACCGGCAAGTCTCTTTACTCGTTCCGTAATACATCATCTCACAACTAACTCATTAGTTGAAATGCTTGCAAGGCTTATGTGATGTGCATTACCGAGAGGGCCCAGAGATACCTCTCCGACAATCGGAGTGACAATTCCTAATCTCAAAATACGCCAACCCAACATGTACCTTTGGAGACACCTGTAGAGCTCCTTTATAATCACCCAGTTACGTTGTGACGTTTGGTAGCACACAAAGTGTTCCTTCGGCAAATGGGAGTTGCATAATCTCATAGTCATAGGAACATGTATAAGTCATGAAGAAAGCAATAGCAACATACTAAACGATCGGGTGCTAAGCTAATGGAATGGGTCATGTCAATCACATCATTCTCCTAATGATGTGATCCCGTTAATCAAATTACAACACATGTCTATGGTTAGGAAACACAACCATCTTTGATCAACGAGCTAGTCAAGTAGAGGCATACTAGTGACACTCTGTTTGTCTATGTATTCACACAAGTATTATGTTCCAGTTAATACAATTCTAGCATGAATAATAAACATTTATCATGATATAAGGAAATAATAATAACTTTATTATTGCCTCTAGGGCATATTTCCTTCACAGGGAAGTCCAATGTTTGCACTCTCATTGAGATAAAGGAGATATTTTAAAATTGCTAGACACGATGAGGTATTTGTTGGCTCAACTCGAGTCATATTACTATCCCTGTGGGTACTCGAGTAACGTCGGGATGTTTTATTGCTTCCCAGGTTTAACTTGTACCCTACTAAGCTATAGAGGTATCCGTCCAAAATAGTTTCCATAGCGAAACTTATGATGACAACAAAGAGAAATAACTTCTCTTTACCATATGCAACGGATATGGCAAGCACACTCTCTGTGTATCATCTGGATTGTACTACACATACGACACAACCTGTAGCACATGTTGTGTACGAGATAGTTTTCTAGAGTGTCTTGTACATGGCAAACTTGGCATACTCACCTTGGTCATCGAGACATTGGGTTGAAACCGAAACTATCAGCAATTCTAATAGTTTATGATTATTATGATGCTAAATTCTAACAACATTTGGATTTTATGTGCACTAAAAGTGACAGAGGGAAGCTAATTTTAAGGATTGCACACCTTAAAGTCTACGTTGAACCACTCAGACTCCTTGAATGTATCAAGTTGAGGTAAGTGGCTCTTCCCATCTATTGAGTAGACTATTCAGGTATTCCATGGTTCTAAAAGACATATCTACATGATGGTCTTAAGTGTGTGCTTTATTCACACGAAACCATTGGCTCATTAACCTGACATCGATTTCAAGCAAATCGAATGGATAACATTGCAGATTTCTCCTTGAGTGCCTTCTCTATGGCCCTTGGATTGAAGTTTGCAATTTGTCCTAATGTCTAGACTCAAAATGGTTTGGTAGAATCCTATCCAAAGAGTTAAGCTCATTGCATTATCTTTACTTTGGAATTGCAACTTACCAACTTTACGTTGGAGTCATGTAGTTTTACACGCTCATGACCAAACTTCATAATATTATTCCCCTCTATCTTTGATACGTGGAAATCTATCAAGTATTTCCTATCTGCGATAATTCGGTTGCATACCGATATCACCACCCAGAATACATCATTGGCCCCTCAACATATAGTTGGGATCTATGTAAGAAATAACTGTATTTCCGTCAATACCTCAAGCCCCTCGCATGGGGAGTTATTCAAGGCCAGTATGTTGATTTAATGAGGAACATTTCCAGGCATTAGAGGGATATTTCAAGTACCATAAAATTGTCAGGAAATTAGTGGAATGTTCAACACAGTTTTGCCTCAAATCCACGTACTCAAAGATCTGAACCATGCATTCAGAAGATTTGCAACACATTGCAAATAATCTGCCAGATTCATTTACTGACTATAAAGGTGTCACACAATCCTACAATCCTGCAAAAGTACGCCTGAAAGAGTGGAGGTAACAGCAAAATCCACTCCACTCCTCGTTCAAAGCAACAGGGGGAGATGTATGGCAGAAGTACATCAGGATTCAGCTTCTCGCAAGCAAGGACATCAAGGCCTATGAATCAGTAAATGCAAGTCAACTTCACGTTGGCAGACACCTAATGGCACTACACCACAACACTGCATCCCCGACAGCCAAGTTGGCTGGGAATACAAGTTATAACAACAAACAGTCGGTCGGGAAAAAGTATTGCCGACCAACAAGGTCTGTTGGAGAAAGTCCAGACGGGAAAGCCCTTTCCCGACCGACATATCTTTCCCGACCGATTACTTGTTGGCCAAGGAGTATCTTTCCCAACCAACAATCTGTTGGGCCTGCCACGGGCCTTTCCCGGCCGACAGTCTGTTGGGGCTGTCATGGGCTTTTGCCGACCGACCATCTGATAGGGTAATCTTTCCCGACCGACTATCTGACAAGGCTACCATGGACCTTTTCCAACCGACTACCAGACAGGCTAATCTTTCCCAACCAACATACCATTGGGCCTCATGGGCCTTTCCCAGACGATGGACAATCTACTGTTTCCCCTCACGTAGCTACATTTCACTTTACCATCAGAACATCAATCAAGTTACATAATTCACAACAGTAACATTCATGTCGACCAAGAATAATATATCAGAACCAAACAATTATAACACACATTCATTAATTTTTACATATAAATAGTGCATATGTTATGAACCAATGGTCATCCAAGTTTCCTATAAACTGATGTAACTAATGAAATAGAGGAGACATTATGGTTCATTGTCTGAGAGCAAAAATTCCTAGTGTTGTTTACTGGAATTTTTCTAAGAGGCACATCATCTGCCTTGGCTCCTTGTAGTGGGCAACTACATACCCATCCTCACAGCCTTCCACCAACATCCTTGCACCGTTCTTGTACTTGACATCAAAGCCTTCATTCTACATCTCATTGCAGAAAATCCTCCATCTTGAACATCTGCAAGTAAAAATCCCGAGTTAATATTCTGCATCTGCTTTTGGAACACTTCTCAGAGAACATATTAGCAGTTACATTGCACAAACTCTAGCCGCTCTAGGTTTCCTATTTTTCAAAATCAGAACAAAATTTCAGGGGGGAGGGGGGCTACAAAATAATATGATTTTATTTTTGAAATACCAAAGTATGACCACAAGTTGCAATTTGTATCATGTTAAGCATATTGATCCTATCTGCTTACAGAATACATTTCTAACACCAATTACATATAAAAGCTTCTCCAAAACAGAGTACTACCAAAATACAACCTTCTTTTGAGGAAGTACCAAAATACTACTTAACCACATAGTTTTACCTTTCCATTTAGTGCAAAATCGTATGAGCTAATTAAAACTTTGAATCAAAACTAATAAAAAAGCAAAATCAAAAGAATCAGACTACTCTACAGTACATCAATAGGAAGGATACAAGTAAAATTACCATCGGACAACACTAGTGGAAGAGGTGAGGCAGAGTTGATGATGTTCTGCTTTCCTACCCAACGCTCAACACCATCACATAGCGTCACTGCCTGTCGTGAGCATCGCCAAAGTTGTTTACTACAAACAGCCTGGTGGAGTGCTCATCTTCTAAGTAAATGACCTGGGGTGCCCAGGTTCGCCCTGTCAAAGCTCCTCCACTTAATAAGCCAAGGTTTAGAGCAACATATTTATCAACCATCTTTTGTTACTCTGTCAAATATTGAGTAGAAGGTGTACAGTAACTATGAACCCAGGGGTCCTTAATATAAATATAAGAAGTATCAATATACATTTATATAAATATATAGTGATAATTGTCTAACTGCAAACAAACATGAAAAACCAGCAGTATAGATTGTGTTTTACTAGAAGAGAGCTGGTGCACAGAAAAAATGATCACTTCTAGTTACTTTTGCAACTTCAGTCCGAACAGATGAATTTGGCATTTGCTTCTCCAGATCATATTTCTTGCTCAGAAAACTATGAGGCCACTCGAATGGGAACAACGGAGACATTAAACCACCAATGGTACAAGAAATGGTTTGATTTCATTTGTCATAACATTCAGATATTTAAAATATTCTAGAAACAGGGCACAAATAAGATGCTCTTCAGGTTAAATTTTAGGTTAAAGTAGTGCATCCAAGACCCATCATTAGGGTCATACAGTTCCGTCAGATTAATATACACAAAAAACACAAGCATGTCTAGCATCACTTCTGCATACAACAATTTTCTACTCGTGTGTTGCTTAGAAAGTTACAGAGTTGTCTTTTATTATCTTTACCTGCAATTGGGGCTCTTGGGGGTGTACCCTGCTTCCTAGACGATTTTCAGGTTGACATTTTACCTGATGAAGGAGAGGCGCTTGAGCTGCATACATGAAGCCATTAACAAACTAACAATTGTGACCAACCTGGTTTAAAATATTTTGCAGTAAGCTATATTAGCAGACTGCATCATGGAATAAGCTACTAGTACGACAAATTTCTTGATAATACAACATCATTGATTAGTAGACTGTGTCATAATGCAACATCATTGATAGAGTTCTAACAAGCTGATGTCCTAATCTGGACTCTCTTGAGAGTAATAGTGGGTAACACCCTCATGTATGATATATCTTGGTTGCTTCTAGAAAAGAAAAGGCATGGAACAAATTGCATGTCAGTTATGCAAAACAGAGAAGAAAACCTCCAAATACCTAGTTTTCATTCGCTGTGTAGAGAACAAAAAATATTTAATAATATGATGCCCGATTACTAAAATAAAAGGAACAATGAAGTGAACTGAACTAGGATTACGAAGTGATGACCTATGAAGTGAACTAGGATTATGTAGTGAACTGAACTAGGATTAGGAAGTGATGACCTATGAAGAAGAAAGCTTATTATACCTTGGTGCTTTGAGGCCACCAACTCCTGGTTGGTTTCAGCGATGGCCGAAACAGCAGCAAGCAGATGAACCTGGGATGCGCGATGACGACAATGGGCCCTGCTGCTAGCTGCTGCATCGACTGTGGCGGCCTGTAAGGTTGCAGAGGCGCAACAGTAAACCGGTTCGGGGTTGAAGGGGATGCTGGGGTGGGCTGGGAATCCTGCAGCACAACACTCCTGATTAAAATTCATTTACCCTCGGTGGAATTAGAATACTTTCAAGCAGTATTGTCTCTGATAAATGAAACTATAAAACACTGCAACAAAGATTCTACTACTTCCATCATTTAATATACATGGAATTTTGATTAAGGACATACTATTGTAGATAAATATTCATAACACGGAGATCATTTGGTCCAGAAGATATAATAATATATCGACTTTATTTAATTTAGATTTATTATGTGAGGACACTGGAAGCAGTGTAAATTGAACAGAGGAGGCAGGACACCCCCGACACCTTACCTAACATTATTCTTATTTCATTTGTAGGATTTCTTCCATTAAACCTGGTAACATGTTTAGAAATACTTTCACAAATCTACATATATATGTAGCAGAAATTCCAACAACTAATCAACGATATAACTACTGCCCTGAATCTGATTAGTACTACGCAGAATGTAGAATAACTACATAATAAATACATGGGAAAGAAAATAAGGAAGCAAACTATGGGGAAATTAAACATGAGTATAGGCTGGACAAATAACATCTTCTATAATAGAAAAAGAATCAAAATACAGTACTGATGCTTAATGATATGTCAACAGAAAATATATATGGCAATGAAGAATTTTCTATGAGAAAATCAGTAACATGAAGAGTATCTAGAAGGCCTGTTACATATGCTCCCTTCTTCTGGAAACCATCGAACAGTTTAGTAACAAGTTAGACTTTTGAAAAAAACAAATACTCGTAAAGTATCTCTATGAACCTGAGAAATTTTCATCCGGGGAGCAAGAGGCCAATGGATTCATGGATGGATCCGGGCCTAGTAAGTTACCTGCACGTCCTGCGCGTTGAATGGAGGAGGGCTCGTTGATGAGGAACCAGATCCTGGAGACATCGAGGTTGGTACCGGAGCAGATGACGCCGCTCACCTCGAACACAACCCTGGAAGCTTCAAGGCGAGGTAGGTGAGGACGTCGACGGGGTTGGACACGAGGAGCAGCAGCGCCTCCGGGGAGTGCTTCACCACGGCCGGAGGGGCAAGATCGACGGCGTTGGGCGGCGGTGGGACGGGGTGGGTATCGATTGGAGGAAGCCCCGGTCGGCGTCGGGCGGCGGTGGGAGGCGTGCGGATCGACCGGCGTGGGGGGCGGAGGCGTGGAGATCGACCGGCGTGGAGGCGGCGGCGCGGAGATTGACCGGCGTGGGGAATGAATGCGTACGAAGGAAAGCTAGGGATTTGGCTGATGTGTGCGCGGTGTGACTGTCTGTTGATTTTGGGAGAAAAGTTCGCGGGTTGGGCCAGCTATTCGCGCTGAAAAATTGGTTGTTCGCGCCCCAAAGGCCCATAGCATCGGACTGTTGGTCGGGGTTATTTACCGACCGATGGTCCATGGGCCATAAAAGAATTCCCAACCGACACTTGGACGGTACACGTGGTAGCATTCCCGACCGACCGCAGGTCATCGTACAGAGTTTTCCCGACCCACAGTCCGTTAGAAATTTTCATGGCTGACTGTGGGTCGGCAATAGTGACCTTTTCCCAACAAACATCAGTAGGGAATTCTGGTGTGTGGTGTAGTGTGTAGTATGCACCTAGTGGACGGGAAACCTCCACCAACCCAGGTCATAGTGCACATAATGATCGGGACATCGGAATACCCGACTCAACCGCATTGGGAAATCGCGAGAAGTCACTATGGGTAACGATATTTTCATCAACTATATATTGATATATAGATTCTGGAGAATCATATAACCGGAAGTCTACAATTGTCGACATACATTTCTCAACTAGATTGCAAAAACTTACAAATGATTCAGATCCAAAGACCATGGCCATGGCAAAGTGTGATCAACACTCAGACTGAACTCAAGCAAAGGGTATAATCTAGGTAGAAATGATCTTGCTCAATAATGGGAAGGTATTCATAGGCAATACCTACACCAGTTTTCTTCTGGAAACAGAACTGAGAACAATGAGGTGGTGAAACAAATAGCAAGTATTGTATCACAAGGGTTCACGCAGATTGTTGGGGAACGTTGCAGAAAACAAAAAATTTTCCTACGGTTTCACCAAGATCTATCTATGAGTTCCCGTGGTGGAGTCTGGTTGACGCTAGATCGGGTTGATGGCCGGATCTGGCTCCCGTGGTGGAGTCTGACAGTGGCGGAGTGAACCAGCATGGACAGTGTGCCTTCTCCAGTGTGATGGGATGTAGGTGAGCGACAATTCGGACGAAAGTCCTGCTCTTCTTTGGCCGATGCCCACGATGACTTGCTTTCTTCCCCTCCCTAGAAGCATCGTTGTGGTATGTCGACACCTTGCTTTCTTCCACTTGGTTGGTTGTCTTGGGGCGAAAGCCTAGGTTCGGATCTGGATCGGCAATGGCGGCTTTTTCGATGTAGTTCCTCTATTGGGAGCATTGCTCTTGAGACATGGGCTTGGAGCTATGTTGTGTTCCTTTTGTGCTCGTCGATGTTCTAAGTTGTTCGTCGGGGGCGCTATGTACGCCGTCACGGGTGAATCTGAGATGATGACTTTGTTGAGGTTGTTCGACTCCCTCCATCCACCGGCCACCTCCTTTAGGCAATCACTGGTGGTTGGGTGCGTCGACAGAGATAGTCGTTTGGAGTTGTTGCTCTTTGTGGGTGACCAGTGTTGGTTGAGACGTGGCTTTGTAAGTTGGTTTAGGAGGGGCTCTTTTGCGTTGGAATTGTATTTGTGTGTATTTGTGTTGGACTAGTGTTTGCTACTCACCGGGCTCTGGTGGGAGCATGTCAGGATTTATTGTAATTCACCCTCTGCCTTCTATAAAATTAAGGCACGCAATTTGTTGGGGAACGTTGCAGAAAATTAAAATTTTTCCTACGGTTTCACCAAGATCCATCTATAAGTTCATCTAAGCAACAAGTCATGGGAAAGAGATTGCATCTACATACCACTTTGTAGATCGCGAGCGAAAGCGTTCAACGAACGGGGATGAGGTAGTCGTACACGACGTGATCCAAATCACCGGAGATCCTAGCACCGAACGGACGGCACCTCCGCGTTCAACACACGTACGGTCAGCGTAACGTCTCCTTCTTCTTGATCCAGCAAGGCAAAGGAGAGGTTGGGGAAGATGGCTCCAGCAGCAGCACGACGGCGTGGTGATGGTGGAGCTGCAGTACTCCGGCAGGGCTTCGCCGAGCTCTACGGAGGAGGAGGAGGTGTTGGAGAGGGAGAGGGAGGCGCCAAGGACCAGGGGTGCGGCTGCCCCCTCCCCCCCTTTATATAGGCCTCTTGGGGGGGCGCCGGCCCTAGGAGATGCAATCTCCTAGGGGGGCGGCGGCCAAGGGGTGGGGCTTGCCCCCCAAGCAAGGGGGCGCCCCCCCCCTTTAGGGTTTCCCTCCCTTTAGGCGCATGGGCCTCTTGGGGCTGGTTCCCCTTGGCCCATGCAGGCCAAGGCGCACCCCCTAGAGCCCATGTGCCCCCCGAGGCAGGTGGCCCCACCCGGTGGACCCCCGGGACCCTCCGGTGGTCCCGGTACAATACCGATAACCCCGAAACTTGTCCCGATGGCCAAAACAGCACTTCCTATATATAATTCTTTACCTCCGGACCATTTCGAAATTCCTCGTGACGTCCGGGATCTCATCCGGGACTCCGAACAACATTCGGGTTACTACATATACATATCTTCACAACCCTAGCGTCACCGAACCTTAAGTGTGTAGACCCTACGGGTTCGGGAGACATGCAGACATGACCGAGACGGCTCTCGGGCAATAACCAACAGCGGGATCTGGATACCCATGTTGGCTCCCACATGCTCCACGATGATCTCATCGGATGAACCACGATGTCGAGGATTCAATTAATCCCGTATACGATTCCCTTTGTCAATCGGTATTTTACTTGCCCGAGATTCGATCGTCGGTATCCGAATACCTCGTTCAATCTCGTTACCGGCAAGTCACTTTACTCGTACCGTAATGCATGATCCCGTAATCAAACACTTTGATCACATTGAGCTCATTATGATGATGCATTACCGAGAGGGCCCGGTGATACCTCTCCGTCAAGCGGAGTGACAAATCCCAGTCTCGATCCGTGTCAACCCAACAGATACTTTCGGAGATACCCGTAGTATACCTTTATAGTCACCCAGTTACGTTGTGACGTTTGGCACACCCAAAGCACTCCTATGGTATCCGGGAGTTACACGATCTCATGGTCTAAGGAAAGGATACTTGACATTGGAAAACCCTAGAAAACGAATTAAGCGATCTTATGCTATGTTTAGGATTGGGTCTTGTCCATCACATCATTCTCCTAATGATGTGATCCCGTTATCGATGACATCCAATGTCCATAGTCATGAAACCATGACTATCTGTCGATCAACGAGCTAGTCAACTAGAGGCTCACTAGGGACATATTGTTGTCTGTTATTCACACATGTATTACGATTTCCGGATAACACAATTATAGCACGAATAAAGACAATTATCATGAATAAGGAAATATAATAATAATGCTTTTATTATTGCCTCTAGGGCATATTTCCAACAGTCTCCCACTTGCACTACAGTCAATAATCTAGTTACATTGTGATGAATCGAACACCCATAGAGTTCTGGTGCTGATCATGTTTTGCCTTAGGGAGAGGTTTAGTCAACGGATCTGCGACATTCAGATCCGTGTGCACTTTACAAATTTCTATGTCTCCATCTTGAACATTTTCACGAATGGAGTTGAAGTGACGCTTGATGTGCCTGGTCTTCTTGTGAAACCTGGGCTCCTTTGCAAGTGCAATAGCTCCAGTGTTGTCACAGAAGAGCTTGATTGGCCCCGACGCATTGGGTATGACTCCGAGGTTGGTGATGAACTCCTTCACCCAAATTGCTTCATGTGCTGCCTCCGAGACTGCCATGTACTCTGCTTCACATGTAGATCCCGCCACGACGCTCTGCTTGCAACTGCACCAGCTTACTGCCCCACCATTCAAAATATACACGTATCCGGTTTGTGACTTAGAGTCATCCAGATCTGTGTCGAAGCTAGCGTCGACGTAACCTTTTACGACGAGCTCTTCGTCACCTCCATAAACGAGAAACATTTCCTTAGTCCTTTTCAGGTACTTCAGGATATTCTTGACCGCTGTCCAGTGTTTCTTGCCGGGATTACTTTGGTACCTACCTACCAAACTTACGGCAAGGTTTACATCAGGTCTGGTACACAGCATGGCATACATAATAGAACCTATGGCTGAGGCATAGAGCATGACGCTCATCTCTTCTATATCTTCTGCCGTGGTCGGACATTGAGCTAAGCTCAATTTCACACCTTGTAACACAGGTAAGAACCCCTTCTTAGATTGATCCATATTGAACTTCTTCAATATCTTATCAAGGTATGTGCTTTGTGAAAGACCTATGAGGCGTCTCGATCTATCTCTATAGATCTTGATGCCTAATATATAAGCAGCTTCTCCAAGGTCCTTCATTGAAAAACTCTTATTCAAGTAGGCCTTAATGCTGTCCAAGAGTTCTATATCATTTCCCATCAAAAGTATGTCGTCTACATATAATATGAGAAATGCTACAGAGCTCCCACTCACTTTCTTGTAAACACAGGCTTCTCCATAAGTCTGTGTAAACCCAAACGCTTTGATCATCTCATCAAAGCGAATGTTCCAACTCCGAGATGCTTGCACCAGCCCATAAATCGAGCGTTGGAGCTTGCACACCTTGTCAGCATTCTTAGGATCGACAAAACCTTCCGGCTGCATCATATACAATTCTTCCTTAAGGAAACCATTAAGGAATGCCGTTTCGACGTCCATTTGCCATATCTCATAATCATAGTATGCGGCAATTGCTAACATGATTCGGACGGACTTCAGCTTCGCTACCGGTGAGAAAGTCTCATCGTAGTCAATTCCTTGAACTTGTCGATAACCCTTAGTGACAAGCCGAGCTTTATAGATGGTCACATTACCATCCGCGTCTGTCTTCTTCTTAAAGATCCATTTATTTTCTATGGCTCGCCGTTCAACGGGCAATTCAGTCAAAGTCCATACTTCGTTTTCATACATGGATCCTATCTCGGATTTCATGGCTTCCAGCCATTTGTCGGAATCCGGGCCCGCCATTGCTTCCTCATAGTTCGAAGGTTCACCGTTGTCTAACAACATGATTTCCAAGACAGGGTTGCCGTACCACTCTGGTGCGGAACGTGTCCTTGTGGACCTTCGAATTTCAGTAGGAGCTTGATCAGAAGCATCTTGATCATCATCATTAATTTCCTCTCTAGTCGGTGCAGACATCTCAGAAACGTTTTCTTGAGTTTCGCCACTTTTCGGTTCAAGAGGTAACACTTCATCAAGTTCTACTTTCCTCCCACTTACTTCTTTCGAGAGAAACTCTTTCTCTAGAAAGGATCCATTCTTGGCAACAAAGATCTTGCCTTCGGATCTGAGGTAGAAGGTATACCCAACAGTTTCTTTAGGGTATCCTATGAAGACGCATTTTTCCGACTTGGGTTCGAGCTTTTCAGGTTGAAGTTTCTTGACATAAGCATGGCATCCCCAAACTTTCAGAAACGACAACTTAGGTTTCTTCCCAAACCATAATTCATACGGTGTCGTCTCAATGGATTTCGACGGAGCCCTATTTAAAGTGAATGCGGCAGTCTCTAAAGCATAGCCCCAAAAAGATAGCGGTAAGTCGCTAAGAGACATCATAGATCGCACCATATCTAACAGAGTGCGATTACGACGTTCGGACACACCATTACGCTGAGGTGTTCCAGGCGGCGTGAGTTGTGAAACTATTCCACATTTTCTTAAGTGTGTGCCAAATTCGTGACTCAAGTATTCTCCTCCACGATCTGATCGTAGAAACTTGATCTTTCTCTCACGTTGATTTTCAACCTCACTCTGAAATTCCTTGAACTTTTCGAAGGTCTTAGACTTGTGTTTCATTAAGTAGATATACCCATATCTACTCAAGTCATCAGTGAGGGTGAGAACATAACGATAGCCACCGCGAGCCTCAACACTCATTGGACCGCACACATCGGTATGTATGATTTCCAATAAGTTGGTTGCTCGCTCCATTGTTCCTGAGAACGGAGTCTTGGTCATTTTACCCATGAGGCATGGTTCGCACGTGTCAAATGATTCATAATCAAGAGACTCTAAAAGTCCATCTGCATGGAGCTTCTTCATGCGTTTGACACCTATGTGACCAAGGCGGCAGTGCCACAAATATGTGGGACTATTGTTATCAACTTTAACTCTTTTGGTATTCACACTATGAATATGTGTATCATCACGTACGAGATTCATTAAGAATAAACCATTAACCATCGGAGCATGACCATAAAACATATCTCTCATATAAATAGAACAACCATTATTCTCGGATTTAAATGAGTAGCCATCTCGAATTAAACGAGATCCAGATACAATGTTCATGCTCAAACTTGGCACTAAATAACAATTATTGAGGTTTAAAATTAATCCCGTAGGTAAATGTAGAGGTAGCGTGCCGACGGCGATCACATCGACCTTGGAACCATTCCCGACGCGCATCGTCACCTCGTCCTTCGCCAGTCTCCGTTTATTCCGCAGCTCCTGCTTTGAGTTACAAATGTGAGCAACTGCACCGGTATCAAATACCCAAGAGCTACTACGAGCACTGGTAAGGTACACATCAATTACATGTATATCACATATACCTTTGGTTTTTCCGGCCTTCTTGTCCGCTAAGTATTTGGGGCAGTTCCGCTTCCAGTGACCACTTCCCTTGCAATAAAAACACTCAGTCTCGGGCTTGGGTCCATTCTTTGGCTTCTTCCCGGCAACTTGCTTACCGGGCGCGGCAACTTCCTTGCCGTCCTTCTTGAAGTTCTTTTTACCCTTGCCCTTCTTGAACTTAGTGGTTTTATTCACCATCAACACTTGATGCTCCTTCTTGATTTCTACCTCTGCTGATTTCAGCATAGCATATACTTCAGGAATGGTCTTTACCATCCCCTGCATATTGTAGTTCATCACAAAGCTCTTGTAGCTAGGTGGAAGCGACTGGAGGATTCTGTCAATGACCGCTTCTTCCGGGAGATTAACTTCCAGTTGAGTCATGCGGTTGTGCAACCCAGACATTTTGAATATGTGTTCACTGACAGAACTATTTTCCTCCATCTTACAGCTAAAGAATTTGTCGGAGACTTCATATCTCTCGACCCGGGCATGAGCTTGGAAAACCATTTTCAGCTCTTCGAACATCTCATATGCTCCATGTCTCTCAAAACGCTTTTGGAGCCCCGGCTCTAAGCTGTAAAGCATGCCGCACTGAACGAGGGAGTAATCATCGCAGCGTGACTGCCAAGCGTTCATAACGTCTTGTTCTGCAGGGAGAATAGGTGCGTCACCCAGCGGTGCTCGTAGGACATAATCTTTCTTGGCAGCTATGAGGATAATCCTCAGGTTCCGGACCCAGTCCGTATAGTTGCTACCATCGTCTTTCAGCTTGGTTTTCTCTAGGAACGCGTTGAAGTTGACGACTACGTTGGCCATTTGATCTACAAGACATATTGTAAATATTTAGACTAAGTTCATGATAATAAAGTTCATTTAATCAAATTATTTAATGAACTCCCACTTAGATAGACATCCCTCTTCTAGTCATCTAAGTATTACATGATCCGAGTCAACTAGGCCGTGTCCGATCATCACGTGAGACGGACTAGTCAACATCGGTGAACATCTTCATGTTGATCGTATCTTCTATACGACTCATGCTCGACCTTTCGGTCTTCTGTGTTCCGAGGCCATGTCTGTACATGCTAGGCTCGTCAAGTCAACCTAAGTGTTTTGCGTGTGTAAATCTGTCTTACACCCGTTGTATGTGAACGTTAGAATCTATCACACCCGATCATCACGTGGTGCTTCGAAACAACGAACTGTCGCAACGGTGCACAATTAGGGTGAACACTTTCTTGAAATTATTACGAGGGATCATCTTATTTACTACCGTCGTTCTAAGTAAACAAGATGCAAAACATGATAAACATCACATGCAATCAAATAATAAACATGACATGATATGGCCAATATCACATAGCTCCTTCGATCTCCATCTTGGGGCTCCATGATCATCTTGTCACCGGCTTGACACCATGATCTTCATCATCATGATCTTCATCATCGTGTCTCCATGAAGTTGCTCGCCAACTATTACTTCTACTACTATGCCTAACGCGTTTATAAATAAAGTAAAGTAATTTACATGGCGTTTCTCAATGACACGCAGGTCATACAAAAATAAAGACAACTCCTATGGCTCCTGCCGGTTGTCATACTCATCGACATGCAAGTCGTGATTCCTATTACAATAGCATGAACATCTCATACATCACATATAGATCATTCATCATTCATCACAACTTTGGCCATATCATATCACAAAGCACTTGCTGCAAAAACAAGTTAGACGTCCTCTAATTGTTGTTGCAAGTTTTACGTGGCTGAATTAGGGTTCTAGCAAGAACGTTTTCTTACCTACGTGAAAACCACAACGTGATTTGTCAACTTCTATTTACCCTTCATAAGGACCCTTTTCATCGAATCCGCTCCAACTAAAGTGGGAGAGACAGACACCCGCCAGCCACCTTATGCAACTAGTGCATGTTAGTCGGTGGAACCGGTCTCACGTAAGTGTACGTGTAAGGTTGGTCCGGGCCGCTTCATCCCACAATGCCGCTGAAGCAAGATAAGACTAGTAACGGCAAGAAGAGTTGACAACATCTACGCCCACAACAAATTGTGTTCTACTCGCGCAAGAAGAACTACGCATACACCTAGCTCATGATGCCACTGTTGGGGAACGTTGCAGAAAACAAAAATGTTTCCTATGGTTTCACCAAGATCTATCTATGAGTTCATCTAGCAACGAGTATTCAGATTAGATTGCATCTACATACCACTTTGTAGATCGCAACGGAAGCGTTCGAGTGAACGTGGATGAGGTAGTCGTACTCACCGTGATCCAATTCACCGATGATCTAGTACCGAACGGACGGCACCTCCGTGTTCAACACACGTACGGAAAGCGTGACGTCTCCTCCTTCTTGATCCAGCAAGGCAAAGGAGAGGTTGGGGAAGAAGGCTCCAGCAGCAGCACGACGGCGTGGTGATGGTGGAACTACAGTACTCCGGCAGGGCTTCGCCGTGCACTTACGGAGGAGGAGGAGGTGTTGGAGAGGGAGAGGGAGGCGCCAGGGCATTGGGTGCGCAGCCCCCCTCCTCTCCCCCCTTTATATAGGCCTCTGGGGGGCGCCGTCCCTGGGAGATCTAATCTCCCAAGGGGGGCGGCGGCCAGGGAGGTTTCCCTCCCCCCAAGCCATCTAGGAGGTGCCTTCCACCACTAGGACTCCTCCTAGATGGAACCCTAGGCGCATGGGCCCTTTGGGGCTGGTTCCCCTTGGCCCAAGAAGGCCAAGGCGCACCCCCTAAGGTCCATGTGGCCCACCAGGGCAGGTGGCCCCACCTGGTGGACCCCCGGGACCCCTTCGGTGGTCCCGGTACAATACCGATAACCCCGAAACTTGTCCCGATGGCCGAAACAGCACTTCCTATATATAATTCTTTACCTCCAGACCATTCCGGAACTCCTCGTGACGTCCGGGATCTCATCCGGGACTCCGAACAACATTCGGGTTACTGCATATACATATCTTCACAACCCTAGCGTCACCGAACCTTAAGTGTGTAGACCCTACTGGTTCGGGAGACATGCAGACATGACCGAGATGGCTCTCGGGCAATAACCAACAGCGGGATCTGGATACCCATGTTGGCTCCCACACGCTCCACGATGATCTCATCGGATGAACCACGATGTCAAGGATTCAATTAATCCCGTATACGATTCCCTTTGTCAATCGGTATTTTACTTGCCCGAGATTCGATCGTCGGTATCCCAATACCTCGTTCAATCTCGTTACCGGCAAGTCACTTTTCTCGTACCGTAATGCATGATCCCGTGATCAAACACTTTGATCACACTGAGCTCATTATGATGATGCATTACCGAGAGGGCCCGGTGATACCTCTCCGTCAAGCGGAGCGACAAATCCCAGTCTCGATCCATGTCAACCCAACAGACACTTTCAGAGATACCCGTAGTATACCTTTATAGTCACCCAGTTACGTTGTGACGTTTGGCACACCCAAAGCACTCCTACGGTATCCGGGAGTTACACGATCTCATGGTCTAAGGAAAGGATACTTGACATTGGAAAACCCTAGCAAACGAATTAAGCGATCTTATGCTATGTTTAGGATTGGGTCTTGTCCATCACATCATTCTCCTAATGATGTGATCCCGTTATCGATGACATCCAATGTCCATAGTCAGGAAACCATGACTATCTGTCGATCAACGAGCTAGTCAACTAGAGGCTCACTAGGGACATATTGTTGTCTGTTATTCACACATGTATTACGATTTCCGGATAACACAATTATAGCACGATTAAAGACAATTATCATGAATAAGGAAATATAATAATAATGCTTTTATTATTGCCTCTAGGGCATATTTCCAACACAGATACCCAACTATTCTCCAGAGGTGGAATCTCTTTTCGATAATTTATATCATTGGCAGTTCAAAATCATCTATCTCTGCAGTTGATAGATGTAATGATTACATATCTATGAGGATCACTAGATTCAGACATTTATGATTGATTCCCGATGGAATCTCAATTCTGAATCGGAGTACAAAATGCAACATACATTGTGTAAAATCAATAAGTCACCATATGACTTATTATTATCGTCGGTACATTTGGTACAACCGACGTAGTGAGTTCCTTATTCACAAGGATTACTCCTACAATGTTGATTATCCATGTTTGTGTGCCTGCAATGACGACACATGTAATCATCTAAATGACGGAGTTTAAAATGAAGGATTTGGGTAAACCAAAATACCGCTCGTTACTACCACTTGAGCACCTTCATTCATACATTATGGTATACTATGTTGTCTATATCCAAAATATATTGGAGAAATTCATTGTGGACAAATCTTATCCATCCATAACTCTCATGGGAGTTCATTCTCTAGACGTAGAGAAAGATCTATTTAGACCAAACACTACTAGGAAAAGGCCTACTAATGGCGCACCTAATTTGGCCATTAATGGCGCATTAGTGGTGCGCCATTAGTGCCACACCATTAGTATATTTTACTAATGGCGCACCATTGGTGCGCCATTAGTATCTGGTATACTAATGGCGCACCTCAGATGCGCCATTAGTATATACAACAGTGCGTCATTAGTATGCCTCCCAGGGGCCATGTATACCCAGGTGCTTTGGCATAGTAATGGCGCACAACAACAAGATGCGCCATTAGTAACTTCGGCATACTAATGGCGCACTGTTTAATGATGCGCCATTAGTATCCTTTGGCATACTAATGGCGCACCATGCGCCATTAGTATGAATATTAGGTTTTTTTTAATTTTTTAATTTTCTGTTTTTTGCACAGGTTACAAAATGTATAATTGGACAAAATATAGACATCACACATCAACAACAGATTCATCGAATACAATAGAAGATTAGTCTCTGAATACAATTCATCATATTAGTCTCCGAATACAATTCATCATATTAGTCTCCGAATTGAAAAGACCGAACAAAGATAGAACATTATATTACAAGTCTCGAGACCGCGAGTAGCGAGTTTGTCTTCACATTATAAGTCGATATCGATCATCTAAACTACCATCACATAGAAGAGAGCTGCGGTCATCACGATGAGCATCATCATGATGAAACTCGTCTTCATCCGGTTCCTCCAACGCTCCCTCCCCTCTCCCGCTAGATAGCGGGCGTATCTAGATTCGGCCTCGGCCCTAGTGGTGTACCCTTTCTAACTGTTACCTCTGAATCGGTGAACCTGTCTCCGACACTCCTCCCAGTCGTCGTAGACTCCGGGAACCTTACCCTTGTACACGACATACGACGGCATCGTTATGCACTAGCCAAACAAAACGTTAGTACCAATTCACAGACAATACATAAGCAATATATAAGTATGCAACAGAACGATCGGAAGAGAAAAGCAAGACATTAATAGCATCGATTACATCTAAGTTGAACGACTCTCGAAACCAAAGAGACATACTACAAGTTCATTAAAGTTTAATTAGAACATGAGCCAATTGATGTTTCAGAACTAGACACAGCATCACTGCTTTCGACTCGACTCAAGGGACCGGAGCGTGGATGAAGCCGCCGTCTATCGTGGGAGTCATTAAATAGCGGGCGTTGTCAGCCCACATTTGTAGCATTGTGTTGATGTCACTGTTGGACGGTTGATTTCTGAGGTAGAACTGCCCCGAGGTACGAAGGACATCTTGATGGATGATTTCCGCAAACTCCGACTGGATGTGAAAGAATTCTCGTCTGATGTCCGCGTCCTGGATTGCCGACACGCTCGCGGCCCAATCTTTGAGTTTACTCGGTAGCAGAAGTTGATGATGGTCCCGTACGATCGCCCGCATGTGATGGATGGCGTAGTAGGCACCCTTCTGATCGCCAGGCGGCTGCTTAATGCAGCAGAACATCGTATTGTGGGAGAACACGTGCTTGCCGTACTTACGAATAGGCCTGGTGAAGGTGCCTCCAGATTTGGCGTAGCCGGGGAGAACATCATCAAGAACCTTCTTGACATTTGTGTAGTCTACGTTCGACTGACGGTCCGGGTCGAAATACGTGGCCATGGAATATTTGGGGCTTAGGAGGATGAGCGTGCAATGTGTGTCACTGCAGAAAGCACGGGATGTTAAAAGAAAAACGATCGAAATCTAAGAATTCATATGTTACGGGGCGGTTGAGGGGAGGACTTACTCGGGAAAGTAAGGCACGAGGAAGTTATCCTTATCTGGGTTTGCCAGAATGACGCCTTCGAGGTAAGAACTCGTGACTTGCCGATCCCCAGCGCTGCCCAAGATCTTGGCACGCATGTAGAAGGGGTCGACTATCACGATGTCCGGGGTCTTGTCGCGAATGATCCGCATCTCCATACTCAGCGAAAATAGCCGAACGAAGGTGTAGTGCAACGGATGAAGGTTCAACATAGCGTGGATGTCATCAAACCGCAGGACGATCGTACCCCCGATGGAGTTATCCACAAAGCCCTTGCCCTCTGGCACCTTGGCCGCGAAAACCGGGTATGCCACATCCTTCTCTCTGAGACGCCGCTTCTCCAAAGAAAGAACACTGTCATGCAGACTCCGCATAGCACCGGCTGCAGCATCGAGCATATTTCTCGGTAGCATCGGCCTACCCGCCACATGCACCCTCCTCATTAAATCCTCAGGTGAAGGTGGCCCGTCCTGAGCACGGATCGTACTCGGTGCCGGCTGGCCCGCACCCTTGTTAGTCTTTCTTTTGCGTGCCTTCTTCTTCTCCTGTAATGGGACCGAGTTCTACTCGCAGACCGCCTTCTTGAGTGTGTTGGGGCTGATAATATTTTGCACCTCGCCTATCTGAGGCTCGGTGAAGTCGGCAGCTGGAGGCGTCTCCTGAGAGCTGAACGGCAGACGACGCCTGTTGCAACTTGGCTTCTCCGCGGTACCAGCTAGATTGCGCACGTCTTTTGTTGGGTTGGGTTCTTGAGAAGGAGGCCCCATGAAGTCGCCATCGTACCCATGATCGGCAAAGTACTGATCGACGTTGCCAAATGTATCGTCGTCGTCGTTCTGATCCTGTGCCATATGCATGTTTGGATCCAATGGCATAGGGATGTCCGGCACCGTTGCGGCGGTCTTGCGATGGGGCCGACTTGGCGCCGGCACGACTGGCGGTGTTGTCTTTGGGGTGGTGTCCCCCGCCAACAAACGAATCTGGCTCTTCGGCCAAAGCAGGGGCCAGCTCAGGCAGGCGCTGAGGGTCATCATGTCATCATCGTCGGCCCCGACGGGTCGAATCGGAGGTAACAACTCGTCGCAGCCTGGCAGCACCCGAACCAGTTGAACCCTAAACAAGTTGGGTGGCATTTGGGTACCGTGGAACAAGGGGTTGCCCGATTGAACGATTTTGCCCTTGGCGACATCGACCAACTCGTTGTTCACGAAGTGCAGGAGAGTGCACGGAACGTCGGCGGCGCCCTGCGAAAACATGTAGGGCGTCAGGGATGCCCAGTCAAAGGCAAGGAGATGAAGTCCTTGGCCGAGAGAGGCTTAATTAGTTACCGTGATGATGGCGTCGAGCTCGGCAAATGTCGAGGCACCTCCAAAGGCGGGCGTGCAGTTGACGGAGGGGCCGCTTGCTGCAGAGGTGCCGGCCGGCGTACACCCGGGTGCATTAAGCTCCCGTGCCGGCGTCGGAGACACCAATGCCGCCTCTGCCGGAGACACCAATGGCCCCGCCATCGCATTCTGCGAGTTGCTGGCTGTGAAGCTAGGAATCGGGGGCGGCCCCTGTTGGCCGCCCGCAATCCACGCACTCAACCCCTGGATCAAGGTAGGCACAATGGCGGTGATCGTCGCTCCGAGTTGTTGTTGCACTTGCTCTTGGACAATCTCCGGAATCCGCGCCACATGTGCCTTGAGTTCTTGAATCTCGCGCGCCTGGCTTTCCGAGCTGGTCTTTTTCTCCTTTCGCCCACCAGTGTTATAGTATGACGACCATTTTGTCGACAAGCCTTTGCCGGCCACACGACCAGCTAACGTCGGCTTACTGAGCTTATCCTTGTTCTTCATTACATTCAACGCCCTATTTAGAGTGGTGTCCCAAGGGTTGCTCTTAGTCGACCCCGCGCTACTGCTTTCAGTCTCCTGCGGAAGGAATGTGAACCATTTAGAAATTTGGCTTCATTAATTAGAATGCAACCATATGAAGCTAATTACGCGGGGGTGTATTCCTTACCAGAACAAACTCAAGCGCCCTGGTCTTCGGATCCGTGGTAAGCTCCTTTGTTTTCGGGTCCTTCTTGTACCGGGCCCTGACAAAGTTCCTGGTCTGCTTGTCACCGTATTTATCGAAGAGGGGCGGTAGGCCTTGCTCGGCATGGTCCGCCTCCTCCTTGTCCCATGTAGGCTCTGCCACTCTGTAACCGCCGGGACCGAGTGTGTGTTCCCCTAAGTTCAGCTCCCGCATTTCTTTCCCCCACTGACTTGATTCGGAGTTTGCGGTGCTCGAGCAATTGATCTTGAAGTCGTTGTAGTCATCTTCGGTGATCGAAGGATTTTTCTCCTTGATCTTCTCATAACTCTCACCTTTCTCGATCATTCTCTTCACATTGCTTTTCCAAGTAGACAGGGCCTTGCTCATCTTCGCGAGGGCAGCATTGTTCACTTTATTCACTTTGAGGCTTGTGTTTTCAAATTCAGCGGGGAACTTGTATCGTTCGTGCAGCTTCGTGAAGAGGAGGTTGCGCAAATTCCCTCGGTCAGGATGCCTCAGGTTCTCGGTGTTGATCGAGACGGTGCTCCGGAGAATGCACCCGAGCTGAAGTGAGTACCCCTTGACTATTCGTTCGGGCGCCGTTGGATTCCCGTCGGAGTCCACTTCAGTAACTTCCTCCTTAAGGGTGCGGAGCACGGTCGGGTGCCGGTCCTTCCGTTGCCTCTTCGGTTGGCTGCCATCTGTGCGTGCGCCGCCATCATCAGTGGTGGCATCCTCGGCGGCAACATCAGTGGTGGCATCAGTGGGGTCATTCTTGGCGGCACCATCAGTGGTCTCAGGATCGGTGGGGAAGGCGGCGTCCTCATACAAGTGAGGTTGTTCCTCCATCTCCTGGGATAGCTCCCAGAATGCCTTGCCGCCCGAACCCCCGGCCTCATCGTTGTTGTCCATGTTTCTCTCTAAATAGGAACAAAGTTTGGTCAAAAAGTTGGTTATTGTCAAGGAACAAGATCATGGTCTCATCATTTAGGGTTTGTCGACACCGAGGCATCCTAAAAGCTAAGCTGGGAAGGAGAATTCTAAGTTGGGCCTAATCACTTGGCTCTATTGCCGCCTATGGTTTAATGCGGCTAGAATAAAGGGCCACTTGATCCTACTTAATTAACTACTAAGATACCCCGACCCATGCATTAGTCACAAGTACCCCATATGTCCTATTTTTAGCAAAGTCATGCTAAAATTCACGGAAAATTTCAGCATGACCTTTGCTGAAAATAGGACATATGGAGTACCCGAATTTGCCGGAACGGAAGTTAATCGACATTCCAGCAAACTCAAGGGCCTCCCGGGGTACCTGCAAAATCATCACGACACGATGGTCGGAGACATGACCTTTGCCTAACAGTTCTGAACTCCTGCCAAAACTGAACACAACATATATATACCAAGTTAAATCAACACTTCTAGATTCATATCAGACTAACAACCAACACTGCATAACAATTCCGAACTTCTGCCAAAGCATCTTGCCAGCTAGTAGACCAGCTAGTAGACCATCATTTGTCAGGCCAAATTGAGGCCAAACAGAAAACCAATGTGGCCATGGCACAAAGTCCATGACCCAGAACAGGAGACATCTGAAACTATACAACTATACAAGCCTACACTAGTATTACCACAGTATATATATATTGCTGTGAACAATCAGGCCAAAGCACATCCAAAGCACAATATGCAGGACAGATAGGCCATCAATATTTCCTCTATGCAAATACAATGGTAGCATCCAGAGGGCAACAACCTTGTACTACTACTTGACACAATCAGCACATCCATATCAAAATTAGTTCTAGCATATATAAGCAGTACCACATAGCAAATTCATAGGAAAACATCATACATTAGCAGCAGTTCATAGCAAGACTGGCTGCTATCTAGCAGGTGGAAGTAAGAGGGCGTGCGTCAAGTTCGTTTGTTCTTTGTGTGGTCAGTTGTTTACTTTGTGTCCAGTGAAAAACTTGCCTTCATGAAATGTCATATTCCCCAAGTTTGAAATGACAATGGGCAAAAAAAGTAAGTAGCTAGTTAATTCCTTAACTCTACATGTTTAGAAAAATAGAAAAATAGACTGAAAACACTAAAATCAGAAACTTAGTGCATGATACAGATGCAAAGTAGGTTCAAAGACAAATGAAGACCATATGGTAAGTACAGCAAGCGAAATAGGATCACGAACTAATAGCTGAATGAAAGGCATATATATGACAGGCATATTTTCCGGCTACAAAGTGTTGTGGCAAATATGCCAGGCACCACAATGTGATCACACAAACAAAATAGCCTCAAACCAGTTATTCTCGCATGATAATATGAAAATGCATATGGCACTGCCAAATTATACTATCCATATTTCGGTATAATGTCATTATTCCATACAGCCGGCAGCACTGTCACCACAAATCAGTTATTCTAGCATAATATAAATACGCAGAACAGAAGCAACAATTTACATTTCTGCATACGGCGTTGCCAATTTTTTTCTATCCATGTTTCAATTTGATGCCATCACTCCATTCAGCAAGCAGCATTGTAACAAAAAGAAATTCTAGGCGCAAATTTCTTCATAATGAAATTAAGTTAGTGAAACTGTCACACATTTCTTCACAATGAAAATGAAGCAGCAGGTGAACAAGTACAGGATTCGTAGACTTGAGTGGCTTGGTATTTGGGTACCTGGCCGGTGATGACGGCTTTGACGTTGTGGAAGGGGGTGGTGTGGAGCGCGTGGAAGACGAGGTGGGCGACGGGTACACGGGCACCTTGGCGTGCAGGCGCTTGTGGGCGACGAAGCGGCAGAGGTCGAGCGCGTAGGGCTTGCGCAGCTCCCCGGACAGCGCCTCCAGCCACGTCTCCTCCACGAGCAGCTCCTCCAGCTTCGCGGCGCCGCCGGCCGCTAGATGCGAAACCCCCAGCAGTTCAGTTAGAACCCTAGCCAGGGTCCGGGGAGCGGGGGGCGTGGAGAAAGAGGGTACCTTTGGACAAGGCGAGGCGGAGGTTGCGTCGCGCGCGGGCGAGGCGTCGAGGCGGCGTCGGGGTGTCGAGGCGGCGTCGGGGCGTCGAGGCGGCGTCGAGGCGGCGTCGGGGCAGCGTCGAGGCGGCGGGGCAGCGGCGTCGGGAGAGGAGAGGGGAAGGGGATCGAGGGGGAGGGCGAGGGAGAGAGAGGGGATAGGTTTGGGCCGGGGGAAGGAAATATGGATGGGGGCGGCACAATACTAATGGCGCACCACCCCTCGGTGCGCCATAAGTACATCCATACTAATGGCTCACCTCACCCTGGTGCACCATTAGTATTTTTTTTGATCTCTGCTCGAGCCAACAGGTTATCTTCCTCCTGACCTGATCCACATCAAGTTCCCTCTACTAGCTCGACTGGTCAGCAGCCAGTTCTCACACCAGGAGGTCCTGGGTTTGATTCCCAGGCTCCACAATTTTTTATGCATTTAAAATGCTGTTTGATACTTATTTGTGTTTAAATATGTTCAAACTTGTTTAAATCATAACAGTAATATTTTTTTATAAGACAGTAATAATTTTTTAAAAAATATCATCAAATAGTAATGCCGGTGGAGCGGGGGAGGGTGCGGGGGGTGCGAGGGGTCGGCGGCGGCGGTTGAGTACGGGAGGGGTGCGGGGGGTCGGCGGCGGCGGTTGAGTAGGGGAATCGAGGGTGCGGGGGGTCGGCGGCGGCGGTTGAGTAGGGGAATCGAGGGTGCGGGGGGGTCGGCGGCGGCGGCCGGTGGACCGGGGGGTGCTCGGCGGCGAGGGGGACCGGATCTGGTGAGGTGGGATAGCGATCGAGATGGAGGGGGATCGAGATCGAGTGTCCATGAAATTTAAAAATATTCATGATAGTTCAAAAAGTGCCCATGAAATACAATCGAGAAATGAAGGCTACATTTAAATACAATCGATCTTAGCTAGCTATCTCTTCACAATCTTCTTGCCCTTCTTTTTCGCAAATGGAGTTCTTCTGTGGAACGGACGTCCTTTAGGTAGGGTGGTCCTGCTTCTTCTTGTGGTGTATGCTGCTACTTCATCATCGTCGTCATGTTCGATCCTCGGGTCGCCGTACTTGTCGAAGTCTTGCTCATTGGCTACTCCATCCATTCCGATGATCTTCCTTTTGCCTCTCCTCACGACAACACAACTGGGCTTTGACGGGTCGGTAATGAAGAAGCATTGGTCCACTTGGGAAGCCAGTACCCATGGCTCATTTTTCGCGGTGACGTTTGCGCCCGCGGTCTTGGATTTGGCTTCGGGTATAACCATGGTGGTGAAATACCGGTCTTCTTTTAGGACGCTCTTGGCCCATCTGACACGGAACATCGGGACCTTCTCTCCAGCGTAGTTCAGCTCCCAGATCTCCTCGATCCTTCCGTAGTATTTGTCCTTGTCGTTACCGGTGTAGGATTCCATCGTTACCCCGGAGTTCTGATAACCATCGCTCTTCATGTCCTTGGCCTCACTGTAGAATGTGTAGCCGTTGATATCGTACGCCTCATAGGTCATCAGGTTGTGCTCGGCGCCCTGTGACAAGGCGAATGTGAGTTGTTCTTCCGCGGAAGAATCCTCATGTAAAGGGTACGACAGAAGCTTCTGCTTGAACCAACGCGTGAAACATGAGTTGTGCTCTTTGAGTATATCTCCGTCCGTCCTCTGTTGGCCTCGGTCATTGTACGTCTTCTTAATAAAGATTTTGTGCTCTACCACCCAAGGATGGACCACGTCTATGTGTTGTAGCGCGACTAGGTTTGCTCTTTCAAAGTCGGCGAGTCGACCCTCGAAGTCGACATGCATTTCGCGGCGACCCTCACGGTGACCCCATCCAGCGAGCCTGCCGAGGTGCCTGTTGACGGGCAGACCAACGGGGTTCTCGATGCCTAGATAATTCGTGCAGTAGGAGATGCACTCTTCGGTCAGAAAGCCCCTGGCTATGCTTCCCTCTGGACGTGACATGTTGCGAACGTATCCTTTGATGACACCATTCATCCTTTCGAACAGCATCATGCTGTGCAGGAACGTCGGCCCGAGTTGGATGATATCCTCCACTATATGGACCAGCAGATGCACCATAACGTCAAAGAATGCGGGCGGGAAGTACATCTCAAGCTCGCATAGTATCACCACGATCTCTTCCTGTAGCCTTCTGAGTTGCCTCACGCCAATCGATTTCCGAGAGATGACGTTGAAAAAGTTGCATAGGCCAAATAGCGTTTCACGGACGTGCGCGTCCATGATCCCACGGATTGCAACTGGAAGTATCTGCGTCATCAGCACGTGACAGTCGTGAGACTTCATCCCGCTGAACTTCTGCTTTGCTGGGTCTAGGTATCTGCTTATCTTCCCCGCGTAACCGTAAGGAAGTTTTACTCCTAGGAGGCAGGTGAAAAACTGCTCGATCTCCTCCTGACTTAGAGTGAAGCACGCGGGAGGGTAGTCATTTCCGGTCTTCTTGGCCTTTTTGCCTTTGCGACGACTTTCTGTGTCTTGCTTCGCCTCATGATCATCATCATCATCATCATCATCATCATCATATATAGCGTGAAGCTCCTGCCTGATGCTCATTGATTTCAAGTCTGCCCTTGCTTTCGGCCCATCTTTGGTCCTCTCTGGCATGTTGAGCAGGGTACCAAGCAGACTCTCGCACACGTTCTTCGTGATATGCATGACATCAAGGCTGTGAGGCACACGGTGGATCTTCCAGTACGGCAAGTCCCAGAAAACAGACCTCGTTTTCCATACCTTCAGCAGCGGCTCTGGCGCCTTTCGCTTCTTTCCCGGCTCTGGCGCCTTTTGCTTCTTTCCCGCCAGTGGGCATTCTTTCCAATTTTTCAACAGCTTGTCTATTTCCTCGCCGCTCCTCGTACACGGGCGTTTTCGGGGTTCGGTTTCACCATCGAACAGATCCTTGCGTTTCCTCCACGGGTCATCGTCGCGAAGCCACCTTCGATGTCCCATGAACACGGTTTTCGAAGACCCAGGATCTCTATCTAGCTGGCGATACGTTGTGTCATCCATGCACCTTACGCATCCAGAAAATCCGTGGACTACCTGCCCCGCAAGATATCCGTAACCGAGATAGTCGTGCACCGTCATGAGCAGTGCGGCTCTCATAGGGAAATATTCTTTCTCTGCGGCGTCCCACGTATTGGCTGGCGTTTTCCATAGTGTGTCTAGCTCTTCCTTCAGCAGCCCCAAATACAGATTGATGTCGTTCCCTGGTTGTTTCGGCCCTTCAATTAGCATACTCATGTGAATGTACTTCCTCTTCATGCACAACCAGGGGGGAAGGTTGTACATCCACACAAACACAGGCCAGGTGCTATGTGTGCTTCTCTGGCTGCCAAGCGGATTGACTCCATCGGTGCTCGCACCCAGCACGATGTTCCTTGGATCCTTTTCAAATTCTGGGTATTCGAAGTTCAACGCTTGCCACTGGCTCGCATCCTTAGGGTGACTCAGCATCTTGTCTTTTTTATCTATCTCCGGATCATTTGCGTCATCTTCTCGCTTCTTCTCCTCCCTATCCGCGTGCCAACGCAGGAGCTTTGCTACCTTAGGGTCCGCGAAATACCGCTGCAGACGAGGAGTGATCGGAAAGTACCACACCACTTTTCGAGGAGCTTTCTTCCTCTTCTTGTATCGAGTGACGCCGCACACCGGACATATGGTAGACTCCGCGTGCTCGTCCCGATAAATGATGCAATTGTTCATGCACACATGGTATTTCACGTGCGGTAAATCCAGAGGACACACGATTTTCTTCGCCTCCTCCAAACTGGTCGGGCACTTGTTCCCCTTGGGAAGACGTTCGTGCCAGAATGACATGTTCTCGTCGAAGCATGCGTCAGTCATTTTGTGTTTTACCTTCATCTCCAGAGCCATGAGCGTTACTTTCAGGCGGGTATCCTCGGGCATGCATCCTTCATACAATGGAGTAACCGCGTCTAACTCAAGTTGATCCATCTTGGCTTTCTCTCGGGCGGCAGCTCTTGCGTTATCCGTCTGCTTGAGAAGCAGCTCTTGAATATGAGGGTCCTGCACCCAGCCCATCGATGGTCCAGCGTCGTCTGCTCCGCCGACATCATCATCTTCATGATCATGCCCGTCGTCTGCTCCGGCATCTTCCTCATCATCATGTCCTGCATCTTCTACATGATGACTGTGTACAGCATCACCGTCGTGATCATCTCCTGAGGATTCTTCGTCTTCTCGCCCGCCCGAGCCGCGGTGGTTGTCTTGCTGCCCTTCCTCATTTCTTGCCCGGCCCCCATGGACGACTTCGTAGTCATCTTCATCACCTTGCCACCGATAGCCATCCATGAAACCACGCAAGAGCAGGTGGTCCCGCACCTGCCCGGAACCCGGGTCCGCAATAAGGCTCTTCAGCTTGCATCTTCGATACGGACATCTTATCTCCGTCTCGTTCTTTTAAAGCATCTCGGCCTTCGCGGACCTCAAAAACCTATTCACGATGCCTTCGGTCATCGTGCGGACCATGGTCGCCTGCGGGGTAGAGCAAAACGATATTTTAGAACCAAGAAAAAATTTGGCATGACTTTCCCTAAAAATAGGACCAAAAAGAATGCTTAATGCCAAAATTCTCGCCGAAACGGAAATGAATCAACATTCCGGCAAAATATTGGCAACTATCGCATTTCAAATACCGGTACACCTCCAAACACAAACACATATGCAACACCACAAACATATGCAACACCACGAACATACATAGATCTAGCTAGGCCATAAAGAGTGCATGTGCACATTGTTGTAGGGAGAACAACATAAATATAGCTTCCCCCCTTACTTACCTATCAAAACAAGGTAATTTAACCACTTAATTTGAATGAATCTATGGTGGAAATGAGGTGAAAAAGAGGAGGCACCCGAGACAAGGAGGAGGTGGAGAGAATGAAGTGGGGAGAAAGTGAGTGTGGGTAGGAGAGGCTGTCCAAAATATCTTGTTGCTGCCCACTTACCAATGGCGCACCAACTCTAAATGCGCCATTAGTAATCCAGGTTACTAATGGCGCACCTTTTGGTGGTGCGCCATTAGTAGTTTTGCAAAAAAAACATACTAATGGCGCACTGTTCCACAGTGCGCCGTTACTAGTTTAAACTAGTAATGGCGCACGGTGGAACAGTGCGCCATTAGTAGTTTTGCAAAAAAAGGAATAAAAAATATAATAAAAAAAACAACATTAGTGGCGCACTTTCCGACAGGTGCGCCATTACTAGTTACAACTAGTAATGGCGCACTGTGTCTGGATGCGCCATTAGTATGTTTGGACAGGCGCACTAGTTCAAAAAAAATAATTTTTTGATACTAATGGCGCACCCTGGGCCAGGTGCGCCATTAGTAGTTTCAACTCTAATGGCGTATCAGAAGGTGGTGCGCCATTAGTATATACTAATGGCGTACCGCTTGTCTGGTGCGCCATTAGTGTCAATCCCATCTATAGCCCTTTTTCTAGTAGTTTAGAGATGATGGAAATGAGATATTGGGACTCAACGTTCCATAATGCCATTGGATCACCAAACACAATTGGTTGGGACTCAAGAATATCTTTCGATATCTCCAAGGCATCAAACATCTTGTCCTGTTTTTCAGTTTCACAGAAATGTGAACACCGATATCATTGGATACATCTATCAGATCCCCACTATGTCAGATCTTAGACAAGCTTAGTGTTCCTACTAGGTGTGGTAGCCCTCTCATAAAGAGTCTTCCAAACAGACCTCATGGCTACATTCACCAACCATTATCTCAAAGATAATGTTGCTTGTGTTGCTCGGATGCAAACAGGTTACGTAATTAGCAATATCGTTATATTGCATATCTTGCAAGTCAAATCATGTGAATGATTTGTTCACCAAGTCTCTTCCAACTTCTACATTCCAGGTATATTTTCTTGGAATTGGTTTGGGACGGCTTCGATATTTGCAAGAATCAGGGGGAGTATCTTCCTGATTTGTTCCTGTTCAATGCATTATATTATACTCTTTTCCCTACATGAGTTTACTTTATAGGTTCTCATCAAGGTTTTTAATGAGGTAATATCAACACAAGATCATATGTCATACTTTCTGTTTTCCCCACCGGGGTTTTTAGGAAAGTATATGTGACATATCTATTGTCCTTTAAATTCTATGAGTTTCTCATATTAAGTTAAAAGAGACAATAACCATTATATGTTGCATCATTCTCTCCTTATTTTCCCATCGGGTTTGAAGGAGTTTTAGCAACATATATGCACTATTCTCCTCATATTTTTCCCATAGGGTTTTTGGAGGAGTCTCTTTCAAGATGATGATGCTACTTGAACAAGCATGGATTAGGGAGAGTGTTAAGATTAATTAACATAGTAATTACGGGATTAATCCCTGCTTGTATTAACCATTGGCGGTTGCTTCTCGAACCGTTGCGTCGGTTGTCTAAACCGACACCCCCTTTGTAAACGCCTGTTCCAGTGCTATATATAGCACTTCATCTAATGCAAAGCGAGAGTTCGATCATTTTGTTTCTTTCGATCTCAAACAAATGCAACAACTATTCGACCAAACCACATTAATGAAGACACTACAAAACAATAATGTACGTCCTGAGTTCGTAGAGACCACATGCACCACATGATTCTATCATGCTCTGTTAGAATAAATTCGAGGCATATCGTTGATCATCCAAGGACCAAACAGTCACACGAGCATGACACTGAGACTTGTTAACGAGGTTCATCATCATGGCTACTTCCCCGGGGCCTGACTATGGGCGCTCCTCCCCATGACACCGCTATAATACCGCACCCGGTCGCCCTGGACGTCGGCACATGTCGTCGGCTTCCCCTGCGTTCCTGTGCTATCATGTTGGCATAGGTTATATCGTGTGTCTACCCCCGCAATATATGAGAGGCTTAGGATACAAGTGTCCTATTAGGACACGACTCTATATCCTATCTAAACACAATACAACTACAAGTCCAACTGTAACACTATATTCGACAAAACTCTAACAAACTCCACCTTGGTGAATATTCTCCACCACCTTGAGTTCGTCAATGCATCAAACTTCCATGTACATTAGACTTGAGCTTATCCCATGAGTATCTCTGCTACTCCAAAGACTCCATCTGACTTCACCTGCAACTTGTAGTCCCTTCTTTTCTTGACCACAGTCAACACTCGAGCAAATTAAGTTCCACATTACTCTAGTTTGCGCTCCCAACTTCGAGAGCATCAGTACAACGCCATCACACACTGATCACTGACCTGCGTGAAAGTGAACAACTCACATATTGGGTGTCACACATAAGAGTTATCTGAACTCAACATCACCACTCCTTTCTTGACTGCTTGTCTGAAATTTGAGGGAATTTTAACGTTGCGTGTAGTCATCTCGAGTCAAATTCGTAGTTGCCTCACCACATGTATGACCACCAGAGCCCTGGTCCATCTCCATGTCCCGTGCGTACCGTGCGCCTCGCCCCTATTACTGCGTCGAGCCTCCGCTGTCCTCGTCGAGTCTCAAGGGTCGCGAACCCACACCACTCAACCCCCACTGCAGAGTACCATCGATCATCACCGACCAATGACGAGTTTTACGCTTCCATCAGACCACTCGGCTCCAGTCCGAATTACATGTCACTCGCTTTTCTCCAGCTGAAACATGCTTCGATTCTCTGGATCCTTACGCCGTAGCCCCTCAATCCAGCTCCACCTTAAACATGACTCCATGGTAGATGATCAGTCCACCCTCGCGCCCCGTTGACTTCAAGCTCCATGTGTACACCACCTTGAATCAACCCCGCGCCATAGTCTTGTCGAATCCACACAAGCACTCGGGCCTGCGCCACGTGTTTCCATGCCCAGAAGTCGGTCACCATCAGCACCACACACCTATGTCGTCATCGCCAATCCCACCACCGTCTTCTGTATCAACTGACTTACGTCGATCCGTCAGACTACCTAGTCCGACCCAGCC
Organism: Aegilops umbellulata; assembly: GCA_032464435.1. Taxonomy (NCBI): domain Eukaryota; kingdom Viridiplantae; phylum Streptophyta; class Magnoliopsida; order Poales; family Poaceae; genus Aegilops; species Aegilops umbellulata. The sequence continues at coordinate 563,927,518 of CP136060.1, forward strand.
GAACTTGTCAGGCTGCATGACACGCTCGAGTCTCCCAAATCATCTTCCGCGAATTCCCATCCATCACATGATACTTCCATCTCAGCTGTCATGACTTCCCGCAACGCCTTCAAGCATCTCTATTGCGCCAACAAATCTTTCACCTTTGTCTGCCACAACCCAAGGTTTCCAGTCCAGTCAATTTCTCCATCTCAAACCTGATACCTGTTGGTGCCATAGTCCTTTGTATGGCTGACCCTGCGAAAAATTATCCGAGCTTTACATACGATGCCCCAAGTACGCGAACAGAACCTCTAGTCTTCCGCGTACTACTAGCCAATCCAACCCCAAAAAATTCTTATGGTCCTCACTTGTAGCAGCTCCTGTCTTGGCTCAACTCTTGATTGCTAGGCTAATTGCTTTGCCCTGCGTTGCTAATTCGGATGGATACGTCCCTCGTGTATCAATGGGTTTTCCTTCCGCTGAATCAATCTGCCACTTGTCTCCCTGTGTCAGATAAGGACTGGGTCCTCTTTTTCTTTTCAAAACAAATCTGGTACGCCTTGTAGCTTCCAGCATCTTTCTAGCCTTGCACGCCCGAGCCTTGGATTCAAGTACCACACACTACCTGGGCTGCGCCCCTGCTGCCCGCTAGGCTTGGGTCACGCGTGCGTGGCTGCACAGCGCATCTGCCTGCCTGGGCACTTCGGCCGCGTGCGCCGCCGCCTCTTACTCGCACATGCCCCGATTAATCCGACTCCGCCGCTGCAATACACTCGCCCGATCGATCCGATCGCCGCACGTCTCGCCTGATGCTGCTACACGAACACACGCCTTCCGATCGCTTCCTCCAGATCAACCATCCACAACCTCAAAGCGAACCTTGTTCATTATACCAATTGTTAGAATAAATTCGAGACATACCGTTGATCATCCAAGAACAAGCAATCACACGAGCACGATACCAATATTTATTAACGAGGTTCATCATCATGACTACATTTTCTGGGCCTGACTATGGGCGCTCCTCCCCATGACACCGCTACAATACCGCACCCGGTCGCCCTCGACGCTGGCACATGCCGCCGGCTTCTCCTGCGTTTCTGTGCTATTATGTTGGCATAGGTTACATCGTGTGTCTAGCCCCACTATATATGAGAGGCCTAGGATACAAGTGTCCTACTAGGACACGACTCCATATCCTATCTAAACGCAAAACAACTACAAGTCCAACCGTAACCTACCTTGTACACTATATTCAACACAACTCTAACATGTTCGACATGTTGTTGCACCACATTAAGTGAACACGTTACTCTAACTGTGAGCAAGACGACAGTTGTACACAACAACTGATATATGAGTGAAGTACCCTCTGGTAGGCATATTTATACAAACACTCATTTTGAAAGTTGTAAGATTGCCAAGTCCCCAAGGCAAAGCCGTGCAAACATCAGACATGGTAGGAATAGGAAGCATTGGGGAATTCAGTGCCGGGTAGATGACATTGTCTGGCATGTACTGTTGCTGACCTTGTAGGACTTGGGTGCATGATTGATCGGATGATTAGCCGGTTCGTCGAGATGCATTGAGCATCTGTGCGTACGTTGTTTGTTGTGTTCATAGCAAGTGTAAAACCGAAAGCATCTTCATACCGTACATGATGCACTCTTTTGATGTTCCACATGACGTAGTACTTGTTAGTTTGTGGTTAAAAAGTTAGAAAATGACCAAAAAGTAGTTCGAGCTTAGGACATGTTGTTAATTTCACTGAATACTCCTCGCAAAAAAAAAATCCATGAGGTTCAGTCCTTCTCCCTCACACGTGGATGCCACGTCAGCACCTCCCATCTCTGAGAATCGTTTTGGATGTAATTGTATCAATTGCACCAAGATTATGAACTAGACTGCAATTTTGGAGTGAATGGAGCGCATCTTAAACTAGTTCATGGATCAATGTGGAATTTTACCCGCGGAGATTCCGCAGTCGGCCAGCACGCCGCCATCCACCAAATTAGCAAAAGGGAAAGTAGTGGCTGCACCCACTCTCGGTGCACCCACGATGCACCCATGCAAGAAAACATATCAAAACATTTTAAAAAAAATCTGAAACTTCGTCGAAATGATCATCAACAAATGTTATGAGGGCTTGCAAAGTTTGGTGGTCAAATATCATTCGAGAAGCGCTCTACAAAAAAGACAAAATTGCAAAATCTGCTCAAACAGTGCACGTACATTTTGACTAATTTTCAGTGATTTTGTCTTTTTTGTAGAGAGCTCCTCGAATGTTATTTCATCATCAAATTTTGCAAGCCCCCATAACATTTGTTGATGATCATTTCCATGAAGTTTCAGATTTTTTCAAAATATTTTAATATGTTTTCTTGCGTGGGTGCACCGAGAGTGAGTGTAGAAGAACCGCTCTCTTAGCAAAACTTTGCGCCTCTCCGCCGGCTGCCAACGCTGTCGTCGCCTAGCCTCCCGCATCTCGCCTCTCACCTCCCCCTGCCGCTCCCCCACGCCTCATGCCGAGATACGGCCGCAGCTCGTCGCGCTGACGCTCCGGCGCCGCCGCCTCAGCCTGCCGCAAGTCGCCGGCCCCGTCACGCTCCGCGTCCGGCCTCCGGCATGTTCGCGCCTACGGTTGCTGGGAATCCGTATGGGCAGCAGCGAATTGATAAGTCCCCCTCGCCTTTTGTTTGCTCTCTACAAATTTTGTATGGATCCAAAAATTGTTCAAATCTTGCGACTGGTTAGTGGTTAGCATCTGAAATCTCGCCGTCTCCCCATTTTTTAGTGGGCATGATTGCAGCCCAAGATCACTAAGAAACGACAAAGCTGAATACTTCGTTTGGAGCATATAGCATATTATAGCAGCAACTTGTATGCGTTGTTACTTCGATTGGAGCATAGCATATTATAGCAAGCCACTAGTATGCGTTGTTACTTCGATTGGAGAATAGCATATTATAGCAAGCCACTAGTATGTGTTGTTACTTCATTGGAGCATAGCAAATTAAATAATTCGTTTGCCTGCAGAATTAACTAGTCGATCTGGATCAAGACGACGACTTATTCTCATTGCAGGGTGGGGGTGAAGACGACTTGGGCAGCCATCATACACTGAGCATCCAACTTGTGCAGGAAGTGGAGAGCTTGCACCCAGTGGTGCTGAACTGGTGGTCTTGTTGAGGAACCTCCTAGTTTTGCTCTCCGAGGCAAAATTCAGTGGCAGTGGAAGATCTGCCGAGCAAGGAAGATTCAACAACGATTTGTGGAGGTGATGGCCTCCAGCATCCATGATTCCACTGCAGAGCCCCTCCCGGTAATCATGAACCCCCTGCTCCTATCATCAGCATGCTCTGGCTCTTGGCAGGAATTGGAGTTTCTTCTCAACAGGGGAATCGATCAAGCGCAACCTTCCATTATGCCTAGTCAAGCATTCCTTGACCTGCTTATGGCCTACAGCTCCGACAGCTGCATCAACAAAAGCGCATCGGCGCAGCAAGTTTCCGATGATATCGAAGCATTTCCTAACCTGCCTTCAACTGTGCCGTAACTCCTTGATGGAGTCACCACTGAAGGGGCCACCGTACTCCATGTGGTGGCCACGTATGGCGATAGTGATGGCTTCTTGAGGAGTGTGGACATCATCCATAGCAGGGCAAAACACCTCCTGTTTGTGCAAAACAAGAACGGTGACACGCCCCTGCACTGTGCTGCACGAGCTGGGATGTTCCGGGTGGTCTCTCATCTCATTAGTTTGGCCAGAGACGAGAATACAAGTGTTAACAGGGTGAAGGAATTCCTGGAAATGGAGAACAAGCTTAAGGAGACAGCATTGCATCAGGCAGTCCATATTGGGGATAATGACATAGTCAAGCTGCTAATTGAGGAAAATTCAGAGTTGGCCAGTTTTCCGAAAGACGGCACTTCACCTCTGTACCTAGCCATCTTGCTGGAAGAGGACATCATTGTTGAGACACTTTATAATGCAAGTAACAAGAAGCTTTCGTACTCCGGACCTAATGGACAGAATGCGTTGCATGCCGCGGTTCTTCGAGGCACAGGTACCCATGCATTTTTCCACTAAATCTTTTATATCTGACTTGACCTACCATTTTCTGCACATATTTTTCATTTTTGAGCATGTTTTTGCCTCTGATATCTTCTAGGTATACTTACAAGTCTAGTTTTGCCCAGTAAAATTCCATAAAATTCATCGGAAGCATCAAGAATAGGCTCCTTTACCTTTCCACTAACCTGCTTTGTTCCAGTGTGTATGCAAGTTTTATATAATCCCCTGAGCTAATAAATATTCAAGCTGGGTGTTTATATATTCTATACCATCATATGACCTGAAAACTTTGAGTAGTGCATTCCACTGAGACATGATATTCTATAAAATTCTCTGGAACTCTACGACACATGACTCTTCTTCTTCAGTAGAAAACCAAGTAATTCTAAAGCGATCTATAAATTTCATGAAACATGACATGGGCTCCAAGCATAGCTGATAGTATGAAATGGCCAATTACTCCTTATACTAGCTAGAGTAAGGATATGCCATTATTGTATGCTTTGCTACTTTGTAAGAATTACATATAATTCTGTCTTTGTCAGCATTACTGCACAATTCAGTATTTTATGGCCCAAGTGTTGAGAAAGGTATGGGTACCAAGCCACAGTGATGCAGTCCTCTGCTCAGCAGCCTGGTCTGCAAGATAGTCCCACTCCCAATGCTTTGTCTGAATCGCTCCCTTTCAAGTAATATAGACCATTTCTCATAACTCATATGCAAGACTTCAGATCTCACAACAGAGACCAATTTGTCAAAAAAATTAACACTACTATTTAGTTCTTGGACCACTGCAGTTTGCAGAAGGAGATTTTCAGGAAATAAGATATGAAGAGTGCATGTAGTTAAGATGACAGAGAAAAAGCTGGGTTGCAGTTTGTAGTTCCAGTGACTAAAATTAGTTGAGTAGTGCCATCCGTATTGTTTAGTTACCTCTTATAAATTCTGGGACAACTTTTATGCACACACGATGTTGTAAGAGGCAACCGAGTCTATTATTCTTGAGCAACTTCCTCTTGAGGGTAAGCAATGTAAGTAGCCCAAATGGCAGTCCTTTCAATGAATTTTCATATTGCCCTTAGTTATAACTCCATCTGAAAAATCTTGTTTGATGATCCTAAAAAATGAATCCTATTGACAATCTTCCGCAGGTTTTGTTCCCAGAAACAATAGTATGAGTCTTCCATAGATGTCCTGATGAAAGTCTTGAGTGTGCCTTTATCTTCCCTATATTACTGCCATTCTGGAATGCCCGTACATCAGGTAGATGCAGGTTGTGAACTTGAAGAGTGCTCGCAAAGGGGGGGTTGGGGCGGCTTCGCTGCGGCGGCACCACCATGCCCAGTCCTGCCGAGCTCCGATCTGGTGCCTCCGTATCTGCACACAAGGCGTCGCCACCCCTCTCTGCTTCCTCCTCCCCACCAACCTGCACTGCATATGCATCATCTTCCTCTTCCCCAGTTTCTCTCCTCCACTCTGGTCCCCTATTCCTCACCGCTCCAGCTGCCAGCTTCCCCTCTTCCTTCTCGCTAGCTTCTTCCAGTGAGGTGCGGCGCCATCGTCTTCCCATCAGATCTCTCGTTCCCCTTCCCCCTCCCCCACCTCTCTCCCTGTCCTTTGCCGAGGTGACGGCCATGGGCGACCGGCGCGCGGACAAGCACCCGATGGAGCCCCCGCTCTCCGAGGAGGAGTGGCGGCGCGAGAAGGCCCTACGGACGCAGGCGAAGCGTAGCCAGCGGGCCAAGGCGGCAGGGCGAGCGGACGGTGGCGGTGGTTTTGAGCAGGGGCAAGACGGCGGTGCTGGTCGGGGCTACGGTGGCTTTCAGGGCCACGGCTCAGGATCTGGTTTCCACGGGCGCGAGGGGGATTGGGGTCCTCCTACCCCCTGGTGGGGCAGCAAGAGAAGAAGCAGAAGCGTAAGCATGGCGGGCGTCGCCGCGAGCTGGAGCGCAAACAAGAGCATCCCCTGTGCGGCAGAGGTCATGGGACCCGCTGGCAAAAAAGCCCCGGGCTTCGGCTACACCGCTTGCGGTGGTCGCGCCCGATGCGCCGCGGGGCTCGGCGGACGCTCCCATTCCAGTAGAAGAGGAGGGTGGGGAGTGCTTCAAATGCGGTCGGACCGGTCACTTTCAGGCCAAATGCACCTCCCCCCCTTTGTATGATCTGCAAACAGGAGGGTCATGCCTCGGCGTACTGCCCTTCACGGGGCAAGCAGCCGCACCTCCAGATCATGGGCAGTGCCATTCCGGGCGAAGGTTTCTTCTGCATGGAGTTCGAAGAAGAGGAGACGGAGGAGGGCGAGGACCTTAAAGCTGCCAATGGTGCCATTCTGTCAGCAGAGCCGGGGAGGCTTTCGCTGCGCACGCTCGCGCAGGAGCTGAAGCACATGGTGGCTGGTGACTGGGACTGGCAGATTGCGCAGGTTGGCGACAATGACTTTGCGGTGAGCTTCCCCTGAGCAGATCTACTGCATATGGCCAAGACAAGTGGCAAGCTTTTCCTCTCCATCAATGACATTATGGTGCTGGTTCGTGACTCGATCCATGAGACGATTGTGCCTCTCTCCATGCCGGAAGTGTGGCTTCGCCTTCATGGCATCCCCAAGAAACATCGTCGGGTCGATCGCCTGATGGAGGGGCTCAAGATGCTGGGCAGACCTATCGTGGTGGACGAGCTGTCCCTCATCTGGGTGGGACCGGTGAGGATGAAATTTGGTTGCAGAGCTCCTGACAAGATGAATGGTTTCGTGCAAGTTTGGTTTAACCAAGAGGGCTACGACATACGGGTCGAGGTGGAGCGACTCCCAAATCGTCCTAGAGACGGGCCGGCGGCGCCGGGCCCTAACATTCCTCCCTCTCACCCGGGTGACAAGAGTACTGGACCGTCTGGTCCGGGGACCGGAGGGTCAGCTGGGCTGCAGCAGAAAGATCCAGGGACCCAGGGCGGGCACAACTCTGGGAACGGGGACCGCGCTATGGATGTGGACATGGCTGGTCGCGAAGATGAACCTGAGGATAGCATGCCGGACACGTCAATTGACACGGAGACCTGGAACCAATTGGGCATCAAAGAACTCGCGCTCGACGCGGGGAAGGAGAACGCGGAGCCTGGGGCGCTGGCGATCTCGGATACAGCTGGGAGCAGCCCGCCTCCGTCCCGCGCACTGGTGGGGGCTTTCAATAAGGTGGGCTCGGTGGCGCTTCCTGTGGCTGTCGCCCCAGCCTCCCCCAGTCTGCTCGGCTCGGACTCAGGCGTGGTGCTCAACGAACACTCCATCCGCACCCCGGTGTCGAGCCGCCGCAGTTCGGGGGGCTCTGGGCGCGCGCCCAAGAAGACGGCTGGACGGAAGCCTCCTGTCAAGCAAGCCGCCTTGGCGCTTCCTTCGCCGGTGGCGCCGGCGTGCGTGGACCTTCAGGCCGCGCTGGGCTCCGCGGGCACGGCATCCAAGGCACGGCGCTCTCGGGCATCCCCGGGCCCCCAGCGGGCTCCCAGTGCCCGGGCCAAGGCGGCGCTGGGTGATTTGTCTTCCTTGGAGAGTGCTCAGCTACGCCTGGCGGACAAGAACTTGGAGATTTCAGGTAACCCACCCCCCTCCTTTAAGATTCTGAACGCGTTTTCTGATCCGCAACTAGTTTCTATCCTAGACGACTGCGGTTTCGATTTAGGAACGGAGCGTGGAGAGCTTGTGTCCCTTATACGTGCTCGTGAGGAGGCCCAAACGGCTTTGGCAGAGGCCGCTGCTGCGGCCAAGGCCGGGGAGGCCGAATCCACGGCGTTGGCGGTCTCTGCTAACCCAGAGGCTTCGGGTATCCCCGCCACGCTTGTCCTGTTCGAGGGGGCTGCCGCAACCAGGGAAGTTGCCACAGCTCCGTCGACAAGCCGCGCCCAGGCTAAGAAGCGAGTGGCAAAATCGATGACCTCCAGAGGGGTTCGCCTTCGCAACCATATCATCTGATGCGCTACATCTTTTGGAATATAAGAGGTTGCGGGCACTCGGGTCGTCGCACGCAACTTAGGGAGTATATCGCGCGCGAGAGGATTGACGTTGTAGCTCTTCAAGAAACGATCAAAGCGGATTTTACGTATCGCAATCTGGCGGCCTATGACCCTCTCCACCGTTTCGTGTGGGGCTGGGTCCCTTTCGCTGGCCATTCGGGCGGTCTTCTTCTGGGATGTAATTCTGATGTATGTGATGTTGTAACCTGGGATGTGGGTGCGTTCTTCATTTCAGACACCATTAAACATAGAGTCTCTCTCACCTCCTGGGCGATCGTTTGTGTTTACGGGCCGGCCGATCACTCCCGCGCGGCTGATTTCCTCGGTGAAATCCAAGTCTTGGTCGGGGCCAAGCAAGCCGCTAACATCCCCATTGTCCTTGGGGGCGATTTTAACCTTATCCGATCAGTTGCGGACAAAAATAACCGCAACATTGACTGGCCTAGGGTTTCCCTTTTTAACAATGCCATTGCGGCTTGCGCTCTTCGGGAAATTGCTAGGACAGGGGCTAGATACACGTGGACTAACAAACAACTCAACCCGGTTCGGAGCGTCCTGGACCGTGTTTTCTATACGTCTGATTGGGAGATGATTTTTCCCATGTGCACGCTGGTTGCTGAAACACGCATTGGTTCAGATCATGTTCCTTTGATCCTGGCTTCTGGGAAGGATAGGATCAAGTGTAGCCCACGCTTCTATTTCGAAACAGGGTGGTTCGAGGTAGAGGGTTTCATTCCTATGCTCCTTGCGCGTTGGGAACAAGCTAGAGCTGCGGTTGGGCGCTCCAGAGGTCCCCTGGACATCTGGGTGAATGCGGCCGGGACCCTGCGTGGTTTCCTTCGAGGGTGGGGGGCAAACCATGGCAGTGACGCTAAACGAGCTAGGGGAGCTCTTGTCGAGGAAATCAAGGCACTTGACACCCAGGCAGACACTCGTTCCTTCTCGGAAGCAGAGTGGGCTAACCGTTATGCCCTTGAAAACCAAGTGCTTGCCATCCTCAGGGAAGAGGGGGAATATTGGCGCCGGAGGGGTGGCTTCAAGTGGATTACCAAGGGGGACGCTAACACGGGCTATTTCCATGCCTTCGCCAACGGCCGCAAGAGGAAATGTTCGATCCTGAGATTGCAATCGGACCAGGGGCTACTAGTCAGTCAAGCCGAAATCTCGCGGCACATCTACGACTTTTTCCTTAACCTGTTGGGAACAGCGGAAGAAAAGCCACTGCGCCTCCATGCAGACTTCTGGGGGGGGGGAAGAATCTCGTGTGTCGCAAGCCGAGAACGATGGCCTGGCCCTATCCTTCTCCACAAGGGAGATCGATGAGGCGCTTGGCTCGATGAAGACCGATACCGCGCCAGGGCCGGACGGCTGGCCGGTGTCTTTCTTCCGGCGGTTTAGGCCGACGCTCAAGGACATTTTCTATGATATTATCAATGGGTTTGCACTAGGCACAATAGACATTTCACGCCTCAATTTTGGTGTCATTAGCCTCATCCCTAAAGTCAAGGGGGCGGACTCGATCAAGCAATACCGCCCCATCACCCTTATTAACGTGCCTTTCAAATTATGCTCCAAAGCTTACACTACGAGACTTGCGCCGGTTGCACAACGTGTGATCGACCGTAGCCAGTCAGGTTTCCTCAAAGGCCGTAACATCCTAGAAGGTCCGGTAGTTTTGCAAGAGATCGTTCACGAGCTTAAGCGCACGCGTCAGCCGGCCGTGCTCTTCAAGCTCGATTTCGAGAAAGCCTACGACCGAGTGAACTGGGAGTTCATCCGTGAGGTGCTGACTCGGAAGGGATTCGAGTCGGGTTTCATTCATCGCATTATGCAAATGGTCTCGGGGGGACAGACTGCGATTGCAATCAATGGAGAAGTGGGGAACTTCTTCCGCAACAAACGCGGTCTCAGACAAGGAGACCCCTCCTCGCCTTTGTTGCCAATGCTCTCTCGGCCATGGTGAACAAGGCCAAGGTCGCAGGCCATATTCGAGGTGTGGTGCCTCACCTGTGCCCTGGAGGGATTACCCACTTACAATATGCGGACGACACTCTGCTACTCTTCGAGCCCGATGACCATAGCATAGCCTCGATTAAGCTCATCCTCCTCGCTTTCGAGATCATCTCCGGTTTAAAGATTAATTTTTGAAGAGCGAGGTGATTGCCATTGGGATGGACAATCCCAGCGCCTCCCGCATTGCTAACGTACTTAATTGCAAACTAGGGAGTTTCCCAATTAAGTACCTAGAACTGCCCATTTCGGACAAACACATTTCGATTCTCGAATGGGAACCACTATATGGCAAGGTGGCGAACCGGGTCAGCCCCTGGCGCGGCAGATTCCTTTCATCTGCGGCTAGGCTGATCCTGGCGAACTCTAGTCTGACCTCCCTGCCCTTGTTTACCATGGGCATGTTCCTGCTGGCTGATGGAGTTCACCCCAAGCTCGACACCCCTAGATATAAGTTCTTTTGGGAAGGAACTGGGACTAAAAAGAAATATCACCTGATCAAGTGGGCGGCGCTGTGCCGCCCCAAGAAATTCGGTGGCCTTGGGATCCTCAATTCCAAACTCATGAATGTAGCTCTCCTTGTCAAGTGGATATGGAAACTCTCCCAGAACGAACAAGGGCTTTGGGCTCATATTCTGTGCGCCAAATACTTCCCCGATGGGAACTTTCTCACCTCAAAGGCGAAGGGATCGCCTTTCTGGAATGGGATTCAGGCGGTTAAGCCAGCCTTCACGCTTGGGGCCAAGTTCTGCGTTAAGAATGGGAAATCCACGAGACTCTGGCTCGACCACTGGCTTGGGGCGGAACCTTTATGGCGTAGTCATTTTGACATCTACCAACTAGTTACGGACGTTGAAATCTTGGTGGCCGACGCGCTTAGAACTAATCCTCCTGCCATAGCTTTCAAAAGACCTCTCCTCGCCCATGAACGGTCAAGTTGGGATGGGCTCCTAACTGCCTTGCAGGGTGTCTCTCTCTGCCCTGAGTCTGACACGGTCTCCTGGTCCCTCTCGAGGTCCGGCAAATTCACGGTCCAATCGCTTTACAACAAGCTGACTGAGGGACCGACCCTCGACATAGCTAGGGGGCTATGGAAAGCGTCTATTCCTCAAAAGATCAAAGTGTTCCTTTGGCAATTATTCCGTGACCGCCTACCTTCGTCTAACAACATTGCCATTCGACACGGCCCATCGTATGGGTCATGTGCGCTATGTGGAGCGCACGAAGATGCGAACCACATCTTCTTTCAATGTCACCTAGCACGCTTTGCTTGGAGCGCCGTCCATGAGGCTTTTGCGCAAAACTGGAATCCCCAAACGGCTTCGGACCTACGTGGGATACTTCTCGCTCATAGAGGTAGCTTCGGGCGCGTGCTGTGGCGATGCGTAGGGGCACTGTGTTGGTCACTGTGGACCACCCGTAATAAGATGACTATCAAACACAAGTTTCCTGCTCACCCTGCTGATATTATTTTCAAATGCCACTTGTTTCTCCAGACATGGACACCGTTGGGGAAACGGCGTGATGCAGACGGGATGATGGAGGCCATGGAGCGGATTCGCATGATTCAGATTGAAGCCCGACGCTAAGTCCCCGCTCGTGGCGCTTTTGGACTGGCCGCCTCGTTCCTTTAGTTGCCATCTTTCTTATCAGGCTGAGGCCGGTTGCATGTTCCGTACTTTGGGCTTTTGACCCCTTTTTTATTTCTGTTGAACTCTCTGTTCCTCTTGTTAGGTGCTGCATGTGGTGGGCTTTTTTAATTTAAAGCCGGACGCATCATGCGCCTTCGTCCTAAAAAAAAGCTTCTTCTCCGGTCCTTCCCCCCCCCCCCCTTTATTTTGTCCTCTCCCTCCCAGCCACCCATAATCTCCTCTGTTCTGTACTCTGTTGTTTATTGTTCAATTCGTGGCTGCTGTCTACTAGTGTGGTGCTTACGGGGCTTTGTGCAAAGTTATGTTGTTATAGCCTTGGGTTCCTCCAAAAATGCTAAACGGAGATCGAGCTCCATGAAGACCTTTATTTGAAAACTTCAAATTTCAAACTTTCAGTTTCAAAAAATTCTGAAAATAAATACACATACCTAGATACATAATGTACATGTGTGCAAATTTTCAAATCGAAATATATTAAAATGTGAGTTACACAAAAAAGATAAATCTGAGTCTTTTTAGCATATGTACTGTTCATCTATAAAGTCCGTGATTTTGGTTTTTTTGTGCAGCTCGCAATACAAGGTATTTCATCCTGAAAATTTTCACACATACACTTTACATCCTTGCATACATGTGTATTTTTTTAAGAATTTTTTGAAACTAAAATTTATGAATTTTGATTTTTTTTAAATAAAGGACTCCATGGAGCTCGGTCTCCAAAATGCCCTACTCCGGGTTCCTCCACTTCCCATGCTTTCAAAATTTATTGTACTACAGTAGTATTAGTAGTTAAGCACTATAGTATTTTTTTTAGTAGCTACAGCTGAACTACATGTTGGCTAGTCAAGCACTAGTCGTGACTACTCACGATTAATTTGTCTATGAGTCGGCATTCCGACCACTTGGCTTGACTCGTAATTCTTGCTCCTATTTAATGTTCGTATTGGCAATAGCAAGCGAGAGCCTTGTATTACTCATGACTCCCAATAATTTTCACAGAATTGCACCCCCTTCACATAGTTCTGCTTCTCCCTTTTTCTGTTGTCTGCCGCATAAATACCCAAACATCAATCTTTCCCTTGTATTTTGTGCCCCTCTTTATAGTGTTTTACTTAGGCTAATAAGAGCGCATGCACCTGACTGCGCTACATCCTTACTTGGTGTACAATTCCATATTTTGGTCTAATTACTCAAATGTGCAAGATGTGGGGTTTATGTAGATTACAAAACTTGGTAACACAGTGGAATGAGTTTATATTCTGATTTGGTATTTCAGTATATAATAAGTGTCAATGGATAGCTCACAAGATTCGATATATATACAATGAGGTTACCCTATGAAAGACTATTGAGACGATATTGGTATTTTTATTTAGCTTGCCGATTATAATTGAGTGTCGTCTAGATAGTAGTTGTTGTTCTCACCTAGATTAACTTGAAAGAAATATCTATTTGCAGAGCTTACTAAAAAGGTCTTGGGATGGAACAGTGATCTCACTACACAAGCAGATGAACGCGGGAGTACACTTCTCCATTTTGCTGCAGCTCTGGTAGGGCAAAGTCTCCGAGGAAGTGTATGCTGCCAAGTATTGGAAGCTAACTCAGCTGCATTGTATCAATCAGACCACAATGGATTATTTCCAATACACGTTGCTGCCTCTGTTGGTGAAAGAGGGACAATCATCATGTTTCTTAACAAGTCCCCAACCAGTGCCGGTTTGCGCGACAGCATGGGAAGGACATTCCTTCATGTAGCCGCTGAGAAAAAGAAAGTCAGGATAGTCAGTTTTGTTTGCAAAAATCGATCCCTGTCATCGATTCTGAATATGTAGGATAATGATGGAAACACTGCACTACACCTAGCTATCCAGACAGGGAGTCTTCCAATGTTTTGTGCTTTGTTAGGTAATCGGCATATACGTTTAAACTTACCAAATAAGAAACGGAAAACTGCTCTAGATACGTCGCAATATAAGATCCCCTCGGAAATTTTTGATGATCAGGTAATGTACTCTACCCGTTTATATTTAAGCAATGCCCTTGATGTAAAAGAAAGCAATGGAGATTTGTGTGGTTTGGCTTCAACTATTTCTCTTTCTTTTTGCAGAACAGTGAAGCCAGGATACACTTTGCACTTAAAGTCGTTAGTGCTAGGAGTGGTGGCTGTCGCCGGGATCACTTTGAAGAAAACTACAATGGCCAGTTAAAACATTATGAAAAAGAAGAATTAGCAAAGGTGAAAGATACAATGCAAACATTGTGTATTGCTGTAGTACTAATTGCAACTATGACGTTTGGTGCTACTTTTGCCCTTCCTGGAGGTTACAGAGCCGATGAGCATACCAATGGAGGCACCCCTACACTTTCTGGGAGTTATGCTTTTGATGCATTCATAATAGCCAGCACACTCTCTTTCATCTTGTCTGCGATGGCTATAGTAGGTCTCATATATTCTGGATACTACTCACACAGTCGCAAAATTTACTTACTCGTAGCCTTGTATTTTGGAGCAACATCAGTCACATGTTTCACTGCAGCTTTTGCACTAGGCTTGTACATGGTGCTAGCGCCAGTTGCTCATAAGTCTGCCGTCACTATCTGTGTCATTATCCCCCTTGTTGTTCTATGCAACAAAATTGAATTTTTGGTAAAGTGGGTTCTTCTGGCACGATCATTATGTACTCGAATTGGGCTAATTCGCACATTGGTAATATTAGCAATAAGAATCCTTTGCAACCTGCTGATGGAATTTTGGCCCATCATATTCATATTTGTTTGGGCCACATATACAAGAACTAGGCTTATAAATGGAAATGCTGATACGAACTATTAGCACCCATGACTACTTGAAGATGCATCAAATGGAGAATATTTCGGTCAAGGTGTTTTCGCCTGACCGTTGGGTAATTTACTGTGGTTCTCTTATAAGAATATTTAATTATTTTTAAGTGTTGTGTCCTGATGTATCTTTATGTCTTAAGAGTTTGTGCTCATCATCATGTAAACGCTGATTTCCAGTGCTATATACAACTTCTTTGAAATGTGCAATTGGTTTCGAATTTCTGTGTATATCTCGTATTTGTGTATGTAAAACTGAGTGTAGGAAGCCAAATCCACGCGCAAAGATCTTTCTGACCTAGATACGGTTGGTAAATGTATTACAGGACTATTCTTCTGGTACTTGCCTCTGAAGTGTCAGCACACTGGTTTGCTACCTTAATGAAATTGTAATGATGGATTTGGGAATTGGTTGTTCTTGTAGATGGAGTTTCATTAGAATATCCAATGATTTGTCAGCGGCTTGTGTAGGACATAACTTCACACAATCATTGCCTAATGTTGCCCTAGAAGGTTTATGCACCATACTGATGAGAAAGGATGCATGATGTTTTTTTAAGCATGTAAGAAACATGGTTAAGTTGAGTCAGGGCAAAGTTGTTTCTTGAATATTGTCGTTGCAATTCATTAGTCGTAAATGCCCTCCTAAAAGGTGGCACGGGAGAGAAATGAAGTGAAAGCGAGCGCTCCACAACATCACACAAGTCATAGCACTCCTTGTAGGAAATGGCATGTGCGCGTCACTTGTCATGTTTGTGTTACCTAGTGAAAATAGCATGGTTAGTTGCTTCAGTGGTATCTGATACGTGAACAAGAAGCTTCATCATGCTCGTATTTGGTTGTTTGTCTCAGAAATTAGAGTGTGCCCCCCGTTTTGGTAATGTGTGCAATACCGTGTTTCTAAAGTAAGTCTCAATCGAAAATTAACACATGACATTGCGAAGATGGAAGTTCATCACAGGAGCTGGCAAAATTACTTGATGCTGTCGACAGTTTCACCATAGGATAGTTAAATATTCTTGTTCTAGATAGATGATATACCAGAATAGTCTAAGATTTATATGCTGGCCAATGAACAAAGAAGCGGTGTCATCCTTTCCTTTTTCCACTTTGGTAAGATGATGCAGTGGGATTTATTTAAGTATTCATATATCCAGCTATGTAGATGTAATCTTGAAGATGAGCAACTACGAGAGACGCACGTCAGAGGACACAAGTCATATATAGAAGCAGGTCAGGATTGAAGATTCTTTAGGTGACTGCACGCCGAAAGTATGTGGTGAAGAAGTCATGGACTACGATAAACGGAGGACCAGTGAAATGTCTTTTGACGAGATTAGAATGAGGGGAAATAATGGCCTTTGAAAGCTTGAAATATTTGTGTACTTGCCCTGCAGTGTTCGCATTTACTTCTTGATCTGAACAGTTTTGCCAAAGTGGATCTTAGTTGGTGAGAGGCCAGATCAACTTATGACTGCACACTTGAGTTGTTGGAAGAGAAAATAGTGCTTCATGGTATCACCACACGTTCTATATATTCACTAGTTCTCACGTTATTGCCAGTTGAGAGTGTACTTATACGATCGTCCCACCACAGTTTGGTGCTAGCTCTGGTCAAATCATTGTAGTAGATTGTAGGATTAGGAGATGTTGGGATCATGCAATCCAACAGGAATTTGGTGTCTGGTAGAGAATTAGTAGAAAGAAGTTGGCGAGTTGGACAGGGCTCTGGCTACCGGACGAAGAGCTTGAGCAATCACTCTCATGATCCACATCTATTGCTTTTATAATTTACATTGCAAACGGGCAGCCATAGCTCCTCTCACATATTCAGCCACTTCTGCTCTCAGAATGCACGTCTCAGTCATTCCTAGCTGTTGTTGCACGTTTATACCTTTGTTTTGGCTTAGTGTGTCGGTGGCTGTTCGGGTGAGAAAAAACGGACTATGTTTGTTTACTGAGCCTTGGAAAATCTATCTCTTGCAACCTTGCAAATATTAAAACAAGATTGAAATTTAGATGTAAGTTTCAGACCAATTTAATATGGTGTCAATCTTATAAGGTGATCATGTAATTTAAATAGGTGTTTTTTTTCAGAGACGTGGTAGAGCTCTCGCATAATAAGATATCAGCAACACTGATAACTGAGCAGAATAGATCACCTTTAGCACGCCTTGCTAACTGAGCAGCACTGATCCCATGTCTTAACGCACTTCTGTGTCGAGACCAACGATTTAAATTGCTAGCTATTGCTCTTTGTGCCGCTGTCCTAGCTACGACCGCTAGCTATTGCACTTTGTACTGCTATCCTAACTATGACAGTTATAGTGGCAGATAGTCTTCTTATTTGGCATAGCTCGTCATTCGTTATGGTTAAACCTCATAACTGCACATGAGAAAAAAGAACCATGTAACCATTTGTAAGTTACTCCAAAACGACCATGCATACAAGTAAATAATATGGAAAATAGAAACTATAATATACGAAAAGGGGCTTCCCCCACTTTATATTATAAAGCAACAACACCAACATCAAGAATCATCGAAAGTTCAAATTCAAGCATGCAAATGAAGTTGGCCGGTGACTACATCATGACGACTCAGACCAACACTCTATCCATCGATTTTGTATTGATGGATGATATTCTGTTAGGCATTTACTTTTTTTTTGTATTGATGGATGGATTTACTCA
Organism: Aegilops umbellulata; assembly: GCA_032464435.1. Taxonomy (NCBI): domain Eukaryota; kingdom Viridiplantae; phylum Streptophyta; class Magnoliopsida; order Poales; family Poaceae; genus Aegilops; species Aegilops umbellulata. Next base: position 563,944,764 of record CP136060.1, read on the forward strand.
CACGCATCGCATGAGTTGTCGTTGCATGCAAAACTGCCGCAACATTTTTCATGGCCGATTGCAGCATCGAGGTGCCGCTTTTTTTTTTGAATAAAAGAAGGGCTCGCACCCCTCCGTTTTTATAATAAAAGAAGGGCTCGCGCCCCTCCGCTTTTTTTTGAATAAAAGAAGGGCTCGCACCCCTCCAATTTTCATTAACGAAAACCAACACTTTGTGGAACTACATGACACCGACTATTAGACAAGGGTTTTAGGGTTTGTGACACACGTCCAAACGTGGGGTGACCTTTCCATTATATAGTGATGTACAACATAATTACAAGTGGGGCCCAGTATATACAGAGTCTAACACCCTCCCTCAATCTTAACCGTGCTCAGAAGAATTCACTAGGTTGAGATTGCGCCTACACCCTTCAAACTGAGGAAGAGGCATTGGCTTCGTGAAGATGTCAGCAAGTTGATCTTTCGAGGAGATGAACTTGATAAGAAGCAGTTTCTGGGCAACACGTTCCTGATAAAATGGTAATCAACTTCAATGTGTTTGGTGCGAGCATGAAAGACTGGATTTGAAGACAAATATGTCGCCCCAATGTTATCACACCAAAGCACCGGCGGCTGCTTCTGAGGAATCTTCAACTCTCTAAGCAAAAATTGTATCCAAATAAGCTCTGCTGTGGCATTTGCAACTGTTTTGTACTCAGCTTCAGTGCTACTGCGGAACACCGTTGCTTGTTTACGAGCACTCCAGGCAATCAAGTTCGAACCAAGGAACACTGCATATCCCCTCGTTGATCGTCTGTCATCCGGACTCCCAGCCCAGTCCGCATCAGAGAACGCCAGAGGGGGCCGGTTGCAGATGCAAGCCATAAGAAGATGTGGACCGGATGTAACGCAAAATGCGCTTAACTGCAGCCCAGTGAGAGTCTCGAGGAGCATGAAGAAACTGGAAGACCCGGTTGACCGCATAGGAGATATCACGACGAGTGATAGTCAAGTACTGCAAGCCACCAACAATACTGCGATACTCAGTAGCCTCATCAGCAGCGAGGAGAGAACCATCGAGAGCAGATAGTCGGTCAGTGGAGGACATAGGTGTAGTAGCTGGCTTGCACTGGAGCATACCAGACCTCCGAAGAATATCGAGAGAATACTTCTGCTGAGTGAGAGTCAAGCCAGAACCAGAGGACTATACTTCAAGGCCAAGGAAATAGTGAAGCTACCCAAGATCCTTAACCGCAAAGTCAGCACTCAAAGCAGAAACCAAGCGATCCGCAGCATAGTCCGGGGAACTGACCAAGATGATATCGTCAACATAGACCAGTAGGTACATAGTAACTGTAGGTCGCTGAAGAAGAAATAACGAGGTATCGGCCAGAGAGGGAACAAATCCATGAGCCCGATGAGTGGTGCCAAGACGTGCATGCCAAGCGCACGGAGCCTGCTTCAGACCATAGAGTGCCTTAACAAGACGACATAGATGTTGTGGACGAGCTGGATCAACAAAACCGGGAGGCTGACGCATGTAAACCTCCTCCTCAAGAACACCATGAAGGAAAGCATTCTGAACATCAAGCTGACGAAGAGACCATCCACGGGTAATTGCCAGTGAGAGCAGAAGCCGAATCGTGGTCGGTTTGACCACTGGACTGAAGGTGTCCTCATAATCAAGGCCATGGCGTTGTTTGAATCCTTTAGCAACCAGTCGAGCCTTGTATCTCTCGATAGAACCATCAGCATGTTTCTTTACCTTGAAGACCCACTTTGAGTCAATGATGTTGACACCAGCCTTGGGAGGAACCAGTCGCCACGTTTCATTCTTAAGAAGAGCGTGGTATTCTTGTTCCATCGCGGTACGCCAGTGAGGGATACTTGTTGGAAATATGCCCTAGAGGCAATAATAAAAGCATTATTATTATATTTCCTTATTCATGATAATTGTCTTTATTCGTGCTATAATTGTGTTAACCGGAAATCGTAATACATGTGTGAATAACAGACAACAACATGTCCCTAGTGAGCCTCTAGTTGACTAGCTCGTTGATCGACAGATAGTCATGGTTTCCTGACTATGGACATTGGATGTCATCGATAACGGGATCACATCATTAGGAGAATGATGTGATGGACAAGACCCAATCTTAACATAGCATAAGATCGCATAGTTCGTTTGCTAGAGTTTTCCAATGTCAAGTATCCTTTCCTTAGACCATGAGATCATGTAACTCCCGGATACCGTAGGAGTGCTTTGGGTGTGCCAAACGTCACAACGTAACTGGGTGACTATAAAGGTATACTACGGGTATCTCTGAAAGTGTCTGTTGGGTTGACATGGATCGAGACTGGGATTTGTCACTCCGCTTGACGGAGAGGTATCACCGGGCCCTCTCGGTAATGCATCATCACAATGAGCTCAAGGTGATCAAAGTGTTTGATCACGGGATCATGCATTACGGTACGAGAAAAGTGACTTGCCGATAACGAGATTGAACGAGGTATTGGGATACCGACGATCGAATCTCGGGCATGTAAAATACCGATTGACAAAGGGAATCGTATACGGGATTAATTGAATCCTCGACATCGTGGTTCATCCGATGAGATCATCGTGGAGCATGTGGGAGCCAACATGGGTATCCAGATCCCGCTGTTGGTTATTGCCCGAGAGCCGTCTCGGTCATGTCTGCATGTCTCCCGAACCCGTAGGGTCTACACACTTAAGGTTCGGTGACGCTAGGGTTGTGAAGATATGTATGTGCAGTAACCCGAATGTTTTTCGGAGTCCCGGATGAGATCCCGGACGTCACGAGGAGTTCCAGAATGGTCCGGAGGTAAAGAATTATATATAGGAAGTGCTATTTTGGCCATCGGGACAAGTTTCGGTGTTATCGGTATTGTACCGGGACCACCGGAGGGGTCCCGGGGGTCCACCAGGTGGGGCCACCTGCCTTGGTGGGCCACATGGGCCTTAGGGGGTGCGCCTTGGCCTGCTTGGGCCAAGGGGAACCAGCCCCAAGGGCCCATGCGCCAAGGAAACTTGGAGAGGGAGAGTCCAAAGGGGGGAAGGCACCTCCGAGGTGCCTTGGGGAGGATGGACTCCTCCCCCCCTCCTGGCCGCACCCCTTCCTTGGAGGAAGGGGCAAGGCTGCGCCCTCCCCCCCTCTAATGCACCTATATAAAGGGAGGGGAGGGAGGGGTGGCCGCACCCTATTGCCCTGGCGCTCCCTCCTCCCTGCAACACCTCCTCCTCCTCCCGTAGTTGCTTAGCGAAGCCCTGCCGGAGTTCTGCTGCATCCACCACCACACCGTCGTGCTGGATCTTCCTCAACCTCTCCTTCCCCCTTGCTGGATCAAGAAGGAGGAGACGTCTCCCGTCCCGTACGTGTGTTGAACGCGGAGGTGCTGTCCGTTCGGCACTAGATCATCGGTGAATTGGATCACGGCAAGTACGACTACCTCATCCACGTTCACTCGAACGCTTCCGTTGCGATCTACAAAGTGGTATGTAGATGCTATCTAATCTGAATACTCGTTGCACTCATAGATGGATCTTGGTGAAACCGTAGGAAAAATTTTAATTTTCTGCAACGTTCCCCAACAATACTCAGGGCAACCTGAAAATGCCGAGGCTCAGCAGTAGGGTCAGACTTCGCCTGCGCCATGCAAGTCGCAAGCCAGGCCACCGTGCCATCCTTGCGTTCCTTAGGACGAAACACCCCACTTTTGCTGCGTGTATGAGGACGCACCGGGGGCGGAGCAGGTGGCGAAAGCGATGGTGAGGATGATGAAGTGGACGCAGCATCCGTCATGGCAGAGGCTGATGCAGTCGGTGGCGGTGACAAGGAAGACACAGCAGGAGACGCCGACCCACTCGAGGGTGACGTCGATCCAGACGAGCGGGACAATTGCCGCACAGGCGACGAGGATGACGCGGAACTCCCAGGCGAAGACGGCCCAGGCGTCGATGGCGGGGGACTCCCAGGCGGGGACGGCCCATGCATCGGTGCAGGTGACGGCCCAGGCGTCGATGGCGAGGACGCCCGCTGGGCCGACGCGCCATTCAGCAGAAGCGGCGGCTGGGCCGGAGTGGTGACGCGCGGTGCAGCAGCCGCGGTCACGGGCACAGGCGGGCTCGTTGCATGGGACATGCGCGAAGCCAGCCGATCGACGTGAGCGGGTGGTGATGACGTAGCCGTCGGGGAGGAGGGAGCCGGAGTGTCAACCTCATCCAGGAGCTCAAGCCGCGCACATCTCCCAATACCTGCACCATGGTTAGACAACAAAGAGGGCGAATGTGCAACATCTACAAATTGGTCAGTCAATATAGTGGATGGGTGCACTGGCGGTGTGGAGCTTGTGTCAGGTGAGGGAAGAGCAGCAAAGGGAAAAACGTGCTCATCAAAAACAACATCTCGGGAGATATACACACGATTAGACGGGACATGAAGGCACTTATACCCTTTGTGAACAAAACTATACCCCAGAAAGACACACTTCTTTGATCGGAACTCAAGCTTGCGATTATTATACGGACGGAGATGCGACCAACACGCACAACTGAACACTTTAAGAAACGTGTAATCAGGAGTCTGACCAAGCAAGAGTTCAAGTGGAGTTTTCATATGAAGGAGCCGCGAAGGAAGCCTATTTATAAGAAAAACAGGCTGTAGTAAAAGCATCGCTCCAAAAACGAAACGGGACAGAGGCATGAGCAAGCAAGGTTAACCCAGTTTCAACAATATGACGGTGCTTACGTTCAGCTGAACCATTCTGCTGATGTGTATGTGGGCAAGAAACACGATGAGCAATTCCAAGTTTTTCAAAGAAAGTACTGAGGTTGCGGTATTCACCCCCCCCCCAGTCTGACTGTACATGAATGATTTTATGATCTAGGAGTCTCTCAACATGTGCTTGAAATTGTAAAAACACATTAAACACATCAGACTTATGCTTAAAAAGATAAATCCAGGTAAAGCGACTATAAGCATCAATGAAACTGACATAATATTCGTGCCCACTACGGACAGCTGGGCAGGACCCCATACATCTGAAAACACAAGCTCAAGAGGAGTTTTGACTATATGTGTAGAAACAGAAAAAGGTAACTATTGACTCTTGCCTTGCTGGCAGGTGTCGGTGTCAAAACCGGCGGATCTCGGGTAGGGGGTCCCGAACTGTGCATCTAGGCGGATGGTAACAGGAGACAAGGGACACGAAGTTTTACCCAGGTTCGGGCCCTCTTGATGGAGGTAAAACTCTACGTCCTGCTTGATTAATATTGATGATATGGGTAGTACAAGAGTAGATCTACCACGAGATCAAGGAGGCTAAACCCTAGAAGCTAGCCTATGGTCTGATTGTTGTATGTTGTCCTACAGACTAAAGCCCTCCGGTTTATATAGACATCGAAGAGGGTTAGGGTTACACAAAGTCGTTTACAATGGTAGGAGATCTAAATATCCGCATCGCCAAGCTTGCCTTCCACGTCAAGGAAAGTCCCTTCCGGACACGGGACGAAGTCTTCAATCTTGTATCTTCATAGTCCAGGAGTCCGGCTGAAGGTATAGTCCGACCATCCGGACACCCCCTAATCCAGGACTCCCTCAGTAGCCGCTGAACCAGGCTTCAATGACGACGAGTCCGGCGCGCAGATTGTCTTCGGCATTGCAAGGCGGGTTCCTCCTCCAAGTACTTCATAGAAGATTGTGAACACAAAAGACAGTGTCCGACTCTGCAAAATAAGTTTCCACATATTGCCATAGAGAGAATAATATTTACACAAATCTAATCTGCTGACGTATTCCGTAGCGTGACATCACACCACGGCCAAGTCTTTAGTCAAATCATTTTTACTCCCCCACCTCAGCGCATTTTGCGAGGCGGTTTCCTTGGCACGCCTTGTCAAAGCAGAGATTGTGTCCCCTTATTTACGGGATTCTCATCAGTACGGACATGGGTAACCCAACCGCGCCATTTATCATGGCGCTTGGGAGATAAGCGAGTTTTACCAGGCTGGTGGGGACGCTTAGCCGCATCCGCCCATATAAAGGGATAAGGATCCACCTTTTTACCTACGCCTTCTTCCTCCTTTGCCTATCCATCTTCCGCGCACTCGAGCTCCAGCGCCCAAGCCCGCACTTCCCACCTCAACCTTCTCCAGCCATGTCCGGAGCGGGAGGCAAGTGGATGGTCTCCTCCGTTACGGAGGGACACATCAAAAAACTGAGGAAAGCCGGATACTTGTCTAACAACATCGCGGACCGGCTTCCCGAAGAGGGGCAGCTCCTCCCCACCCCAAGGCCCCATGAGAGGGTAGTATTCCTTCCCCATTTCCTCCGCGGACTGGGCTTTCCTCTCCACCCGTTCGTCCCGGGGCTCATGTTCTACTATGGCCTAGATTTCCACGATCGGGCCCCGAACTTCGTCCTCAACATCTCGGCGTTTATCGTCGTGTGTGAGGCTTTCCTCTGCATACGCCCCCATTTCGGCCTATGGCTCAAGACTTTCAATGTCAAGCCTAAAGTGGTGCACGGCAACCAGGCGGAGTGCGGAGGTGCCATGGCGGGCAAGATATCCAACGTCCTATGGCTCGAGGGCTCCTTTGTGGAGACCCTGAAGGGGAGGCAATCGGGGTGGTTTTACATCACCGAGCCGCGCGACCCTGAGTGGGTCATAGCCCCTGAGTTTCGGTCCGGATCCCCTACGCGGCTCACGTCTTGGAAAGAGACAGGCCTGTCGTGGGGCAACCAGGGAGAAGTAACCGGACTGCAAAAATGCATCCGAACCCTGGTGAACAAGCAGCTCAAGCTTGTCAATGTAGTCCAGGTTATGATCGTCCGGCGGATCCTCCCGTGTCAGCAACGGGGCTTCAATTTGTGGGAGTTCGACCCGGCACAGCACCCAACCCTGAGTAGGCTCTTCGACACAACGTACGAAGACGCCTGGAAGGTGCTATTCAAAGGCGGCGAGGCTCCCGCATCCGCTTCCGAGGACCGCAGATTCAGCACGCAGCTTCCCGCTAGTGTGGTAAGCTATTTTTACCTTTTACAGGATATTGGTTTTCCATAGTTTGACTCTATCCGGGATCTAAACTCCCCTTCCTTTTACAGGATTGGCAAGCGAAGTCTGGACAGATCGACTGTCCGGCCCCTTTGCCCGAAGACCCAGCCGATGCTCACTTAGCGAAGCTGCTGGCTCCGGCACCTTACGTGGTGTTGGAGAAGAAGGCCAAAAAGAGGTCCACAGGGACTCGAAAGAGTTCCCGGCGCTCGGAGGTGTCAGATTCATCATCCGACAAATCCGAGACGCGCTCCTCTCGTGAAAACGAGGAGAAGGAAGAAGAAACCTCTCCCCCTCCAGCGGGGGGTGGAAAGAAAAGGAAGGCCGCCCCGACCGGCGAGGCCGAAGGGTCCAAGAAGGGGAAGACCCTTCCTCCGGACTACCCCAACGACGCCGCCGACGACGAAGAGGAGTGGCCGTGCAGGGCCAAGCGTCCGGCGGAATTGTAAGCATCCGGGCACCCGAGTAATTCATAGCATTCCTTTATTGCACAACCTTTGCTTATGTCGAATATATCTATGCAGTCCTCCCAAGGCCGGGCTTGACGAGTCGTCGAGCGGCTCCCTGGATTCGTCGGATGTGAACTCCCTTCCGACGGCTACCTCCCCCCGCCCTACGGACAACGCCGAAGTGTTGTCTCAACAGGTTCCAAGCCAGGAGGAGGTGGTCCTAGAGGCGCCACAAGGCGACCTCCCGGACTCCAGGAGTAAAGGGGATAAAACCCCCCAGGGCTCCAAGTCCTCCTTTGAGCCGGACACCGCGCCGGAATCGTCAACGGTTCCGGACCGCGGTAGGCGAACTCCTTCCAAGAGGAGCAAGCCTACTGAGCCGGCGGCCCCCGTCCAACCGGAGGCGCCGGACAATCTGCTGGAGGTGCTTAATGGCGCCTCCATCGACGAGGAGCACTGCACTATTATGAGTGCAGTGATCCAAAAGGTTCAGTCCGCCAAGAGCGAACTGACTGAAGCTTGTGCCAGCCTTCTAACAGTGCAGGATATATAAAAAATATTACCGCATAGACAGTAGCCCCTGATGCTCTATTTGGTGTTCGGAAAGAAAAGCCGAATAGAGGATCTAATAAAATTCGCAGGAATCTAACAGAAAAATGAGTCAATATGCATATGCAGGCTTCGCTGCTAGCGACCGCGGCACTGACTGCGGAGGTGGGCACACTGAAGCAGGGCCTCGAGCGGTCCGAGCAAGAGCTCGGCCTTGCCAAGCGGCAGCTCGAGGAGAAAGAAGGTAAGAGATACCTTATAGAAAAAACAAAAGAAAATATAAAAGTGCAATTGCAAAAATATGACAGGATTAACATGGTTATTGTAGGGGCCACAACTGAGGTGGCGACCCTCAAGCAAGCGTTGGCCGAGGCCGATAAGAGAGCGGCCACGGAGCGCTCCGAGCGGGAGAGGTATGAAGCCCAGGTTGGCGAGGTGCGGCAAGAGCTCCAGGCTCTCGTGAAAAAACATGAGAGTTTGGAGCTTGACTCAAAGACGCGAGCGTCCGAGCTCGCGGCAGCTATTGAAAATGCCAAGTCTGCCAAGGCTGAATCCCAGAAGGCCCTCCAGGAGTTGGATGCGCGAAAAAGATAGTGGCGGATAAGGCATTCTTTATGCAAAGCAAACATGTAAAAGTGAGCTTCTTGTTACTTACCTGAATCCGGAGCTCTCCAGGAGCATTCACAGATCTTCCCCGTAGCCTGTCCAATGCTGCCGCATTCTACCAAGCCAAAGAGGGCAGCTCGATGGAGAAGGTGTTCTGGTCTCAGTATGCTGAGGCCGGACACCCTGTGCCCCTGAGCGACTAGCTGAAGCAGCTGGTCGAGCTCCACAAGGTAGCCGGACAGGCCATGAAGGGCCTCATAGTTCAGCTGTGGCCTGGAGAGGCTCTGCCTGGGAGCTACTTCGGGCTGGTGCGGCGGCTGGTGGAGGCCTGTCCAAGGCTCGAGGCCATCAAGCGCTTTGTTTGCATCGAAGGTGCCCGTAGGGCCCTTGCCCGCGCTAAGGTGCACTGGGGCAAGCTGGATGGTGAGAAGCTTGTGAAGGACGGGCCACCGCTGGGGAAGGAGCATCGCAAGCCCGAGAACTATTATAAGGACGTTCTGAAGGGTGCCCGCCTTGTGGCGGATGAATGTTCCATGGATGTAATTTTGGAGTAAACTCGCTCGTTTTATCCTGTGCGCTGAAAACTTGTTCATGTGCGCTTAAGCAATGCGTTTTGAATTTAAAATATTACCTTCTGTGCGGCTGTTTATCAAATTTGAGAGATGGCGAGTCGTCGGCTTCTGCCCCCGTGCCACTAGTGCTGGGGTGTTCGGGATAAACCTGAGCGCTCTTTTTCCCATGTTTGGGTCCTTCGAGGGAGGCGCTCAGCACAACGAACAAGGCAATCGGACTATAGTGCTTGAACACTCTCACTTAGCCATAGAATTCTATAATTTTAAATTTCGGCGAAGCCCCTAGTGTTCAGAAGACCGAATTCGGGGCGCTATCCACGCCTTTGGCCGGACAAAGCCGACTCCTCGCTCTAAGCGGCATAAGTCTTTAGGGACTCGAAAAACCTCTCGAACAGCGACCAGTCTCTCGCTTCATCATGACAGTCAGTTTTAGCTTTCTCTACTGAGGTGCTCCGCCCAGCTCAACTGGGGCACAATCGCAGTAGTTATCCTAGTGCTACCTTAGCCGATACAACGGAACGTAAGGCACCAAAACATAGGAGCCGGGCAGACCCAACTATTGACCCAAGACATGATTCGGAGCCGATGCATATAATGCTATAAGTTCGGGGTGCCGCATTTGTTAAAGTGTTCGGACTTCTCACACGATATTAGGGGGGTACTGAAGCCCCTGGCGTATTGACCGTACCAAAGTGTACGGGTGCAACATGTCGTTAATGAACATATATTTGTAAAAAACAGTAATGCGAAAGTAGACAAAAGCTATGCATTGTTTATAGAAAGGCTGTGATCGAAGCAGAACGATACAAATAGTGCGATAAGCAAAAGCGGGACTATTTAACATGTCCTTTCCAGGGGCAGGCTGCGGAATATTATGCAAAACAGGTATACTGCTCGTGATAGAGACCACCTGAGAGTTCTATAATGCGGCGTAACTTTTCTGCTTCCCTGGTTCTTGCATCGTTTGAGCGGCAGTTGGATTGCCGAACAGGTCTTCCGAAGTATGGAGTCCTGAAAGTAAGAGAAAATAAAGAAATCGGCAGCCCCTAGTGCGGTTTAAGCCATGTTTCGGGCGTGCCATGATGGTGCCCCTCCCCCTGTGCCCATGGTATTTCGAGAGCGTAGTTATGTACGCGAGGCACTGTTTTCGCTAGTTCGCGAGGGCTGGGTTTGGGGCCGCGTTGCTATGCCTACTCGGAACGTGCCAGGCGGTCTTGTTGTAGATTACTTCGGGCGCGCTTGACGATGTCCGGACGTTTAACGGCCGGACTGAAGAGCTGCCTTGAGAGGCTGCTTTGTACTTCCGCTGTGAGGGCCGCCGTGTGCTCCTTCGTTCGGAGGGAGCGTTCGGTGTTTCCATTGACCGTGATTACTCCTCGAGGGCCTGGCATCTTGAGCTTAAGGTATGCGTAGTGCGGCACCGCATTGAACTTTGCGTATGTGGTTCGCCCCAGCAATGCGTGATAGCCACTGCGGAACGGGACTATGTCGAAGATTAACTCCTCGCTTCGGAAATTATCCGAGGATCCGAAGACCACTTCAAGTGTGACTGAGCCTGTACAGTTGGCCTCTACACCTGGTATGACGCCTTTAAAGGTTGTTTTGGTGGGCTTAATCCTCGAGGGATCTATGCCCATTTTCCGCACTGTATCCTGGTAAAGCAGGTTCAGGCTGCTGCCGCCGTCCATAAGGACTCTTGTGAGATGAAATCCGTCAATAATTGGGTCTAGAACCAATGCGGCGAATCCGCCATGAGGGATGCTAGTGGGGTTGTCCCTTCGATCGAAGGTGATCGGGCAGGAGGACCATGGGTTGAACTTTGGGGCGACTGGCTCCATCGCATATACGTCCCTTAACGCACGCTTCCGCTCCCTCTTGGGGATGTGGGTTGCATATATCATGTTCACCGTTCGCACTTGTGGGGGAAAACCCTTCTGCCCACTGTTGTTCGGCGGCCGGGCCTCCTCCTCGTCATCGCTACGCAGCCCCTTGTCTCTATTTTTGGCATATAGCTTGCCTGCCTGCTTGAACACCCAACAATCTCTGTTGGTGTGATTGGCTGGCTTTTCGGGGGTGCCATGTATCTGGCACAAGCGGTCGAGTATTCGGTCCAAACTGGACGGGCCCTGAGTATTTCTTTTGAATGGCTTTTTCTACTGACCGGATTTATAGCCTCTGAATCCGGCATTGACTGCCGTATCCTCGTTGCTGTCGCTGTTAACGCGGCGCTTTTGCTTGTTCCGACGTGACCTGCCACTGTTATCCTTGGTGTCCAAATTACCAAGGTTCTTGGTCAAGTTATTGCTACGAGCTAGCCAGCTGTCTTCTCCCGCGCAAAAGCGGGTCATGAGTGTCGTGAGGGCTGCCATAGATTTCGGCTTTTCCTGTCCAAGGTGCCGGGCAAGCCACTCGTCGCGGATATTATGCTTGAAGGCTGCTAGGGCCTCTGCGTCCGGACAGTCGACTATTTGGTTTTTCTTTGCTAGGAACCGTGTCCAGAATTGCCTGGCCGATTCCGCTGGCTGCTGAATTATGTGGCTTAGGTCATCGGCGTCTGGTGGTCGCACATAGGTGCCTTGGAAATTGTCGAGGAATGCGGCTTCCAGGTCCTCCCAAAACCTGATTGATTCTACTGGCAAGCTGTTAAGCCAATGCCGAGCTGGTCACTTGACTTTGAGTGGGAGGTATTTGATGGCGTGTCGATTGTTGCCGCGGGCCATGTGGATATGAAGGAGATAATCCTCGATCCATACCGCGGGATCTGTTGTGCCATCGTATGATTCGATGTTCACGGGTTTGAAACCCTCAGGGATTTGATGATCCATTACTTCATCTGTGAAGCATAGGGGGTGTGCGGCGCCTCTGTATTGGGCTATATCACGACACAGCTCAAATGAGCTTTGACTATTGTGTCCGGCTCGGCCGGATTTATTATATCCGGACTGACGATCATCGTCACGTGCCGTGGGGCGTCCGCGCGATCCATATATCGATCTTGTTTGCTTTTCCTTGTCCTCCAATATAACTTGCAGGTCTGGCGCATTTTCCCGTGCCTTAAAATGTTTTGAATGGCGCCAGGGTGCGGCTTGAGTGGAGGACCGAGAGACCTCTCTGTCGCGGCCACGAGGTGGCCGACCGGCCGTATCATGCGCTAGTGATGTAGGTTTGGGTGCTTCCTCGTCTAATCGAGGTAGCAGCCTGCACTTTGGTTAGCTCTTGGAGGGGCGTTCAAGTTCTTACTCTTCGGCCGCAAGGACTTCAGTCCATCTGTCGGCTAGCAAATCTTGATCAGCTCTAAGCTGTTGCTATTTTTTCTTGAGGCTGCTTGCCGTGGCCATAAGCCTGCGTTTGAAACGCTCTTGTTCGACGGGATCCTCTTGTTGGGTAACGTAGCAGAAATTCAAAATTTTCCTATGTGTCACCAAGATCTATCTATGGAGAAACCAGCAACGAGGGGAAGAAGAGTGCATCTACACACCCTTGTAGATCGCTAAGCGGAAGCGTTCAAGTGAACGGGGTTGATGGAGTCGTACTCGTCGTGATCCAAATCACCGTTGACCAAGTGCCGAACAGACGGCACCTCCGCGTTCAACACACGTAGAGCCCGAAGACGTCTCCCATGCCATGATCCAGCAAAGAGAGAGGGAGAGGTTGAGGAAGACTCCATCCTGCAGCAGAACGGCATGGTGGTGGTGGAGGAGCGTGGCAATCCTGCAGGGCTTCACCAAGCACCGCGGGAGAGGAGGAGGGAGAGAAGCAGGGCTGCGCCTTGGAGAGGTCAGAACTCATGCGTCTTGGGCAGCCCAAACCTCAAGTATATATAGGGGGAGGGGAGGGGCTGCGCCCCCACCAAGGGTTCCCTCCCCAGGGGTGGCGGCAGCCCCCAGATCCCATCTGGGTGGCGGCCAGGTGGAGGGGAGAGGGAGGCGCACCAGGTATGGGCCCTAAAGCCCATCTGCCCTTAGGGTTTGCCCCTCCTCCCCTTAGGCGCCTTGGGCCCTTGTGGGGGGCACACCAGCCCACCTGGGGCTGGTCCCCTCCCACACTTGGCCCATGCAGCCCTCCGGGGCCGGTGGCCCCACTTGGTGGACCCCCGGACCCCTCCGGTGGTCCCAGTACACTACCGATGATGCCCACAACACTTCCGGTGGCCAAAACCATACTTCCTATATATAAATCTTTACCTCCGGACCAGTCCGGAACTCCTCGTGACGTCCGGGATCTCATCCGGGACTCCGAACAACATTCGGTAACCACATACAAACTTCCTTTATAACCCTAGCGTCATCGAACCTTAAGTGTGTAGACCCTACGGGTTCGGGAACCATGCAGACATGACCGAGACACCTCCCCGGCCAATAACCAACAGCGGGATCTGGATACCCATGTTGGCTCCCACATGTTCCACGATGATCTCATCGGATGAACCACGATGTCGAGGATTTAATCAATCCCGTATTCAATTCCCTTTGTCTACCGGTATAATACTTGCCCGAGATCCGATCGTCGGTATCTCGATACCTTGTTCAATCTCGTTACCGGCAAGTCTCTTTACTCGTTCTGTAACACATCATCCCGTGATCAACTCCTTGATCACATTGTGCACATTATGATGATGTCCTACCGAGTGGGCCCAGAGATACCTCTCCGTCACACGGAGTGACAAATCCCAGTCTCGATTCGTGCCAACCCAACAGACACTTTCGGAGATACCTATAGTGTACCTTTATAGCCACCCAGTTACGTTGTGACGTTTGGCACACCCAAAGTATTCCTACGGTATCCGGGAGTTGCACAATCTCATGGTCTAAGGAAATAATACTTGACATTTAGAAAAGCTTTAGCATACGAACTACACGATCTTGTGCTATGCTTAGGATTGGGTCTTGTCCGTCACATCATTCTTCTAATGATGTGATCCCGTTATCAATGACATCCAATGTCCATGGTCAGGAAACCGCAACCATCTATTGATCAACGAGCTAGTCAACTAGAGGCTTACTAGGGACATGGTGTTGTCTATGTATCCACACATGTATCTGAGTTTCCTGTCAATACAATTCTAGCATGGATAATAAACGATTATCATGAACAAGGAAATATAATAATAACCTATTTATTATTGCCTATAGGGCATATTTCCAACAGTCTCCCACTTGCACTAGAGTCAATAATCTAGTTCACATCGCCATGTGATTAACATTCACAGGTCACATCGCCATGTGACCAACATCCAAAGAGTTTACTAGAGTCAATAATCTAGTTCACATCACTATGTGATTAACACTCAACGAGTTCTTGGTTTGATCATGTTATGTCTGTGAGAGAGGTTTTAGTCAACGGGTCTGCAACATTCAGATCCGTATGTACTTTGCAAATCTCTATGTCATCTTGTAGATGTCGCTACTACGCTATATTTCAAACAACTATTCTACTATACGAATCCGGTTTACTCTACTCAGAGCTATCCGGACAGGTGTTAAGCTTGCATCGATGTAACTCTTTACGTCGAACTCTTTATCACCTCCATAACCGAGAAACATATCCTTATTCCTCTAAGGATAATTTTGACCGCTATCTAGTGACCTACTCCTAGATCACCTTTGTACCCTCTTGCCAGACATGTAGCAAGGCACACATCAGGTGCGGTACTCAGCATGGCATACTGTATAGAGCCTATGACAAAAGCATAGGGGACAACCTTCATCCTTCCTCTTTCTTCTGCTGTGGTCGAGCTTTAAGTCTTAACTTCATACCTTACAATTCAGGCAAGAACTCCTTTTTTGACCGATCCATCTTGAACACCTTCAAGATCATGTTAAGGTATGTGCTCATTTGAAAAGTACCACTAAGCGTTTTTGATCTATCCTTATAGATCTTGATGCTCAATGTTTAAGTAGCTTAATCCAGGTTTTCCATTGAAAAACACTTTTCAAATAACCCTATATGCTTTCCAGAAATTCTACATCATTTCTGGTCAACAATATGTCAACAACATATACTCATCAGAAATTCTATAGTGCTCCCACTCACTTCTTTGGAAATACAAGTTTCTCATAAACTTTGTATAAACCCAAAATCTTTGATCATCTCATCAAAGTGTACATTCCAACTCCGAGATGCTTACTCCAGTCCTTAGAAAGATTGCTGGGGCTTTGCATACTTGTTAGCATCTTTCAGGATCGACAAAATCTTCTGGTTGTATCACATACAACCTTTCCTCAAGAACAAGGAAACAATATTTTGACATCCTATCTGCAAGATTTCATAAATAATGCAGTACCTGCTAATTCCAACAGACTCTTAGCAACGCTACGAGTGAGAAAGTCTCATCGTAGTCAACTCCTTGAACTTGTCGGGAAACATCTTAACGACAAGTCGAGCTTTCTTAATGGTGACATTTACCATCATTGTCAGTCTTATTTTAAAATCCATCTGTACTCAACAGCCTCACGACCATCGAGCCGTTCTGCCAAAGTCTACACTTTGTTTTCATACATGGATCCTCTCTCGGATTTTATGGCCTCGAGCCATTCATCGGAATCCGGGCCCACCAACGCTTCTCCATAGCTCGTAGGTTCATTGTTGTCTGCTTTGGGTTCGAGCTTATCAGCCTGAAACTTTTCATTTGTCCGCTTTGGGTTCGAGCTTATCAGCCTGAAACTTTTCACATAAGCGTCGCAGCCCCAAACTTTTAAGAAATGACATCTTAGGTTTCTCTAAACCATAGTTCATACGGTGTCATCTCATTGGAATTACGTGGTGCCCTATTTAAAGTGAGTGTGGTTGTCTCTAATGCCTAACCGATGAACGATAGTGGTAAATCGATAAGAGACATCATGGTATGCATCATATCCAATAGGGTGCAGTTATGATGTTCGGACACACCATCACACTATGGTGATCCAGGCGGTACTAGTCGTGAAACAATTTCCACAATGTCTCAATTGAGTACCAAACTCGCAACTCAGATATTCATCTCTATGATCATATCATAGATATTTTATCCTCTTGTCACGATGATTTTCAACTTCATTCTGAAATTACTTGAACCATTCAATAATTCAGACTTGTGTTTCATCAAGTAAATATGCTCGGTATCTACTCAAATCATCTGTGAAGTAAGAGCATAACGATACTCACTGCGTGCCTCAGCACTCATTGGACTGCACACATCAAAATGTGTTACTTCCAACAAGTTGCTTTCTTGTTCCATTTTACTGAAACCGAAGCTTTCAGTCATCTTGCCCATGTGGTGTGATTTGCATGTATCAAGTGATTCAAAATCAAGTGAGTCCAAACGGTCCATCTGCATGGAGTTTCTTCATGCATATATACCAATAGGCATGGTTCGCATGTCTCAAGTGATTCAAAATCAAGTGAGTCCAAAGATCCATCAACATGGAGCTTCTTCATGCGTTTTATACCAATATGACTCAAATTGCAGTGACACAAGCATGTGGTAATATCATTATTATCTTATATCTTTTGGCATGAACATGTGTATCACTATGATCGGGATTCAATAAACCATTCATTTTAGGTGCAAGACCATTGAAGGTATTATTCAAATAAATAGAGTAACCATTATTCTCCTTAAATGAATAACCGTATTGCGATAGACATAATCCAATCATGTCTATGCTCAACGCAAACACCAAATAACAATTATTTAGGTTTAACACCAATCTCGATGGTAGAGGGAGCGTGCAATGCTTGATCATATCAACCTTGGAAACACTTCCAACACATCTCGTCAGCTCACCTTTAGCTAGTCTCCGTTTATTCCGTAGCTTTTATTTCGAGTTACTAACACTTAGCAACCGAACCGGTATCTAATACCCTGATGCTACTAGGAGTACTAGTAAAGTACACATTCAGATAATGTATATCCAATATACTTCTATCAACAGCCTTCTCATCTACCAAGTATCTAGGGTAATTCTGCTCCAGTGGCTGTTCCCCTTATTACAGAAGCACTCAGTCTCGGGTTTGGATTCAACCTTGGGTTTCTCCACTAGAGCAGCAGCTGATTTGCCGTTTCATGAAGTATCCCTTCTTGCCCTGGCCCTTCTTGAAACTAGTGGTTTCACTAACCATCAACAATTGATGCTCCTTCTTGATTTCTACTTTCGCGGTGTCAAACATCGCGAATATTTCAAGGATCATCATATCTATCCCTGATATGTTATAGTTCATTACAAAGCTCTAGCAGCTTGGTGGCAATGACTTTGGAGAAACATCACTATCTTATCTGGAAGATCAACTCCCAGTCGATTCAAGTGATTGTTGTACTCAGACAATCTGAGCACAAGCTCAATGATTGAGCTTTTCTTCCTTAGTTTGCACGCTTAGAAAATTCGTCGGAGGTCTTATACCTCTTGACGTGGGCACGAGCCTGAAATCCCAATTTCAGCCCTCGAAATATCTCATATGTCCCGCGACATTTCAAAATGTCTTCGGTGCCTCAATTCTAAACCATTTAACATTACCGAACTATCATGTAGTCATCAAAACGTGTATGTCAGATGTTCGCAACATCCACAGACCACGTTCGAGGTCCAGCACACCGAGCGTTGCATTAAGGACATAAGCCTTCTATTGTCCGCATAGTTGCTACTATCAACTTTCAACTATATTTTCTCTAGGAACATATCTAAAACAGTGGAACTAAAGCGCGAGCTTACGGCATAATTTGCAAAGATATTTTGACTATGTTCAGGATAATTAAGTTCATCTTATGAACTCCCGCTCAGATAGACATCCCTCTCATCATCTAAGTGATTACATGATCCGAGTCAACTAGGCCGTGTCCGATCATCACGTGAGACGGACTAGTCATCATCGGTGAACATCTCATGTTGATCGCATCTTCTATATGACTCATGTTCGACCTTTCGGTCCTCCGTGTTCCGAGGCCATGTCTGTACATGCTAGGCTCGTCAAGTTAACCTAAGTGTTTCGCATGTGTTCCGAGCCCATGTCTATACATGCTAGGCTCGTCAACACCCGTTGTATTCGAACGAAAGAATCTATCACACCCGATCATCACGTGGTGCTTCGAAACGACGAACCTTCGCAACGGTGCACAGTTAGGGAGAACACTTTCTTGAAATTTTAATGAGGGATCATCTTATTTACTACCGTTGTTCTAAGAAAATAAGATGCAAAAACATGATAAACATCACATGCAATCAAATAGTGACATGATATGGCCATCATCACTTTGCTCCTTTTGATCTCCATCTTCGGGGCTCCATGATCATCATCGTCACCGGCATGACACCATGATCTCCATCATCGTGTCTTCATGAAGTTGTCTCACCAACTATTACTTCTACTACTACGACTAACGGTTAGCAATAAAGTAAAGTAATTACATGACGTTTATGTTGACACGCAGGTCATAAATAAATTAAAACAACTCCTATGGCTCCTGTCGGTTGTCATACTCATCGACATGCAAGTCGTGATTCCTATTACAAGAACATGATCAATCTCATACATCACATATATCATTCATCACATCCTTTTGGCCATATCACATCACATGGCATACCCTGCAAAAACAAGTTAGACGTCCTCTAATTGTTGTTTGCATGTTTTACGTGGCTGCTATGGGTTTCTAGCAAGAACGTTTCTTACCTACGCAAAACCACAACGTGATATGTCAATTGCTATTTACCCTTCATAAGGACCATTTTCATCGAATCCGATCCGACTAAAGTGGGAGAGATTGGCACCCGCTAGCCACCTTATGCAACTAGTACATGCCAGTCGGTGGAACCTGTCTCACGTAAGTGTACGTGTAAGGTCGGTCCGGGCCGCTTCATCCCACAATGACGCCGAATCAAGATTGGACTAGTAACGGTAAGCATATTGAACAAAATCAACGCCCACAACTACTTTGTGTTCTACTCGTGCAAAGAATCTACGCAATAGACCTAGCTCATGATGCCACTGTTGGGTAACGTAGCAGAAATTCAAAATTTTCCTACGTGTCACCAAGATCTATCTATGGAGAAACCAGCAACGAGGTGAAGAAGAGTGCATCTACATACCCTTGTAGATCGCTAAGCAGAAGCGTTCAAGTGAACGGGGTTGATGGAGTCGTACTCGTCGTGATCCAAATCACCGATGACCAAATGCCGAACGGACGGCACCTCCGCGTTCAACACACGTACAGCTCGGTGACGTCTCCCATGCCTTGATCCAGCAAGGAGAGAGGGAGAGGTTGAGGAAGACTCCATCCAGCAGCAGAACGGCGTGGTGGTGGTGGAGGAGCGTGGCAATCCTGTAGGGCTTCGCCAAGCACCGCGGGAGAGGAGGAGGGAGAGAAGCAGGGCTGCGCCATGGAGAGGTCAGAACTCATGCGTCTTGGGCAGCCCAAACCTCAAGTATATATAGGGGAGGGGAGGGGCTGCGCCCCCACCTAGGGTTCCCTCCCCAGGGGTGGCGGCAGCCCCCAGATCCCATCTGGGTGGCGGCCAGGTGGAGGGGAGAGGTAGGCGCACCAGGTATGGGCCCTAAAGCCCATCTTCCCTTAGGGTTTGCCCCCCCCTCCTCCCCTTAGGCGCCTTGGGCCCTTGTGGGGGGGTGCACCAGCTCACCTGGGGCTGGTCCCCTCCCACACTTGGCCCATGCAGCCCTCTGGGGCCGGTGGCCCCACTTGGTGGACCCCCGGACACCTCCGGTGGTCCCGGTACACTACCGGTGATGCCCAGAACACTTCCGGTGGCCAAAACCATACTTCCTATATATAAATCTTTACCTCCGGACCAGTCTAGAACTCCTCGTGACGTCCGGGATCTCATATGGGACTCCAAACAACATTCGGTAACCACATACAAACTTCCTTTATAACCCTAGCGTCATCGAACCTTAAGTGTGTAGACCCTACGGGTTCGGGAACCATGCAGACATGACCAAGACACCTCTCCGGCCAATAAACAACAGTGGGATCTGGATACCCATGTTGGCTCCCACATGTTCCACGATGATCTCATCGGATGAACCACGATGTCGAGGATTTAATAAATCCCGTATTCAATTCCCATTGTCTACCGGTATAGTACTTGCCCGAGATTCGATCGTCGGTATCTCGATACCTTGTTCAATCTCGTTACCGACAAGTCTCTTTACTCGTTCCGTAACACATCATCCCGTGATCAACTCCTTGATCACATTGTGCACATTATGATGATGTCCTACCGAGTGGGCCCAGAGATACCTCTCCGTCACACGGAGTGACAAATCCCAGTCTCGATTCGTGCCAACCCAACAGACACTTTCGGAGATACCTGTAGTGTACCTTTATAGCCACCCAGTTACGTTGTGACGTTTGGCACACCCAAAGTATTCCTACGGTATCCGGGAGTTGCACAATCTCATGGTCTAAGGAAATGATACTTGACATTTAGAAAAGCTTTAGCATATGAACTACACGATCTTGTGCTATGCTTAGGATTGGGTCTTGTCCATCACATCATTCTTCTAATGATGTGATCCCGTTATCAATGACATCCAATGTCCATGGTCAGGAAACCGCAACCATCTATTGATCAACGAGCTAGTCAACTAGAGGCTTACTAGGGACATGGTGTTGTCTATGTATCCACACATGTATCTGAGTTTCCTATCAATACAATTCTAGCATGGATAATAAACGATTATCATGAACAAGGAAATATAATAATAACCTATTTATTATTGCCTCTAGGGCATATTTCCAACACCTCTGGCACGACGAATTCGTCATCGTCGAGGCTTTCCTCATCTTCGGAGGGAGGCATATAATTATCATCCTCGACCTCTCTGTCTGCCGCTCTCTCGTGAGGGCTGGCTTCTCTATCCTCCTGCGCTGAATCTTGCTGGAGGGGGTGTTCTTCGGCGCTATCCGGAGTATTATTATCTCCTGTGCCGGAATCACCGTTTTTACTTTGGCGGGATTTAGAGCGGCGCTGCTGACGCCGGCGCTTAGGCTGTTTCTTGGAGGGGTCATCCCCTGTTGTTCCATCGCCATCTCTTTCTTTTGGGGTATCCACCATGTATATGTCATACGACGAGGTGGCTTTCCAATGCCCTATAGGTGCTGGTTCTTGGTCGTCTCCTACATCGGCGTCCATACCGTCGATGTCTTCGGAGTCGAAGTCGAGCATGTCAGTTAAATCATCGACAGTGGCTACAAAGTGGGTGGTGGGTGGGCTTTGAATTTCTTCGTCGTCCGTATCCCAACCTTGCTGACCGCAGTTCGGCTAGGGCTCTCCTGATAAAGAGAGAGACTTTAATGACTTCAGAATATCGCCAAAGGGCGAGTGCTGAAAGATGTCCGCGGCGGTAAACTCCATGATCGGCACCCAATCGGAATCGATCGGCAGGGGCGCGGAGGGCTTGGAGTCCGGAGAGGAGTCCGGCCCCACGGAGTCACGGGCCTTGCGGAGTGCGGGGCTGGTCTTCGGCTCGATCGCCGTTGGGATCGCAGCCCCCGAGGCGGCGTCCAACCACTCGTCCTCGATCGGCGCAGTTGGTTCCAAATCAAGGGTCGGCACCGATGCGTGCGCGGCCTCCAGGGCACTGTTCGGCGGCAGAGCTAGATCATGCCCATCGTGGTAGTGCGGCGCTCTCGGCCATGGCTCGAATCCGTCGAAGATCAAGTCCCCGCGGACATCAGCCGTGTAGTTTAAACTTCCAAATCTGACCTAATGGCCAGGGGCGTAGCTTTCGATCTGCTCTAGATGGCCAAGCGAATTGGCCCGCAGTGCGAAGCCGCCGAAGACGAAGATGTTGGGGAACGTTGCAGAAAATTAAAATTTTTCCTACGGTTTCACAAAGATCCATCTATGAGTTCATCTAAGCAACGAGTCATGGGAGAGAGATTGCATCTACATACCACTTTGTAGATCGCGAGCGGAAGCGTTCAACGAACGGGGATGAGGTAGTCGTACACGACGTGATCCAAATCACCGGAGATCCTAGCACCGAACGGACGGCACCTCCGCGTTCAACACACGAACGGTCAGCGTAACGTCTCCTTCTTATTGATCCAGCAAGGCAAAGGAGAGGTTGAGGAAGATGGCTCCAGCAGCAGCACGACGGCGTGGTGATGGTGGAGTTGCAGTACTCCGGCAGGGCTTCGCCAAGCTCTACGGAGGAGGAGGAGGTGTTGGAGGGGGAGAGAGAGGCGCCAAGGACCAGGGTGTGGCTGCCCCCTTCCCCTTCCCCTTTATATAGCCCCCTAGGGGGGGCGCCGGCCCTAGGAGATGCAATCTCCTAGGGGGGCGGCGGCCAAGGGGTGGGGGGCTTGCCCCCCAAGCAAGGGGGCGCCCCCCTTTAGGGTTTCCCCACCCTAGGCGCATGGACCTCTTGGGGCTGGTTCCCCTTGGCCCATGTAGGCCAAGGCGCACCCCCTAGAGCCCGTGTGGCCTCCGAGGCAGGTGGCCCCACCCGGTGGACCCCCCGGGACCCTCCGGTGGTCCTGGTACAATACCGATAACCCCGAAACTTGTCCCGATGGCCAAAACAGCAGTTCTTATATATAATTCTTTACCTCCGGACCATGCCGAAACTCCTCGTGACGTCCGGGGTCTCATCCGGGACTCCGAACAACATTCGGGTTACTGCACATACATATCTTCACAACCCTAGCGTCACCGAACCTTAAGTGTGTAGACCCTACGGGTTCGGGAGACATGCAGACATGACCGAGACGGCTCTCGGGCAATAACCAACAGCGGGATCTGGATACCCATGTTGGCTCCCACATGCTCCATGATGATCTCATCGGATGAACCACGATGTCGAGGATTCAATTAATCCCGTATACGATTCCCTTTGTCAATCGGTATTTTACTTGCCCGAGATTCGATCGTCGGTATCCCAATACCTCGTTCAATCTCGTTACCGGCAAGTCACTTTACTCGTACCGTAATGCATGATACCGTGATCAAACAGTTTGATCACATTGAGCTCATTATGATGATGCATTACCGAGAGGGCCCGGTGATACCTCTCCGTCAAGCGGAGTGACAAATCTCAGTCTTGATCCGTGTCAACCCAACAGATACTTTCGGAGATACCCGTAGTATACCTTTATAGTCACCCAGTTACGTTGTGACGTTTGGCACACCCAAAGCATTCCTACGGTATCCGGAAGTTACACGATCTCATGGTCTAAGGAAAGGATACTTGACATTGGAAAACTCTAGCAAACGAACTATGCGATTCTATGCTATATTTAGGATTGGGTCTCGTCCATCACATCATTCTCCTAATGATGTGATCTCATTATCAATGACATCCAATGTCCATAGTCAGGAAACCATGACTATCTGTCGATCAACGAGCTAGTCAACTAGAGGCTTACTAGGGACATATTGTTGTCTGTTTTTCACACATGTAATACGATTTCCGTATAACACAATTATAGCATGAATAAAGACAATTATCATGAACAAGGAAATATAATAATAATGCTTTTATTATTGCCTCTAGGGCATATTTCCAACAGTCTCCCACTTGCACTAGAGTCAATAATCTAGTTACATTGTGATGAATCGAACACCCATAGAGTTCTGGTGTTGATCATGTTTTGCCTTAGGGAGAGGTTTAGTCAACGGATCTGCGACATTCAGATCTGTGTGCAATTTACAAATTTCTATGTCTCCATCTTGAACATTTTCACGAATGGAGTTGAAGCGACGATTGATGTGCCTGGTCTTCTTGTGAAACCTGGGCTCCTTGGCAAGTGCAATAGCTCCAGTGTTGTCACAGAAGAGCTTGATTGGCCCCGACGCATTGGGTATGACTCCGAGGTCGGTGATGAACTCCTTCACCCAAATTGCTTCATGTGCTGCCTCAGAGGCTGCCATGTATTCCGCTTCACATGTAGATCCCGCCACGATGCTCTGCTTGCAACTGCACCAGCTTACTGCCCCACCATTCAAAATATACACGTATCCGGTTTGTGACTTAGAGTCATCCAGATCTGTGTCGAAGCTAGCGTCGACGTAACCCTTTACGAAGAGCTCTTCGTCACCTCCATAAACGAGAAACATTTCCTTAGTCCTTTTCAGGTACTTCAGGATATTCTTGACCGTTGTCCAGTGTTCCTTGCCGGGATTACTTTGGTACCTTCCTACCAAACTTACGGCAAGGTTTACATCAGGTCTGGTACACAGCATGGCATACATAATAGACCCTATGGCTGAGGCATAGGGGATGACACTCATCTCTTCTATTTCTTCGGCCGTGGTCGGACATTGAGCTGAGCTCAGTTTCACACCTTGTAACACAGGTAAGAACCCCTTCTTAGATTGATCCATATTGAACTTCTTCAATATCTTATCAAGGTATGTGCTTTGTGAAAGACCTATGAGGCGTCTTGATCTATCTCTATAGATCTTGATGCCTAATATATAAGCAGCTTCTCCAAGGTCCTTCATTGAAAAACTTTTATTCAAGTAGGCCTTAATGCTGTCCAAGAGTTCTATATCATTTCCCATCAAAAGTATGTCATCTACATATAGTATGAGAAATGCTACCGAGCTCCCACTCACTTTCTTGTAAACGCAGGCTTCTCCGTAAGTCTGCGTAAACCCAAACGCTTTGATCATCTCATCAAAGCGAATGTTCCAACTCCGAGATGCTTGCACCAGCCCATAAATCGAGCGTTGGAGCTTGCACACCTTGTCAGCATTCTTAGGATCGACAAAACCTTCCGGCTGCATCATATACAATTCTTCCTTAAGGAAACCATTAAGGAATGCCGTTTTGACGTCCATTTGCCATATTTCATAATCATAGAATGCGGCAATTGCTAACATGATTCGGACGGACTTCAGCTTCGCTACCGGTGAGAAAGTCTCATCGTAGTCAATTCCTTGAACTTGTCGATAACCCTTAGCGACAAGCCGAGCTTTATAGATGGTCACATTACCATCCGCGTCTGTCTTCTTCTTAAAGATCCATTTATTTTCTATGGCTCGCCGCTCAACGGGCAAGTCACTCAAAGTCCATACTTCGTTTTCATACATGGA
Organism: Aegilops umbellulata; assembly: GCA_032464435.1. NCBI lineage: Eukaryota > Viridiplantae > Streptophyta > Magnoliopsida > Poales > Poaceae > Aegilops > Aegilops umbellulata. The sequence goes on from CP136060.1 coordinate 563,970,030, forward strand.
TCCTATCTCGGATTTCATGGCTTCTAGCCATTTGTCGGAATCCGGGCCCGCCATTGCTTCCTCATAGTTCGAAGGTTCACCGTTGTCTAACAACATGATTTCCAAGACAGGGTTGCCGTAGCACTCTGGTGCGGAATGTGTCCTTGTGGACCTTCGAATTTCAGTAGGAGCTTGATTAGAAGTATCTTGATCATCATCATTAATTTCCTCTCTAGTCGGTGCAGGCACCTCAGGAACGTTTCTTTGAGTTTCGCCATTTTCCGGTTCAAGAGGTAACACTTCATCAAGTTCTACTTTCCTCCCACTTACTTCTTTCGAGAGAAACTCTTTCTCTAGAAAGGATCCATTCTTGGCAACAAAGATCTTGCCTTCGGATCTGAGGTAGAAGGTATACCCAATAGTTTCTTTAGGGTATCCTATGAAGACGCATTTTTCCGACTTGGGTTCGAGCTTTTCAGGTTGAAGTTTCTTGACATAAGCATCGCATCCCCAAACTTTTAGAAATGACAGCTTAGGTTTCTTCCCAAACCATAATTCATACGGTGTCGTCTCAATGGATTTCGACGGAGCCCTATTTAAAGTGAATGCGGCAGTCTCTAAAGCATAGCCCCAAAAAGATAGCGGTAAATCGGTAAGAGACATCATAGATCGCACCATATCTAATAGAGTGCGATTACGATGTTCGGACACACCATTACGCTGAGGTGTTCCAGGCGGCGTGAGTTGTGAAATTATTCCACATTTTCTTAAGTGTGTGCCAAATTCGTGACTCAAGTATTCTCCTCCACGATCTGATCATAGAAACTTGATCTTTCTATCACGTTGATTTTCAACCTCACTCTGAAATTCCTTGAACTTTTCAAAGGTCTCAGACTTGTGTTTCATTAAGTAGATATACCCATATCTACTCAAGTCATCAGTGAGGGTGAGAACATAACGATAGCCACCGCGAGCCTCAACACTCATTGGACCGCACACATCGGTATGTATGATTTCCAATAAGTTGGTTGCTCGCTCCATTGTTCCTGAGAACGGAGTCTTGGTCATTTTACCCATGAGGCATGGTTCGCACGTGTCAAATGATTCATAATCAAGAGACTCTAAAAGTCCATCTGCATGGAGCTTCTTCATGCGTTTGACACCTATGTGACCAAGGCGGCAGTGCCACAAATATGTGGGACTATTGTTATCAACTTTAACTCTTTTGGTATTCACACTATGAATATGTGTATCATCACGTACGAGATTCATTAAGAATAAACCATTAACCATCGGAGCATGACCATAAAACATATCTCTCATATAAATAGAACAACCATTATTCTCGGATTTAAATGAGTAGCCATCTCGAATTAAACGAGATCCAGACACAATGTTCATGCTCAAACTTGGCACTAAATAACAATTATTGAGGTTTAAAACTAATCCCGTAGGTAAATGTAGAGGTAGCGTGCCGACGGCGATCACATCGACCTTGGAACCATTCCCGACGCGCATCGTCACCTCGTCCTTCGCCAGTCTCCGTTTATTCCGCAGCTCCTGCTTTGAGTTACAAATGTGAGCAACTGCACCGGTATCAAATACCCAAGAGCTACTACGAGTACTGGTAAGGTACACATCAATTACATGTATATCACATATACCTTTTGTTTTGCCGGCCTTCTTGTCCGCTAAGTATTTGGGGCAGTTCCGCTTCCAGTGACCACTTCCCTTGCAATAAAAGCACTCAGTCTCGGGCTTGGGTCCATTCTTTGGCTTCTTCCCGGCAACTTGCTTACCGGGCGCGGCAACTTCCTTGCCGTCCTTCTTGAAGTTCTTTTTACCCTTGCCCTTCTTGAACTTAGTGGTTTTATTCACCATCAACACTTGATGCTCCTTCTTGATTTCTACCTCTGCTGATTTCAGCATAGCATATACCTCAAGAATGGTCTTTACCATCCCCTGCATGTTGTAGTTCATCACAAAGCTCTTGTAGCTAGGTGGAAGCGACTGGAGGATTCTGTCAATGACCGCTTCATCCGGGAGATTAACTTCCAGTTGAGTCAAGCGGTTGTGCAACCCAGACATCTTGAGTATGTGATCACTGACAGAGCTATTTTCCTCCATCTTACAGATAAAGAATTTGTCGGAGACTTCATATCTCTCGACCCGGGCATGAGCTTGGAAAACCATTTTCAGCTCTTCGAACATCTCATATGCTCCATGTCTCTCAAAACGCTTTTGGAGCCCCGGCTCTAAGCTGTAAAGCATGTCGCACTGAATGAGGGAGTAATCATCGGAACGTGACTGCCAAGCGTTCATAACGTCTTGTTCTGCAGGGAGAACAGGTGCGTCACCCAGCGGTGCTCGTAGGACATAATCTTTCTTGGCAGCTATGAGGATGATCCTCAGGTTCCGGACCCAGTCCGTATAGTTGCTGCCATCGTCTTTCAGCTTGGTTTTCTCTAGGAACGCGTTGAAGTTGAGGACTACGTTGGCCATTTGATCTACAAGACATATTGTAAATATTTTAGACTAAGTTCATGATAATAAAGTTCATCTAATCAAATTATTTAATGAACTCCCACTTAGATAGACATCCCTCTTCTAGTCATCTAAGTATAACATGATCCGAGTCAACTAGGCCGTGTCCGATCATCACGTGAGACGGACTAGTCAACATCGGTGAACATCTTCATGTTGATCGTATCTTCTATACGACTCATGCTCGACCTTTCGGTCTTCTGTGTTCCAAGGCCATGTCTGTACATGCTAGGCTCGTCAAGTCAACCTAAGTGTTTGCATGTGTAAATCTGTCTTACACCCGTTGTATGTGAACGTTAGAATCTATCACACCCGATCATCACGTGGTGCTTCGAAACAACGAACTATTGCAACGGTGCATAGTTAGGGGGAACACTTCTTGAAATTATTATGAGGGATCATCTTATTTACTACCGTCGTTCTAAGTAAACAAGATGCAAAACATGATAAACATCACATGCAATCAAATAATAAATGTGACATGATATGGCCAATATCACATAGCTCCTTTGATCTCCATCTTGGGGCTCCATGATCATCTTGTCACCGGCTTGACACCATGATCTCCATCATCATGATCTCCATCATCGTGTCTCCATGAAGTTGCTCGCCAACTATTACTTCTACTACTATGGCTAACGCGTTTAGCAATAAAGTAAAGTAATTTACATGGCGTTTCTCAATGACACGCAGGTCATACAAAAAATAAAGACAACTCCTATGGCTCCTGCCGGTTGTCATACTCATCGACATGCAAGTCGTGATTCCTATTACAATAGCATGAACATCTCATACATCACATATAGATCATTCATCATTCATCACAACTTTGGCCATATCATATCACAAAGCACTTGCTGAAAAAACAAGTTAGACGTCCTCTAATTGTTGTTGCAAGTTTTACGTGGCTGAATTAGGGTTCTAGCAAGAACGTTTTATTACCTACGTGAAAGCCACAACGTGATTTGTCAACTTCTATTTACCCTTCATAAGGACCCTTTTCATCGAATCCGCTCCAACTAAAGTGGGAGAGACAGACACCTGCCAGCCACCTTATGGAACTAGTGCATGTTAGTCGGTGGAACCGGTCTCACGTAAGTGTACGTGTAAGGTTGGTCCGGGCCGCTTCATCCCACAATACCGCTGAAGCAAGATAAGACTAGTAGCGGCAAGAAAAATTGACAACATCTACGCCCACAACAAATTGTGTTCTACTCGTGCAATAGAGAACTACGCATAGACCTAGCTCATGATGCCACTGATGGGGAACGTTGCAGAAAATTAAAATTTTTCCTACGGTTTCACCAAGATCCATCTATGAGTTCATCTAAGCAACGAGTCATGGGAGAGAGATTGCATCTACATACCACTTTGTAGATCGCGAGCGGAAGCGTTCAACGAACGGGGATGAGGTAGTCGTACACGACGTGATCCAAATCACCGGAGATCCTAGCACCAAACGGACGGCACCTCCGCGTTCAACACACGTACGGTCAGCGTAACGTCTCCTTCTTCTTGATCCAGCAAGGCAAAGGAGAGGTTGAGGAAGATGGCTCCAGCAGCAACACGACGGCGTGGTGATGGTGGAGCTGCAGTACTCCGACAGGGCTTCCCTGAGCTCTACGGAGGAGGAGGAGGTGTTGGAGAGGGAGAGGGAGGCGCCAAGGACCAGGGTGCGGCTGCCCCCTTCCCCTTCCCCTTTATATAGCCCCCTATGGGGGGGGGGCGCCGGCCCTAGGAGATGCAATCTCCTAGGGGGCGGCGGCCATGGGGTGGGGGGCTTGCCCCCCAAGCAAGGGGGCGCCCCCCTTTAGGGTTTCCCCACCCTAGGCGCATGGGCCTCTTGGGGCTGGTTCCCCTTGGCCCATGTAGGCCAAGGCGCACCCCCTAGAGCCCATGTGGCCCCACCCGGTGGACCCCCCGGGACCCTCCGGTGGTCCCGGTACAATACCGATAACCCCGAAACTTGTCCCGATGGCCAAAACAGCACTTCCTATATATAATTCTTTACCTCCGGACCATTCCGAAACTCCTTGTGACGTCCGGGATCTCATCCGGGACTCCGAACAACATTCAGGTTACTGCATATACATATCTTCACAACCCTAGCGTCACCGAACCTTAAGTGTGTAGACCCTACGGGTTCGGGAGACATGCAGACATGACCGAGACGGCTCTCGGGCAATAACCAACAGCGGGATCTGGATACCCATGTTGGCTCCCACATGCTCCACGATGATCTCATCGGATGAACCACGATGTCGAGGATTCAATTAATCCCGTATACGATTCCCTTTGTCAATCGGTATTTTACTTGCCCGAGATTCGATCGTCGGTATCCCAATACCTCGTTCAATCTCGTTACCGGCAAGTCACTTTACTCGTACCTTAATGCATGATCCCGTGATCAAACACTTTGATCACATTGAGCTCATTATGATGATGCATTACCGAGAGGGCCCGGTGATACCTCTCCATCAAGCGGAGTGACAAATCCCAGTCTTGATCCGTGTCAACCCAACAGATACTTTCGGAGATACCTGTAGTATACCTTTATAGTCACCCAGTTACGTTGTGACGTTTGGCACACCCAAAGCATTCCTACGGTATCCGGAAGTTACACGATCTCATGGTCTAAGGAAAGGATACTTGACATTGGAAAACTCTAGCAAACGAACTATGCGATCTTATGCTATGTTTAGGATTGGGTCTCGTCCATCACATCATTCTCCTAATGATGTGATCTCGTTATCAATGACATCCAATGTCCATAGTCAGGAAACCATGACTATCTGTCGATCAACGAGCTAGTCAACTAGAGGCTTACTAGGGACATATTGTTGTCTGTTTTTCACACATGTATTACGATTTCCGGATAACACAATTATAGCACGAATAAAGACAATTATCATGAACAAGGAAATATAATAATAATGCTTTTATTATTGCCTCTAGGGCATATTTCCAACAGAAGATCTGTCCGGGGAGAAAAGTCTCACCCTGGACTGCATCGCTATTGATGATCGGAGGAGCCATCGGGCCTAAAAACGCCGACACAGAGGAACTCTCAATGAAAGCACCAATGTCGGTGTCAAAACCGGCGGATCTCGGGTAGTGGGTCCCGAACTGTGCGTCTAGGCGGATGGTAACAGGAGACAAGGGACACGAAGTTTTACCCAGGTTCGGGCCCTCTTGATGGAGGTAAAACCCTACGTCCTGCTTGATTAATATTGATGATATGGGTAGTACAAGAGTAGATCTACCACGAGATCAAGGAGGCTAAACCCTAGAAGCTAGCCTATGGTCTGATTGTTGTATGTTGTCCTACGGACTAAAGCCCTCCGGTTTATATAGACACCGGAGAGGGTTAGGGTTACACAAAGTCGGTTACAATGTAGGAGATCTAAATATCCGCATCGCCAAGCTTGCCTTCCACGCCAAGGAAAGTCCCTTCCGGACATGGGACGAAGTCTTCAATCTTGTATCTTCATAGTCCAGGAGTCCGGCTGAAGGTATAGTCCGGCCATCCGGACACCCCCTAATCCAGGACTCCCTCAGCAGGCATCATAGACAGCGACATCTTTATTACTAGACTCGGATGGTAGCTCATGACGATGGAGGACATGGCGAACAATGGGAGATGCTGGGTGACCAAGACGAGAGTGCCATAGTGATGGAGACACACGAACGCCACTGAAGACTTGGAACGCAGCAGCAGGAGCGGGAACGTCGGTGGGGGCATCAAGAGCATATAGACCATGGCGGTAGCGACCTCTAAGAAGTATGTTCCTCGTAGCACGATCCTTAACAAAGAGATGAAACGGGTGAAACTCACAGAAAACATTATTATCCCGTGTAAGTTTAGGAACAGAGAGTAAATTACGTGCAACTGTGGGAACACGAAGAACATTTCTAAGATGCAATGTCCTAGAGGTGTTTGTGAGAAGTGATGCCTGACCAACATGCGAAATGTGCATACCTGCCCTGTTAGTTGTGTGAACCTTGTCATGCCCACGGTAAGGCTGCTGGACAGTTAGCTTGCCCAGCTCGTTCTTGACGTGCGTGCTTGCTCCAGTATCCATGTACCAAGAAGGATCAACAGGATAAGAAGGGGTGTCACCCTGTTGCGCCATGTTAACTTGACGCTCGTTGCCCTTGCCATTATTGCCGAGGCCAAGAAAGTTCGTCTTGAACCGGCGATGACAGGGAGAGGCAACATGGCGAGGCAGGCCACAGAGCTGACATGGCTGAGCCGCACCACAGGCGGTATAGCAGGCGCAGGCGTGGCCGTCAACGACGACTACCGGGGCACCAGAACGCGGGGCCTGCTGCTGTTGTGTCGAGGGCGCACCACCACCGGACATGCCCCCTCCTCCCGAGGAAGCTGCAGAGGGGCCACAGCCACAGCCTTTGCCGCGGTACACGGCATTGACGGACGAGTCGATGGAGACGTCGGGGCGGCGCGCGTTGAGCCGTTGCTCCGTTGACAAGAGACGGCTGTAGAGTTCCTGAGGACGAACAGGCTCCTTGCGTTCATTAATCACCTCGGCAAGCGAGTCGTAGTCGTTGTCGAGGCCGGCTAGGATGAAGGATGTGAACTCGCTGTCACGAAGGGGCTCTCCAATGGAAGCAAGAGTGTCAGCCAACTTCTTGATCTTGTTGTAGAAGGTGGTCACCGTACCATTGTCCTTGCGAGTTTCACCAAGCTTGGCACGGATGGTCATGGATTGAGCAGTAGACTGAGACGAGAAACTCGACTCCAGGATGTCCCACACCTCATGAGAGGACGAAGCAAAGAGGACGAGCCCGGCCACACCCTCACCCAGAGAAGACTGGATGGCTGAGAGGATGGCTTGGTCCTGAGCGATCCACGCACGGAACATCGGATGATGTGGCGGTGGACATGGCAGTGTACCGTTGACGAACCCCTCGAAGTAATGGCTGCGAAGGAGAGGAAGCACCAGAGCACGCCAATATATATAATTGTCAGGTTTAAGCTTCACCGAAAGGAGGTGCGAGAATAAAAACGGCGGCGAGGAGATCGCGGCCAGAGAAGCTTTGGCATCCACGTATGGCGTCGGAGAGGGCATTAGTGCAGATGGCGCCGCAGCCGGTGCGTACAGGTGCGAGGGGTCGTACGGGTAGGGCGCCCCATAGGGCGGCGGAGCCGGGTACGCGCCCTGGACAGGGTACGCACCATAGGAAGGACGTGCAGGTGGCGACGGGCCGTACGGCGCCGCGTACAGTGGGTAGCTGCCGTGATTGGCATGGGTGGCATCGGCAACAGTAGGGCCGGCTGCGGTGTAAATGGAGGCAGCCGGAGCAGGCGCGATCGCACGCATCTGGTGCGACGCGGTAGGTGGTGGCGGCGCGGGCACAAGAGAGTGCACGGCAGCCGGCGGCGGCGACGGTTGCTGGGACCGGGCCGAAGCAGCAGGCGATGAAGAGGAGACGCCGGCGTACAGTGAAGACACCTGGCCGGCGAAGAGAGACCCCGCCGATTGAGTCTGCAGGGGGCCGAGCGATCCGTCCGCCGTGTAGGGCGCAGTCCCGACGTTGAGGAGACGTGCGAGGGACGGCGGGAGGAACGAGTGATCCATGTGGACGGGGGCCGGCGGCAGAAGGGCGGGGAAGGAAACCACGGTGTCGGCGGCGCTTGAGGCGGCGGCGGCGGCTGGTGGTGGAGGCGGAGCGAAAGACATTAGATCGTTAGGTCGGATACCATATTGAATTCATGCTCCAGCCAACTCATCCAAAAGTCCGAACTGATGGAGAGAGGCGGGCAATATATTTCAACACTTCCCCTCATGTCTAGGCTATTTTAGTCCTTAGACGTGGGATCGACGTAGGCCGCAGAATCGTTTTTATTTAATACTGCGTTGGCAGGGTTTTGAACTCAAAACCTCTTGGCTCTGATACCATATTAGACAAGGGTTTTAGGGTTTGTGGCACACCTCCAAACGTGGGGTGACCTTTCCATTATATAGTGATGTACAACATAATTACAAGTGGGGCCTAGTATATCAAAAATGCTAGACATACAAAGACTTACACGCTTTTACACGCTCCTTCCATCTAACAACCAATTACAAATCTCTCCCACTTGATTTTCAGGGGGGTGGGCTGCCCCGTTTACCTATTGGCCAATCAAGGTTAACCATCCTGTAAAAGCCTGTAAATCGTCTGTACGTGTAGCATTGCCGCTCAGTATATACAGAGTCTAACACCGACTAAAAAGTAAACCAAAAGACAGGCAGGGGGTGATCTGACCGTGCAACACATCAGCCAAGCTGAAACCACCCCCTCAGCCAACGACCAGTTTTGCAAAACGCGTTGGTTTTGCTACTAGCGGCAACGTGTCGAGGTGCCGCTAGCTAGCAGCAAAACAACTACTGTGACGTCTCCCGTTTGAGACTGAGTATTAGACACACATGTGGATGTTTGTTTTATTTGATTGATGATGGTGCTAGCAACACAAGTCTATAGGATGCGTACGACGACGGTGACCTGCTCTGTAAAATGCGCTACTAATGTGGACTTATTGTTCCCGAGCAGGACAGTAGGTGGAGATCCGGTGGCCTGAGGGTCCAATTGTACTGTACATCCCCGACAGTGAAAGGAGCACCTTGGCCATGGGCGGCCGCGCCCGGGGCTCCCGCGCCACGCACCTCAACGCCAACGCGAGCATGGCGACCGCCACGTCCAACGGGTACTGCCCGTGCAGCCGGGCGTCGATGAACGCCGTCACCCTGTCCAGCAGGTCGTCCTTGGCGCCGTCGCCGTCGCCCAGGCGGCCCAGCCGTTCCGCTTCCTCGCAAAGCAGCACCACCTTCCCGTCGCTCCCTCGGCCACCGGAGCCGTCCGATGCCACCGCTGCCTCCTTCCCTGACAAGAGCTCTAGTAGGACAACGCCGAACGCGAACACGTCGAGCTGGGGGCCGATCAGCCCGTGCTCCACCTCCACGTACTCGGGCGCTAGGTAACCCTGTGTGCCCACCACGTTCCGGGTCATCCACAGCTCGCCGTCCTCGGCCTCGGCGTCGGCGTCGGCGTCGACGGGGATCGCGCGCGCGAGGCCGAAGTTTGAAAGCTTGGCGCGGAAGCACGCGTCGAGAAGGATGTTGCTGCTCTTGAGATTCCTGTGCACGTAGGGAGGGTCGGTGTAGTTGTGCAGGTAGTTGAGCCCGCCTGCCACGTCCAGTGCCACCTGCACTCGCTGGCTCCACCCGAGCACCTCGCCGGCGTGGACGTGCAGCCAGTCGCTCAGCGCGCCGTTCTCGGCGAACTCGAACACCATGTACGTGTTGCCGCCGTGCATGCAGAGGCCCGACAGGCGGATGAGGCTCGAGTGATTGAGGCGCCCAAGAACGTTCACCTCGGTCTCAGCGCCCACATCGTCGCTGGGAACATGCTTCACGGCCGCGGCGTCGCCGTTGATCACCGCGCGGTAGACCGACGAGTTCCCGATACGCTGCTCCTCCGAGAAGCCTGATGTAGCCCTATCTAGTTCCCCGTAGTCGTGCACGGTCAGCGACCAAACCGCCTCGCGAACGTCCACTGCCTCCACCGTCGGCCACATCAAAGCTCCCTTCGCCGGAGCCTGCCATGGGGTGGTCTTCGTGTTTCGATCGCCGTGCTGGCAGCACCGACGCCATAGCAAGAAGAGAGCGAGCACGGCACCCAAAGCAAGAGCGCTGCATCCCGCACCAACGCCGACGGTGACCCACCACCGCCTGGATTCACTCGAACTGGCCGTCGGGACCAAATCAGATGCCGGTGCTGGTGGCGGTGCCGGAGGCTCCGGCAAGACTACCGCTATTTGAGACGTGGGCTGGTCCTTGAGCGGAACGAGCATGGTGGTGAGCGGATACACGGTGGTGTCATCGTCGATGCTGTTGGCATGAAGCAGGGCCTGGTAGTCCGCGCGGAAGCGCTGAGCGACGGTGAACGCGTGGTCGTCCCAGTCGAGGACGTAGGTCACGAGGTACCTGACCCCGGCCGCGGCCTGCGCGGCGGACGGGCACGCGCAGCGGAGCGGCACGGTGAGCGCGACGCCGGGGTAGATGTCGCTGTCGCGCGCGGGGTTCTGCGCCATGAGCGCCTGGCAGGTGGAGAGACCCTGGTACGTCCCGTCTGCGATGGAGAAGTAGGTCTCGTGGGCGAACTGGACGGCGTAGGCGGCGTCGTGCTGGTAGCGGCCGGCGGCCGTGCAGGCGCAGGGGACGGGGACGAGGAGCAGGGTGTTGTTCCGGACCGGGGAGGCGACGGGCACGTCGTTGGCGGCGGCGATGGCGGGCGCGCTGGCGTTGAGGAGGTAGGCGACGGTGACGGGGGAGCCGTAGCTGGGCAGTTCGGAGCGGAAGGCGAGGTAAGTGGCGCATGCTGGGGAGCTGGAGGTGTTGGTGCAGGTGTAGCCGAGCACGGAGCTGCCGTTGTTGGCGTAGCAGTCGGACTGCGCGTTGGCCTGGTACTCCTGCTGCGCCTCCGCCGCGAGCGAGAGCAGCGCTAGCGCGAGGAGCAGGTGGTGGACGGCGATGGCCATGGCCATCGCGGCTGCTGGGGCATGGCCCCGGAGATGGGGCATGGTCAAGCTTACTTGTACCTGTCAATGGCAATGGTCACCACGTACTCAGTCAAGTGTGATCAGGACGACTTTTCCAACCATTTTTTTTAGCATCGACTTTTCCAACCATTTGTTACGCAAGAGCTCAGCTGGCTGGGCAAGACAAGAAACCCCTCACCAACTTTCAGCTGCGTGGGCCCAGAGTCGTCAGCATCCTCCGTGGCGTCGTACCAAGTCTTGTGAAAGAGTACACACGATCTTGGTCGTTGACACAAGAGACGTTGTATTTGGGAGTTGGTGACCTCCTTTCATTGAGCTTTTTTTGTCTACAGTACAAAATTCCAATGGAGTTATCTTGTGAAAATGTGCTGCCCTCTGTGGGCCATCTCTTATATTTATATATTTGTATGTCTGATTAGGCACATACACCCCGTTTTGAAGTGGCAACACATGACATGTTCTAAAGGACAGGGGCAGCAATACATAGATCACATTGCAATGAAAATGTTTTTTCATACCTAAATCATAAACTAGAAGCTGCTTTCTCTCTCTCTCTCTCTCTCTCTCTCTCTCTCTCTCATAAGGTATCCATGTAAGGTGCAAAAGTATCCATGTAATATGCAAAATATCATAAATAAAAAAATACAACTTTTATTGCCAGCATGATTAAAATCTATGAGAGACTGTACATACATTAAATACTTTTCAACAATAGAAATTACAACTGTAACTTCAATACACTATTGTAAATATTTAGCAATATTATTATTCGGTGAATCAAATATATTGACTATAATTTTGATTTTCCAAACATAAGTTACCATTAGGTATAAAAGTTAAATATAAATATTTAATTATTTTTTCATGAGCAATATAATTTTTTTAAAATTTTGACATTTTCGTGTGGTTATTATTGTAGAGATGAGGTAGATATAGATTATTATTGTTATTAGAAATGTGGTGTTAATAACGACCACATAGTTTTAAGAACTGCTTTGGTGGCATCAAAATAAATGGACATTAATGCGATGACTAATAATGTGTATTTGTAAGTCAGTGATACGGCAGATAAAGAAAACAAAGTCAAATTATGTATATTTGACAATTTCTTGTTATAGTATTTTGCACTGCCAGATATTTTTTTTAATTGGACATGACTAATAATTGTGCATGTGTGCTGAACTTTCTTTTAACATATACTTTGTAGAGTATTTATGAATATGGAAAATTACATCTAACATCATTAAATTAATTTCTCGTAAACCCACAAGGCAACATTTTTTGGGAATTAACATATATATGGGCTCAAATAGATGAACATAAGGTACTAAGGCAAAGTTTTAGTTTTAAATAGGTCAAAACAGTCTTTGCATATGCAAGTTATATAGTTTTCACGATATTTGTTTTGATTCCATAGCAATGCACGGGCACTATGTTAGTAATCATAGAAGATTGACGATGAACACAAGTTATTTAGAAACATTAAATAATAGAGAATGCATACATTAATCCTTTAAGTACATATTGTGGAATAGCAAAAGTGTAGGATAGAGTATACAACATGATGAAACGATCAACATGAAGAAACCAGCAAGAGCCAACCGAAAATATGGCAAAGCGGAAACTGAACCTGATAATAATGTTCCTTGTATCACTAAAATTCAAACCATACATGACATTCCACTCGCTAAGTTGCCATAGCGACACAACGAAATAGTGGATACACTAGTGCAGAACCGGGCAATAGCACCGGTTCGTAAGGCCCTTTAGTGCCGGTTTCGTAACCGGCACTAAAGTGTGGGCACTAAAGCCCCCCCCCCCTTTAGTACCGGTTCAGCACGAACCGGTGCTAAAGAGAAACCACGTGGCACGAGGCAGCTCCGGGGGCCGGGAGCCCTTTATTACCGGTTGGTAACACCAACCGGTACTAAATGTTTGTGGGTTTTTGTTTTATTTTGTATTTTTCAATTAAATTTGTGTTATCAATTTAATTTAGGATTGTTTTACGTTATAATGAGTTGTAGTCGTCATCATCATCATCATCACCATTATCGCATATTAATAAATAAATAAACTCTAGCTAGCTAAAAATGATCGTAGTCGTCTAATTACCACTATTTAATCATCATAGTCATTACCGCTAGCTATCTAATCATCACTAACACTGGCTAGCTTAAAGAGGAAACATTCACTTTGTAACAGAAGCAAAGATATCATCAAGTTCAACATAATCATCACCAACATCGAAGTTCAGGACACGGACATGAGACAAGTACTAATTAAGAGCATGAACTAGTAGCTACTCCTGCTGCTCCCTCTGAGGTAGAATAGCATAGAACATATATAGCTCTCCTGATTCATCATACTGGAGCATGCAGATTAATCTGTCTCCTAATCTTGGGTTGCGCTTCTCCTTGCTGCCCCCTAGTACTTCTCTGCGATCGTTAACAATTTTGCTCCAATCTTTCACTATTAAGCATTCTTCGCTTTCAGAAATCCTGAATGCACTCATGTGCAATGTAGGAAATCTTGGCCGTAAACTAACCATTGATATGCGACCTTTTGTCTCGATCCACAGAGGCACAACTGTCATCGGAAGTCCCTGTTGAAGAACATCATATAGTAATTAATATACTAAGCAATGAAAGTTTAGCTTCAAAAATAATGTATGCAAAAGATGCACTAATCAAGGACAAATAGTTAAAATCTTACCATCTTTCGATTATAGATGTGACCGTAGTTCAATACGATCACCATTGATCGCACGTTTTGAGTACTAACATTTCTAAGTTCAGGAAAATTATTTGTCTTGACAGTATTAAGATCCTCAAGCCATGAAACATAATGACTTATCTCCTCGCAGTTTAGTCGAGCCCCGGGGCAGTAGTAGGTCCTGTCTACCAAGCGCCGGACATGTTTGCTTGAACCGAAATAAGCTGACAATACAAATTAGTTGTCAACTATTTTTGAATAAACTGTATCAAATACATAAACATATGCATGCATGGTTGAGAAAAACTCACATAATGGTAGAACTGAAGGTGTTTGCACATCGACCCAGATGTCTATATTACTTTCAATATCATCTTCCGGACGAATATCAAAGGTGATAACCATATCAGGCTCAAATGCATAAGCCTTGCATAGTGCTTGCCAAGTTTTGCATTCAAAATGGGTGTATGTGTCTCCATTATATAATTTGACGTTGAAAGTTACCCATGCTCCGCCTTCAAGTAAACTCTCTTTACCTCCATATCATCTATAGCACTAAAACCTATCTTATCCAAGACAAAAATTCTTGCATGGCAGGGATTGCGCTAGTAGAATAGTGAAAATTTAAAATTATAAGTTGAAGCAAATGAAGCAAAAGTTTTGCATTCAAATAATAATTGACAAAGTGACTTACTGTATCAATTTCGAATGTCTCATCCAGCTTGATGCTGAAGCGCCTACCATCAACAAGGAAATTTCTGTCGCACAGGCCGCGCTGGTCTTCACAGTGTTTGCACATAATGAAATCTTTTTCATCGTCAGATGACATTTCCTATGTTCATATAGTGAAACATTAAACACCTATATCTAGCCAAATATATATTCATCTAACATTTGACATTAATATATATATCTAACTATATTCATCGCTAACAATTGACATTACTATATATTTAACTTTTCTATCTAATTCATCTAACATTCGACATTAATCTAACATTTATATAAACTCAAAATATATACAAATTAAATAAACAGAAAAACTCATTAACAAATAATATTTTAATTAGATCATCAAATCTCAGATACCTAAATTTTCTTACTAAAAATAAACTAGTTATATTAATTATTGAACTAGTTCAAATCTCATATACCTAAATAAACTAGGTCGACAATTTTCTTACTAAAAATAAACTAGTTATATTAATTATTGAACTAGTTCAAACCTCATATACCTAAATAAACTAGTTCGATAATTTTCTTACTAAAAATAAACTAGTTATATTAATTATTCAACAAGTTCAAATCTCCAGTTCGACAAATTTCTATGTAGCTAATTCATCTAACATTCGACATTAATCTAACATTCGATCATCTAATTAACTTTTCTAAAAAACAGAAAATAAGTAAAAAATGTGTGTGTGTATGTGTGTAGTGTACGTATATATGTGTGTGTATATGTGTATGTGTGCGTGCGGCCCCGTACGCCGCCGCCCCGTACGTACGAGCGGGGGCGCCGGCGCACGGGGCGGGGGCGGCGGCGTACGTACGGGCGGTGGCGCCGGCGTATGGGCCGGGTGCGACGACGACGGACGGCGGCGCGCCGGGTATATACGCGAGAGCGAGAGACGTACGGGACCGCGGCGGGACGACGACGGACGGCGGCGCGCGGCGTTCGGGGCGGCGGCGCGAGACGGCGACGACGACGGGCGGCGGCGGGGACAGCGACGACGGGCGACGGGCGGCGAGGACGATTCGAGCGGCGCGCGAGAGGTTGGAGAGACGAAAGAAGTGGGGAGATCTAACTGAATTTTCGTAAGTGTTGTATATATAGGAGAGGCCTTTAGTACCGGTTGGAGCCACCACCGGTACTAAAGGCCAACTTTGGCCAGGCCAAGAGGCTTAGTACCGGTTGGAGCCACCAACCAGTACTAAAGGCCTCACGCTGCCACCCCAAAGTTTAGTCCCACCTCACCGGGCGAAGGGCAGCCGCACTGGTCTATAAACCCAGCCGCGGCTGCCTCTTTGAACTCCTCTGTATAGCAGGCTTGTGGGCCTAAACTCTGCGCGCTGCCCTATGAGTCTGCTGGGCATTTAAGGCCTGTAATTGCACGTCCGTGGCCTAGCAGGCCCACAGGGCAGCGCCCTAATTTTTTTATAGTTTTTCTCTTTTCTTCTTTATTTTCTTCTATTTATTTCTGCGTAGTTTTTTGTATAGTTTTTTCTTTTCTGTTATAATTATTTTCTTCTATTTATTTGTGAGTAGTTTTATTCATGTAGTTTGCCAAAATTCAACATTTTCAAAGTTCATTTTGTAGTGATTTTCAATTTCACGGTCATTTTGTGAACGATTGAAAAATAGCAAAAAAAAATTCTGCTTTATTTTTTCTTCTATTTATTTCTGAGTAGTTTTTCTTTTCTGCTATATTTATTTTCTTCTATTTATTTCGGAGTAGTTTTTTATATAGTTTTTTTCTTTTCAGCTATAGTTTTTTTCTTTTCTGCTATTTTTTTCTTTTCTGCAAAACTTGATGGTCAAAGTCTGGAGTTATAACCAAAGTTTTAAAAAAAAGAAATGCCGACGTGTAGTGTAATAAGTCCGGAGTTGTAATAAGTTATTAAAAATAAAAAAGAGGTGAAATGCTCGTTAATTTGCTTCAAGCCATTCGGAATAGTGTAAACTGCACTTCACGTAGCTCCGTGCAATCTACCATATTCCTGAAGGTTTGAAGCTAAGCAACGTGAGCATTGAGCCTCTTCTTCATCGTCTCTACACTCAGGGCTTATAAACCGCTCCTAGTCCCTCTCTCTTGGCAGGTGGGACTAAAAAACAGCTTACTAAGAAACTGTAGTACTAGTCACCATTTAGTATCGGTTGGAGCCACCAACCGGTGCTAATGGTGGTGCGCTGCCTGCACAAAATTTAGTGTCATTTAGTTCAAAACAAATCATTGAATGCATGAAAAATAGCAAATGAAGGCAGAAACGGTTGAAAGTTGATGGCGTCGGTTTGAATGGTGCATACTGAATGCACAAAAAGTCTGGAGTTGTAATAAGTTTAAAAAAATGAAATGCCTTTGTAACAGATGAGTTTAATTTCGTCAAAAACCTGAATACTTCGAAAGAGATTGTCCAGTTTGTAAACGAAGTGCATCCAGTTTTTGCTGTAACCCTCTCTACTTTTTTCAACAATCTATGTGGGTGAAATGATGATACCATGCCAAGTTTCAACTTTTTTAGAGTTCATTTGTAGTGCTTTTCAATTTCTAGGTCATTTAGTTCTCAAAACAAATCATTGAATGCATGAAAAATAGCAAATGAAGGCAGAAATGGTTGAAAGTTGATGGCGTCGCTTTGAATTGTGCATACTGAATGCACAAAAAGTCTGGAGTTGTAATAAGTTTAAAAAAATGAAATGCCTTTTTAACAGATGAGTTTAATTTCGTCAGCAACCTGAATACTTCGAAAGAGATTGTCCAGTTTGTAAACGAAGTGCATCCAGTTTTTGCCGTAACCCTCTCTACTTTTTTGAACAATCTATGTGGGTGAAATGATGATACCATGCCAAGTTTCAACTTTTTCAGAGTTCATTTGTAGTGCTTTTCAATTTCTAGGTCATTTAGTTCTCAAAACAAATCATTAAATGCATGAAAAATAGCAAATGAAGGCAGAAATGGTTGAAAGTTGATGGCGTCCCTTTCAATGGTGCATACTGAACGCAAAAAAATATAAAAGCATTTACATCATGATCTTATATTTCTTTACAGTCTAAATTGTCAATATGATCTTATAACATAAAAAATACTTTGATCATGAATGATCATTGTGTGTACAATCTGAATTGTCAATATGAGTCATCAACTATTTATAAACCGATGAAGACTCATATTGCGGCCACAAATTCTACACATAGAGTTCAATGAAGACCAAGTGCTTGTGATAGTTTGAGAAATAACATATTTAAGGTGGTAAAAGGCTTGTTAGGGGAGCGAGGTGGGACTAAAAACAGCTTGCCATAACCTCATTAGTACCGGTTCGTGGTACGAACCGGCACTAAATGGTGATTGTGGGGCCATAGCCTGACCGCAGGCTGACACAGCATCTTTAGTACCGGTTCGTGGCATGAACCGGTACTAAAGATTCGTCACGAACCGGTGCTATTGATCGCCGCCACGAACCGGTGCTATTGTACACATTAGTGCCGGCTGAAATTCAAACCGGCACTATTGTGCTTCACGTTTGACCCTTTTTCTACTAGTGATAGTAGCTGAGCTATAAACCTCTTTGAGCATGTGCAAGAGTAGAATGTCTTTGTCTCCTATACACCAATTAAAATATTATCCACAATGCTCTTTTCAAAATGATGATGTTATTTTTGGAGGAACTCTGACTTTATATGATGGGGGCAAATTCAATCTTTGTTACGGGCGAATCAAGATAAATAACTATTAACATGGAAATATTGTGTCCCCATAGTAGTCTCTGGCAGCAACAAAATAATTCAAAGTTATTTTAGCCGAACAAAATACTTCCAAGTAGTACACATGACTCCATAGACTTGTTTCATTACCGCTCGTGGGCTGGGACTTAATTAATACTAGTAAATGTGTGCATGCAATGCATGTTGATATTAGGTAATATATTAATTACACATAAATATTAGATAGGATATTATTTGTGTATTAATTATGTGATTAGTATTGTGATTAATATTTGGTATGATATTAACTGCACACTAAACGAGTTGAGCACTCACCATTGGAGCAGCGTGAGTCGTTGGATTGACCTAATTTGACGTCCGAGATTTGTTGGATCTGCCCCTTTGGGTCTTTTTATATTGGTATAGATGATGCTTCCAACCAAGATAGTCCACTCCATTCTATAATATTCTTCCATGGGACGGCCATCGCCCCTCGCTATACACATCAATTGCACGCGGGGTTGGGGGGGGGATGAGGATTTCAGGAGAGTGATAGGGATGAGGGGAGTTCTCAGCTAGGGATTTCTTTTATGTTGACTAGTGGCTGGGGCGCGCCCAGGGCATGCCTCCTCTGCATCACTGTGTGCACCAGTTATGCCGATGTACTTGTTAATGTTCTAACATTGCAGTCAAGATACAATGATTAAAATAGAAGTGCAGCAGAAGAGTTTCCTTTTATAAAGCAGAGCAGTCATGTAGTAGTCTTATAATGCTACTCCCTCCTTCCATCTATATAGGGCCTAATGCGTTTTTCAATATCGTCTTTGACTATTGACAAGATTAATACTATATGAAATTTATAACGTGAAAACTATAGCATCAGAAGCTCCTTTCACATATGAATTTGACAGTATGCTTTGTGTAAGTTGCATGTCATATATTATTGTTCTAACATTTGGTCAAAGTTAGCCTCGAAAAACGTATTAGGTCTTATATAGGTGGAAGGATGGAGTAATGCTAATAGGTTTATATTATTGGCCTGGCGTATTCTCCAAAGACGTCCTCCCCTGGTGTGGCCATGACTCACGGATGTTCCAAGCTCTGCGGGTCACCTTATTGATCCTACAAGACCCCACCGTGTAGCTGCTATCGTTGGCCTTCTCCTCCGTCTCCGAAAACACCCCATCGTCCAGCTCGGCCTGACCCCTAATCCACGTCCACCTACTCTACAGCACATGGAAGAGACACGCCCATGGTTGTCAATCCATAGCATGGCAACCTCCGGAAGGTAGAGTGGGGCACCGTCTGCATGAAACTGAACAACAACAACAACAACATCTTTAGGCGATTAAACTGCAAACCAGATTGACACTAAGCGTCTGAATCACGTCCACGTATTATCCCAATACTAGAATATATATGCTGCGCAGTTTCCTTAAGGCAAAACAAAATTATTTCTTCAAGGGTAAGCAATTGATGAAAGCATCTCTCTCTCCAATTTATCAAATTTGTTGCTCATCATTGAAGTATCTATGAATGATTCGGGAGAAAATCATCATTCCTTGAGATAATATATTCTATGTACTAAAATGAAAAAAAAATCAATCTTCCATCAGATTTACATGTCATTACCTTGTCCTAGTTGACGTCATTGCTGGACGAACCAATGAACCAGCCCCTTTCTATATGCTACAGTGATGTGATCATCATGGATTACAAGAAAGCAGGCTAGTTCAATCTCGAAATGACATCTCCTACAGTACTGAGAGTAAACTCTATACCATTAAGCATGTGAGTCAAATAGATTTGCATACAAAATAAATTTGGAGGTTTGCATATATTGGTAGCATGAGCTGCACCCTCATGACGCAACAGAAATAGAAAGTGTGTAGTTTCAACTTTCAACAACTCTTAAGGCTTAAGCTCAGGAATTTCCTTTTGTCAAACGCACACATAAATGTGAGCTTCTTCTCTTGTGCTCAGGAATTTACGAGTACTGTAAAAAAATACTAAAACTAAATTTATCCTCATCAAACTAAAGAACATTCTTACTCAATACTATACGAACCATGGTCTTGAAGCTCATGCATGTTCCCTATTTTTAGTTATAATTATAAATAATTTTGACATCGCTTTAAATAGTACCCACAGTCTTGACATAAATACTACTACAAATAATTGATATTGATGTCACTATCAGGTGGTGGGAAAAAATTAACTCGAGTATATCCACAAAGCAGATCAATAGATGGCAGCAAACAAATGACGAGAAGAACGGTTATTCCAGCATTAATATATGTAATACTTCTGGGCAGTTTAGATTAATGAAAGATATCAGTAACTCAATTCAGAATTGGTAATTAAGAAAGCAATTAGTCTCTTACTGAATATAGAAAATTCTGAGGGCAAACCAAAGTAGAAAACCTATCTCTGACAACCCATATCCCAAAGAAACAGAACAAGCCCCGGCGCCAAGCGTAATCAAGGTTCATGTTACAGGATGACGATGCTCATATTTCCTTTTGGAACCTGATTTTGCATTTTCAGAATCTTTTCCCTTCAGGAATTGAGCAATGTCATGCGATACTGAGCTTACTTCTAGTCAAAATTAAGAATTGCCCTAGTCTAGGAATCCCAGTAATTGCACTTCAACCAATCAAATTCCTGAAAGTAATCTTAAGTCATAAAATGTAGAATCACTGACAAAACATACCAGCAACTCAAAAAATTATATATTTGATTTAATACCAAAAGCCAACATCCCGAGACAAATAAAATAATTACCTAGAAGTCCTAGAAATGCTAATCAATCAACTCAGTATACCTTAATGGCTGCCAAATGTAGCAGACGCAGAGAGGGGATGTCGCGATGTGAACTCTCTGCATGCATGTAATATATACCTTCATTAGGACTGAATTACACTATTACAGTAGTGCAAACTAATCTAGATGCAATAGAGTAGAGCTTCAGATCGACGCGCACGGCGTCGTGGAGCATGTCCAGTGCGACCATGAGCTGGGACTGGAGGCGCAGCGGACCTGGTCCTCGTCATCGTGTGGGCAAAAGCGGGGAGCTGGGAGAGGTCACACCCGCCACGCAGTCCCCAGAGACGTAGCCAGTGCACCCGACATCACGCCTCCCTCCTGCTAAGACAAACAGTGCATGCTTGCCAAATCATGTACATATGTCATAATGTGTAGGAGCAAGAGATGAATTGCTCAAAAAAAAAGAAATGGACAAAACAACAGCTGATGATCCTGCTAGAAATTAGTTAAAACATTAACTTTTTGTCTTTTTCGAATATCTTGTTGATCCTGCATTCCTGCTAGAAATTAGTTCATTGGAGCCAAGGCATTCAAATGCCAACTTTACCATAATACATCACTTGTAATCATCAGCTACAACAGAACACATCATGTCGTGTGTAATTGGCACAATTTCTGTCATGTATGGTAAACCTGCTCCAGAATAACACACTGATGTGAATCCATTGAAAATATATTTTCTGGTTGTCATCACTATAAAAAAAACAGGGCCAAACAGAAGATACTATTACGTTGCCAATCAAAGCATGTCATTCATAAAGGCCACGGCCTGTGCATAGAAGTAGACGATACATACATGATCTAATGAGCGACAAGTCTGTCATACTGATGGTGAGCAGAGTGACTTCTTCAACGGGCGTTCTAGCTCATCGCGATCCGGCTTCTGCTACTGCACGACATGGAGGTACACATGATTCTCCGTCTTCTCGAAGTTCCATGGCACATGCTCCCTCCCGAATCCCTGGAACGAGTCCATGTCCACGTACAGCCCCCATCCGACCTCTACACAGTACGCACATACCAGTTTCAAAAAAAAAGTACGCACATACAGAGAAAGAAACAATTCGTGCTATAATTTGTTTAGCTGTAATCAATGATTGTGGCCACAGTCAGCAAGAAAGAAGATGTAATCAGTGCAGATAAACAAGATAGACCAACCTTTTAGCAGATTCTTCTCACCATATGGGCAAGTTCCTGGATTGCAATAACACCATAATTAGGAAAATCTGGTAAATAAATTGCAAAACTAATTGGTCATTTCACAAAAAATCAGCCAAATATGATGTCTTCCTTATTATAGGAATCCAAGCCATCTATAGGACATATACAACCAATAATTGCTAGAGAAGTTGTACAGTCGCGTTCTTGTTTAAAGATCCTCACTACTCTACTCCAACACATGGCATAGGTAATAAAATTTCATCTAATTTAAATCTCAGACCACTTGATGACATAATTAACTTGATACACAATTCAATCTTAACTCTTAACCGTATGTTGTTCAGTTGACTTCTCCTCACTATCGTCACTTTCACTTTCAAAGTGAAAGATTTTTGCAAACAGTAAAAATGCGTCATGATTATGAGCAGTATCAGCACATCGACTCAGCATGATTAAAGATGCTAATCCCATTTTAGATTAAAAAAATCAGTTGAAGCTCAAAGGAATCTATTCTTTCAGTGGAAGGTAACTAACTTCCTCACACCTGTCTAGAGACACCTGAATCTACAGGTAAACTATTCTATGCTTATGATTTTAGAGTTTATAGTATATTCCATAATAATTTATTTCTATTGCTTAACCAAAGGCACAGAGTTTTCACTTTGATCCAATAATGCCGGATTCCTCAGGCTGTACTGGTAAATGCTAGAATTTACAACATTATAATGCTTGAACATAACGAAGTCGGATATCTAATAGGTAAGTCATATAACCAAGCCTTGGGTACAACCATCCTGCGATACTGGGAACAACCTCTGTGGTAGCAAAGTCCATCCATTGCTCAACACGTGCCGGCAAGAATTATTAACAAATAAGCACTAAAGCTTGCTCAACTATGATGATAGGAGTACTTCTTATATTACTCACGTATTCAATAAGAGAACCACCCCATAGCAGGTTGTCACCCTTTGAGCGAGCAACTGAAGGAAGAAAAGAAAATAGTGGTTAATTTAGGCAGTGTGGATTCAGTAAGACTTGGATTCAACTATATACCATAGCATGCAATAGCCTTGCTCTAAGAATCAGCAAAATCGGGAGTGTCAAGAACAGGAACCTGGGAATAAAAATTAGTCCCTTGCTCGCTGACTCACCGTATATTGAACAAATCTGTTGAGTCTAATTCGTGTACACCAGCTTACCTTGATGACATTGGTGTAGGAGTCAAAACCCGTTGTTGTCGACGTCCTGGCCGGTCTCAGCCGGCAGCAAGCCCAGGCTGTGGCCGTTGTAGTGGAAGAAGAGGGAGTCTCCGGGTCACGCACACCCGACAAGCCGTGCATCGTTGCGTAGTGGGAGAAGGAAGACTCGCAGTGCAAGGGATGTAGAGCGTGGAGGCTTTCCACGGCGGCGCCACCTATCAATATCACGGCCATCACGCACCAGCCGCCGCAGCTCCACCGGCGCCGGAGCCGCAGCTGCTCTTTGCCGTGTGCACCGGCTTGGTCCAACCTCGCCGAGGAATAGGGCAATAAAAAAGGGAGGTAGGAGAAAGCGATGGGGTTGAGATCTTGGGACGGTTGAAGACGCAGAGCAAATCGACCGTGGCCGCGAGCTGGGATGGGGCCGAAGGCGGCGGCGGCAACCCTAGCTCGGGAGTGGAAAGCCAAAACAAGAGAGGAGGCTGCCTGCGTGTGAGAGATTAAAAGGAGGCCCAGTCCACGCGTTTTCTCCTTTGCGTAAAAAATGTTGCGACAGTAAAAATGCCCACGTGGCATAGCCCTTCGGAGTAAAGTCTATTTTAAACCCTGAATTTATAGAGGCAGTCTGAATCAGACCCTGAACTCGGAATCCCTGAAGTCGACACCCTGTGATCCCGACCAATTCAAACCCTGAACCTATTTGTCACACCAGGAAAAGGACAATCCCGGCCGGGATAACCTACTTCTCTCACTGACTATTTAGACCCACACGTCATATCCATCTTCTTCCCCTTTTCTATCTGTCTCTCTCACCTCACGACAGATCTGTTAAAAAGGCCCGACTACATAACGAAACGAGCACGGCTAACGTGTGCACGCTTGCTCGGTCCGGCACCGGCCGCGGTAGCTAGCAAGGTGGCTGAGCAGGAGCCGTTGTGCGGTTCTGACCAGAGAAGAGCGTCGACAAAGAAAGGAGAGGAGAGGTGCGGCGTGGTAGCAGGTTGCGCCTGTGGCCGGAGTGGAACACAGGGGGCGTGGACTGCAGGTCGATCTCGACGTTGACGTGTGGGTCCTGGCCTCCTGGGGACATGTGGGTCCAGGCAATTAGAAAATATGAACATTTGAGGGGGGGGGGGGGCAAGCAGACTGTTTCCTCTAATCTATGTTGTCCCAAAAAAAAATTCTTCACTAATTTGCTCAAACCTGGGGGGAGGCCCCCCTGCAGGGTTGCACTAAGCTCCGCCACTGCATTGGAGCGCCGTGGAGGCCGACGTCGCGGCCTCGGCGACGAACAGGTCCTGGAGCACGGCGGTCGGCGCCAGTAAGTCGTCGTTGGTGTACGTATCAGCTTTCAAGGTCAGGTCCTGGAGTACGCGGGCGCTTGAGCTGGCGCCGGTGTTTGCTGTTTGGTCGATTTCCTCGCTACATATACATACAAACTACCCGTAGTGCCTAAGCAGCTTGATTGATCGATTTCCTAGGCATGCAACGCACGCACTCGTACGTAGCTAGCTTTGCACTAGCCAGCTACGTACACGCGCATACACGCCGGGCGCAGGTCGGTTGACCTCGCCGGAGCACACGCAACACGGCCAACACTGTCGCTATTTGTCTTTTCCCGTCATTCGTGAAACGGGTGTGTTGCAGTTTAGGTCCCCGTCTCACCGCTGCGGTTATTTCATGGCTGATGCGAGGAGACCTGCTACAGCCGCAACCTCCTAGGACCGGCGTGACCTGGCTTTTCTTTTCAAAACAATGGAGCTATTATACAGGGAAGAGTAAGGAAGGAGAATAGAGATGTGGGCCAACATAGTCAGTTAGAGTAGTGTGTGATCCCGACCGGGATCGCCTTTTTCCCTGTGTGCCAAACAACATCGAACAGGCCTGGGGTTGAGATTGACCGGGATCACTGAATACAGGGTGTGAACTTCAGGGATTTAGAGTTCAGGGTTTGATTCTGACTGGCTTTATAAATTCAAGGTTTAAGATAGACTTCACTTTAGCCCTTCGTGCGTCCTTGTAGCCACTGTTAATGGGTTTAATTGCCACTGATAAAAGGAGGTGTTTTGGGGTGCTTCCTGGGCATGTTGCGGGGTTGTATGTTAGTGAGTAATGCTTTGTGTAGTTTACCTTGTATTTGCAATGGCTTTTGTATTTGGTGACAAAGTTATTTGGCATGGCCCAGGAGATGAGGCATGGTCAAGCTTACTTGTACCTTGGCTCACCACGTACTCAGTCAAATGTGATCAGGTCGACTTTTCGAACTACAAGAGGTCAGCTTCCCGGACAAGACAAGGAGGCCCCTACCCACTTTCAGCTGCGTGGGCCCAGAATCGTCAGCATCCTACGTGGCATCGTGCCAAGTCTTGTGAAAGAGTAAACACGGTCTTGGTCGTTGACGCCGACGAAAACACACGCGCACAGAACGTTGTATTTCGTGACCTCCTGTCATTGAGCTAGTTTTGTCTACAGTGCGAAATTCCAATCGTGTCTGTTTTTGAGAAAATGTGCAGCCCGTGTGAGGGCATCTCTTAGAGCATCTTCAACAGTCGCGCCATATAAACGCCGCGTTGGAAAAATTCTGTTTTTTTATGCGCGCGCAGCCGCTACGAGCACTCCAGCGGAGGCACAAAAAACGTGTGCGGCATAAGTGGTTCAGCGCGCGGAACGAAACGGCATCGCGCGCCGCTTATTTCGTGCGCCCACTCCCGCGCCCTACACACTCGAGCGCCCGCGCCGTGACTTCCACCTATCCCCAATCCAGGCGTCGCCGCCCGCACCACCCCATTTGCTCCGGCGACCCGACGGCGCTTCCTCGGCCTATCCCCGCGCCGCCGCTGCTTCCTCCATCTCCCTCAGTCGCCGCCGCCCCTCGCGCGATCCATTGCTCCGACGAACAGCGCCGGGCCGCCCACTGCCGCTCGGCGCCCACAAGGTGTTCGACAAAACGCTTGCAAGGTATGTACTGCTTCAATTTCATATTTTTTACATGAATTTGGTGCATGTTGTTTGTAGTTTTTATAAACTAGTTTAAATTCAACATTGTAGATGAATTCGTCATATGATTCTTCCGAAGAAGAATTTGATAAACTATTTATTTGAGTTGTAATAAAATCAAACTATTTATTGTGATTTACTTTGTTTTGTTTGATCTTCTAGGTTTTGTTCACTAGTAAAAAACCGGCCTTTTGTCCCGGTTCGTAAGGGCCTTTAGTCCCGGTTTGTTACTAATACCCTCACCCTTTAGTCCCGGTTCAAACCAGAACCGGGACAGATTGGCCTCCACGTGGCCTGCGCGCCGAGCCCAGGCAGGAGGGCCTTTGGTCCCGGTTGGTGGCACCAACCGGGACCAATAGACCTCAACGCGTCAGCATTTCTGTGGCTGGGGTTTTTGGTTTTTTTTAAGGGGGGGGGGGGGGGGTTGGGGGGTTTTGGGGGATTAATTTAGGTATTTCATATATTGTGTTAGATAGCTAATTAATAGAGAGAAGTGTCCTCTCTTATGTCCGTGCTTGGTCGACGCTACGTACTATACATACGTATAGAGAGGACTAGGCACGCTAACTAGCTAGTAAGCAAACGAAGGAAACAGAAGATCATCATGAACATATATGCATACAGAGAGAAGTGATATCGACCACCTCTCCTTCTCCGAGAGATTGGTCGAACAACAAGTTCTCGTATATCTATCGTCCGACACTACCGGCTACATATATACAATAATTATCTTTTACAAATATAATCTCTTAAATTATGGACGCATGGTCCACATAGTATTCTTCGTCTTCAGCGATCACGTGGTCAAGAAAGAATGCCGCCAATTCCTCTTGAATTGCTCGCATGCGATCTAGTTCTAGGAGTTCATCCCGCTGCCGAAACATCTAATTTGAAGAAGGGGGTCAATACATACATATATATATATATATATATATATATATATATATATATATATATATATATATATATATATATATATATATATATATATATATATGAATGAATGAAACTCAACACGAATGATGGTAATAAACAAAAATTGTGAATATTATTTCCTACGCACTTCATATTGTTTCTCAGAGTACCCGCCCCGCTCACAGGTCGTGTGGCGGATGGACTCGCAGACGTAGTATCCACAGAAATCATTCCCTTGTTCCTGCCACAACCACTTTACAAGAAATAGAGGTTAATCAAACAGATAAGCAAGAATGCCAAATGGTATTGACGAAACTAGCGCTTGAATCAATAGCTAGAAGACGCGCGGAACATGGTACTATAGTACTTACTTTCGGGTATCTAAATTCCAGCTCCTTCGGGAGTCCCGGGGATTTTGTGCTGAATTTTCTCCAAACACTACCAGACAAAAGAAAACAATTACTTGATATCAGGAAATGAACAAATTTGCTGATATGGTGGATAATGATCGATTTAACTTACTTCTTGAGGATTTCAGTCATGTCTGCATACTCCTGGGGATCTTTTCGTCTCGAGTCCAAGACAGTTACTACTCCCTTCTCAAGCCTAATCTCCAGGAGAATATAGTGGAAACTGTGCATGCATGCATAACTCAACAATTACATTACTATAACCTGGACTAATATATAAGGGAAACCGAATATGCACAAGACAACACTCACTTGAAGTTGTAAGGAAAGAGTATTATATCTTTGTGTTCATTTATTTTGAATGATCGTAGCAAGTTGGCCTCGGTTTCTGCGGCATGATCTTTAACCTGAACTGCATCTATGAGATTTGTGTTAATGAACCCAATATCACCGATTTGTCTTTTCTTCAATTCAGCGATCTTCAATCTGCATAATATAGTGAGGATAATTATAAATACATGCAATGAAAGAGCTGAGCTATATAGAGAGACTTAATGACAGAAGTAGTAGTACTTACAGACAGTAGCAGGTGACCGTTGCTTTATCGAGGGCCAATTGATTGAAAAACTGATAGAACTCCTCAAATGGAACATGCAACAGTTCAATTCCAACGAGGTCATGCTCCGGTTTAACTCTCATATACAAAGTATTCCTCCCCCCAGACTCTTTGCAGGTTTTCATGTACCAATCATGCAATCTTCGCATCATCGTTGTTAGAGATCTTTCAGCTTTGACGAGAGGCTTCCCGTACTCGTATATGTGTATCTGCACGTCCAGGAAATCATAATCTACATCGTCGGGCAGGTAATCGTCAAGATTGTTATAACCGGGCGCCATCCTCGGATAGACGCTAGGCACCTTGAGCGGGGGGCACGATTGCTTTGCTTGTTCGCCGAGCTGGGCAATTTGTTTCCCAGCTACTCATCGTTCTTTCAGCCTTTGATCACTGACTGTACTTCCCGACCGTGACGCTTCGGCCCATGTCTTTGCAATAATGCGCTCATAGTTGCCTTTCGGCGGAGACTTGGGTGGTTTTGCCAGGGCAGCCAGAGTGCGCTTCACTTTCACCGAATCTACCTTCTCCTTCGGAGGTGGATGTCTCCGTGCTTTCAACCCTTGAAACCAGTCATCCTTCTCGGTTCGCGCGATCCTCGCGTTCTCCTCCGGGGTCATCTCGTATGGTAACTTCTCTGGAGTCTTCAGAGAAGGACCGAATCTGTATTTTCTCCCGCCTCTGGCTGTACTGCTAGACGCTGAGAGAGCAGACGGAGCGGCAGTCTTCTTGACTTGCTTATGAGGCGGAGGAGAAGGACTACGACACGCCGGAGCAGCTGCCGGAGCGGCGGCGGGTCTCTTCCGCCCTTGCTGACGAGGCGGAGAAGGAGTAGGCTGGCTGCTCGGGCGCGCCGGCGCAGGCGGAGTGCCGCCACGCGCCGGAGAAGGAGCGGCCAAGGGCCCTGATCGTCACTCGCCGGAGGAGGAGGCGGTGGAGGAGGCGGAGTGCCCTGACTCGCCGGAGGAGGAGGAGGAGGTGGAGGCGTCCAGTTTGGAAGGTTGATGAGCTCCTTCCGCCATAGGCATGGAGTCTTCAGAGAAGAACCCAGCCGAGTCTCCCCTTCTCCAGTAGGGTGGTCAAGCGGGAGGTCCTCAAATCCCTCTGTTATTTCATCCACCATCACCTTAGCATATCCTTCGGGAATCGGCTGGCAGTGAAAAGTTGCGTCGGGTTCATTAGGAAAAACAGAGCCAACAGCCACCTTGACCTTCATATTCATCCATTGCGTCATAAGGTGGCAAATTTGAGCCTTCGTGATAGCATCCACGTGATAGCTGGCAGGAGCCGTCAAGACAAGCTCTGGCTGAAGTAGCTCGGTGGAAGCCACGCTGCTTCTCCACTGAGATGGCGGGGTAGCTTCAGGGGAAGCTTCGGCAGTTCGTTTGCTGCGATTTGCTTCTCGTTCCTCTATCCCGAGTACCCTTTCTTTAAGCGCCTGCAGTTCGGACTGCTGCACTTTCTTCCTCCTCTCCTGGCTTTTGTAACCGCCTGCGTCCGGAAACCCAGCCTTCCACGGAATGGAGCCTGGCGTGCCTTGTGTCCGTCCAGGGTGCTCAGGATTTCTGAGGGCCTTTGTGAGCTCGTCATTCTCTCTATCTGGAAGGAACGTCCCTTTCTGCGCTGCAACGATATAGTACCGAAGCTTCTTCAAGGGTATGTCAAGTTGCTCATCCATCCAAATGCACTTCCCTGTTACAGGGTCCAAGGTTCCGCCAGCCCCGAAGAACCAAGTCCGGCAACGGTCTGGCCAGCTCATTGTCTCTGGTTCGATCCCTTTTGCAAGCAGATCATTCTCAGCCTTGGCCCACGTAGGCCGGGCTACGAGGTAGCCACCTGACCCCTTGCGATGGTGAAGCTTCTTCTTCGCAGCATTTTTCTTGTTTGTCGCCGACATCTTCTTACTCTTTTCCGATGTCTTGTAGGCCACAAATGCAGGCCAGTCATCTCTGATCTTCTCATGTATGCCCTTGAATTCTGGTGTCTCTTTTTTCTCGACAAACCTATTCAGGTCATTCTTCCACCTCCTGAATAGGTCTGCCATCCTCTTAAGAGCAAAAGACTTGATTAATTGCTCAACAGGCTTCTCCGGATCATCCTCTGGCGGTAGGGTGAAATTTTGTCTTCAGCTCAGTCCAAAGATCATTTTTCTGCATATCATTGACGTAAGACACCTCAAGGTCTTCCGTAGCCGGCTTGAACCATTGCTGGATGCTGATCGGGATCTTGTCCCTAACCAGAACCCCGCACTGAGCAACAAATGCCTTCTTTGTTCGGATGGGTTTAATAGGTTGGCCGTCGGGCGCGATTGCTATGATCTCAAACCTTTCATTCGAGCTCAACTTTTTCTTCGGGCCTCGTCTCTTTACCTCAGCTGTGCTCGATCCGGAGGGCTAGAAAAAAGAGCAAAGACTTAATTAATATGTGTACGTACCAAAACAATGAATGCATCAATTAGCTAGTCAGCACAGGCTTAACTAATATATATACCTGGTCGGACTCGGTTCGGTCACCGGAGCCGTCATCACGGTCTCCTTCTTGTACCAGCATTGGGTCAGCGGAGCCGTCCTCACGTTCTTCTTCTTGCACCGGCATTAGGTCACCAGAGCCAGCTTCTTCACCCTCTCCTTCCAGAGTACCATCGTGTTGGGGAACGTTGCAGAAAACAAAAATTTTCCTACGGTTTCACCAAGATCCATCTATGACTTTATCTAGCAACGAGTATTTAGATGCATCTACATACCTTTGTAGATCGAGAGCGGAAGCGTTCACTAGAACGTGGATGATGGAGTCGTACTCGCCGTGATCCAAATCACCGATGACCAAGCGCCGAACGGACGGCACCTCCGCGTTCAACACACGTACGGAGCGGATGACGTCTCCTCCTTCTTGATCCTGCAAGGGGGAAGGAGAGGTTGATGGAGATCCAGCAGCACGACGGCGTGGTGGTGGATGCAGTTGTCACGTGCAGCAGGGCTTCGCCGAGCGTCTGCGCGAGAGGGAGAGGTGTGACAGGGGAGAGGGAGGCGCCAGGGGTCAAGGGTGCAGCTGCCCCTCCCTCCCCCCTTTATATAGACCCCCTGGGGGGCGCCGGCCCCTGGAGATCCAAT
This sequence comes from Aegilops umbellulata, assembly GCA_032464435.1. Lineage (NCBI taxonomy): Eukaryota > Viridiplantae > Streptophyta > Magnoliopsida > Poales > Poaceae > Aegilops > Aegilops umbellulata. The sequence goes on from CP136060.1 coordinate 564,001,479, forward strand.
CTCCCAGGGGGGCGGCGGCCAGGGGGGTGGAGTGCCCCCCAAGGCAAGTGGGGCGCCCCCCCACCCTAGGGTTCCAACCCTAGGCGCAGGGGGTGGGCCTTGGGGGCGCACCAGCCCACTAAGGGCTGGTCCCCCCTCCCACTTCAGCCCATGGGGCCCTCCGGGATGGGTGGCCCCACCCGGTGGACCACCGGGACCCATCTGGTGGTCCCGGTACAATACCGGTGACCCCTGGATCACTCCCGATGGCCGAAACTGCACTTACTATATATAATTCTTCACCTCCGGACCATTCCGGAACTCCTCGTGACGTCCGGGATCTCATCCGGGACTCCTAACAACTTTCGGATTATTGCATACTCATATCCCTACAACCCTAGCGTCACCGAACCTTAAGTGTGTAGACCCTCCGGGTTCGGGAGACATGCAGACATGAGCGAGACACCTCTCTGGTCAATAACCAACAGCGGGATCTGGATACCCATGTTGGCTCCCACATACTCCTCGATGATCTCATCGGATGAACCACGATGTCGAGGATTCAATCAATCCCGTATTCAATTCCCTTTGTCAAACGGTATTTTACTTGCCCGAGATTCGATCGTCGGTATCCCAATACCTCGTTCAATCTCGTTACCGGCAAGTCACTTTACTCGTACCGTAATGCATGATCCCGTGATCAAACACTTTGATTACATTGAGCTCATTATGATGATGCATTACCGAGTGGGCCCGATGATACCTCTCCGTCATACGGAGTGACAAATCCCAGTCTCGATCCGTGTCAACCCAACAGACACTTTCAGAGATACCCGTAGTATACCTTTATAGTCACTCAGTTACGTTGTGACGTTTGGCACACCCAAAGCACTCCTACGGTATCCGGGAGTTACACAATCTCATGGTCTAAGGAAAAGATACTTGACATTGGAAAAGCTCTAGCAAACGAATTATACGATCTTGTGCTTATGCTTAGGATTGGGTCTTGTCCATCACATCATTCTCCTAATGATGTGATCTCGTTATCAATGACATCCAATGTCCATAGTGAGGAAACCTTGACTATCAGTTGATCAACGAGCTAGTCAACTAGAGGCTTACTAGGTACATGTTGGTGTCTATGTATTCACGCATGTATTACGATTTCCGAATAACACAATTATAGCATGAATAAATACAAATATCATGAACAAGGAAATATAATAATAATGCTTTTATTATTGCCTCTAGGGCATATTTCCAACACATCGGTGTCGTTGAGATACAACGAGACGACATCACTTCCTTCTGCGATTATGTCCCTCAACATCGCTTTGTTTGCTTCGTCTCGGGTGGTGTCCATAGTTTCTACAAATATTTACAACATGGCAATTATTATTCAAACATGACAAATGGATATATTAGTGGCAAACGTAGAACTAGCTAGCTAATCATAGTAAGGAATCATATATATTAATTAGTGGCCTCGACGCTGCTTCTCTAGGGTTTGGGGTGGCCTCGACAACGCTTCAAGGGTTTGGGGTGGCCTCGAGAGAGTTTGTCGGGTAGGGGCGCGGCGGGAGGGGGTAGGAGACCGACATCATTTTTTTCTAGGGTTTGGGTGTCCTCGAGAGTTTTGGTCGAGCGAGAGGGTCGGGGGGTGCTCCCGTGGTATAAGTTATTATCACAGTCGAGAGGGGGTATATATATCGACCGCCCCTCATGTCGAAGTTATCCGAGGGGTATATCGACCCCCCCTCGTGTTGAAGTTATCGGGAGAGGGAATAGAGAGGAGAAGAAGAAAGGAATAGAGGAGAAGATCGAAGAAAAAAAGAAGAAAAAAAAGAGAGAAATTTCTATTTTTTCTTCTTCTCCTCTATTCCTTTCTTCTTCTCCTCTTCTTTTTCTTCTTTTTTCCTCTTCTTATTTATTTCTCCTCTTCTTCCTCTCCTCTTCGTCTCCTTTCTTCCTCTTCTTATTTTTGTTTTTCCTCTCCTATTTCTTTCTTCTTCCTTTCCTAGCTAGATATATAAAACTTTTCTAAAAATGTAACTTTTGCATATATAAAACTTTTCCATGGATCATCATTTCTCATATATATCCATCTATAGCCACATACATATATAAATATTCTATGAAACATCGTTTCTCATATATATCAATGCATACATCCATGGATCATCATTGCTCATATATCCATAGTCATATATAAAAAATTTCTGCCTATGAACAAAAAACTTTCTGTGAACAAAAAACTTTGTATGAACAAAAAAAACATTTTTGACATATTTAGCACATTCTAAATTTTCCTAACTCTTTTACAACCACAAAATTACTCCAACTTCATAACAGTACCCACACTTCATTTGTCTTGCATCAGTACCTCACCACAAAAAATATCATAAATCCTAAAAATGCCCAAAGCCATCTAGTATTTGATCAAACACCCTCTATATGCACTGTTCATATCTGTAAAAAAATTCAGAAATTTCAGAAAAGTTTGCTGCTGCTCCACTCGATCATTCTCCTTCTCCTCTCTTTCTGCTCTTCAATGCGCCGGGGCCGACGGCGACAATGGTGCAGGGGCAGAGAGCAAGGGCCGCACTCGATCGGGACCATGCATGCATGGGAAAGGGGCGGGGGCTCACTTCGAGGGGGGCGGCGATGGCAGGAGTCCGGCGACGAGGACGGCGGGCTCGGGGCGGCACGCGGTGACGGGGACGGCGGTCTCGGGACGGTGCGCGGCCGGCGACAGGGACGAGGAGGGGTGGGCTCGGGGAGGCACGCAGCGACGGGGACGACGAGGGCGGCGGGCTCGGGGATGCCGGCGATGAGGACGGCGCGGGCTCGGGGAGGCGACAACGTTGGCGGCGGCGGCGTAGACGGCGAGGTGGAGCAGCCTCACGGCGTCGTCGGCGGGGAAGGGGGGAACTGGCGATGCAAACTGAAAATTTTCACAAGTGTTTGTTATATAGTCTAAGCTTTAGTCCCGGTTGGTGGCGTAAACCGGGACTAATGCCCCCTTTAGTCCCGGTTGGTGCCACCAACCGGGACAAAAGGCCGCCGGCCTTTGGTCCCGGTTGGTGGCACCAACCGGGACTAAAGAGGGGCATTGGTCCCGGTTGGTGTCACGAACCGGTACCAATGCACCCCTTTGGTCCCGGTTCGTCCCACCAACCGGGACCAATGGCCTTGTGCTGCCCCGCGCCCAAAAGTTTAGTCCCACCTCGCTAGTTGAGAGGGCTCGGGAGTGGTTTATAAGCGCTGTTGCGCCCACCCTCTCGAGCTCCTCTCAACTGCAGGCTTTCGGGCCTAATCTGTCACTGCAATGCCTGTGGGCCTATTGGGCCTGCTGCGGGCCTGAATCCTGGCCCATGGTTGGGTTTCTAGTCGTATTCAGGCCGTGGTGGCCCAGTTGGTGGCATTTTTTTTGCTATTTTTTTCATTTCTACTTAGAACTAAATACTTATAGTTTTGTAGTGATTTCTTTTTTATTTTATGTCACTAGTTTATGAATAACTTTATAATAAAAATTGATTTTTGAGTCATTGTTTTTCCCGCTATTTAATATTACAGTGTTTTATCATTATACTCAATTTGGTAATTTTAGTTAGTCATAACAAATATTATAGGCATTTTTCTTTTGTTTTTTGCTTTATTTTTTTATTCTTTTTGCTTTTAGGTTAGCAAAATTATAAACTTTCTGTTAGTGCCATTAATTTTAGAAAAATTATGAACTCAAATTTGAATAGTTAAAATTTGAATTCTTTGAAATTTGTGTGAATCACAAGTTTGTGATTAACTTTACTAAAAAAATGAACATAGATGCACCTATAGAGAAAATTCTACCTAAATTCATAGTTTTCAAATGAACTCTGAAAAAGTTGGCATAGCATGCTCGTCTGTTACAAATTTGGCATGGTATCATCATAATAGTTATGGAAGAAAGTCTTCACTTTTTCTTCGCTTTTGTCATTTGCTCATTGCGCCGTAACCATGGATAATCTTCATCGTTTATCAGGATGCTTGGGTCAGCCTTGACATTGAAGGGAGGAATTTCATGAAACCTTTCATAATCTTCAGACATGTCTGTCTTGCCCTCCACTCCCAGGATATCCCTTTTTCCTGAAAGAACTATGTGGCGCTTTGGCTCATCGTATGATGTATTCGTTTCCTTATCTTTTCTTTTTCTCGGTCTGGTAGACATGTCCTTCACATAGATAACCTGTGCCACATCATTGGCTAGGACGAACGGTTCGTCAGTGTACCCAAGATTTTTCAGATCCACTGTTGTCATTCCGTACTGTGGGTCTACATGTACCCTGCCTCCTGACATATTGACCCATTTGCACTTAAACAAAGGGACCTTAAAATCTTGTCCGTAGTCAAGTTCCCATATGTCCACTATGTAACCATAATATGTGTCCTTTCCCTTCTCGATTGTTGCATCAAAGTGGACACCGCTGTTTTGGTTGGTGCTCTTTTGATCTTGGTCAATCGTGTAAAATGTATTCCCATTTATCTCGTATCTTTTGTAAATCAATACAGTCAAAGATGGTCCCCTGGACAACAAGTACAACTCATCACAAACAGTGTTGTCACTTCTGAGACGTGCTTCGAACCAACTGCTGAAAGTCCTAACGTGTTCACATGTAATCCAGTCATCGCACTGCTCCAGGTGTTTGGAGCGCAGACTGTTCTTGTGTTCATCGACATACGGGGTCACCAAGGTAGATTCTGTAGAACTGTGTAGTGTGCTTGAGACCAAGAATGCCCGTCCCTGCATATTATTGAGTCCGCTCCTAGCGTGCCTTTTCCAGCCAGTCTCCCCTCATACCGCGATTTAGGGAGACCTATCTTCTTAAGGCCAGGAATGAAGTCAACACAAAACCCGATGACATCCTCTGTTTGATGGCCCATGGAGATGCTTCCTTCTGGCCTAGCGCGGTTACGGACATATTTCTTTAGGACTCCCATGAACCTCTCAAAGGGGAACATATTGTGTAGAAATACGGGCCCCAGAACGACAATCTCGTCGACTAGATGAACTAGGACATGCGTCATGATATTGAAGAAGGATGGTGGGAACACCAGCTCGAAACTGACAAGACATTGCGCCACATCACACCTTAGCCTTGGTACCATTTCTGGATCGATCACCTTCTGAGAGATTGCATTGAGAAATGCACATAGCTTCACAATGGCTAATCAGACATTTTCCGGTAGAAGCCCCCTCAATGCAACCGGAAGAAGTTGCGTCATAATCACGTGGCAGTCATGAGACTTTAGGTTCTGGAACTTTTTCTCTGGGATATTTATTATTCCCTTTATATTCGACGAGAAGCCAGTCGGGACCTTCATACTGAGCAGGCATTCAAAGAAGATTTCTTTCTCATCTTTCATAAGAGCGTAGCTGGCAGGACCTTCATACTGCTTCTGAGGCATGCCGTCTTTTTCTTGCAAACGTTGCAGGTCCTCTCGTGCCTCAGGTGTATCTTTTGTCTTTCCATACACGCCCAAGAAGCCTAGCAGGTTCACGCAAAGGTTCTTCGTCACATGCATCACGTCGATTGAAGAGCGGACCTCTAGGTCTTTTCAGTAGGGTAGGTCCCAAAATATAGATTTCTTCTTCCACATGGGTGCGTGTGCCTCAGCGTCATTAGGAACAGCTACTGCGCCGGGACCCTTTCCAAAGATTACGTGTAAATCATTGACCATAGCAAGTACGTGATCACCGGTACGCTTGGCGGGCTTCTTCCGGTGATCTGCCTCGCCTTTGAAATGCTTGCCTTTCTTTCGACATTGATGGTTGGTCGGAAGAAATCGACGATGGCCCAGGTACACATTCTTCCTGCATTTGTCCAGGTATATACTTTCAGTGTCATCTAAACAGTGTGTGCATGCGTGGTATCCTTTGTTTGTCTGTCCTGAAAGGTTACTGAGAGCGGGCCAATCGTTGATGGTCACGAACAGCAACGCCTTTAGGTTAAATTCCTCCTGTCCGTGCTCATCCCACGTACGTACACCGTTTCCATTCCACAGCTATAAAAGTTCTTCAACTAATGGCCTTAGGTACACATCAATGTCGTTGCCGGGTTGCTTAGGGCCTTGGATGAGAATTGGCATCATAATGAACTTCCGCTTCATGCACATCCAAGGAGGAAGGTTATACATACATAGAGTGACTGGCCAGGTGCTGTGATTGCTGCTCTGCTCCCCGAAAGGATTAATGCCATCCGCGCTTAAAGCAAACCATACGTTCCTTGGGTCCTTTGCAAACTCATCCCAGTACTTTCTCACGATTTTTCTCCACTGCGACCCGTCAGCGGGTGCTCTCAACTTCTCGTCTTTCTTACGGTCCTCACTGTGCCATCGCATCGACTTGGCATGCTTTCCGTTTCTGAACAGACGTTTCAACCGTGGTATTATAGGAGCATACCACATCACCTTCGCAGGAACCCTCTTCCTGCGGGGCTCGCCGTGAACATCACCAGGGTCATCTCGTCTGATCTTATACCGCAATGCACCGCATACCGGGCATGCGTTCATATCCTTGTATGCACCGCGGTATAGGATGCAGTCATTAGGGCATGCATGTATCTTCTCCACCTCCAATCCTAGAGGGCATCGACCTTCTTTGCTGCGTATGTACTGTCGGGCAATTCGTTATCCTTTGGAAGCTTCTTCTTCAATATTTTCAGTAGCTTCTCAAATCCTTTGTCAGGCACAACATTCTCTGCCTTCCACTGCAGCAATTCCAGTACGATACCGAGCTTTGTGTTGCCATCTTCGCAATTGGGGTACAACCCTTTTTTGTGATCCTCTAACATGCGATCGAACTTCAGCTTCTCCTTTTGACTTTCGGATTGCGTCCTTGCATCGACAATGACCCGGCGGAGATCATCATCATCGGGCACATCGTCTAGTTCCTCTTGATCTTTAGCACCTTCACCCGTTGCAGCATCATTGGGCACATCGTCTGGTTCCTCTTGATCTTCACCAGCTCCCCCCATTGCAGCATCACGGTATTCAGGGGGCACGTAGTTGTCATCGTACTCTTCTTCTTCGTCGTCTTCCATCATAACCCCTATTTCTCCGTGCCTCGTCCAAACATTATAGTGTGGCATGAAACCCTTGTAAAGCAGGTGGGTGTGAAGGATTTTCCGGTCAGAGTAAGACTTCGTATTCCCACAATCAGGGCATGTACAACACATAAAACCATTCTGCTTGTTTGCCTCAGCCGCATCGAGAAACTCATGCACGCCCTTAATGTACTCGGAGGTGTGTCTGTCACCGTACATCCATTGCCGGTTCATCTGCGTGCATTATATATAATTAAGTGTCCAAATTAATAGAAGTTCATCATGACATGCATTAAAAGCAAAGTACATACATAGTTCTCATCTAACAACGTATAGCTCTCCAGAGCATCTAATTAATTAAACCATACATTGAAACTATGTAAAACATTTTAATGCGAAAACAAAGGCGATCATAATCGCAACCAAGGTAACAATTGATCCAACAGCATAATGATACCAAGCCTCGGTATGAATGGCATATTTTCTAATCTTTCTAATCTTCAAGCGCATTGCATCCATCTTGATCTTGTGATCATCGACAACATCCGCAACATGCAACTCCAATATCATCTTCTCCTCCTCAATTTTTTTTATTTTTTCCTTCAACAAATTGTTTTCTTCTTCAACTAAATTTAACCTCTCGACAATAGGGTCGGTTGGAATTTCCGGTTCACATACATCCTAGACAAATAAAATCTATGTCACGTTGGTCCGCATAATTTTCATAAACAATAAATGAACCAATAGTTATAAAGATTAATGTATATACCACATCCGAATCATAGACAGCACGAGGGCCGACGGGGGCGGATACCAAAACCATCGCACTATATAAGATGCAATAATAAAAATAAGAAAATGATACAAGTATCTATCTAAACATACAAGTAACAATATTTTTCCTTTCAGAAAGAAGATAAGAACAAGAGGCTCACCACGGTGGTGTCGGTGATGAGATCAGCGGGGGTGATCGACGGCGGTGAATACGGGGGTGGAGCGTGATGGACCGCTAAATCTAGACAAATCTCGAGGAAAATGGAGCTTTGAGGTCGAGCTTCGAGAGGAGAAATCTTAACTAGTGTGGCTCGGGCATTTCATCGAACACCTCATGTGCATAGGAGGTGAGCTAGAGCACCACAAACACCTCCCCTCGCCGGCCCAGGAAAACAGAGCACTGGCCAGTGCTCTGCTCGCGGGCAAGGGTATATATAGGCAGCACTATTGGTCCTGGTTCGTGGCATGAACCGGGACTAAAGGGGAGCCTTTGATCCCGGTTCATGCCACCAACTGGGACCAATGGTGGTGGGCCAGGAGCTAGGCCCATTGGTCCCGGTTCGTCCCACCAACCGGGACCAAAAGGTCCAGATGAACCAGGACCAATGGCCCACGTGGCCCGGCCGGCCCCCTGGGCTCACGAACCGGGACCAATGCCCCCATTGGTCCCGGTTCTAGACTGAACCGGGACTAATGGGCTGCCCCGGCCTGAACCGTTGCCCCCTTTTCTACTAGTGATATGATCCATTCCTCGGGGGAGGGGTTGGCACTCGACGTCGATCATCGCGATCGAATCGGTGATCATACTGCTCATTCCTTCTGTGTTGATCACGCCGGTCTCCACGTCCCTCACACCTCGGGGGCGATCTTGGGCTGTGAGCCGACTGGACTGTATCTGCTGCAACGGATCGACTATGGATCTTGTTCTGCGACTGAGAAACGGTGGAATTCTGGTCTCCCGCTGCCTGGAGCAACGCTCTGATTTGCAACAAGCCTCTGCCAACCTCTGACTGGGAGGGCTGAATTGACTCTGCTATACGGGCTGCAGCTGCCAAATTCTGAATTGGAGTTCGATATACCTGCGGGGGCGGAAAGAGCTGATGTCGACTGGATTCTGGAACCCGCTGACGCGCTCGCTCGTCGAGTATTCACTGGAGATTCTCCAGTCGAGTGCGCTCGGCCAAGTTAGCCAAGCGCGCGTCCTCCAAGGCCCGGGCCTCGGAGGTTTCTCCAACGATAGGAGTGTGAAGTGCATCCATGTTCCGGCGGCGAAGCTCCTCTCGCTGCACCGACGTGAGAGGCTCGGGGAGATACTCCTCGTGGGGATGCGACGGGTCGCTTCCATCTGCGCCTCCGTCAGTGCGGGGAAAACGGGGAGGACTGCGTGGCCCATCGATCACCAGAACCTCCGCCGCTGGGTCACTGCTGTTGCATTCGGATGCGGTCTCTGCCGAGCCAGTCGGCAGGTCGAACAGGCCGTAGAGGGATTCGTCGGGCTCGATCGCCGCGACTTGTGGGGTGGCCGACTGGCGGTCCACCACATGTCTCACCCACCTCTGAAGCCTCGACCGGTCGGGGCACTTGCGCCGGTGAGAGACATGGCGGGGGATGCCCCAGGAGCCGACCGATACTGGGTCGACGGCTGCCGCAGGAGGACACCACGGACGCATGCGCGAAAGTGCGTCGCCCCGCGGACGGGGAGCGCGTCGATGTCGAGTGGAGCCTCCTGGAGCCAAGCGGAGTCATCGGCGATGAACGTGAGCGCGCCGAGACGGATCTCACGGCCCTCAACCAAAACTCCGCCTGAAACCATGATCAAAGTGATCGGAAAAATCACAACTTCTCCAACTAGGCGCTAAGACACCTACCCCACTGTGGGCGCCAGCTGTCGTGGTTCTAACTCTGACAGTAATGTAGGGGGGTATGTATGGAGAGGCTAGATCTTAGCTATGGAGGAGTTGTAAGCACACGAGGATTACGAGTTCAGGCCCTTCTTGGAGGAAGTAACAACCCTACGTCTCGGTGCCCGGAGGCGGTCGATTGAATTATGTGCGTATGAGTAACACGGGTGCGAACCCTTGATACTGAGGAGGGTGGTGGCTTATATAGAGTTCGCCAGACCCCTCCAGTCCTCGGTAATGCAGGGTTTAAAGTACATTAAGGCTGGGCGTTACTGGTAACGCCCCTAATAAAGTGCTATGAAGACCATAAAAGCTACTTAATGACCGACCGTTTGCGTGCGGAGTGACTTTAGATCTCCTAGCAGTCGAGTGGTTGGCCTCGTGGTCGAGTGATAGCTTCGTGGTCGAGTGTCTTGAATCCGTCGAGTGGGATACCTCCCAGTCGATTGAAAGGTGACTTCTTCTACGGATGTCTTTGGGTAGGGTACTTAGAACAGGTCCATGCCCCTACCCTAGGTACATAGCTTCATCATGGGGTTCTGAAGGCATGTTTTCTCGTACATCCATGCAGATGGTGGACGGGATGGGATCGTCAGCAGCAGCAGTGAGTGGAACGATGGTGGGCAGTGCCTGAGTAGGTAGCGCGGATGCGATCAGATCTGGGTGACGGCTAGAGTTGCCGACACATCCAATATATTGGCGTGGTAGGGTAGGGAGACGTGGGCTGAACCCATGGCCGAGTCGGCGACATCCAATGATTTGAAGTCTTAGATTAGTGCATCCATTAATGACTCATAGTTAATGGCCAATTAATTATCCGTTCTTGACCAGAAAAATTAAAGCGCACGCATGACATAGGTCTGAGCTCGGCTCGATGAGGAAACACGGTGTGTGCGTGGCGAGGCGAGCGGCGGAGGAACACGCCGGAACCACTCCTATTCTTAAGCTCCAATAGCATGTGAAAAAGGATCCTTTTAAGGAGGTCCAAAACATCCTCCCCTTTTGGCATCGTATTAAACTTCCCACCAACTGATTATGACACCCACATGAATCTTTAGAGATTTAAAATAAATCTGGGATGAGCCTAAAGCCCATCCTATATTTCAACAAGACCCAGAGGCCGCTGTTTCCCGGCGAGCCGGCGGCGACTGCACGTCCACGCGCCTCTTTCTTCCCAAGCAGAGATTGACTGATCCTAATTTACTTTCCAGATCATTAACATGCAGCTAAACTGATTATAAAAAGCCATAGAATAAATCCACAGAAGTCCACTGAAATTGTGCCTTCCGTGTGAATTCTGCATTACTAGGCATCGCCTCCTGCCCAGCAGGACATGACGGCAACATTACACAAACACACAGCTGCAAAATTTCCACATGCTGAAACCATGTCGATGGTGATGCACTAAATTATGTACCATTGTACGTTTGGAGATCACGACGCTACAAGGTCTTTTTTTGTGGAGATGTCTGGCTGCCACATGAAAGATCTGACCGGAAGTGTTGTCCGAACAACGAGCATAGGCTCCCCTACATGCGGTGGCCATTGCGTCCCGCCACTAATAAACTGGCATAGAGAGACAGCGGGTGGAGACATAGACAGGCAGCCAGAGGATCAGATCTCCAAGCTGGTGGCCAGCGGTGCCATAACCCAGAGCCTATGCGGCTATGCGTGCCACTAGTAACGGGGATAAACATGCACAAAGGAAATTTAGTGCATCACCTTTTATCTTCTCAGCATAAGCATGGGAGAAACGCTCTTTAATTACTCAGAACAAACAAACAATGTATCACATACTTGGCTAAATTGCTCACTATGTGTGCTTAATTCATTCGATACATAGACACTATGTGTGCTTCTCAAAAGGACACACTGTATACAGATTCTAACACACTTAGCACTTCTGTGGGGAACAATACGTTCGACTTCTCCCTGGGACATAATCAGTTCTATCGGGTCTAATGGATGCTGTGTTTGGATCTCGCATTTTCGTGCGTCCAAGACACCTTGCGGGCAATTGACCGCATTCACTTTCGGTTTCTTCTAAAATCTCAACTCATTGACAAGAAAACATATCAAAATTTCAGTGATATTGTACATCTCATAACCTCATGAGCAACAGAAGCAACACCTACAGAAAAGTTGCATATGGTTTAGATATAAAAAGAGACAGAGTGGGCAATGCTCACAACCTTTGGTTAAATTATCAGCACAATAGGTGTGATGCTGTTGAATTGATGGTGTGTTTCTCATGAGGAGTAACAATGCTTCTTGCGTTGGCCAGCTGTGCATAACTATCAGTTGTATACGGAGTGCTTTTCAACGGAACACACTATACACACTTTGACTCAAATAGACGGGTACGGAATCAGGTTGTTTTTAGCCTTGCTTGCGTGCTTCTCAGTGGAACAGAATCTAATCGTTGGCGCATTTCTCAGTGGGCGCGTGGAGAGGTTCCACAGAGCCATTGTCTACTTTCCCTTTCAGTTCTTTTCTAAAATCTCAACTCACCAGCAAGAAAAACATATCAAAAGTTCAATAACGGAGTGCACACCTGATAACGTCATGACCAACGGAAGGAACACGTACAAAAAGTTTGCATTTGATTTTGAGATATATAAAGAGACAGAGGTGCTACCGGGATCGCACCCTATGCCGACGGCCAGGGCCGTCGGCATAGCCCTGAATGGCCGTCGGGACAGGCCTATGCCGACGGCCCCCGTCGGCATAGAGCCGTCGGCAACATATCGGTCGACGTAGCCAGGAAGGCCGTTAGCATAGAAAGGCCGTCGGCATAGGGCCTATCAAGACGGGGGCCGTACATCTATGCCGACGGCCCTGGCCGTCGGCAACGTTATCGCCTAACGGCGGCCGCCGTCAAGTGCTGACCAATGGTTGCTCACCACGTGGCACGTCTATGCGGACGGCCTAGCCGTCGGCTTAGTTTGAAACTATGCCGACGGCCAGTCCGTCGGCATAGACGTGCCACATGGCGAGTAGGCACCATCCCTGGGTGGGTCTATGCCGACGGCTAGGCTGTCGGCTTAGTTTCAAACTATGCCGACGGCTAGACCGTCGGCATAGACCCGCCACGTGGCAGCCGCTGGGAGCTCCTGGGGCAGGCCTATGCCGACGGCCTGGCCGTCGGCTTAGTTTGAAACTATGCCGACGGCCTAGCCGTCGGCATAGACCCGCCACATGGCAGCCACTGGGAGCTCCTGGGGCAGGCCTATGCCGACGGCCTGGCCGTCGGCATAGACCCGACACGTGGCAACCACTTGGAGCTCACGGCAGCTCTATGCCGACGGTCTAGCCGTCGGCATAGTTTCTGTCTGTTTTTTTTTCTTTTTTCTGTTTTGTTTCAGCTCAATGCACACAACAAATATATGCATCACATAACAGTTGGCCCAGCGGCATCACACAACAAATTCATCATCACACATCATAAGAAGCATAGCAAAGCATAAACATATAAGTATCATCACCACCAAGCATATAAGAATCTCACAAACAACAATAAGAAACATCACAAGCATATAAGTATCTTCACCACCAAGACCGCCACAATGTGACCCAAAGGCTTAAGCGCCAGGACGTCGAGTACCACAGAGGTCATCACCGCCAAAACCACCAAAGCCCAGGTCGTCACTGCTAGCGGCAGCGCTACCGCCAAGACCGCCTCCACCTCCGCCTCCGCCTCCGTGGATCGGAGTGGTCGGGCTCCGTGACTCGGGAGTGCTGCGAAGACCACCGCCAAAGGTAGATCCACCTGTTCCCTGGATGTTGAAAAGACATATTAACGGGATATATGACTGTGTTGAAAGGCATGACATGCTTTGGGTGAATAGATTGGGGATGAACTAACCAGCGAGGGGCCAACGTTTTGTGCCACAAACTCCTCAAAGCTCATCAGCACTGGTTGTGCTGGAGGGCATTGTGCTGGAGGGAACTGAGGAGACCTGCCGGCCGCCATATCCTGAAAAAACTGCTGCATCTGGCTATCCCTCTGCACTTGGTGTTCATAAAGCCTCTGATGCCACGCCATGGTCTCCTGGCGTGTGTACTCCAGGTAGGCCTACGGTATGACATGATGGAACTCATAAAACTAGTAAATGCGGAAAATAAAGTGAGCAATGAAGATAAGAGGGAAAATACTTACAGATTGTTGCTCCTGAAAGAGGGCCTGTGTACTGGTCACTGGCTGGCTCGTGCGCTGGCTCAGTCTCGGGTCGATCCGATGAAGCTGTGTGTAGGAGATACTAGGAGTGATCACAACATCGAGAACCGCCTCCCGACCGTGCTCCTTGGGCCCCATTCTCACCACCGCCATGTCGTCCAGAGGCACCGCAATGGGGTCAGGTGTGTCAGGATGCAACTTCAGATACGCTTTGAAGTAGGCCTGCTTCCTCCCCGCGGTATGCTTGCCGTAGTACTGGGGCTCGCCAGGCTTGGGGTCCTTCCGCGTATGGGCGATCTCCCACGCCTGCATGTCTGAGAGCGTCCGCTTCAGTTTCTCCTCCTGCACCACCAAACAGAGGTTAGTCATACATAAGAAAGTGATGGTAAATAGAAGAAGAAGAATTTTTAATGGGGTTAGTCATACATTAACTGCCTTGTGGAGATAGTGGTTTCGGTTTCCCTGAGCATGTACTCCCTCCGTCCCTCGGTTAGCCTTATTTTTGGTTCTCATAGCCGCCCAGGCTCCAGCCTCATCACACCAATGATCCACCAATGCCGCCCAGGACTCGTCTTTTCCATAACACCAATTTGGACACACCTACATAATAAAAGCATAATGGCATGTAGGTGTGTCCAAATTGGTGTTATGGAAGCATAAAGCATAAAGCATAAAGCACCACAAGGTAATGAAAGCATAATATATGAAAGCATAATGAAAAATCTTTTATACTTACCGCCAAGAACTCGGGCCTCTCCAAGGTAATGCCCATCCTCCGCGCTTCTTCCTTGGTCATCTTCACACCAAGATAGGAGTGGTAGTATGTGGATATGGCCACATAGCGCACCTCATACTGCATCTGGCGGGCCTTCTTCTTGCATTGGCGCAACACGATCTGGTCCGCTCTAGCCCTGTGTTCCGGAAGAACTCGATAGAATTTCTACAATCATGCATGAAAACAAGAATGGAAGAAGCCATGAGTTAAATCATTTTCATGAAACTAGAATGGACTTGTTCTTCTGAAGAGAACTCACCCAGAAAGTAGTGATCACGGCCTTGGCATGGGTCTCATGGTCCGCGTGGCGGGCCGCTTCCCAGTGGTCCCAGCTCAAGGCCAAAACCCGACGAGCCGGCTGCCTGACTTGATCTGGACAGTACAACCCCGGCCAGTATAACTTCAACAAGACGGTGATGACGCCGTTGGGAATACGGACCCCTTTAGAACATATCCAGTTGCTGCAAAAGAATGAACTATTAGCATGTGACAAGCAAAATAAATAACAACCGGAATAAGGATGTGACAAGCAAAATAATGAACCACTTACTCTTTTCCCGTGGGCTCAATGAGCCACTTCTGCTCCTCAGTAGCCGGAACCTGCTTTGGTAGCTTTGCGTTACCACACAGCCACCCCTTCGTGTCAACCCCCGTCCCGTCACCACCATCATCCCCGCCACCACCCTCCTCCTCGCCTGCCTCCCCCTGCCCAACCTCCTCCCCAACCTCCTCCTCCTCCTCCTCCTCCTCCTCCTCCTCCACCACCACCACCACCACCTCCTCCTCCTCCTCCTCCTCCTCCTCCTCCTCCTCCTCCCTAGAGTGTACCTCACTAGAGGAGGGTACCTCACTAGAGGAGGGCCTCGAAGACAACACCCCTAAGTCGGTGAGGGTGCGCTCTTTCTGGCCGCGACCCCCTGTAGTGGCTCTCCCCCTAGCACCTCGTCCTCTAGAGGCTCTCCCCCCGCCCCCTCCTCCTCTAGGGGCACCTCTCCCTCGACCTCCCTGTGAGGAGTCATCGTCAAGTAGCCGAGGGGGAGGATTACGTGCTCGACTACTCCGACTAGGCATGCCGACGACCTTGCGTAGGAAACCCACGCCGTCGGCCTTCCCCTTGCCCATGTTCCACGAACCTGCATTGAAAAGAGAAGAAGCAATTAGTAAATTAATGAAATGAAGGAAAAGGCATGATAATAAACACATTAATAAAAATGCATAAAAAGGCATATTCCTAAACTATAGAAAAAAAATACTTGAAACGTACATCTGCTAGAACCCATATGAATCATCACTGTTGTAACCTCTTTCTCGGTCCGTCTCATCATCACTATCAATCATATCATCTTCGTTGTCCGACGGAGGTGGAGGCTCTTCCTCGTCGTCAGCGTCTTCGTTTAACTTTTCTAGCATAAGTATGTCACTTTCATTGACAATGGTCTCACCATCATTCCGTCCATCGTCGACGTTTGGGTCCACATCATCATCACCCAATGGTCTAGCGTCATCGTTTCTAACCACATCATCATCATCATCATCATCAGGTTGCTCTTGATAGAACACTCCCTCGTATGTCATGGGGTTAATGTTGTAGTAATCGTCTTCATTCGGGTCTGGTAGCTTACCATGTGGCGACACCTTGAACACAACTTCCCAACCCTTTAGATACACTTTTTGGCATGGGTAAGGCAGATAATATACTTGTGTAGCTTGGGTAGCCGCAATGAAGAGATCGGCTCCGGCATAGACGGTTGATGGTTTAACTTCGACCAAACCAATGGAAGGCGTATGTTTTACCCCCTCCCGCGGATCGAACCATCGGCATTTGAACACAGGCAGACTTAGGGTCTCACGCCCCTGGCGGAATTTAACCTCGTATATATTTTGTACCCTTCCGTAGTAGTCTACTGAATTTTGACCGGGGGTGTACACTCCAGTATTTATAGTTTTGGGATTGGGGCGGCTGTTTTGGTGCTCCTCTGTATGGAAGCGATACCCATTCACATCATACTTTTTACATGTCATGACGGCAGGGTCAAAACCCATGGAAACCCATCTCAATTCATCATCCATAGATATGTTCGGATCTTTTCCCTACAAGTATAATGGAAATTGTTGCGTGCATTAGTTAGGTTAACTACTAAATGTTGAAGTAGGTATTTAATAGGGGAGTGTGGAAAATTACTTTCTCCATGAACCAAGCAAAAAAAAATTTACGTCCAGGGTTTCCATGACGGAGAAGAGTAAGTGCCTCCGCCTCAGTAGGAGGATTCACTCCCGTCCAATCTTCTTGAACGAAATCACTAAAAAAAGATAAGCGGTGTTAGACCGGGACTAAGTGAACATGAAACATGATGATGTGGAAGACATAAAGGAATGGTGTAGTGGTATTACCTCATCCACACTTCCTCAACTTCCTTGATGTTGTGCAAGATATAGAACATGAGGTCCTCCCACTCTTGTCGTGGCATGTTATAAGATTTCGAGGCCCCAGTCCTCCCACCTTGCGCGTTGAATAGATCGAGCCTGGGTTGATACTTGGGCTCTTCTATATTGTATCGAGGCACCTTGTTATGCAGATGGGGAACGTGGTCTGGATAGTATGATGTCCTGAGGTCTGACACCTCCTCTAGGATAACTGCCTCAGCTATGGAAGCTTCAATCTTAGCTTTGTTTCCACATTTCCGTCGGAGATGCTTGTTCTGCCTCTCAGGGCCGTACTGCCAGCGATTTTGCACAGGGCCCCCCAACAATACCTCGTTCGCGAGGTGCAGAATGAGATGTGTCATCAGAGTAAAGAAGCCTGGCGGAAAGATCTTCTCTAGCTTGACTATCAACTCCGGTGCCTTCTTATGCAATTTTTCAATCACCTCTTTACTTACTTCTTTAGCACAAAGCGTGCGGAAGAAATGGCTACCGAGTGGCTGTCCAGATTGGCGGTGGCAATGATGAGGTGGCCATGAAACACCTGCCTCTCATGTTAGAAGGCTCGGCCAGAGCGTGGCTGAATCAGTTAGCACCCAGCAGCATTTACACCTAGGAGGATCTCTCCCGAGTGTTTGTCACAACATTCGAAGGAACATGCAAGCGACCTGCAAGTCTTACGGAATTGCGGTCCTGTGTGCAGAAGCCGAAAGAAACTCTGAGGGATTACATCCCGAGGTGGATCACGTTGCGTCACACAGTTGAAAATGTACCAGATCATCAAGCAGTTTGTGCCTTTAAAGAAGGCGTTAAGTACAGAGAATTGAATCTGAAGTTCGGTCGAACCGGAGAAATGTCTCTGAATCGGATGATGGAGATTGCCACCAAATACCCTAATGGTGAAGATGAGGATCGACTCCGGAGCGGCAATCATAAGTCAGTCGTCTAGGAAACCGGAGGAAATTCCAGTCGGAAACAGAAGCGGAAAGCCGAGCCAGCCACTCCTGGGGAGGCCCTGGCCGTAACCCAAGGAAAGTTTAAGGGGAAACCCAAGGTGCCTTGGAACCCTAAGAAAGTTAAAGACCAAGATGGAAACGATGTCCTGGATCTACCGTGTCACATTCACACCAAGAAAGATGAAGAGGTAAACTCATTTACACTAAGCATACCACTCGACAGTGTTGGCTCTTGATCCAGCAGTTCCAGGGTAGACAGTCCAAGGATAAAGAGAAAGAGTCAGATCAAGTGGAAGACAAGGAAGATAGTGATGGATACCCCCAGGTTAATTCCACCTTGATGATTTTTGCTGATGTCAAAAGCAAAAGTCGACTGAAAGTTATCAACCGTGAAGTAAATATGGTTGCTCCGGCAACACCCAGTTATCGGAAGTGGTCTCAGACTGCCATCACATTCGACCAGTCTGATCAACCCACGCACATTGCCACCCCTGGGAGGCAAGCTTTGGTGGTCGACCCAGTTGTCGAAGGCACTCGACTGACCAAAGTCCTGATGGATGGTGGCAGTGGTTTGAACATACTATATGCGGAAACATTGAAAGGGATGGGCATTCCGATGTCCAGGCTCAGTACCAGCAACATGAGTTTCCATGGAGTCATTCCTGGGAAGAAAGCCAAGTCACTCGGCCAAATTGCTCTTGATGTGGTTTTCGGTGATTCCAAGAATTACCGCAAGGAAAAGTTAACATTCTAAGTTTTGGATTTCCAGAGTGCTTATCACGCTATTTTGGGCAGGCCAGCTTATGCACGCTTCATGGCTCGACTGTGCTACGTGTATCTCAAATTGAAGATGCCCGGTCCCAAAGGTGTGATCACTGTTACGGGATGCCCGGTCCCAAAGGTGTGATCACTGTTACGGGATGCCCGGTCCCAAAGGTGTGATCACTGTTACGGGCAATCGGAAGAAGGCGGAAGAGTGTTTTCAGAAAGGCTCAAAGATTGCTGATGCTCAAATGGCAGTGGTCGAGATGCAAGAGTATCAGAAGACTGCTGATCTGAGTGAGTTGCTACGAGCCAAGAAGCCTGCTTCAGAATCAGCTTTTCAGTCGTTCGGTGAAACGAAGTCAGTTCACATTCACCCGGCCGATCCCAATGCTGCTCCGACTCATATCTCAACGACACTCGACTCCAAATAGGAAGAAGCGCTCATCCAGTTCCTCCATGAGAACTGGGACATCTTGGCATGGAAACCTTCTGACATGCCTGGAGTTCCCAGGGGGCTGGCTGAGCACCGTCTACGAGTCGACCCAAAAGTTAAACCTGTCAAAGAACATCTTCGACGGTCCGCCATCCAGAAGAGAAAGGCCATTGGCGAGGAGGTGGCTCGGCTCCTAGCAGCGGAGTTATCCGAGAGATTTACCACTCCGAGTGGCTCGCCAATGTTGTCATGGTCCCCAAGAAGGACAAGTCACTTCGCATGTGCATTGACTTTAAACATATCAATCGGGCCTGCCCGAAAGATCATTTTCCTCTCCCTCGCATCGACCAAATAGTCGACTCGACCGCGGGGTGTGAGCGATTGTCTTTTCTAGACGCCTACTCCGGGTACCATCAGATCCGTCTGTATGGACCCGACGAGATCAAAACTGCTTTCATCACTCCATTCGGGTGCTTCTGTTATGTCACCATGCCATTTGGCCTCAACAATGCCGGAGCCACGTTCATGAGGATGATTCAGGAGTGTTTGCTCACTCAAATCAGTCGGAATGTGGAAGCATACATGGATGATATCGTGGTCAAGTCACGGACGGGTTCCGACCTGCTGACTGACCTTGCTGAGACCTTTGCCAACCTCAGGAGGTATGATATCAAGCTCAATCCGTCAAAGTGCACATTCGGAGTTCCAGGTGGAAAGTTACTCGGTTTTCTCGTTTCTGAACGAGGAATCGACGCCAATCCTGAAAAGGTTGGGACTATACTTCGGATGAAGCGTCCTGTGCGCGTGCACGATGTCCAGAAGCTTACAGGTTGCTTGGTCGCTTTAAGTCGATTCATCTCTCGTCTTGGTGAAAAGGCCTTGCCTCTTTACCGACTGATGAAGAAGTCGGACAAGTTCGAGTGGACTCCGGAAGCTGATGCAGCGTTTGTAGAGCTCAAAGCTCTGCTCTCCACCCAGCCGGTGCTTGCTGCCCCAATCAGCAAGGAGCCTTTGCTGCTTTACATTGCAGCCACAGGACAAGTTGTCAGTACAGTACTTACGGTCGAGCGGGAAGAAGAAGGAAAGGCCTTCAAAGTTCAGCGCCCACTATATTATGTTTCTGAAGTTTTGACTCCTTCAAAGCAAAGATATCCTCATTAGCAGAAGCTTGTATATGGGATTTATATGACCACGAAGAAGGTTGCACATTACTTCTCTGATCATTCCATTACAGTCGTCAGCGACGCTCCACTGTCAGAGATTTTACGCAACAGAGATGCAAC
Organism: Aegilops umbellulata; assembly: GCA_032464435.1. Lineage (NCBI taxonomy): Eukaryota > Viridiplantae > Streptophyta > Magnoliopsida > Poales > Poaceae > Aegilops > Aegilops umbellulata. The sequence continues at coordinate 564,022,025 of CP136060.1, forward strand.
TGGTCGAGTGGCAAAATGGGCGATTGAACTCCTTCCCCTAGATATCAAGTTTGAGGCAAAGAAAGCTATCAAGTCCCAAGCAATTGCAGATTTCGTCGCCGAGTGGATTGAACAATAATCCATAGATATGTTCGGATCTTTTCCCTACAAGTATAATGGAAATTGTTGCGTGCATTAGTTAGGTTAACTACTAAATGTTGAAGTAGGTATTTAATAGGGGAGTGTGGAAAATTACTTTCTCCATGAACCAAGCAACAAAATTTTTACGTCCAGGGTTTCCATGACGGAGAAGAGTAAGTGCCTCCGCCTCAGTAGGAGGATTCACTCCCGTCCATTCTTCTTGAACGAAATCACTAAAAAAAGATAAGCGGTGTTAGACCGGGACTAAGTGAACATGAAACATGATGATGTGGAAGACATAAAGGAATGGTGTAGTGGTATTACCTCATCCACACTTCCTCAACTTCCTTGATGTTGTGCAAGATATAGAACATGAGGTCCTCCCACTCTTGTCATGGCATGTTATAAGATTTCGAGGCCCCAGCCCTCCCACCTTGCGCGTTGAATAGATCGAGCCTGGTTTGATACTTGGGCTCTTCTATATTGTATCGAGGCACCTTGTTATGCAGATGGGGAACGTGGTCTGGATAGTATGATGTCCTGAGGTCTGACACCTCCTCTAGGATAACTGCCTCAGCTATGGAAGCTTCAATCATAGCTTTGTTTCCACATTTCCGTCGGAGATGCTTGTTCTGCCTCTCAGGGCCGTACTGCCAGCGATTTTGCACAGGGCCCCCCAACAATACCTCGTTCGCGAGGTGCAGAATGAGATGTGTCATCAGAGTAAAGAAGCCTGGCGGAAAGATCTTCTCTAGCTTGACTATCAACTCCGGTGCCTTCTTATGCAATTTTTCAATCACCTCTTTACTTACTTCTTTAGCACAAAGCGTGCGGAAGAAATGGCTAAGCTCGACAAGCACTCGTCAGACATGCTCGGGGACATAGCCTCGAACCATCACCGGCATTATCTGCTCAATCCATACATGGTAGTCATGACTCTTCAGGCCGGTCACTTTGCCCGTTGAAAGATTGACTCCCTTACTAATATTCGATGCATAACCATCGGTGAACTTCAAAATATGTTTCAGCCAGATAAGTACTTCTTTTTTTTCTGGCGGTTTAAGGACAAAGTCAGCATCTGGCTTGAACCAGTTTTTTCGACCGTCTGTGGGAGGCTTCATGTTCAGGCGTGGTCTATCACAAATTCTCTGTTGATCGGCTCTAGCTTTTACGTTATCCTTTGTCTTATCAGGAATGTTGAGGATCGTGCGGAAAAGGGACTCTGCCACATTCTTTTCTGTGTGCATCACATCAATATTGTAAGGAAGTTTGAGGTCCTTGAAATAGGGAAGCTGCGAGAAGCACTACTGGAATCTGGCAATTTGCCATCTGCCATGGCAGATGGCAAAGGCATGGTCGGCGGATGGCAAAGGCTTTGCCATCAGCCAGCAGATGGCAAACAGTTTGTCTGACTTCTTATCGGCAAAGGCTTCTTTGCCATCAGCTGGCTGATGGCAAAGAGCCTGTGGCTTTACCATCAGCTGGCAGATGGCAAAGCCTCTTAACGGGGTTAGCCCCGTTAGAAGGCTAACGACATAATTTGCCGTCAGCCAGCAGATGGCAAAGGCTGCAGGCTCTTTGCCGTCAGCCAGCAGATGGCAAAGGCTGCAGGATCTTTGCCGTCAGCCAGCAGATGGCAAAGTATGCAGCCTCTTTGCCATGTGCCAGCAGATGGCAAAGGCTGCATGCTTTGCCATCCGCCAGCAGATGGCAAAGTATGCAGGCTCTTTGCCATGAGCCAGCAGATGGCAAAGGTTGCATGCTTTGCCGTCTGCCAGCACATGGCAAAGAGGTTTGCCATCTGCTGGCAGATGGCAAAGAGCCCAAATAGGCCAGACACGTGGCCTCTTTGCCATCTGCCAGCTGATGGCAAAGCTCTTTGCCATCTGCCAGTAGATGGCAAAGTGACTATATTGCCCCATTTAATTTTGTTTTTTCTTATATCAATTCATTTTCACAGAATATCAAACACAAATATATTTATATGACCAATATAGCATTTCAACACATATTACCAATAGTCATGAACACATATATCCAATACATGTTACCAATAGTAGCAAGTTTCATCCGTACATATACATAGTTTCATCAATATTACACAGTTTCATCCATAGGTAACAAGTTTCACAAGGTCAAAACAAAAACTAAAGACAAGCACTCCATCAACCCAAGCTTCCGTGATCTTAAGCAAATCTGTAAAATGGGAAAAAAGTAAGTTAGAAGAAGATAGTATATCCAGCTAGCCAAATGAAAATAGAGGATACAATCTCAACAGATAACAGACAAAATTTACAAGAAGTTCCTTTGTAACTTTCTTCAGAAAAAGGAACACTGAAAGTCTGAAGAAAACTAACACTGGAACAAGCCTGAACATTACTGAATTTCAACAACTACTGCATACAAATCGTCTGTGTTATATTCAGACAAAGGAAAATAAGCTGAGTCTGTAGAGGGTATGTAGTATATTTAAACGAAGCAAAAGAGAACATCCCTTGCAATATATTTTGTACCAAGCAAAGAAACAGAATGTACATACACACACATAAAAATTGTACTGGACCGCTTGTCACTTTCTTACATCAACCAGATTTCTGCCAGACAAAGATTGTATAACAGAGATGAAGCAAGGGGTTCATGAGAAGTAGAGAAGATTCTACTATTCTTCCACACCCAAACCATGGTCCTTGAAAATGTAGATTGGATGGTCTTCGCAACAAAAAAAAGATTAGATGGAGAATGACAGTGACTCACGCCTCCTCACACTCCGTTCGAGCTAAAAATTATGTGGCTTCTTGGGGATGTAGATTGAGGGAAAGCGTGAGTCCCATATTCGGCTACATGACATGAGTGGATTCTAGACAGTTCGAGATAGGTGTGTGGATTTGAACTTTTGGGTGACAAAAATGCCAAGTATAGGTCATTTTAGAGCTATCCTAGGTTAAATATGTCGCTAGTATCCATATGGCAGAGAACCCAGGCCGACATGACTAGTCATAGAACCAAGGTGGAACAAACGTACAGGGACAGGCATACATGACCCAGCAATGCACGTGTCGGTCATCAACGAGTGCAACCAAGTCGTAGCAAGCTACAAGGACTTCGGTGATACACCGCGTGACATTTCCCCGTAGGGACAGACACAAGAGCAAAGAAGGACACATGCCGGTCAATCCATGTGTTCCGGAGCAGTAGCGAACTACCATGGCTCGGTGGAAGCACTAGGAGGCATTTCCCCGTATGGAAGGCTACCAAAGGCACACGACTAGGTGTCGAATCCCACACATACAATGCATTTCAAACATACACACATTATGCACGATATGTGTAGATACAACATGCCATCACAACAAAACCCTATTAAGCAAAACACTTGGGAAACTTACCGTCATCACGGAGGTGTAGGTGTAGGTGTAGGACCGGTCGCGCCAGTGGCAGATGGAGAAGGATCGGTCGATGCTTGTCGGGAGATACCCTGCACCAAAGATTATTTCCAATGTATCGTTAGCATGATGCAACTCAAATGTGAAGACTAGTAACTAATGACCGTTCAAATGAAACTCACCGTGCCCGCCGGAGCAATGACTGGCATCGGCGGAGGGGTCTGGCCGTTCTTCTCGCACATGGACTGCACATTTGGTTTTGACGAGTCAATCATATTAGTTACTAATGAAAGGAACATTGCGTGCATGATTTAGCTAATATGCAGAAGAAACTTACCACGAAGAGCTCGTACATGGCCCGGTTAGCCAAGTCGTTCCGGTTCCTCTCCTCCTCCAACAGCCTAGCTGTCCTCTCCTCATTCTCCCGGTCCCTCTCCGCCAACTGCCGGTCCCTCTCCTCAAAAGCAGCCTGGGTCTTCGCTCTCTCTGCCTCAATAGCAGCCTGCAACACCACTCGTTAGCATTGTAATCATCGACTGCCGCAAACACAATGTAATGGAGGAAAGGCTACTGAGTCCGTATAACAAACCTGGAATTCAATTTCCACTGGTCGTAAACGAGGCGGTATCTCAGGATCAGAGCTGGCCTGGCGCTTCTTGATCTGTGGGAGAGTGCTACTACAACGTATCAGTCCATTACCAATGGCTAACGATCCATGGGACCTCCCGCCACCAGATGTCATCACCAGCTCTGGATCAAGAGGCCGGCTCGGGTTAAAGTCCGGCCCTTTCCTTGCCTTCCCCTGCTTAACGTACTGCACCATCTTGTGGTGGGAGGCCTTGTTGCTGAAGTTCTCTGCATTTTCGAGGTCAGACTCAGAGAATGCCTTGGCCTTCTTGTACGATGCAATATTGGACATGCCATAGAGGTCGAACAGCTCTGGCACTGGAGCCTTGTGGTGGTTTGACTAAAAGAGAGGAACAGAGTATTAGTTAAGGACTCAAACTAGCACAAAGAATGAATTTGCATGAATCATCAAGCAAACCACACATACCCAGTTTTTCCCATACCCATGTAGGTTGACGCTGCCTAGATGGTGTGGCACACCTTTCATTTTGAGACGCTTATCCTTTGCAATTTTGTGGGCGAAGCGCCATTGGGGAGAGCACCACTCATCCACCAACCCCTCCCAGCAGTCCATCTTGTCCGCACACCATCTCGGGGGCACCTAAGTTAAGCAAGATAAATTTGAGTGCTACGCCTACGAATCAAATCAAGGAAACTAAGTACAAGGCCTTAAGAATAGGTAATTACCTTCATGTACTTCTCCTTACTCAGATACTTGTCCCAGCACTTCTCTTTTCTCCTCCTAATACCAGTCTGTGCTAAGTAGTCTCGAACAGCCTGCGTCCGAGCCTCGTGCCGAAAGTTTCCAAGTAGGCGCCTACACTCGGCATCGATAACCCGAGCCGCAGCCTCCTCCTGTCCCTCAGCACACCTGTAGAAGGTCTGCAATCAAACAAGAAAACATGGATTAGAAGGTCTGCAATCAAACAAGAAAACACATGTAGAAGGTATGCAATCAAAGAAGAAAACACAACGTAAATGGCAAAGGAGAAATTACCCAAAACGTGGCGATCACAATGTCGACCACCGTGTCGCACTCGACATCGCCGACCCTATGCTCCGGCAGGGCCGGGGCAGCCAAGTAGTGCTCCCAGGTCATTCCTAGCTCTGGAACCCGGCCCTCACCGGGCAACGTGACCCACCCCGGGAAGCACTGGCGACAAATCACACCAAGGACAGTGTTGGGCCTGCGGACACCATCTTCGTGTGTCCAAGAACTGCAGTATGACAAGGCCAACACATTAGATATTCGAAGAAATGTCAAGGAAAAAGGTTAAAAAAGAGTAAATGCACTTTCTTCTCCCCGTTAGGCGCAATCAACCACCTCTGGTCGGGGGTCGCCGGGGTGGGCGGAAGCTTTGTATGACCACGCTGGTAGACTTTGCGCCCCTCAACCCACTCACCCTCGCTATAGCTATCAGGACTATAGTCTGCACCCTGAACACGACCATGTGCACTCGACTCCGTCCAGTCCTCCGATGGGCTCGGCTCCGACTCAGCGTGACCCCGTCTGAGCTCCGGAGTCTCGTGGGGCGAAGACTCGGCGGCCCGAGGCTCGTCGTCGGCCCGAGGCTCGTCGGCCGTAGGCACGCCTGCCATAGGCTCGTCGGCCGGAGGCTCGTGGAGTGGAGTCCGAGACGGGTCCACCTCAGATGGCTCGATCTCAGACGGAGCAGTCCTGTGGTCGGGTGACTCAGCTGGGGGTGGCGGCAAGGAAGGCGTAGCAGCCTTCCTACCTCTCCCGCCGCCACGTACACCTCTAGCAGCCTTCTCCTTCTTCTTACCCCCCCCCCCGACCTCTCCCGACTGAAGAAGAAGCGACCGTCGCTGGACTCTGCAAACTAAGATCTAGCGCTCTCCAGAGGCTATGGGGGGGAATGGAACTACCCCTCCCACCACGTGCCGAGGTAGGAGCCTCGGAGCGCTCTCGACCCGCGCCCACCATCTGTCAACACCTGAAATGACAAAGAGTAAACAAAATTAGTACGACATAAAAAAATGAATACCTGACATGAATAATAATATATATAAATTCATTTTAGAGGAATAAATGCTAAGTATAGCTCATTTTAAAGCTATCCTAGGTTAAATAGGTCATTTTTGAGCTAATTAAGGTTGTTATGTCATTTTTGAGCTAGCTAAGCACATAAATTCATTTTGGAGGAATAAATGCTAAGTATAGCTCATTTTAGAGCTATCCTATGTTAAATAGGTCATTTTTGAGCTAGCTAGGTTAAAACTTGAACTAATTAATAATATATATGTATATAATAATAATGGAATACCTGACATGAACTATAATATTAATCTTCATCGTCATCATTAATAAATGCATCATCATCGTCTATATATGCTTCGGGGTCAATAAATGCATCATCCTCATCACTATCAGTAATGATGTGCTCATCATCATCATCAATAAATTCATCAACATCTGGAAGGCCTCCTGTATGTAATCGGTCAAGCATTGACAGGTCATCCGCAGTAGTAACCTCTTCTTGTTCCGGCTCTTCTTGTTCCTGCTCAGGCTCGGATTCACTGCCGCTGTCTACTTGAATGTTCTGAGGTGAGCGGTTCTTGAAACGTTTTTTGGAAAGACGTGTTTCTTGGAACAATTCTCCTTCATATGTGTCTGGATTAATGTGAGGTTCATAATCCTCTTCATTGGGGGGAGGTGGTCTAACACGTGGCGGCACTTCATAAACGACATCCCAACCTTCGAGATTTGGATCACTTTGGCAGGCCCACGGTAGATAGAAAACTTGGGTTGCCTGTTGAGCCGTAATATAGACATCGGGAACATCCAAATGGGTGCTTTGTTTGATTTCGACTAGCCCTAGATGTTCATGAGTCCTTCTAGTCTCTTTCGGCTGGAACCAATGACATTTGAAGACTACGACGTTCGGTGGGTTTGCACCATAGAATAGAAGTTCATAAATTGCTTCAACTCTTCCATAATACTCGGTATCTCCTTCGCCGATAGCAAAGACACAACAATTTGTAGACTTTCGGTCGGCCATAGATAGCTCTTTGCCATAGGTACGAAAGCGATACCCGTTGATGTCGTATTTGTCAAATGAATGGACCTTATAGTCAAAACCATTAGCGACTTGTCTCAATTCGGCGTCCATAGACTCTGAACTAGCCTACAAGTTCAATACGAAAGGATTGTTGCATTAGCCAGAAATTAGAAGAAGAAATGAAATGGTCTAATGGAAATTACCGTTTGTTTGAACCAAGAGATGAAACCGGGATAGACGCCTCCATGCATTGCCAGAAGCTCATACTCTTCGACGGAATCCTTTTGGATAACCGCTCCATACGAGAATTTGGCGACGTATCGACTGTATCAAATATCCGGGAATAAGAGCAGTTCAAATGAAGTAGAGGTTGTGAAACAATGTACCGAGAACTTACTCGATGTACGGCCGCACTTCTGTTAGATTGTTGAAGATATACAACGTAATGGTCCGCCATTCGTCGTTATCCAACAATAAGGGAGTATAAGCATCGGCTGGTGCGAGCTTCCCTTTGAATAGGCTGAGGTTGGATCCACCCTTTTTAGGGTCGCCAACATTGTACCGAGGCTTCGGATTATGCAAATGACGATTTTTGGCTTCGTAGTGTGCTATCACGAAGTTTGCCGCCTCCTCAGTAATGAATGCCTCGGCCATCGATGCTTCAATTCGACGTTTATTTTTACATTTTGCTCGAAGCGTCTTCTGCATCCTCTCAGTTGCGTAGCACCAACGATTCTGCACGGGCCCCCCCAATCGTGCCTCAGTCGGGAGATGCAAAATCAAATGCTGCATTGGATTAAATAAGCCAGGTGGAAAGATCATCTCCAACTTGCAGATCAACTCCGGCGCCAACTCTTCCATTTCTTCTATCAAGCCAGGCGATAATTCTTTCGCACATAGAACACGGAAGAAATAGCTCAGCTCTGCCAGTACTAGCCATTCATCCTCAGGGATAAAGCCACGCAACATCACCGGCATTACCCGCTCAAGCCATATGTGCCAATCATGACTCTTGAGACCAAATATTTTCAGTTTATCAAGATTCGCTCCCCTCTTTAGATTCGATGCATACCCATCGGGGAACATCAACTCCTTTTTCACCCACAGGAGTATTTCCCTCATAACCGGCCTTCCAAGATTGAACCATGCCTTTGGCTTCGCCTAGTTCTTCTTTCCTTTTGGTTGTTTCATGTTTTGTAGCGGTCTATCACATAGAGCCTCCTGATCGACTCTGGCCTTAGGATTATCCTTTGTTTTCCCCTCTATGCCGAACAATGTACCAAAGATGGCCTCGCCGACATTCTTTTCAGTGTGTATCACGTCGATGTTGTGTGGGCAAAGGAGGTCTTTGAAGTACGGCAGATCCCACAAGCATATCTTGTGGGTCCAGGCGTGTTCCGTATTATACCCCTTGAAATACCCTGGACGCTCTGGATCCGGGCGTTTAACTGATCCAGGGTCTGTTGGCCTGCCAACGCAGGTGGTGCAGAGTTTTTGACATCTCTACCTTTGATGAAGTTCTTCTTGTCTTTTCTGAACTTATGGTGAGGATCCAGGAACTGTCTATGCATGTCGAAGCAAGAAAACTTGCGACCCGCCTGCAGCCGATGAAACTCAAGGGCTGCCTTGCATGTGGGGCACGGGAACCTTCCATGCACACACTAGCCAACGAATAGCGCATACGCCGGCAAGTCATGCATCGAGTACATGTACCACACACGCATTAGGAAGTTTTTTTTGTAGCAGCGTCGTATGTCTTGATCCCATTATCCCAAGCTTCTTGTAGTTCATCCTTAAGCGGCTGCATGTACACATTCATATTCTTCCCCGGATAGTTAGGCCCCGGAATTATCAACGTCAGGAAAATGTTCTTTCTTTGCATAATCTGTCCGGGGGGGAGATTGAGTGGAATGACAAATACAGGCCAACAACTGTATTGGGCTGCCATCATACCAAACACATTGAACCCATCCGTGCTGATGGCTACTCGAGGATGCCTTGGATCTTCCGCTTTTTCATCATGCAATGCATCGAAGTGTTTCCATGCAGCACCATCCGATGTGTGTACCATCATCAGATTCCCATCTGCATCCCGTTCGGTTCTTTTGCCCAATTTGTGCATAGCATCTGTCTGGCCGTCTCTTCGACCATGAATAGACGTTGAAGTCTTGGTATGATTGGCATATACCGAAGAACGTTAATGGGGATTTTGGTCTGACTCTTCTCACCCATACCGTTGTCTACCTCAACATACCTGGAAGACTTGCAAATGGGACAATAGTTCAAGTTCGCATATTGGAGCCTAAATAAGGCACATCCATTCTCACAGGCATCTATCTTCTCATAGGGCATCTTAAGTACACGGAGGATTTTGTCCGACTGGTACAGGTTTGCAGGCATTATATGGACTTTGGGTAGAAAGCGTCCAAATAGTGTCACCATCGCGTCATAGCATTCTCTGCCCAAGTTGAATTGAGCCTTCAGAGCCATTACTTGTGCGATGGCATCCAGCTGACAAAGCTCGGTGTGCTCGTGGAGAGGACGCTTCGAAGACTCCAACATATCATTGAAGGCCTTTGCAGATTCCTCCATATCATCGTCCGAATCCCGAGCATCATCAAAGTTTTGCACCATGTCTTCCATCCCGGTACCATGCTCGTCAGTGCGACGACGACCCTCCTCAGCTCTGGAACGTTGGGCAGACTCACCATGAAATGTCCACATCGTATAACCGGGCGTAAAACCCCACTTCTGCAGGTGTTTGATCTCAAACTCTGACATCTTATGATAGTTGTCGCACTTGACACAGGGGCACCAGGTTGTTTCCTGTCCATTTGCAAATGCGGCTCTGATAAACCCCTTGGTTTTTGTCATCCATTCAGGGGTCATGTGTTTCTGACTAGGGTGACCGGTGTACATCCACGCACGATCACTCATCTTTCCTAGCTACTGGACACACAAGAAATACATACATAATTCAGCAAACCATATATTCATCAGTTAATAGAGTTTCTCAGTTTTATTACGTCCATGCAACCTAGATGCTAGTAGGTAAAGATAGGTCCTAATCCCACCCGAGTATGTGTAGATTGGGTTCGCTTTCCCATGCTCTGCTCCGGATCCGACACAAAATTTCGGCAGCACCTCCCAGTTGTTCTCCTGATACACGTCTCGGCAATAAGCAGAGAGGATGTGTACCCGGAGAACAATAGGGAGGCACTGACGAAATTCTGCATCGGATCCGGAGCAGAGCATATGGGAAAACGAACCCAATCTACACATACTCGGGCTGTCCATGGATAACGTTGGACAATTCGAAAGAATCACGGTTATAAATATGCAAATGCATGCATATTTATAGATGTAACCCTTTCGAACGGGAGACGCATAGTGGTCACGCATACTGATGATTCAATCTACCTATAGCTAGCATGTTTCATCGGCACGAAGACCGGAACAAAGAAAATGATTGGGGGAGGAGGAGATGTCATTTGTGCTCACCCACGAACGTCGGGGCAGAGCTCGTCGAACACCAGACCCTCGCAGCGACGAAACAACTGCACATTTAAATCCACGCGATCAACACAAATATACATGCCTTTCAGTGTGCACTTAAATAGTCTGTCCACTGTACAATGTGATTTTTTTCAGTGGGGGTATAGGCGAGAACTCATAGACATCTTACCTTGGGCAAGAAGTGCTCAAGCGAGGAAACGAGAGTGACCAAGGCTGGATCAAGCCCAATCTCCTCCTTTACCTCCCTTAATGTTGTTTGTAGCTCGTGTCTAGGTTGGTATCTATTTGTGAACCTGATTGTTCAAATATAAAAGCTAAGTAAGCCAAACCAGCACTAAACAGAAAAAGCTAGGTTAAAAATCCTCTTAAAATTATAGGCCAGCCTCTTAAAATTTCTTTCTCAGATAAATTCATGGGATAACTTACATTCAGATTTTATCTGAATTCATGACGAATGCGTAACTAGGCACGTAAAGTTTGAACAAACAAGTATGAAATGAGTAATTTGGAATCTGTGGAGTAGCACATAGCAGTGCCAAACAGGTCAAAATGCTTTCTGCCACCAAAAAGATAAGGCTAAATTAACCTTCTATATATGTGAAATAAGAGAGCGAGGAAATATAAGGAATGAAAAAGAGGCTAAAAAAGATGTTGCATGTATAATTTATAAGGAGGAGAGGGACATGCACGTTGAATCATCTTTCATGATCAAGAATGAAATATAGTAGAAACAGAATGCAAGTATGGCGGTAATGCAAGTAGAAACAGATTCCAAACTTCATTACAACTATGGTGTTGATTGGGACCTAATCCGTTGAGCAACGGTCTTAATTTCGGTATCATGGCGGAAGAAGCCGTGCTCTCAGCCTACGAATGGAACCAAGTATGATACTTATATTCTTACCAACAGAAATATAGAGATACACATTCTGTGCTATACCCAGGTAATGGTTTTGGTTGGGGCTTAAGCATTGGGAGAGATGAGAGCAAGATACGTGATAAAGGCAAGGTGGTTGCTTTTCTATTTCCTTCTTAACTTCCATACATAGGTACATCTCTTTTTATAAGCCAAGGATATAAGCGTGGTGATCAAATCCTGCCTTTAATTCTAGATTCTCTGTGGAGTTCCATACAGAAAAATAATGTATGCAAGGGGGTTGCTTCCAAAGAGCTGACCAAGATTTATATTTATGAGGTTTGCAAATTTTAAATCTTTGAGAAACTACAAGGTAATGGGATTTCAGAATAACATACATATTTTTTAATTTTGAAACATAGTTAATTGGGTGTACAACTAGTTAGAATGCACACGGTGTGTATGGACGAAATTTATTCTTTTGTCTGATGAGATTTGTTTGACAAGGAACAATCAGTCCATCTATATTATGTAGCTGACAGCCAGACCATATATATGCACGTACAAAAGATTCTTACAAAAATTAAAATGTAGAAGCTTCGCGCACCACCGACAGGCAGGGGAAAAGCGGCATCTTGCGGATTTCAGAAAACGCCGGCTCGCCCGCGTCGTCCTGGAACCGAGACGAGCGGCGGGCATCGACGCCGCAAGAATAGGCGCAAATCATCTCTACTAAACAGACGCAGGAGGAGGAGGGGGAGGAAGGAGAGGGACGGCTCGGAAGTCGGAACCCACCTTGGTCCGCTGCGCCTGCTGCATTGCCGCTCGCCGGGCGGGCCGATCTGCGCTCCAAGGCCGCTCCGGAGGCTGGACCCCTGCCCTCGCGCGGCGCCGGACCCCCCGCCTCCCGGTCGGTCGGCCGAGCCGCCTGCCAAACTCACACGTACGCCGCGGCGGCCGATGCCGGGCCCAAGGTGCTGGCGGGGGAGCGAGGGATAGGTGCCGGACGGACTCTTCCGGCCTGATCTAATCTGGCGGCGCGGCCTGGCTCGATGGAGGGGCGGACTCCGGTGGCGGGGAGGGCCGCGGGGCACGCCGCGGTGGCCTGGAGGGCCGCGGAGAGAGGGCGGTGCAGGGGCAGGCTGCCGTGGAGGGGAGGGGCGGGCGCAGGGGCAGGCTGTCGTGGAGGGGAGGGGCGGGCTGCCGTGGAGGGGAGGGGTGGGCTGCGGTGGCGGGGGAGGGGCGGGCTGCGGTGGCGTGGAGCGGCGGGCCAGCGTCGGGAACGTGGGGCAGGGGCGCGCGGTGGTGGGCGCGCGGGTAAGGTGGGGAGAGAGAGAGGGTGGGCCGGGCTAGGAGAGAGGGGTGGGGCTGGGCTGGGAGAGAGGGGAGGAGATTTTTTTTAAAGTTGGAAGAGGAGATAGTCCCACCTCTTTGCCATCAGCCAGTGGATGGCAAAAGCCCACTTCTTTGCCATCAGCCAGCGGATGGCAAAGCCCCACCTCTTTGCCATCTGCCAGCTGATGGCAAAGAATCTTTGCCATCAGCTGGCAGATGGCAAAGAGGTGGGGCTAGTAGGCCGTTACAGCGCCGTTATCCACTGGGCCACCCACTTCTTTGCCATCTGCCAGCGGATGGCAAAGAATCTTTGCCATCCGCTGGCAGATGGCAAAGAACTGGCTGATGGCAACCAGGTTCTTTGCCATCTGTCAGTTCTTTGCCATCTGTTTTTTATAAGCGGATGGCAAAGACGTTCTTTGCCATCAGCTGGCAGATGGCAAAGAGCTGGCTGATGGCAAATTCCCAGATTCCAGTAGTGAAGGGGGTAATGTGTGTCCAGTTGTGCGTCTGACCATATCCCTCGAAGCCTTTGGCTTTGGCTTTGCCTTTGCCTTTGACTTTAGGCTTGAGAGCTTTTAGCTGAGCAAGAACATCTGCCCCCGAAAATGTTGGAATCTCGGTTACTTCATGAACAACCCGGCCTTTCGTGAAGTTCTTCTTGTCTTCCCTGTCTGGATGGTCTGGAGGGAGGAACTGTCGATGCAGGTCAAAGGATACATACTTGCCACCCTTACTCAGCCAAATCATTCGCAGAGCCTGCATGCACACTGGGCATGGCATCTTACCACTTGTACACCATCCGCAGAATAGAGCATAGCCGGGAAAGTCATGCATGCAATACTGCAACCAAACTTTCATCAAGAAATTTCACTGCAGATCCCGGTCGTATGTCAACCTCGGAAAGTACAAAGAATGGTGCAAAGCATCCACAAGCGGCTGCATAAACACACCCAATTGCTTCCCCGGGTAGTCAGGCCCCGGAATGATGAGCGACAAGAACATGGTCTTCCGTTGCATTAGGGCACCGGGAGGAAGATTGAGCGGAATTACAAACACAGGCCAGCAGCTGTATGGATTGGACGACATACCATATGGATTCAACCCATCACCTGATATGGCTATTCTGACATTCCCAGCCTCGGCTGCTTCCTCGGGGTATTCTTCATCGAATGACTTCCATGCTTCCCCTCCCGATGGACGTACGATTTTTTTTGGATTGTACCTTATACCTTCCTTGTGCCACTTCATCATTTTGGCAGACTCCTTCGTGATGAAAAGGCGCTGCAGTCTTTTTATAAAATCAAGATACCGAAGAACCTTAACAGGGATGGTTAGCTGCTTTTTCTCACCATCCTCACCGACCACCTCAATGTACCAAGACAAACCGCACTTCCTACAGTACTTGTCATCCGCATACTCGTGCCTAAACAAAAGGCAATTCTTCGGGCAAACATCTATTTTCTCATAATCCATAGAGAGTGCCTTCATGATTTTCTTTGTATCGTACATGCTTTTCGGCAGTTCATGACCCTCAGGGAGGCTATTAGCCCATACTCCCAGGAATGCTTCGAAGCATTTCTGGCTACAGCCGTACTCAGCCTTGACTGCAATCAGTTGCGAGATGGCATCCAGCTGAGATATTTTCGCACCCGCATAAAGAGGTTTCTTCGACGAGGCCAAGACCTCCTAGAAGGCCTTTGCGATTGCCTCCGGCTCCTCCGGTTCATTCTCTGAAGGTGTTGCATTTGCCGTTTCTGCAACAATGACATCATCTAGCATGTCCCTGACCCCGTCGTCCTCATATCCATCGATGCATTGTCGCATCACCTCCTCTCTAACACGGTCCTGCTCGGTTATGTTTATCGGCGGCATGTCAAAGTTTGGCATATATCCGTGCGTGCGAAGGTGCTCACTCATGTCCGTCTGATTTATACGGTGACGTCTGGCACATCTCGCACAGGGGCATGGTGGGATAGTTCTCATTGGACGACGGAATATCTCCTTCAAATACACATCGGTTTTCGCGATCCACTCTGATGTTACTCGATTCCAACGGATAAAACCACTGTACATCCACTGATTATCTGCCATCCTCTGCTTTTTTGCAACCCACACAACATAATTAAGGATTCACTTAAATTAATCACATCAAATTTTTAGTTTCTACCGCGTTTAATCCACCTACATCTCTAATAGGCAAAGATGGGTCCTAATCCCACCCGAGGATGTGTAGATTGAGTACGTTCTCCATTCTACCCCGTTCCGAGACAAAATTTCGGCAGCACCTCCCCGCTGTTCTCCAGATACACGTCTCGGCAAATAGCCAAGAGAATGTGCTCCGGAGAACAACGGGGAGGCGCCGCCGAAATCCTGTCTCGGAACAGGGTAGAACATGGAGAACATACCCAATCTACACATCCTCGGGCTGTCCATGGAAAATGCTGGACAATCCGAAAGAGCAGCGGTGATAAATATGCAATTGAATGCATATTTATCGATGCAACCCTTTCGGACGGGAGACGCCTAGGTTACGTCAGTTGACTTGAGAATGAAATTCAGTCACATGATTCGTAGCTCACCCTCGGCTGTAGAGGAAGTAGTCGAACACCGGAGGGACAACCGGGGACCAACTGCTCCTACGACGATCACTCCACCGAGATGGAACACCACAGAACCTGCACCGTGACAATAATTAAGTACATCAAAATATATTCATCATCATCATCTAACAATCATCGAATCATAAAAATCAGCATCCTATATCATCTCTTCCGCAAAAAAAATCATTATCTATCATCAACATCATCATCTATCATCATTAACATCATCATCTATCATGTAACAATCATCATACATTTGCAACTATCATCAAAAAATCCATCATCTAACGTCATGCCCCTTCTTAAAAAAATTTCTTTTCTTGCATTTCTCACATTTGTAACTATCATCAAATCATCTATCAACTAACTATGCATCCATCCATCTAGTTACTTAACTATGAACAACAACACAATTATCAAAAAAAATCTACAGAGAGGGAGGGAGGGAGATCACCGTGGGGGAGGGCCGGCTTGGGGGGAGGGGCAGGCACGGACGACAGGCCAGAGCACGCGTCGGAGGGGCAGGCACGGACGAAGTGGCCGCCGGGGCGGGGTCGATGGAGGTCGGGGCGGGGACGGAGGTCGGGGGAGGGAGGGCCGGCCGCGCGGGGATGTGTCGAGGGAGGCCGGGACGGGCGAATACAGCGGCGGTGCGGGCTGATCCGCGCGGAGACAACGACGGCGTGGGCGGATCCAGGCGGCGGTGTGGCGCGGGGCGGGGAGGACGGCGGTGCGGCGCGGGGCGTGGAGGATGGCGGTGCACCGCAGGTGTGTGGGGGAGACGGGGGAGGCGCGGGCGATGGCGGGTTCGGGGCGGGGCGGGCGGCCCAGGGTTGGTGCGGCGCGGGGCGGCGGGCTCGGGGCCTGCAGTGGCGTGCTCAGGGCGGGCGGCGGAGGAGGTCGGCGGCGGCGCGGGTGTGGGTCGGGGAGGAAGGGGGAGATGGATGGCGAATGGGTGGTGGGGGCGAACCGCAAGGGGATAAGGTCGGCCCTATGCCGACGGCCTGGCCGTCGGCATAGGCCTGGCCCTTTGCCACGTCATCGATCCGTGGACATGTGCGCTGCTATGCCGACGGCTTAGATATTTTGCATTTTTTTATTTTTTTTGTTACGGCATATGTGTGACTCTCGGCACACTGTAAAAAATAGTCCCACCTCGACCAAAGACAAGCGTAGGAGGGCCCACCGTAACACGTGGCGGCATTGCTACCCCCTCCGGTAACCCTAACACAGATGACCGCCAGATCTAGCTCTTTGACTTCCGCCGGACTGGGTCTGGCCGGTGGACCTTTTCACAGGGTTGTCGTGGCCCAGACCATAGTTGCACCCCCCCAACACCATTCCGGCCCAACCCACCCAAAGATACCCTCCGTGTCAGCCCGACGTGGCCGTTTCCCTCCTCCGGGACACGGCGGCAGCCACGTCTGTTAGGTCTACACGGCAGGACGGGGGACCTGGGGGAGTAGTAATGCCACCGGAGCATCGCACCGGGCCCTCATAAATGTGGGGTGGTGTGGTGGCATGTCCAAAGAGGCGGCACGCGTGTCCGGGGTGTGCCCCCCATCACGGACGGCGCCGCCGCCGGCACCTGGAGGGGGGAAACGGACGCGTCGGGTCTACACGGAGGGGATCTTACTGTGGGTTTGGCCCGGATGTTGCTCCAAAGTGTTTCTATGGGCTGACCTAACACAACCGGGTGGGGAGGTCCACTGGTCGAAGCCCGTCCGTGCAAAGTCAAAGGGCTAGATCCCGTGGTCAAACGCTATAGGGTTAGGCGGGACGGGGACACTGGGGGGTAGCAATGCCACCGGAGCATCGCACCGAGCCCTCATACATGCGGGGTGGTGTGGTGGCATGTCCGAAGAGGCGGCACACATCTCCGGGGGGTGCCCCCCTCACGAACGGCGACGCTCCGGTGGCATTGCTACCCCCCCAGTGCCCCCGTCCCGCCTAACCCTGTAGCGTTTGACCACGGGATCTACCCCTTTGACTTTGCACGGACGGGGGCACACCCCGGACATGCGTGCCGGGTGTTTGCAACCACCACAACACATCCAGACTTGTGAGAGGCCGCCGGCGCAAGATTTGGCGGCATGCTAGCCCCCGGAGGCCGCCGGCCACAGCCGTAGACGCGCGAAGGGCAATCCGCGTAGAGGGAATTTTTTCGGATACTTCTCCATCACCAAAAAATTATGAAAAAATACCATCGTTCCTATAGCACATGTGCCCACGTCGTGCAAAAAAACTCATGATTTTATCGCGCTCCGAGTATTTAGTAATATTGACGACGCATCGTTACCGCAGAACGTCTACTAACGTGTCATCGCCGTCCGTGAGGGGGGCCACGCCCTGGAGACGCGTCCCGCCTCTTCGGACATGCCACAACACCACCCCGCATGTATGAGGGCCCGGTGCGACGCTCCGGTGGCATTGCTACCCCCAGTGCCCCCGTCCCGCCTAACCCTGTAGCGTTTGACCACGGGATCTACCCCTTTGACTTTGCACGGACGGGCTTTGACCAGTGGACCTCCCCACCCGGTTGTGTTAGGTCAGCCCATAGGAACACTTTGGAGCAACATCCGGGCCAGACCCACAGCAAGATCCCCTCCGCGTAGACCCCACGCGTCCGTTTTCCCCGTCCAGGTGCCGGCGGCGGCGCCGTCCGTGAGGGGGGCACACCCCGGACACGCGTGCCGGGTGTTTGCAACCGCCACAACACTTCCAGACTTGTGAGAGGCCGCCGGCGCAAGATTTGGCGGCATGCTAGCCCCCGGAGGCCGCCGGCCACAACCTTAGACGCGCGAAGAGCAATCCGCGTAGAGGGAATTTTTCGGATACTTCTCCATCACCAAAAAATATGAAAAAATACCATCGTTCCTATAGCACATGTGCCCACGTCGTGCAAAAAAACTCATGATTTTATCGCGCTCCGAGTATTTAGTAATATTGACGCCGCATCGTTACCGCAGAACGTCTACTACCGTATCATCGCCGTCCGTGAGGGGGGCCACGCACCGGAGACGCGTCCCGCCTCTTCAGACATGCCACCACACCACCCCGCATGTATGTGGGCCCGGTGCGACGCTCCGGTGGCATTGCTACCCCCCAAGTGCCCCCGTCCCGCCTAACCCTGTAGCTTTTGACCAGTGGACCTCCCCACCCGGTTGTGTTAGGTCAGCCCATAGGAACACTTTGGAGCAACATCTGGGCCAGATGTTGCCGTGGGCCTATGGGCTGACCTTACACAACCGGGTGGATACGTCTACTGCTCAAAGCCCGTCCGTGCAAAGTCAAAGGGGTAGATCCCGTGGTCAAACGCTACAGGGGTTAGGCGGGACGGGGGCCCTAGGGGGTAGCAATACCACCGGAGCGTCGCACCGGGACCTCATACAAGCCGCGTGTCGGGTGCCTACGCCTGCCACCATGCTTATATAACCGTAGGAGGGCCACCGCAACACCTGGCGGCATTGCTACCCCCCAGGTACCCCGTCCCGTCTAACCCTGACACAGACGACCGCCGGGTCTATCACTTTGACTTTCGCTGGACGTAGTTTGACCGGTGGACCTTTTCACCTTGTTGTCATAGCCCAGCCATAGCTCCACCCCCCAACACAGTCCCGGCACAACCCACCCCAAGATTCCCTCTGCGTCGGCCCGACATGGCCGTTTCCCCCCTCCGGGGCACGGCGGCATCGACGCCAGTGAGGGGGGAGGGGGCACACCCCGGAGCCGCGTGCCTGCGCCTGCCACCACGTTTCCACAACCGTAGGAGGGCCCACCGCAACACCTGACGGCATTGCTACCCCCCACAGGTACCCGGCCCGTCCCGTCTAACCTCTCCGTGACACGACGGAAGAAGGCCCGTGTGGGGGGCAATCGATATATGTTTTCTGTACATTTAAGTTAATGAAATTAGTATTGGAAAAAAATAAAAAAAATAATAGAAAATACAAAAATATAAAAATATTATTAGAAATCTATGCCTACGGCAAAGCCGTCGGCATAGCTACGGCCACGGAACGGTAGAGCCCTGGATCGATGACGTGGCGTAGGGCGGGGATCAATGACGTGGCAAAAACCATGGGCCAGGCCTATGACGACGGCCTAGCCGTCGGCATAGAAGTGCCACCCCACGGGACCGGCGAACGACGCGGATCGATGACGTGGCGGCGCGGCGGATCAATGACGTCGGCATAGCTATGCCGACGGCTAGGCCGCCGGCGTAGCTATGCCGATGGCCACCGTTAGCCCGTCGGCGTAGGCCTGACGCCGTCAAACTGCCGTTGCCCCCGGGTAGGCGGGCCCACGCGATATGCCGACGGCCTGATCTATGCCGACGGCCCCCGTCGGTATATTCGAAGAAACGCCGACGGCTTATCTATGCCGACGGCCCCCGTCGGCATAGGTGGTTATACGCAGACGGCCTTTCTACGCCGACGGCTTTAGTTGGGCCATCGGGGTATGCCCATATATGCCGACGGGGGCCGTCGGCATAGATATGGCCGTCGGCAACTGCCTAAATTCTGGTAGTGTGGGAATGCGCAACACTTTGGTTAAGTTAGCAGCGTGATAAGTCCGATGCAGCTGAATTAATGGGGTGTGCAGCTGGGAGTAGAGCTTGTCCGGCGTGTGAGGGGCAGGGAAAGAGTGTGGGAATCTTT
The DNA here is from genome assembly GCA_032464435.1 of Aegilops umbellulata. Lineage (NCBI taxonomy): Eukaryota > Viridiplantae > Streptophyta > Magnoliopsida > Poales > Poaceae > Aegilops > Aegilops umbellulata. The sequence continues at coordinate 564,042,146 of CP136060.1, forward strand.
GGAAGTGGACTGCCAGTCCATGCGCACGGGCTAGCCTTTAAAAAGTGCTTGTTGGGGGCGGCTTCGTGGCTGGCAGCGGGCCCGGTGATTAAATGTGGCCGGTTGGAAGTGGTTGCATGGCACACATGCGTGCTCGAGGGTGGAAACCGAGAGGACACGCAGGCGTCCATTCAGTGTCCATCTAGACGCAAACCCTACCCAAATTCGCGCTGGAATTAGATCGAGGAAGACATTAGCCAGACAGAATTTGCGCCCGGGTCCACGCTTGGGGCCGTGACATTTGTACATTTCAATATAAACAGACGTGCGCGGACCAGATGGGTCGTCGTGTTGGAATTTTCCAGTTCCGTGTCACTGAGAGGCAAAGAGCTGCATCTCATATTTATGTTTCCAAACTCTCAAGATGGTGGACCAAGCTTCCAGTTAAGTTATCAGCGTCGGTGTAAACTGGCGCGAATGCATACCCAGATGTGCAAGTTAATTAGGTTATTTGATGGTGATAGCAATACAAGTATATGTAGGATGCCTACGTCTGGGTGGGCCGGCGAGAGCACACCGACGATGACCCGCCGTGTAATAATGTGGACTTAATGTTCCTGAGCAGGTGGAGATTTGTGTGTACAACAGAGAGACATTTTTGCAGAAGCCCACTGCAAGTTTTTTTTCTTTTTGACTGAAGTTCACTTTATGTTTTGATTAGCATCTCTGTTGCTTTATAAAATAAAGCAGCTATGTAAGTCTGCAATCTGAAAGGGCTGGTGAAAATCCCAAGGTCATTGTTGCTGGGTCGATAGTACAAATACCAAGTGTCCAAGTCAACTATATTTGCCAGCTTACATATTATTGAATGAATTTTGATACGCAGGTGGAAGAAATAACATGGGCAGGTGTCAGGTTTATCTTGGAACATACCAACCTCCTGATATTTGCTGAAAGAAATTTAAAAGATTTCGGTTCTTTTCGACATTGGACCATTTGCAGACGCTTTCACTTCCCTTTTAAACCTGCATAATGCAAACAGCGAAGCGACAACGAAGTCATGTTCTAAAATGATCCTTACTAGCTAAACCAGCCAGCAGAAGCGCCTGCTGAATTCATTGTACACAGATTCTCAAAGGGACACACTACACATAGGTTGTAACACCGTGAGCTCTTCTCCATGGAATAGAATCAGTTCAACTTTTGCCTGGGACATAATCAGTTCTAACAACCGTGTACTAGATGCTGGATTTGGATTGGCGCAGTTTCCTGTGTTTTCCTAGGTGAAAACCAATTACCTACAGGGAGATTATCCTCGTTCTCTTTCAGTTTCTTCTAAAATCTCAAATCATGCACAAGTAAACACATCAAAATTGCAATGATAACGTACATATCATAACCTGGTGACCAACAGAAGCAACACCTGCTGAAAAGTTGCATATGTTTTTAGATACATATAAAGAGACAGATTGGGAATGCTAAAACCTCTGGTTAAATTAGCAGCGCTATAGGTTGATGCTGCTGAATTGATGGTGTGTAGCTCATTGAGTAACAATGCTTCTTGTGTTGGCCAGCTGCTCATTCTTTTCAGTTGTACACACTGAGTGCTTTTCAACGGAACACACGGTACACAATTTGATTCGAACAAACAGAGTACTATCTGTGGGACAGAATCGCGATGATTTTTGCTGGGCTTGCGTGCTTCTCAGTGCGACAGAATCAGGTTTGCAAAAACTGAATTTTCAGTGGGCTCACAGCAAGTTTCCCAGGAATCATTGTCTACTTTCCCTGTCAGTTTCTTCTAAAATCTCAACTCATCAACAAGAAAACATATCAAAAGTTCAATAACAATCGTACATCTTATAACCTCATGACCAACAGAAGAAACACCTACAGAAATGTTCATATAGTTTTGAGATATATAAAGAGACGGGGTGGGGATTGCTCACAACTTCGGTTAACTTAGCAGTGCAAAGTGTGTGATGCTGCTGAATAATGGTGTGTAGCTCATGAGTCCGGTGTCAGCCAGCTGCCCATATATAATTTCCAGTTGTTCACAGTTCTTATGAAACGATTCAGTTGTTGACATGCCAATCATATGCAGGGTCACTCAATACTTATTTTCATTTAGTTCGCGGGAGGTTCGACATAATTCAGCCAACTGTTAATTAGGTGCTCCCGTTGAAGAACGAAGTGTCCAGGTTTATTTGATGGTGATAGCAATACAAGTGCATACTAGTAGACTGCCCGTGCGTTGCCACGTGCTTTTGAAATAGTTTGTTGAAGTCACATAAAGATAATGCATGCTAAATATCGCGGTTAGAGACAATATAACACGATCACAATTGCATAACAATTGAAGTCCAATTTACTTGTAATGTAAACTCATAACAAGATATCAGATTGAGAACGTATACGTATAAAAGTAATGATCCAAATAAAAATATATTACAGAATATTGAGATCTACTTGATGCGCTTAAGAAATTCTCGCACAATATCAGGCAAGTTTTCTTTAGCTTCATTCGCACGATGTTTGAGCAAGTATAATAAAAACCGCTTCCTCAACTCATACCCATCCTGAAAAAGCAATATACGTAGTTAGGACGAATACTTCACATGGAAGATTTAAAAACATGTGTAACGCACAATACTCACCGCACAAACCGGTTGCACAAGGTCTTTACCGTTCCACCAGAGCATAAAATGAAAGACATAAAAACCTGACAAATCCCTGTAATTTACTAAATTGTTATTGTATTAAATATGGTGATAATAAAAATAAATGTTTGTATGATAAATTTATTACCCGTCTATACTCGTTGGAATACCATTAGGAAATACACGTTGGCATTTTGATATATCAGAATGCCATCCTGGTTGCTTTATTTCGAGTGCTTCTTTGAATACCCTCGCAAAACTTTTTAATTTCACTAAGTGCCTCAAAATTTTCATCTCCGTCGTTTGTGTTGTACGAATAGGATCCAGAATAGATACATGACATGCCTCTTTGTCGATGACGTACAAGATGTATCGACCGATGGATTCATATGGAAGATAAATCTACAAGTGGTAGGTATTACAGACAACAATAAACCATGACAAACAATGGAAAAAATACCTTACTTACCATGTTGCACGATAATATGTTGTTGTCTATCCAATGCCAGCTATCAAACAAATTTGCCAACTTCTGAATAGTTTCCTTATCGCAAAAACTTTTGATCTCGTGTTGAATCCCACAGCATGGACTGAGTAAAAAATACTATTTAAAAACATGTTCATACTAATGATGTTGAATGAAGAATTATGATAACTTACACAAAATTGTAGATCCATGTAGTGTATCGGAGGGTCTGTGAACAATACTCCCTCGTCACATGCCAGAATACGCACAACGATGTTGAAACAATCATTGTCCATAGACCGCTCCATGTTAAGTATGCTTTGAAGTTTTTTTGAGACTTAAGCCCATTGGACGGGGTGTCGAGCTTCGGTCCCATTCTTTTCTGAGAATTGGATGGTAAGAATAACAACAGTGTATACTGGCACCTTACATATTGATAAATGATACTTACTCCAAACACTTGGCATCATCAATGGACATGATATACTTGCAAAGGCCAACAAGCAATCAAATTGATCCGTGGGCATGCTGAGGATTGGGCTAGGACGTCTGTCTTTGACTCCATCCGGTGGATTATCCAGGAGCTCGAGATCAGATTTCGATACATTTTCTTTAATGTCTGGTTGATGGTATATTGGACATCCTTTTAGCTTATTCAGTTCTGAATCGAGCAAAATGACAACTAATTTTCGTCAAAAGTGCTTGATATCCTCCTGCAAGATATACAAAAAAATCGATATAACATTATTCCAATAAAATAATGAGATAATGTATAAAAGGAAATACCTGGGTGTACTAATCTGTTAATACGTCTGCTGTCCAATATTCCATAAAATTTAGCATAAACAGTCCACAAGATGCGCTATAATATCATAAAAAATACTTTAGAATATCACACATCTGAATCAAATAAATGGACCATTCGAAAAATAATAATTGTGTTCATTATACCCACATGGCTTGAATCAACTAATAGATACAGTGCGACATTTTACTATCAATATGTTATACTATATCATATTTTTATGTTGATGAGTACCAAAGAAAATAATTTTCAATTTGTGACAATTGCTTACCCATCCGTTTGTTTTGCCTCTAGGAATTGTTCTACGACATTCCATTTTGTAACATTGAGATCAGACCACTCATGATCTTTATTAAACTCCGGACTTTGTTCTCCAAGTTTCAAACGCTTCTCAAGTCCTAGTAACTATTTTTTATATGGAAAGTAGGTTAAGGCAAACAAACATATGTCAAGAGTACCAAAAAAGAAAAGTAGTTACCGTAACAGTAAGGTCACTCCGATTGATCCGAGAACCAAGCGAGTCCAATACTTGAATCTCACATTTTTGGGCATTGACGACTGCCAGATACCAATGACTCCGCTCAATGTCGTGAGGATGGAGTCAGAGCTTCACGGCCACCTGAAGCGAAGAAGTGCAGTCATATTGGATTTAACAGGAGCCGGTCATCATCACCATACAGCAAGAGATGCAAGCAATTGGTCGCCGGACACACGCAGTCCCGACCATACATGCGATCGCAAACCTCGCAACATTAAGATGAGAACACAAAATTTGAATCAATTTGGTCCTCTTCTCCTGAGAGAATGAATTAATGAGCTTACCACATCTGAATCTGTTGTCGCCGTTGCAAGTCAGGCTTATAGCGATAGAACTTGCAGCCCCTGCTAAACAAGAATGACAGCCCCTTCCACTCTGAACCCATTGCACAAATCACAATTACACCCCACTCCATGAACACATTTAATTTGCACTCCGAGGTGCCAGATGATGCCGACGGCAAAGGGGTCGTGGCCGTAGATGATGAAGCAGAGGTCGGCGCTGACGAAGTCCATGAAGGCGCCGAAGATGGCCACTGGGTCCTGCCCTGCCATGTTGGCATCGCCGGGGAAGCCAGGAACACATGGTTGGCTCTCATTAAATCAGAAACATTGTGTCAGTTATAAAATCCATGCAAAACATTACTTGATGATTCATTGAACAACATGAGAGCTAAAACTAAGTTCAAGTGGCATCTATTCAAAAAATAATGTTCAGTATTGATCATGAATTGTTAAGCAAAAAGTAAGGAGAGCATGACAATGTTAATAAACAGCGACATCGAACACACACACGCATGCTCAATAGCGTCAGGAAGCACACACATTAGCAGGAAGCACACACAGTGGCAGGGCACATCACGTACACATGCTGGGTACAAACGAACAATCTTAGTACACAAAAAATAGAGCAAGGATCAATAAGTTTGCTTTCTCAAGAAATAATTAGGGCTCACAGGAACTTCTCAACGTACTTTTGTTGCACATTCTCTGATAAAATTTGCAGTGACCATTTCTCTGCTTTGAGACTACAGAAAGCAAACACAAAGCGAACAGGAAGTGAACATACTTGTTCCTCTCGATTCAGGGCACGCCCCAACGGCGCTCCTCACTGGAGCAAGGATCAATAAGTTTGCTTTCTCAAGAAATAATTAGGGCTCACAGGAACTTCTCAACGTGCTTTTGTTGCACATTCTCTGATAAAATTTGCAGTGACCATTGCTCTTCTTTGAGACTACAGAAAGCAAACACAAAGCGAACAGAAAGTGAACATACTTGTTCCTCTCGATTCAGGGCACGCCCTAACGGCGCTCCTCACTGGCCACAACGCCGCCACGCCCTGCCGCTGGGTTATGCGATTGCCTCCGTGGCATCGTCCCACGGGTCGGGGGCACGCACTTCAGGATGAAATTGAGTATTATGGACTAAACTCTTGCCTGAACTGTAACAAGGAGCCCCAGGACCATGAACGATCAATCTAGATATTTATGTTACCTTCTGAAATCAAGGCCCTCGAGTTTCTTGAGAGCGGACTGTTTTTTAAAACCAAACCAGCACTCAGGTAGATAGAAACCATGCTATATGCATACCACCCTAGAACTACATCATTTTCTTGCATTTCTTCTAAAACTTCTCCAACAACATCTATCTTGTTCAATGCCGCATGGCTGGTCATTAGAAGGAAACATGTGAGGTTATCCGGCTTAATATTCTTCACCTTCATCTCCTAAAAAAGGCTACGGATATTCTGATGCTGGCCTAACTTCATGCAAAGGGACATCAAACTGTTGATAAGGCAGAGTACTGGCTGAGATGCCAAGTTCGTCCATCTTGCGATAAAGGTCTGGAAACTATCCAGTGTAAACCACCAATAATTGCGGTGTTGTGTATCGACAGATTTGATGAGCACCTTCGAAGAACACTTTAGGAGTAGAGACTATTTTTGTTCATTTTTTAATTTTAATGTGACAGAATCTACCCTGTTCATGTTTTTTTGTAATCGGTATAATAGTTGCAACCATGATATCAATGAACAAAAAAAAAAGGAAGGTTATGGATTACTTAACGCTTATCAATTGATGTTGTCTGCGCCCCTGCCTTCTGAACCTGATGCTTCTAAACCTGGTACAACATGCCGCTTCTCATTAGATGGTGTCCCACCATTTTTCTGGACTTTGCCCAGACATTGGGGAAAAGTGTCAGCGCCTTCATCATTTAATCTGCCGGCAGAAGAGAACACAATGTGGTCCCAGCAAAAACTTGACATGCCAACATCTCCGGATCATAGAGGTGCAATTGTGTTAGAAATTCTAGGCTTCTTCATAATAGGAGGGTACCCAACAAGATCGGTGGGGCGCAGATTCATCCCAGTCTACCTGCATGCACACGAAGATACATTAAGTAGTAAAGTCAGAGAAGAATATGCAATAAAAGTGCAAGCCAAACAGAGCAAATACGTAATCAGTGGAGCCAGTTATTATAAAATAAAGAAGACAATAAGATCAACCCTTTTAGGCACTATCTCAAAATGAAGGAACTGGTGGAATAGACAACATGAAACACCTTACTTGATATGTCAGGACCAAAGGTGCAGTTATTTGAATTGACAGAGTTCAGAATTGGGCAACCATGACTGTGAAGAGCTAATGGCGGTATGGCACATACTTTGCTTTGCTTAAGCAAGCTTGAGATTTCTCGTTTTCTGAATATAAATAACTGGCTGCTGATTGCATTGCTAACTTCAAATCAAAATTGCCATCAGCAACATTGGGTTAGGTGAATAATCAGAGTGAGTCCTGCTGGAAACGGACAAGTGATCCAAACCCATCCGACAGAGCAGTCACAGTCATCTCATCGAGATCAAAGCAACTAACAAAATTAAGAGAAGCAAAGATACATCTTGAATGACTTGCACAGAAGTTGCGCACATCTATAAGAACCATGTGAATCAAACAATGATGTTGAGATTGAGGCCTAAATCCACTAAACGGTGACACTTAGTACTACTGTATTATACGTACATGACACAACAAGCACAGATCTTTGGATGACAGGGCATCCGCACAAGCCAAAAATCCTAGAACTTGCCATGGAGTGATGGCCAGGGTAAGATTGATTGGCCACGGGTGGATGGCCGTGGGCACACGAGCGCATGAGAGAAAGCAGAGTTTTGAGGAGCTTATACCAAAGCTAGGGCGGAGCGAAAGAAGAGGCGTTTGTCCACCGGAGATGGAGGGGAAGGCGAGCCGATGGGGAACTCCCAGTGCAGCTAGGGTTAGTTGCGGCCTCAACCGGGCCGGGCCGCTGGCGGCACCGTGGCCGTAGATCCAGGGTCATCGCGGCCGCAGGGGCTGCTAATCTGCGGGCGGTCATTGACGTTGCGGCGGCGTTGGGCTCCCTCACTCCCTGTCTCTCTTTCTCTGGATCATAAGGACGCCATCGCCACCGGAGCAAGACGCCGCACCCGCCGCCAGATCGGCGCGGCACCGGATCAAGTGCCGCGGGCGATGGAGAGAAGGGTGGGGGTGGTGGAGGTGGAGGTTGCTGAGCCGGAGACAGGGGAGGGGTGGGGGGCGGCGGCGGCGGGGATGGAGCGGGAGCGCATCGCGAGAAGAGGATCGAGTGCCGCATGTGACGTCGCTCGTACGTGCGGGCGATTGGCACCACATTTTTTTTGCTGGTTATTTTTCTTAGGGTTTTTTATCGCTGCTTAATTTTCGTAGATTTTTTCTTCAGTGGTTACGACCTGAAGAGCGCGGGGGCTGGTGGAGGACTCGGTACGTGGTTTTTTCGGTTAGTGGCGGGTCAGCGTGAGGTGGGAGGAGGCAAGATTGTTAGAATCGCGATTCTATTATACGATTCTACGACTTTACGATCCAAACTTACCCATATGATTCTACAATTTTAGTTCATAAAATCTACGTTTCTACGATCCTGGTAGTGAAGATTCTACGATTTACGATTCTACCATCAGAGCTCCGATCCGATTCAAAATCGCGATTCTGACAACCTTGGGAGGAGGTACCAAAAGAAGTATCAAAAAAGACCGGGTGAGGTGGGACGAAAATAAAATCTGGAAGGCGACCTACCAACCGAGACATTAGGAGTAGAGATAGGATGCCTAAGTCGGCGGCCTGAAGCCAAATGCATCCTATACCTGACAGCTCAACAGCGGCACCTGCCCGCCGTGAATCGGGTGTCGTACCAGAGGTCGCAGGATGGTCATCAAGTCGGATGCAACGACAACTTGAACATTTATTAGAAACGACAAACCAACTGATTAGAAAAATATGGGGGATCGGATCAAACGCACATTGAGGACAGATGCAGCATTTCCTAATTTCGGGCGGAACAAACTGAACTGAATGTTAGGATCAACCGAACGAAATGTGCCACCTTCACAAATTGAGAGATCGGCAGAATCTAGAACGAAGATAACATCAAGGAGAACGCCAACATTCTGCAATTTAGTGAGCATGGTCTATGTACAAAATCTGGCACGTTTGGGTTCAGCAGAGCATGCAGGTATGAACTCTGATTCTGAATGAGGCCTTGCCCTTAGGCCCTTGCACGTCTCGAGGCCGGCCGGATCCCTCGTCGCCGACGAATAAGACTCTTCAGGATTGAAGCTGGACAGGAGCAGATCAAGATACCGCCGACGCATCACAGGAGGTCGCGGCGGCGGCCTTGAAGAGGAGGAAGGTGAGGCGCTCGAGGGAGAAATAGATGAAGGTGCCGCTGGAGTGGGTGAAGAAGCACCCAAAGCTGGCGCCCACCACGCACTGCCACCCCACGTCGTACCGCCGGTCGAACTCCTGCACGCGCGGAAACGATGGATCCTCGGCGACGACGACGAACCAATCAACGGAGAGAGGGGGAGACGGCGGAACGGGGAGGGAACGCACCGTCTTGATGTGGCCGGCGATGGCGCGGCAGTCGTCGACGTCGAAGAGGTCGAGCGCGCGGGAGGCGGCCGACGTCGCCGCCGCCTGCATCCACGGCGGCATGTCCGTGTCCTCCACCACCGCCTTGCCCTCCAGCATTATCTTCTCTTCCCGGCGGCGGCAGGTCCCCCTCCCGGTGCTAGTTCGTGGTGGTTGGCCGCTTCCTTGATTCTCGGAGGAAATGGAGGAGACGTTGAGCGAGTGGGGGGAAGGAATCTCAGGGAACGGACGGAAGACGGTGAGGAGGTGGGTGGCGTTTGCGCTGCCTTTACCTCCGGGTTTGCAGGAAGGTCCTCCTTTTTAAGGAATCTTATCTTTCTATTTTTTCAGAGGAAGTCGGGCAAAAAAAAAAGTGATTGATTTTTAGGAGACGTCCTAATCTGACAATTATTAAGGAATTAAAAATGATCAGTACAATAAAAAGACAACCGGATACATAACGACAAGTAAAAAATAAAACTGCAATGAAAATCATACTATTCATGTTCTTCTTGTCACTGATTGTCGCCAGACGGAGAATAAAAATTACACCTAACCAACAGTAAAGAAATGGGCACATACAAATGCCCGCACTGTACCGGGCATTAAAGACCGCAATAGTTGCTCAACACGCTTGTAACGAGATCTAGAAGTCACCGAACAAACATTCGTTCGAGCATCACCCGATGCAGTATAGCTTGCAATCCATCACCGTACCCGGGAACAACATAGAAGAAGACGTCGAAGTCGCATCAACCAAAGCCAGCCAATTGTTCTCCTCAATAGGCACATCAACTGTCAAGATCCGAAGGAAGCCAAACAATCTAGAGACAGAAACACCAGATCGGTCGTCGTCGAGGTAGGGAGAGGCCAAAGCGACCTTATTCTAACACAACATCGTTTCCACCACCTCATCGATGCTGCCACCGGAACAAAACCTAAGAAAAGGAAGAAAATGAAACATACATGTCCTCACTCCTCTTGCCACCGCCGAGTCCACCGGCCAAGGGAAAGAACGGCGGCCGAGGTGGCGGCGTGGAGAACATCTTTGGTGGCGACTAGGGTTTGGAATACTTTTGATGACACTACTTACTAGGAATTAGTATGCCACGTAGAGTGTATAACAAGGACCTCTTATCTATGAGGTGACTGATCATTTTGGTGCTTTCTTTCTCTACTTTCTTCTTCCTTCATTAACGCTAAGCACCGACAACATCACATGTGCCTGCCACTCACGTATGCCTCTATCGCCCTCCCCCCTCCCCTGCTCAAGCCACCCTACGTTGTGCCACCACCACCCTCGTCCCGCCATCACTCTAATACCCCCCTCCCCCCCCCCCCCGATTGCCACCACCGTTCTCCAGCGGCATGATGACCTCTCACCCCATCGTAAAATTTAAGCCTCCAACTCGCTCCATGGTCGATGTTGTGGCAAGCTGAGGCGTCGCTGGCCCCTGCTCGTTCACGGCTCACACTCATCACACATTGTTCTCTCTAAGAAAATATATTGACACTTTAAAAAAATTCAATAGCTTGAGAATTTGCATGATAATGTACTTCGAAACAAGAACAAGAAACCTAACACAACAATCTGAAACAAAGATGAAAATTGTCAAACACATACAACATACCATGAATCTCAAGACCAGACACACACGAACTGAGCGTAGCTCAGATGGTTAGGTTCCTTGTGGTGGCATAAACCCATCAGGGTTATGGTTCTGGACTTGGCATTGGTGTTTGCATTTTTCTGGATTTAGATAATGTGTCGGCTCAGTCTCTCAAAGGTGCTCATATGGTTTTGATGTGCATGCGCACGTTCATAGTGTGAATGTATGTGCGTATGTATGAGCGTTTACATGTACAGTGTTTAAAAAAATTAGACACACAAATATATTAATATAAGAGTATCTCCAACAGTAGTGCAACGCGCTAAAAAACCTTTTACAGCGCCAGAATCGCGAGATTTTGCGCGACGTGGAGCGCTGGCTCTAGCGGCCGCTACAAAATACAGTGCGTGCGAACCACTCCAGCAGGCGCTGCAAAAAAACGGCGCGCGCGCTCAGCACAAACCAACATATGCACTCCGAACCACTAGTAGAAAAGGGGGCAACGGTTCAGGCCGGGGCAGCCCATTAGTCCCGGTTCAGACCAGAACCGGGACCAATGGGGGCATTGGTCCCGGTTCGTGAGCCCAGGGGGCCGGCCGGGCCACGTGGGCCATTGGTCCCGGTTCGTCTGGACCTTTTGGTCCCGGTTGGTGGGACGAACCGGGACCAATGGGCCTGGCTCCTGGCCCACCACCATTGGTCCCGGTTGGTGGCATGAACCGGGACCAAAGGCTCCCCTTTAGTCCCGGTTCATGCCACGAACCGAGACCAATAGTGCTGCCTATATATACCCTCGCCCGCGAGCAGAGCACTGGCCAGTGCTCTGTTTTCCTGGGCTTGCGAGGGGAGGTGTTTGTGGTGCTCTAGCTCACCTCCTATGCACATGAGGTGTTCGATGAAATGCCCGAGCCACACTAGTTAAGCTTTCTCCTCTCGAAGCTCGACCTCAAAGCTCCATTTTCCTCGAGATTTGTCTAGATTTAGCGGTCCGTCACGCCCCACCCCCGTCTTCACCGCCGTCGATCACCCCCGCCGATCTCATCACCGACACCACCGTGGTGAGTCTCTTGTTCTTATCTTCTTTCTGAAAGGAAAAATATTGTTACTTGTATGTTTAGATAGATACTTGTATCATTTTCTTGCTTTTATTATTGCATCTTATATAGTGCGATGGTTTTGGTATCCGCCCCCGTCGGCCCTCGTCCTTTCTATGATTCGGATGTGGTATATACATTAATCTTTATAACTATTGGTTCATTTATTGTTTATGAAAATTATGCGGACCAACGTGACATAGATTTTATTTGTCTAGGATGTATGTGAACCGAAAATTCCAACCGACCCTTTGTCGAAAGGTTAAATTTAGTTGAAGAAGAAAACAATTTGTTGAAGGAAAAAATAAAAAAAATTGAGGAGGAGAAGATGATATTGGAGTTGCATGTTGCGGATGTCGTCGATGATCACAAGATCAAGATGGATGCAATGCGCTTGAAGATTAGAAAGATTAGAAAATATGCCATTCATACCGAGGCTTGGTATCATTATGCCGTTGGATCAATTGTTACCTTGGTTGCGATTATGATCGCCTTTGTTTTCGCATTAAAATGTTTTACATAGTTTCAATGTATGGTTTAATTAATTAGATGCTCTGGAGAGCTATATGTTGTTAGATGAGAACTATGTATGTACTTTGCTTTTAATGCATGTCATGATGAACTTCTATTAATTTGGACACTTAATTATATATAATGCACACAGATGAACCGGCAATGGATGTACGGTGACAGACACACCTCCGAGTACATTAAGGGCGTGCATGAGTTTCTCGATGCGGCTGAGGCAAACAAGCAGAATGGTTTTATGTGTTGTCCATGCCCTGATTGTGGGAATACGAAGTCTTACTCTGACCGGAAAATCCTTCACACCCACCTGCTTTACAAGGGTTTCATGCCACACTATAATGTTTGGACGAGGCACGGAGAAATAGGGGTTATGATGGAAGACGACGAAGAAGAAGAGTACGATGACAACTACGTGCCCCCTGAATACCGTGATGCTGCAACGGGGGGAGCTGGTGAAGATCAAGAGGAACCAGACGATGTGCCCAATGATGCTGCAATGGGTGAAGGTGCTGAAGATCAGGAGGAACCAGACGATGTGCCCGATGATGATGATCTCCGCCGGGTCATTGTCGATGCAAGGACGCAATGCAAAAGTCAAAAGGAGAAGCTGAAGTTCGACCGCATGTTAGAGGATCACAAAAAAGGGTCGTACCCCAATTGCGAAGATGGCAACACAAAGCTCGGTACCGTACTGGAATTGCTGCAGTGGAAGGCAGAGAATGCTGTGCCTGACAAAGGATTTGAGAAGCTACTGAAAATATTGAAGAAGAAGCTTCCAAAGGATAACGAATTGCCCTACAGTACATATGCAGCAAAGAAGGTCGTATGCCCTCTAGGATTGGAGGTGGAGAAGATACATGCATGCCCTAATGACTGCATCCTATACCGCGGTGCATACAAGGATCTGAACGCATGCCCGGTTTGCCGTGCATTGCGATATAAGATTAGATGAGATGACCCTGGTGATGTTCACGGCGAGCCACGCGGGAAGAGGGTTCCTGCGAAGGTGATGTGGTATGCTCCTATAATACCACGGTTGAAACGTCTGTTCAGAAACGGAAAGCATGCCAAGTCGATGCGATGGCACAGTGAGGACCGTATGAAATACGGGAAGTTGAGAGCACTCGCTGATGGGTCGCAGTGGAGAAAAATCGTGAGAAAGTACTGGGATGAGCTTGCAAAGTACCCAAGGAACGTATGGTTTGCTTTAAGCGCGGATGGCATTAATCCTTTCGGGGAGCAGAGCAGCAATCACAGCACCTGGCCGGCCACTCTATGTATGTATAACCTTCCTCCTTGGATGTGCATGAAGCGGAAGTTCATTATGATGCCAATTCTCATCCAAGGCCCTAAGCAACCCGGCAACCACATTGATGTGTACCTAAGGCCATTAGTTGAAGAACTTTTACAGCTGTGGAATGGAAACGGTGTACGTACGTGGGATGAGCACGAACAGGAGGAATTTAACCTAAAGGCGTTGCTGTTCGTGACCATGAACGAGTGGCCCGCTCTCAGTAACCTTTCAGGACAGACAAACAAAGGATACCACGCATGCACACACTGTTTAGATGACACTGAAAGTATATACCTGGACAAATGCAGGAAGAATGTGTACCTGGGCCATCGTCGATTTCTTCCGACCAACCATCAATGTCGAAAGAAAGGCAAGCATTTCAAAGGCGAGGCAGATCACCGGAAGAAGCCTGCCATGCGTACCGGTGATCACGTAGTTGCTATGGTCAATGATTTACACGTAATCTTTGGAAAGGGTCCCGGCGTAGTAGCTGTTCCGAATGACGCTGAGGGACACGCACCCATGTGGAAGAAGAAATCTATATTTTGGGACCTACCCTACTGGAAAGACCTAGAGGTCCGCTCTTCAATCGACGTGATGCACGTGACGAAGAACCTTTGCGTGAACCTGCTAGGCTTCTTGGGCGTGTATGGAAAGACAAAAGATACACTTGAGGCACGGGAGGACCTGCAACGTTTGCACGAAAAAGACGACATGCCTCAGAAGCTGTATGAAGGTCCTACCAGCTACGCTCTTACGAAAGATGAGAAAGAAATCTTCTTTGAATGCCTGCTCAGTATGAAGGTCCCGACTGGCTTCTCGTCGAATATAAAGGGAATAATAAATATCCCAGAGAAAAAGTTCCAGAACCTAAAGTCTCATGACTGCCACGTGATTATGACGCAACTGCTTCCGGTTGCATTGAGGGGGCTTCTGCCGGAAAACGTCCGATTAGCCATTGTGAAGCTATGTGCATTTCTCAATGCAATCTCTCAGAAGGTGATCGATCCAGAAATGGTACCAAGGCTAAGGAGTGATGTGGCGCAATGTCTTGTCAGTTTCGAGCTGGTGTTCCCACCATCCTTCTTCAATATCATGACGCATGTCCTAGTTCATCTAGTCGACGAGATTGTCCTTCTGGGGCCCGTATTTCTACACAATATGTTCCCCTTTGAAAGGTTCATGGGAGTCCTAAAGAAATATGTCCGTAACCGCGCTAGGCCAGAAGGAAGCATCTCCATGGGCCATCAAACAGAGGATGTCATCGGGTTTTGTGTTGACTTCATTCCTGGCCTTAAGAAGATAGGTCTCCCTAAATCGCGGTATGAGGGGAGACTGACTGGAAAAGGCATGCTAGGAGCGGACTCAATAATATGCAGGGACGGGCATTCTTGGTCTCAAGCACACTACACAGTTCTACAGAACTCTACCTTGGTGACCCCGTTTGTCGATGAACACACGAACAGTCTGCGCTCCAAACACCTGGAGCAGTGAGACGACTGGATTACATGTGAACACATTAGGACTTTTAGCAGTCGGTTGGAAGCACGTCTCAGAGGTGACAACACTGTTTGTGATGAGTTGTACTTGTTGTCCAGGGGACCATCTTTGACTGTATTGATTTACAAATGATACGAGATAAATGGTAATACATTTTACACGATTGACCAAGATCAAAAGAGCACCAACCAAAACAGCGGTGTCTGCTTTGATGCAACAACCGAGAAGGGAAAGGACACATATTATGGTTACATAGTGGACATATGGGAACTTGACTACGGACAAGATTTTAAGGTCCCTTTGTTTAAGTGCAAATGGGTCAATCTGTCAGGAGGCGGGGTACATGTAGACCCACAGTACGGAATGACAACAGTGGATCTGAAAAATCTTGGGTACACTGATGAACCGTTCGTCATAGCCAATGATGTGGCACAGGTTATCTATGTGAAGGACATGTCTACCATACCGAGAAAAAGAAAAGATAAGGAAACGAATACATCATACGATGAGCCAAAGCGCCACATAGTTCTTTCAGGAAAAAGGGATATCCTGGGAGTGGAGGGCAAGACAGACATGTCCGAAGATTATGAAAGCTTTCATGAAATTCCTCCCTTCAATGTCAAGGCTGACCCAAGCATCCTGATAAACGATGAAGATTATACATGGTTACGGCGCAATAAGCAAATGACAAAAGAGAACAAAAAGTGAAGACTTTCTCCCACAACTATTATGATGATACCATGCCAAATTTGTAACAGACGAGCATGCTATGCCAACTTTTTCAGAGTTCATTTGAAAACTATGAATTTAGGTCGAATTTTCTCTATAGGTGCATCTATGTTCATTTTTAGTAAAGTTAATCACAAACTTGTGATTCAAACAAATTTCAAAGAATTCAAATTTTAACTATTCAAATTTGAGTTTATAATTTTTCTAAAACTAATGGCACTAACAGAAAGTTTATAATTTTGCTAACCTAAAAGCAAAAAGAATAAAAAAATAAAGCAAAAAACAAAAGAAAATAAATAATACAGAAAGCAAAACAAAAACAAAAGCCCGTCCCTCTCTGCGTTGTTGAGCTCCTCTCAAAGTGAAAAAAAATGCCTATAATATTTGTTATGACTAACTAAAATTACCAAATTGAGTATAATGATAAAACACAGTAATATTAAATAGCCGGAAAAACAATGACTCAAAAATCAAATTTTATTGTAAAGTTATTCATAAACTAGTGACATAAAATAAAAAAGAAATCACTACAAAACTATAAGTATTTAGTTCTAAGTAGAAATGAAAAAAATAGCAAAAAAATGCCACCAACTGGGCCACCACGGCCTGAATACGACTAGAAACCCAACCATGGGCCAGGATTCAGGCCCGCAGCAGGCCCAGTAGGCCCACTGGCATTGCAGTGACAAGTTAGGCCCGAAAGCCTGCAGTTGAGAGGAGCTCGAGAGGGTGGGCGCAGCAGCGCTTATAAACCACTCTCGAGCCCTCTCAACTAGCGAGGTGGGACTAAACTTTTGGGCGCGGGGCAGCACAAGGCCATTGGTCCCGGTTGGTAAGACGAACCGGGACCAAAGGGGTGCATTGGTACCGGTTCGTGGCACCAACCGGGACTAATGCCCCTCTTTAGTCCTGGTTGGTGCCACCAACCGGGACCAAAGGCCGCCGCTTCCCGCCCTTTGGGCTGCTGAAAAGAGGCCTTTGGTCCCGGTTGGTGGCACCAACCGGGACTAAAGGGTGGCATTAGTCCCGGTTTACGCCACCAACCGGGACTAAAGCTTAGACTATATAACAAAACACTTGAAAATTTTCAGTTTGCATCGCCAGTTCCCCCCTTCCCCCGCCGACGACGCCGTGAGGCTGCTCCACCTCGCCGTCTACGCCGCCGCCGCCAACGTCGTCGCCTCCCCGAGCCCGCACCATCCTCATCGCCGACATCCCCGAGCCCGCCGTCCCCGTCGCTGCGTGCCTCCCCGAGCCCACCCCTCCTCGTCCCTGTCGCCGGCCGCGCGCCGTCCCGATCGAGACCGCCGTCCCCGTCACCGCGTGCCGCCCCAAGCCCGCCGTCCTCGTCGTCGGACTCCTGCCATCGCCCCGGCCCGCCCGTCGCCGTCGCCCTGCCCCGCCCGTCGCCGTCGCCCCTGCCCCGCCCGTCGTCGTCGCCCCGCCCCGCCCGTCGCCGTCGCGCGCCCTGCCCGTTGGTCCGGCCGGCGCCCCTCCCCTGTTTTTTTATATATTATATATGCTTGTGTATATTGCTTCTTTGTGTATATTATGTATATATGTCAGTATATGTATTGTGTATATTGCTTCTTTTCAGATTTTTTTTTCATATATATGTTTGTATTTTGTATTTTGCTTTTTTATAAAAATGTATATATGTTTTTATGTTCTCTGTGTATATATGTTCATATATGCAAAAGTTAGATTTGAATATTTAGAAAAGGATTATCTATATATGTTCTCTGATTTAGTACATTTTAGGTTAGTTTCATTTTTAGAAAAGTTTTATATATTTAGGAGAGGAAAAAGGAAAATAAGAAGAGGAAAAAGGAGAAGAAGATGAGAGGAAGAAAAGGAAGAGGAGAAGAAGAAAGGAATAGAGGAGAAGAAGAAAAAATAGAAAAAAATTCTATTTTTTCTTCTTCTCCTCTATTCCTTTCTTCTTCTCCTCTTTTTTTTCTTCTTTTTTTCTTCGATCTTCTCCTCTATTCCTTTCTTTTTCTCCTCTCTATTTCCCTCTCCCGATAACTTCAACACGAGGGGGGGGTCGATATACCCGTCGGATAACTTCGACATGAGGGGCGGTCGATATATATACCCCCTCTCGACTGTGATAATAACTTATACCACGGGAGCACTCCCCCCGACCCTCTCGCTCGACCAAAAACTCTCGAGGACACCCAAACCCTACAAAAAAAAGATGTCGGTCTCCTACCCCGTCCTGCCGCGCCCCTACCCGACAAACTCTCTCGAGGCCACCCAAAACCCTTGAAGCGTTGTCGAGGTCACCCCAAACCCTAGAGAAGCAGCGTCGAGGCCACTAATTAATATATATGATTCCTTACTATGATTAGCTAGCTAGTTCTACGTTTGCCACTAATATATCCATTTGTCATGTTTGAATAATAATTGCCATGTTGTAAATATTTGTAGAAACTATGGACACCACCCGAGACGAAGCAAACGAAGCGATGTTGAGGGCCATAATCGCAGAAGGAAGCACTAGTAGAAAACGGGCCTATTGTCCCGGTTCGTAAGGGCCTTTAGTCCCGGTCCTTGAACCGGGACTAAAGGGTCGTTACTAATGCCCTCACCCTTTAGTCCCGGTTCAAACCAGAACCGGGACTAAAGGCCCTCCACGTGGCCGTTGCCTGGAGGCCCACCTTTAGTCCCGGTTGGTTACACCAACCGGTACTAAAGGAAATTTTTTGAATTTTTTTTTTGAAATTTATTTTTTAAATTTTTTTATTTTCAAATTTTAACCTCTAATCTCTAATCACCACCCCCTCATCACTACTCAATTTATCCTCTAATCACCCCTCATCATTCCAAATCATCTAACTTCCCGACCGGTCACCCATCCCTCTCACTACTCTAGCCCGAGCACGCTTAACTTTCGGGTTCTATTCTCCTTCGCTTCCGAGTCTGCACTTGTTGTTTTCCTGACAATAGTAAGATATCAATCCTATTAACCCTCAGGAATTTTGCTTGAGCATGAAGTGACACATTTCACTGTTTGAGTTTGAAACTATTGTTTTAAAAAACAATAATTATTTAGTAACACTAATATTTCTTGAATAATTAGTTTGACCATTGTTTGACCACAGTTTGACCATAGTTTAACCAGATTTGACCAAAATTCAAAATAACTAAAATAATTATTTAGTAACACTAATATTGTAGAATAATTAGTTTGACCATTGTTTGACCATAGTTTGAAATTTTTTGAATTTAGTAACACTAATATTTCTGTTAGGTTTTTGAGGATTTTGAAAATGTTTAGGTTTTTTTCTGTTAAATTTGGATGTAACTCTTCGAGTAGATGATTTTTCATATAAAAAACTTTTTCATCCGAGTTCGTATGCAAAAGTTACGCCCATTATTACAAATTCTCGAGAGATTTTGCAAAAAAGTCGAAAATTCATGTTTGTAAATTTTCCCAACAACTAGACCACATATCACATGGGAAACTTATTTTATTTTATTTTTTTGACATTTCCATCATATTTTTTTTTAAAACTGTAAGGCGATCCACGGGGGGGGGGGGGGGGATAGAGTTTGAAAATGGGACCTTTAGCATCGGTTCGTGGCACGAACCGGGACTAAAGGTCTCAGCCCCATTAGTCCCGGTTCGTGCCTCAAACCGGGACTAAAGGTCTAATCTTTAGTCCCGGTTTGAGGCACGAACCGGGACTAAAGGTCATCGCACCCTTTAGTCCCGGTTTGTAACACGAACCGGGACTAAAGGGCCCAGGTGAACCGGGACTAATGCCTTAGCCGCATGAACCGGGATAAATGCTCACATTAGTCCCGGTTCTAGACTGAACCGGGACTAATGCTCAACCCGGCCTGGACCATTGCCCCCTTTTCTACTAGTGAAGTGATGCCGTCTCGTTATATCTCAACGACACCGATGGTACTCTGGAAGGAGAGGGTGAAGAAGCTGGCTCTGGTGACCTAATGCCGGTGCAAGAAGAAGAAGGTGAGGACGGGTCCGGTGACCCAATGCTGGTGCAAGAAGGAGACCGTGATGACGGCTCCGGTGACCGAACCGAGTCCGGCCAGGTATATATATTAGTTAAGCCTGTGCTGACTAGCTAATTGATGCATTCATTGTTTTGGTATGTACACATATTAATTAAGTCTTTACTCTTTTTTCTAGCCCTCCGGATCGAGCACAAATGAGGTAAAGAGACGAGGCCCGAAGAAAAAGTTGAGCTCGGATGAAAGGTTTGAGATCATAGCAATTGCGCCCGACGGCCAACCTATTGAACCCAACCGAACAAAGAAGGCATTTGTTGCTCAGTGCAGGGTTCTGGTTAGGGACAAGATCCCGATCAGCATCCACCAATGGTTCAAGCCGGCTAAAGAAGACCCTGAGGTGTCTTACGTCAATGATATGCAGAAAAATGATCTTTGGACTGAGCTGAAGACAAATTTCACCCTACCGTCAGAGGATGATCCGGAGAAGCCAGTTGAGCAATTAATCAAGTCTTTTGCTCTTGAGAAGATGGCAGACCTATTCAGGAGGTGGAAGAATGACCTGAATAGGTTTGTCAAGAAAAAAGAGACACCCGAATTCAAGGGCATATATGAGAAGATCAGAGATGACTGGCCTGCATTTGTGGCCTACAAGACATCGGAAAAGAGTAAGCAGATGTCGTCTACAAACAAGAAAAATGCTGCGAAGAAGAAGCTTCACCATCACACGGGGTCAGGTGGCTACCTCGTAGCCCGGCCTAAGTGGGCCAAGGCTGAGAATGATCTTCTTGCAAAAGGGATCGAACCAGAGACAATGAGCTGGCCAGACCGTTGCCGGACTTGGTTCTTCGAGGCTGGCGGAACCTTGGACCCTTTAACAGGGAAGTGCATTTGGACGGATGAGCAAGCTGACATACCCTTGAAGAAGCTTCGGTACTATATCGCTGCAGCATAGAAAGGGACGTTCCTTCCAGATAGAGAGAACGACGAGCTCACAAAGGCCCTCGGAAATCCTGAGCACCCTGGACGGACACGAGGCACGCCAGGCTCCATTTCGTGGAAGGCTGGGTTTCCGGACGCAGGCAGTTACAAAAGCCAGGAGAGGAGGAAGAAAGTGCAGCAGTCCGAGCTGCAGGCACTTAAAGAAAGGGTACTCGGGATAGAGGAACGAGAAGCAAATCGCAGCAAACGAACTGCCGAAGCCTCCCCTGAAGCTACCCCGCCATCTCAGCGGAGAAGCAGCGTGGCTTCCACCGAGCTGCTTAACCCGGAGCTTGTCTTGACGGCTCCTGCCAGCTATCCCGTGGATGCTATCACGGAGGCTCAAATTTGCCACCTTATGACGCAATGGATGAATATGAAGGTCAAGGCGGTTGTTGGCTCTGTTTTTCCTAATGAACCCGACGCAACTTTTCACTGCCAGCCGATTCCAGAAGGATATGCTAAGGTGATGTTGGATGAAATAACGGAGGGATTTGAGGACCTCCCGCTTGACCACCCTACCGGAGAAGGGGAGACTCGGCTGGGTTCTGCTCTGAAGACTCCATGCCTATGGCGGAAAGAGCTCATCAAGCTTCCAAACTGGACGCCTCCGCCTCCTCCTCCTCCTCCGGTGAGTCAGGGCACTCCGCCTCCTCCACCGCATCCTCCTCCGGCGAGTGACGATCAGGGCCCTCGGCCGGCTCCTTCTCCGGCGCGTGGCGGCACTCCGCCTCCTTCTCCGCCTGCGCCGGCGCGCCGACCAGCCAGCCTACTCCTTCTCCGCCTCGTCATCAAGGGCGGAAGAGACCCGCCGCCGCTCCGGCAGCTGCTCCGGCGCGTCGTACTCCTTCTCCTCTGCCTCGTAAGCAAGTCAAGAAGACTGCCGCTCCGTCTGCTCTACCGGCATCTAGCAGTACAGCCAGAGGCGGGAGAAAATACAAATTCGGTCCTTCTCTGAAGACTCCAGAGAAGTTACCATACGAGATGAGCCCGGAGGAGATCGCGAGGATCGCGTGAAACGAGAAGGACGACTGGTTTCAAGGGTTGAAAGCACAGAGACATCCACCTTCGAAGGAGAAGGTAGATTCGGTGAAAGTGAAGCGCACTCTGGCTGCCCTGGCAAAACCACCCAAGTCTCCGCCAAAAGGCAACTATGAGCGCTTTATTGCAAAGACATGGGCCGAAGCGTCGCGGTCGGGAAGTACAGTCAGTGGTCAAAGGCTAAAAGAACGACGAGTAGCTGGGAAACAAATTGCCCAGCTCGGCGAACAAGCAAAGCAATCGTGCCCCCCGCTCAAGGTGACTAGCGTCGATCCGAGGATGGCGCCCGGTTATACCAATCTTGACAATTACCTGCCCGACGATGTAGATTATGATTTCCTGGACGTGCAGATACACAGATACGAGTACGGGAAGCCTCTCGTCAAAGATGAAAGATCTCTAACAACGATGATGCGAAGATTGCATGATTGGTACATGAAAACCTGCAGAGAGTCTGGGGGGAGGAATACTTTGTATATGAGAGTTAAACCGGAGCATGACCTCGTTGGAATTGAACTGTTGCATGTTCCATTTAAGGAGTTCTATCAGTTTTCCAATCAATTGGCCCTCGATAAAGCAACGGTCACCTGCTACTGTCTGTAAGTACTACTACTTCTGTCATTAAGTCTCTCTATATAGCTCAGCTCTTTCATTGCATGTATTTATAATTATCCTCACTATATTATGCAGATTGAAGATCGCCGAATTGAAGAAAAGACAAATCGGTGATATTGGGTTCATTAACACAAATCTCATAGATGCAGTTTAGGTTAAAGATCATGCCGCAGAAACCGAGGCCAACTTGCTACGATCATTCAAAATAAATGAACACAAAGATATAATACTCTTTCCTTACAACTTCAAGTGAGTGTTGACTTGTGCATATTCGGTTTCCCTTATATATTAGTCCAGGTTATAGTAATGTAATTGTTGAGTTATGCATGCATGCGCAGTTTCCACTATATTCTCCTGGAGATTAGGCTTGAGAAGGGAGTAGTAACTGTCTTGGACTCGAGACGAAAAGATCCCCATGAGTATGCAGACATGACTAAAATCCTCAAGAAGTAAGTTAAATCGATCATTATCCACCATATCAGCAAATTTGTTCATTTCCTGATATCAAGTAATTGTTTTCTTTTGTCTGGTAGTGTTTGGAGAAAATTCAGCACAAAATCCCCGGGACTCCCGAAGGAGCTGGAATTTAGATACCCGAAAGTAAGTACTATAGTACCATGTTCCGCGCGTCTTCTAGCTATTGATTCAAGCGCTAGTTTCATCAATACCATTTGGCATTCTTGCTTATCTGTTTGATTAACCTCTATTTCTTGTAAAGTGGTTGTGGCAGGAACAAGGGAATGATTTCTGTGGATACTACGTCTGCGAGTCCATCCGCCACACGACCTGTGAGCGGGGCGGGTACTCTGAGAAACAATATGAAGTGCGTAAGAAATAATATTCACAATTTTTGTTTATTACCATCAATTGTGTTGAGTGTCATTCATTCATTCATATATATATATATATATATATATATATATATATATATATATATATATATATATATATATATATATATATATACATATATATATGTATGTATGTATTGCCCCCCTTCTACAAATTAGATGTTTCGGCAGCGGAATGAACTCCTAGGACCAGATCGCATGCGAGCAATTCAAGAGGAATTGGCGGCATTCTTTCTTGACCACGTGATCGCTGAAGACGGAGAATACTATGTGGACCATGCGTCCATAATTTAAGAGATTATATTTGTAAAAGATAAATTATTGTATATATGTAGCCGGTAGTGTCGGACGATAGATATACGAGAACTTGTTGTTCGACCAATCTCTCGGAGAAGGAGAGGTGGTCGATATCACTTCTCTCTGTATGCATATATGTTCATGACGATCTTATGTTTCCTTCGTTTGCTTACTAGCTAGCTAGCGTGTCTAGTCGTCTCTATACGTATGTATAGTACGTAGCGTCGACCAAGCACTGACATAAGAGAGGACACTTCTCTCTATTAATTAGCTATCTAACACAATATATGAAATACCTAAATTAACCCCCCAAAACCCCCAACCCCCCCCCTTAAAAAACCAAAAACCCCAGCCACATAAATGCTGACGCGTGGAGGTCTATTGGTCCCGGTCGGTGCCACCAACCGGGACCAAAGGCCCTCCTGCCTGGGCTCGGCGCGCAGGCCACATGGAGGCCATCTGTCCCGGTTCTAGTTTGAACCGGGACTAAAGGGTGAGGGTATTAGTAACGACCCTTTAGTCCCGGTTCGGGAATCGGGACTAAAGGCCCTTACGAACCGGGACAAAAGGCCGGTTTTCTACTAGTGTATGTGCCTCGACAGCGGGATGACAGACACCCTCATAGTGTTGGGCGGAGAATTCCAGTCGACCACAGGGAACCGGGCTTTGATGCAAGATCCATTCTCGCTCAAGGTTTGGTCGACAGGAACAGAGCTCACCGAGAAGGCCACGACAGAGATACGCCTACCAGTAGCAGATTACATGTTTCAGGGCTAGAATGCTTCAGTCGAGCCATCAAAGCCGCTGTGATTCCTCCCAACTTTAGGTTGGCGACTGGAGTTAGTAAGTTCACCGGTGAGTCTAAGCCCGATACTTGGCTCGAAGACTACCGAGTGGCTGTCCAGATTGGCGGTGGCAATGATGAGGTGGCCATGAAACACCTGCCTCTCATGTTAGAAGGCTCGGCCAGAGCGTGGCTGAATCAGTTAGCACCCAACAACATTTACACCTAGGAGGATCTCTCCTGAGTGTTTGTCACAACATTCGAAGGAACATGCAAGCGACCTGCAGGTATTACGGAATTGCGGTCCTGCGTGCAGAAGCCGAAAGAAACTCTGAGGGATTACATCCAGAGGTGGATCACGTTGCATCACACAGTTGAAAATGTACCAGATCATCAAGCAGTTTTTGCCTTTAAAGAAGGCGTTAAGTATAGAGAATTGAATCTGAAGTTCGGTCGAACCGGAGAAATGTCTCTGAATCGGATGATGGACATTGCCACCAAATACCCTAATGGTGAAGATGAGGATCGACTCCGGAGTGGCAAGCATAAGTCAGTCGTCCAGGAAACCGGAGGAAATTCCAGTCGGAAACAGAAGCGGAAAGCCGAGCCAGCCACTCCTGGGGAGGCCCTGGCCGTAACCCAAGGAAAGTTTAAGGGGAAACCCAAGGGGCCTTGGAACCCTAAGAAAGTTAAAGACCAAGATGGAAACGATGTCCTGGATCTACCGTGTCACATTCACACCAAGAAAGATGAAGAGGTAAACTCATTTACCCTAAGCATACCACTCGACAGTGTCGGCTCTTGATCCAGCAGTTCCAGGGTAGACAGTCCAAGGATAAAGAGAAAGAGTCAGATCAAGTGGAAGACAAGGAAGATAGTGATGGATACCCCCAGGTTAATTCCACCTTGATGATTTTTGCTGATGTCGAAAGCAAAAGTCGACTGAAAGTTATCAACCGTGAAGTAAATATGGTTGCTCCGGCAACACCCAGTTATCTGAAGTGGTCTCAGACTGCCATCACATTCGACCAGTCTGATCACCCCACGCACATTGCCACCCCTGGGAGGCAAGCTTTGGTGGTCGACCCAGTTGTCGAAGGCACTCGACTGACCAAAGTCCTGATGGATGGTGGCAGTGGTTTGGACATACTATATGCGGAAACATTGAAAGGGATGGGCATTCCGATGTCCAGGCTTAGTACCAGCAACATGAGTTTCCATGGAGTCATTCCTGGGAAGAAAGCCGAGTCACTCGGCCAAATTGCTCTTGATGTGGTTTTCGGTGATTCCACGAATTACCGCAAGGAAAAGTTAACATTCGAAGTTTTGGATTTCCAGAGTGCTTATCACGCTATTTTGGGCAGGCCAGCTTATGCACGCTTCATGGCTCGACCGTGCTACGGGTATCTCAAATTGAAGATGCCCGGTCCCAAAGGTGTGATCACTGTTACGGGATGCCCGGTCCCAAAGGTGTGATCACTGTTACGGGCAATCGGAAGAAGGCAGAAGAGTGTTTTCAGAAAGGCTCAAAGATTGCTGATGCTCAAATGGCAGTGGTCGAGATGCAAGAGTATCAGAAGACTGCTGATCCGAGTGAGTTGCTACGAGCCAAGAAGCCTGCTTCAGAATCAACTTTTCAGTCGTCCGGTGAAACGAAGTCAGTTCACATTCACCCGACCGATCCCAATGCTGCTCCGACTCATATCTCAACGACACTCGACTCCAAATAGGAAGAAGCACTCATCCAGTTCCTCCGTGAGAACTGGGACATCTTCGCATGGAAACCTTCTGACATGCCTGGAGTTCCCAGGGGGCTGGCTGAGCACCGTCTATGAGTCGACCCAAAAGTTAAACCTGTCAAAGAACATCTTCGACGGTCCGCCATCCAGAAGAGAAAGGCCATTGGCGAGGAGGTGGCTCAGCTCCTAGCAGCGGAGTTATCCGAGAGATTTACCACTCCGAGTGGCTCGCCAATGTTGTCATGGTCCCCAAGAAGGACAAGTCACTTCGCATGTGCATTGACTTTAAACATATCAATCGGGCCTGCCCGAAAGATCATTTTCCTCTCCCTCGCATCGACCAAATAGTCGACTCGACCGCGGGGTGTGAGCGATTGTCTTTTCTAGACGCCTACTCCGGGTACCATCAGATCCGTTTGTATGGACCCGACGAGATCAAAACTGCTTTCATCACTCCATTCGGGTGCTTCTGTTATGTCACCATGCCATTCGGCCTCAACAATGCCGGAGCCACGTTCATGAGGATGATTCAGGAGTGTTTGCTCACTCAAATCAGTCGGAATGTGGAAGCATACATGGATGATATCGTGGTCAAGTCACGGACGGGTTCCGACCTGCTGACTGACCTTGCTGAGACCTTTGCCAACCTCAGGAGGTATGATATCAAGCTCAATCCGTCAAAGTGCACATTCGGAGTTCCAGGTGGAAAGTTACTCGGTTTTCTCGTTTTTGAACGAGGAATCGACGCCAATCCTGAAAAGGTTGGGACTATACTTCGGATGAAGCGTCCTGTGCGCGTGCACGATGTCCAGAAGCTTACAGGTTGCTTGGTCGCTTTAAGTCGATTCATCTCTCGTCTTGGTGAAAAGGCCTTGCCTCTTTACCGACTGATGAAGAAGTCGGACAAGTTCGAGTGGACTCCGGAAGCTGATGCAGCGTTTGCAGAGCTCAAAGCTCTGCTCTCCACCCAGCCGGTGCTTGCTGCCCCAATCAGCAAGGAGCCTTTGCTGCTTTACATTGCAGCCACAGGACAAGTTGTCAGTACAGTACTTACGGTCGAGCGGGAAGAAGAAGGAAAGGCCTTCAAAGTTCAGCGCCCACTATATTATGTTTCTGAAGTTTTGACTCCTTCAAAGCAAAGATATCCTCATTAGCAGAAGCTTGTATATGGGATTTATATGACCACGAAGAAGGTTGCACATTACTTCTCTGATCATTCCATTACAGTCGTCAGCGACGCTCCACTGTCAGAGATTTTATGCAACAGAGATGCAACTGGTCGAGTGGCAAAATGGGCGATTGAACTCCTTCCCCTAGATATCAAGTTTGAGGCAAAGAAAGCTATCAAGTCCCAAGCAATTGCAGATTTCGTCGCCGAGTGGATTGAACAGCAACTTCCAACTCAAGTTCACTCGAAGCACTGGACCATGTTCTTCGATGGATCTAAGATGTTGAATGGTTCCGGTGCTGGGGTAGTATTGGTTTCCCCCTGAGGAGATAAGCTCAGATATGTTCTCCAGATTCACTTCGATTCCTCCAATAACGAAGCAGAATATGAAGCACTTTTGTATGGGTTGCGCATGGCCATTTCACTCGGCGTCCGTCGCCTCATGGTCTATGGCGACTCAGATTTGGTGGTTAATCAGGTGATGAAGGAGTGGGACGTCAGAAGTCCAGCTATGACTGGTTATTGCAATGAAGTGAGAAAGTTAGAGAAGAAATTCGAGGGGTTAGAGCTTCACCACATCCCCCGACTAAAAAATCAAGCAGCTGATGATTTGGCAAAGATAGGCTCCAAGAGAGAAGCCCTTCCTAGCAATGTGTTTTTGGAACACATCCACTCGCCATCAGTCCAGGAGGATCCTTTTACAGATGAAGCCCCGCAGCCAAAGAGTGCCATGGATCCGACTGAAGTCGAAATTCCAGCAGTGGTCGACCTGATCATGGAAGTCTTGGCAATCACCCCCGACTGGACGATACCGTACATCGCGTATATCCTGAGGAAAGAACTCCCGAAGGACGAGGAAGAGGCTCGACAGATCGTCCGTCAATCCAAGGCCTTTATAGTCATAAAGGGACAGTTGTATAGAGAAAGCGCGACTGGAGTCAGTCAGAAGTGTATAACACCAGAAGAAGTTCAGATAATCCTTGATGATATCCACTCGGGGACCTGTGGTCACCATGCGTCCTCTCGGACCATTGTGGCTAAAGCATACCGAGCGGGATTTTACTGGCCAAGAGCAAATGAAATGGCAAAAGAAATAGTCCACAAGTGTGAAGGGTGCCAGTTCTACTCCAATATGTCGCACAAACCTGCATCAGCCCTGAAGACCATTCCACTCGTCTGGCCTTTCGCTGTTTGGGGATTGGATATGGTTGGACCGTTCAGAACAGGCAGGAGCGGTTTCACACATGTGCTTGTGGCAGTCGACAAGTTCACCAAATGGATTGAAGCTAAGACTATCAAAAATCTCGATGCTTGCACTGCCATCAGTTTCATCAGGGAGTTAACATTCAGATATGGAGTCCCACATAGCATCATCGCTGACAATGGATTGAACTTTGATTCAGACAAGTTCAGAGCTTTTTGCGCCTCTCAAGGCACGCGAGTCGACTACGCGTCGGTCGCCCACCCCCAGTCGAATGGACAAGCAGAAAGAGCAAATGGTCTGATTCTCAAAGGGCTAAAACCTCGGCTGATGCGTGATCTCAAGCACGCAGCAGGCGCGTGGGTCGACGAGCTTCCGTCAGTTCTGTGGGGATTGAGGACCACCCCGAATCGGTCGACTGGAAGAACCCCGTTCTTTCTGGTTTACGGAGCGGAGGAAGTCCTGCCGAGTGATCTACTTCACAATGCACCCCGAGTCGAGCTTTACACCGAAGATGAAGCAGAACAAGCCCGGCAAGACGCAGTCGACCTCCTGGAAGAAGAAAGAGAAATGGCTATGATCCGATCGACCATTTATCAGCAAGACTTACGTCGATTCCATGCCAGAAATGTGAAGAGTCGAGCCTTCCAAGAAGGAGATTTGGTCCTCCGAGTGGATCAACAGAAACCACAAAAGCTCGCTCCCAGTTGGGAAGGCCCCTTCATCGTCACCAGAGTCCTCCACAATGGAGCGTATCACCTTTACAATGTCGATCGCCAGATCGATGAGCCACATGCTTGGAATGCGGAACTGCTCCGCCCCTTTTACACTTGAATTTTCCCTCAGATGAGATGTAATAAGAAAACTTCTGTAGTTTATTTATCAAAGACAAGAGTGTTACAGTTTTTCCTGTAATTGCTGTCGCTTTTGTTTGCGCGCGAAATCCCCTAGTGGGTGGCTTAGCTGCGAATCCGTTTCGCCTAAGTTTGTAAAACAAATCCTACCGAGTGGCGAGCCAGCCTCCCACTCGGAGGCTTAGCTGCGAACCCGCTTCGCCTAAGTATTTAAAATCCGACCGAGTGGTGAGCCAGCCTCCCACTCGGGGGCTTAGCTGCAGCCCAGTGCTCGCCTAAGTGTTTACACTCCTACCGAGTGGTGAGCCAGCCTCCCACTCGGAGGCTTAGCTGCAGCCCAGTACTCGCCTAAGTGTTTGAAATCCTACCGAGTGGAGAGCAAGCCTCCCACTCGGAGGCTTAGCTGCAGTCCAAGGACTCGCCTAAGTAGCCAAAATCTGACTAAGACAAGAGCAAACCTCTAATTCAAGGAGCTGCATCACAAGTATAATGTGCGCTCCATCACTATCTGCAAGGACACCGAGACGAAGGTCGACTGTCACCATCGTCTCGTCCCCACTCGGCTGCCCTGCGCGTCGCCACTCGGTTGGACGCCTCATAACCACTCGGCCGCCCCGCGCGTCGCCACTCGGTTGGTCACCTCATAACTACTCGGCCGCCCCGCGCGTCGCCACTTGGTTGGTCACCTCATAACCACTCGGCCTCCCCGCGCGTCGCCATCGGTTGATCACCTCATCACCACTCGGCCACCCAGCGCGTCGCCATCGCCAAAATCCCCCAGTGGGTGAGTTAGCTGCGAATCTGTTTTGCCTAAGTTCAAGAAATCCTATCGAGTGGAGAGCAAACCTCCCACTCGGAGGCTTAGCTGTAGTCCAGTACTCGCCTAAGTTTCAAAAAATCCTACCGAGTGGAGAGCAAACCTCCCACTCGGGGGCTTAGCTGCAGCCCAGTGCTCGCCTAAGTGTTTAAAATCCTACCAAGTGGTGAGCCAGCTGTTGGGGAACGTTGCAAAAAATTAAAAAATTTCCTACGGTTTCACCAAGATCCATCTATGAGTTCATCTAGCAACGAGTCATGGGAGAGAGAGATTGCATCTACATACCACTTTGTAGATCGCGAGCGGAAGCGTTCAACGAACGGGGATGAAGTAGTCGTACACACCGTGATCCAAATCACCGGAGATCCTAGCACCGAAAGCATGGCACCTCCGCGTTCAACACACGTACGGTCAGCGTAACGTCTCCTTCTTCTTGATCCAGCAAGGCAAAGGAGAGGTTGGGGAAGATGGCTCCAGCAGCAGCACGACGGCGTGGTGATGGTGGAGTTGCAGTACTCCGGCAGGGCTTCGCCGAGCTCTACGGAGGAGGAGGTGATGTTGGAGAGGGAGAGGGAGGCGCCAGGGCAAAGGGTGCGCAGCCCCCCTTCCCCTCCCCCTTTATATAGGCCTCTGGGGGGGCCGGCCCTGGGAGATCTGATCTCCCAAGGGGGGCGGCGGCCAGGGAGGTTTCCCTCCCCCCAAGCCATCTAGGAGATGCCTTCCACCACTAGGACTCCTCCCTTTTGGAACCCTAGGCGCATGGGCCCTTTGGGGCTGGTTCCCCTTGGCCCATGCAGGCCAAGGCGCACCCCCTAAGGCCCATGTGGCCCACCGGGGCAGGTGGCCCCACCTGGTGGACCCCCGGGACCCCTCCGATGGTCCCGGTACAATACTGATAACCCCGAAATTTGTCCCGATGGCCGAAACAGCACTTCCTATATATAATTCTTTACCTCCAAACTATTCCGGAACTCCTCGTGACGTCCGGGATCTCATCCGGGACTCCGAACAACATTCGGGTTACTGCACATACATATCCCTACAACCCTAGCGTCACCGAACCTTAAGTGTGTAGACCCTACGGGTTCGGGAGACATGCAGACATGACCGAGACGACTCTCGGGCAATAAAAAAACAGCGGGATCTGGATACCCATGTTGGCTCCCACACGCTCCACGATGATCTCATCGGATGAACCATGATGTCAAGGATTCAATTAATCCCGTATACGATTCCCTTTGTCAATCGGTATTTTACTTGCCCGAGATTCGATCGTCGGTATCCCAATACCTCGTTCAATCTCGTTACCGGCAAGTCACTTTTCTCGTACCGTAATGCATGATCCCGTGATCAAACACTTAGATCACATTGAGCTCATTATGATGATGCATTACTGAGTGGGCCCGGTGATACCTCTCCGTCAAGCGGAGTGACAAATCCCAGTCTCGATCCATGTCAACCCAACAGACACTTTCAGAGATACCCGTAGTATACCTTTATAGTCACCCAGTTACGTTGTGACGTTTGGCACACCCAAAGCACTCCTACGGTATCCGGGAGTTACACGATCTCATGGTCTAAGGAAAGGATACTTGACATTGGAAAACTCTAGCAAACGAACTATGCGATCTTATGCTATGTTTAGGATTGGGTCTTGTCCATCACATCATTCTCCTAATGATGTGATCTCGTTATCAATGACATCTAATGTCCATAGTCAGGAAACCATGACTATCTGTCGATCAACGAGCTAGTCAACTAGAGGCTCACTAGGGACATATTGTTGCCTGTTATTCACACATGTATTATGATTTCCGGATAACACAATTATAGCACGAATTAAGACAATTATCATGAATAAGGAAATATAATAATAATGCTTTTATTATTGCCTCTAGGGCATATTTCCAACAGTCTCCCACTTGCACTAGAGTCAATAATCTAGTTACATTGTGATGAATCGAACACCCATAGAGTTCTGGTGCTGATCATGTTTTGCCTTAGGGAGAGGTTTAGTCAACGGATCTGTGACATTCAGATCCGTGTGCACTTTACAAATTTCTATGTCTCCATCTTGAACATTTTCACGAATGGAGTTGAAGCGACGCTTGATGTGCCTGGTCTTCTTGTGAAACCTGGGCTCCTTTGCAAGTGCAATAGCTCCAGTGTTGTCACAGAAGAGCTTGATTGGCCCCGACGCATTGGGTATGACTCCGAGGTCGGTGATGAACTCCTTCACCCAAATTGCTTCATGTGCCGCCTCCGAGGCTGCCATGTACTCCGCTTCACATGTAGATCCCGCCACGACGCTTTGCTTGCAACTGCACCAGCTTACTGCCCCACCATTCAAAATATACACGTATCCGGTTTGTGACTTAGAGTCATCCAGATCTGTGTCGAAGCTAGCGTCGACATAACCTTTTACGACGAGCTCTTCGTCACCTCCATAAACGAGAAACATTTCCTTGGTCCTTTTCAGGTACTTCAGGATATTCTTGACCGCTGTCCAGTGTTCCTTGCCGGGATTACTTTGGTACCTTCCTACCAAACTTACGGCAAGGTTTACATCAGGTCTGGTACACAGCATGGCATACATAATAGAACCTATGGCTGAGGCATAGGGGATGACACTCATCTCTTCTATATCTTTTGTCGTGGTCGGACATTGAGCTGAGCTCAATTTCACACCTTGTAACACAGGTAAGAACCCTTTCTTAGATTGATCCATATTGAATTTCTTCAATATCTTATCAAGGTATGTGCTTTGTGAAAGACCTATGAGGCGTCTCGATCTATCTCTATAGATCTTGATGCCTAATATATAAGCAGCTTCTCCAAGGTCCTTCATTGAAAAACTTTTATTCAAGTAGGCCTTAATGTTGTCCAAGAGTTCTATATCATTTCCCATCAAAAGTATGTCGTCTACATATAATATGAGAAATGCTACAGAGCTCCCACTCACTTTCTTGTAAACACAGGCTTCTCCATAAGTCTGCGTAAACCCAAACGCTTTGATCATCTCATCAAAGCGAATGTTCCAACTCCGAGATGCTTGCACCAGCCCATAAATCGAGCGTTGGAGCTTGCACACTTTGTCAGCATTCTTAGGATCGACAAAACCTTCCGGCTGCATCATATACAATTCTTCCTAAAGGAAACCATTAAGGAATGCCGTTTTGACGTCCATTTGCCATATTTCATAATCGAAGAATGCGGCAATTGCTAACATGATTCGGACGGACTTCAGCTTCGCTACCGGTGAGAAAGTCTCTGAAGGAAATATGCCCTAGAGGCAATAATAAAGTTATTATTTATTTCCTTACATATCATGATAAATGTTTATTATTCATGCTAGAATTGTATTAACCGGAAACATAATACATGTGTGAATACATAGACAAACAGAGTGTCACTAGTATGCCTCTACTTGACCAGCTCGTTAATCAAAGATGGTTATGTTTCCTAACCATGAACAAAGAGTTGTTATTTGATCAACGGGATCACATCATTAGTTGAATGATCTGATTGACATGGCCCATTCCATTAGCTTAGCACCCGATCGTTTAGTATGTTGCTATTGCTTTTATCCATGACTTATACATGTTCCTTTGACTATGAGATTATGCAACTCCCGTTTACCGTAGGAACACTTTGTGTGCTACCAAACGTCACAACGTAACTGGGTGATTATAAAGGTGCTCTACAGGTGTCTCCGAAAGTATTTGTTGGGTTGGCGTATTTCGAGATTAGGATTTGTCACTCCGAATGTCGGAGAGGTATCTCAGGGCCTTCTCGGTAATGCACATCACATAAGCCTTGCAAGCATTGCAACCAATGAGTTGGTTGCGGGATGATGTATTACGGAACGAGTAAAGAGACTTGCCGGTAATGAGATTGAACTAGGTATTGGATACCGATGATCGAATCTCGGGCAAGTAACATACCGATGACAAAGGGAACAATGTATGTTGTTATGCGGTCTGACCGATAAAGATCTTCGTAGAATATGTAGGAGCCAATATGGGCATCCAGGTCCCACTATTGGTTATTGACCGGAGACGTGTCTCGGTCATGTCTACATTGTTCTCGAACCGTAGGGTCCGCACGCTTAAGGTTACGATGACAGTTATTATGAGTTTATGAGTTTTGATGTACCGAAGGAGTTCGGAGTCCCGGATGAGATCGGGGACATGACGAGGAGTCTCGAAATGGTCGAGATGTAAAGATCGATATATTGGACGACTATATTCGAACATCGGAAAGGTTCTGAGTGGTTCGGGTATTTTTCGGAGTACCGGAGAGTTACGGGAATTCGTATTGGGCCTCATTGGGCCATGCGGGAAAGGAGAGAAAGGGACCAAAAGGTGGCCGCGCCCCTCCCCTTGCTCTAGTCCGAATTGGACTAGGGAAGGGGGGCGCCCCCTTCCTTCCTTCTCCTTCTCTCTTCCCTTTCCTTCTCTCCTACTCCCCCTACAAGGAAGGACTCCTAGTTGGACTAGGAAAGGGGGAATCCTACTCCCGGTGGGAGTAGGACTCCCCTTGGTGCGCCAAACCTAGGGCCGGCCTGCTCCCTCCCTTGCTCCTTTATATACGGGGGAAGGGGGCACCCCATGGAGACACAAGTTGATCATTGAGATCGTTCCTTAGCCGTGTGCGGTGCCCCCCTCCACCATATTCCACCTCGGTCATATCGTTGCAGTGCTTAGGCGAAGCCCTGCGCCGGTAGTACATCAAGATCGTCACCACGCCGTCGTGCTGACGGAACTACTCCCCGAAGCTTTGCTGGATCGGAGCCCAGGGATCGTCATCGAGCTGAACGTGTGCCAAGAACTCGGAGGTGCCGGAGTAACGGTGCTTGGATCGGTCGGATCGTGAAGACGTACGACTACATCAACCGCGTTGATATAACGCTTCCGCTTTCGGTCTACGAGGGTACGTAGACAACACTCTCCCCTCTCGTTGCTATGCATCACCATGATCTTGCGTGTGCGTAGGAATTTTTTTTGAAATTACTACGTTCCCCAACAGTGGCATCCGAGCCTAGGTTTTTATTTTTTTGATGTTATTTGCACGAGTAGAACACAAGTGAGTTGTGGACGATACAAGTCATACTGCCTACCAGCATGTCATACTTTGGGTCAGCGGTATTGTTGGATGAGACGACCCGGACCAACCTTACGCGTACGCTTACGCGAGACCGGTTCCCTCGACGTGCTTTGCACACAGATGGCTTGCGGGAGACTGTCTCACCAACTTTAGTTGAACCGAGTATGGCTACGCCCGGTCCTTGAGAAGGTTAAAACAGAGTCTATTTGACGAAGTATCGTTGTGATTTTGATGCGTAGGTGAGATTGGTTCTTGCTTCAGCCCGTAGCAGCCACGTAAAATTTGCAACAAACAAAGTAGAGGACGTCTAACTTGTTTTTGCAGGGCATGTTGTGATGTGATATGGTCAAGACATGATGCTAAATTTTATTGTATGAGATGATCATGTTTTGTAACCGAGTTATCGGCAACCGGCAGGAGCCGTATGGTTGTCGCTTTATTGTATGCAATGCAATCACCCTGTAATGCTTTACTTTATCACTAAGCGGTAGCGATAGTCGTAGAAGCATAAGATTGGCGAGACGACAACGATGCTACGATGGAGATCAAGGTGTCACGCCGGTGACGATGGGGATCATGACAGTGCTGCGGAGATGGAGATCACAAGCACAAGATGATGATGGCCATATCATATCACTTATATTGATTGCA
Organism: Aegilops umbellulata; assembly: GCA_032464435.1. Taxonomy (NCBI): domain Eukaryota; kingdom Viridiplantae; phylum Streptophyta; class Magnoliopsida; order Poales; family Poaceae; genus Aegilops; species Aegilops umbellulata. Next base: position 564,078,356 of record CP136060.1, read on the forward strand.
TGTGATGTTTATCTTTTATACATCTTATCTTGCTTTGATTGACGGTAGCATTATAAGATGATCTCTCACTAATTATCAAGAAGTGTTCTCCCTGAGTATGCACCGTTGCGAAAGTTCTTCGTGCTGAGACACCACGTGATGATCGGGTGTGATAGGCTCTACGTTCAAATACAACGGGTGCAAAACAGTTGCACACGCGGAATACTCAGGTTATACTTGACGAGCTATGCATATAAGATATGACCTCAGAACACAGAGACCGAAAGGTCGAGCGTGAATCATATAGTAGATATGATCAACATAATGATGTTCACCATTGAAACTACTCCATCTCACGTGATGATCGGACATGGTTTAGTTGATTTGGATCACGTGATCACTTAGAGGATTAGAGAGATGTCTATCTAAGTGGGAGTTCTTAAGTAATATGATTAATTGAACTTTAATTTATCATGAACTTAGTCCTGGTAGTATTAGCATATCTATGTTGTAGATTAATAGCTCGCGTTGTTGCTTTCATATGTTTATTTTGATATGTTCCTAGAGAAAATTGTGTTGAAAGATGTTAGTAGCAATGATGCGGATTGGATCCGTGATCTGAGGTTTATCCTCATTGCTGCACAGAAGAATTATGTCCTTGATGCACCGCTAGGTGACGGACCTATTGCAGGAGCAGATACAGACGTTATGAACATTTGGCTAGCTCAATATGATGACTACTTGATAGTTTAGTGCACCATACTTAACGGCTTAGAATCGGGACTTCAAAGACATTTTGAACGTCATGGACCATATGAGATGTTTCAGGAATTGAAGTTAATATTTCAAGCAAATACCCGAGTTGAGAGATATGAAGTCTCCAACAAGTTCTACAGCTAAAAGATGGAGGAGAATCGCTCAACTAGTGAGCATGTGCTCAGATTGTCTGGGTACTACAATCGCTTGAATCAAGTGGGAGTTAATCTTCCAGATAAGATAGTGATTGACAGAATTCTCCATCACCAAGTTAGTAGAACTTCGTGATGAACTATAGTATGCAAGGGATGACAAAAACGACTCCCGAGTTTTACATGATGATGAAATTGATGAAGGTAGAAATCAAGAAAGAGCATCAAGTGTTGATGGTTGATAAGATCACTAGTTTCAAGAAAAGGAAAAAAGGGGAACTTCAAGAAGAACAGCAAGCAAGTTGCTGCTCAAATGAAGAAGCCCAAGTCTGGACCTAATCCTGAGACTGAGTGCTTCTACTGCAAAGGGACTGGTCACTAGAAGCGGAACTACCCCAAGTAATTGGTGGATAAGAAGGATGGCAAAGTAAACAAAGGTATATTTGATATACATGTTATTGATGTGTACTTTACTAGTGTTCATAGCAACCCCTCAGTATTTGGTACTAGTTCAGTTGCTATGATTAGTAACTTGAAACAGGAGTTGCAGAATGAACAGAGACTAGTTAAAGGGTGAAGTGACGATGAAAGTTGGAAGTAGTTCCAAGATTGATATGATTATCATCGCACACTCCCTATACTTTTGGGATTAGTATGGAACCTAAATAAGTGTTATTTGGTGTTGAGCATGAGATCATGTTTATTGCAATACGGTTATTCATTTAAGTAAGAGAATAAATTGTTGTTCTGTTTACATGAATAAAACCTTGTATGGTCATACACACCAACAAAATGGTTTGCTGGATCTCGATCGTAGTGATACACATGTTCATAATATTGAAGCCAAAAGATGCGAAGTTAATAATGATAGTGCAACTTATTTGAGGCACTGCAGTTTAAGTCATATTGGTGTAAAGCGCATGAAGAAACTCCATGTTGATGGACTTTTGGAATCACTTGATTATGAATCACTTGATGCTTGCGAACCATGCCTCATGGGCAAGATGACTAAGACTCCGTTCTCCGGAACAATGGAGCGAACAACAGATTTGTTGGAAATCATACATACTGATGTATGTGGTCCGATGAATATTAAGGCTCGCGACAAGTATCATTATTTTCAGAACTTCACAGATGATTTGAGCAGATATGGGTATATCTACTTGATGAAACATAAGTCTGAAACGTTTGAAAAAGTTCAAAGAATTTCAGAGTGAAGTGGAGAATCATCGTAACAAGAAAATAAAAGTTTCTACGATATGATCGCAGAGGTAAAATATTTGAGTTACGAGTTTGACCTTCAGTTAAAACCATGTGGAATAGTTTCACAAATTCATGCCACCTGGAACACCACAGCATAATGGTGTGTCTGAACGTCATAACCGTACTTTATGGGATATAGTACAATCTATGATGTTTCTTACCTATTCACCACTATCGTTTTGGGGTTATGCATTAGAGACAGCTACATTCACGTTAAAAAGGGGCACCATCTAAATCCATTGAAACAACACCGTATGAACTGTGGTTTGGCAAGAAACCAAAGTTGTTGTTTCTTAAAATTTGGGGTTGCAATGCTTATATGAAAAAGTTTCATCCTGATAAGCTCAAACCCAAATCGGAGAAATGCGTCTTCATAGGATACCCAAAGGAGATTGTTGGGTACACTTTCTATCACAGATCCGAAGGCAAACTCGTTGCTAAAGATGGATCCTTTCTAGAGAAGGAGATTCTCTCGAAAGAAGTGAGTGGGAGGAAAGTAGAACTTGATGAGGTAACTGTACCTGCTCCCTTATTGGAAAGTAGTACATCACAGAAATCTGTTTCTGTAGCACCTACACAAATTAGTGAGGAAGATAATGATATTGATCATGAAACTTCAGATCAAGTTACTACAGAACCTCGTAGATCAACCAGAGTAAGATCTGCACCAGAGTGGTACGGCAATCCTATTCTGGAAATCATGCTACTAGATCATGACGAACCTACGAACTATGAAGAAGCGATGGTGAGCCCAGATTCCGCGAAATGGCTTGAGGCCATGAAATCTGAGATATGATCCATGTATGAGAACAAAGTATGGACTTTGATTGACTTACCCGATGATCGGCAAGCCATTGAGATTAAATGGATCTTCAAGAGGAAGACGGACGCTGATAGTAGTGTTACTATCTACAAAGCTAGAATTGTCGCAAAAGGTTTTCGACAAGTTCAAGGTGTTGACTACGATGAGAGTTTCTCACTCGTATCTATGCTTAAGTCTGTCCGAATCATGTTAGCAATTGCCGCATTTTATGAAATCTGGCAAATGGATAAACAAAACTGCATTCCTTAATGGATTTATTAAAGAAGAGTTGTATATGATGCAACCAGAAAGGTTTTGTAAATCCTAAAGGTGTTAACAAAATATGCAAAGCTCCAGCGATCCATCAGTGGACTGGTGCAAGCATCTCGGAGTTGGAATACATGCTTTGATAAGTTGATCAAAGCATATAGTTTTATACAGACTTGCGGTGAAGCCTGTATTTACAAGAAAGTGAGTGGGAGCACTACAGCATTTCTGATAAGTATATGTATGACATATTGTGGATCAGAAATAATGTAGAATTATTTTGTAAAGCACAAAGGAGTGTTTGAAAAGAGTTTTTCAAAGGAAGACCTCGGTGAAGCTGCTTACATATTGAGCATCAATATCTATAGATATAGATCAAGACGCTTGATAAGTTTTTCAATGAGTACATACCTTGAGAAGATTTTGAAGTAGTTCAAAATGGAACAGTCAAAGAAAGAGTTATTTCCTGTGTTACAAGGTGTGAAGTTGAGAAAAGACTCAAAGACCGACCACGGCAGAAAATAGAAAGAGAATGAAAGTCATTCCCTATGCCTCGGCCATAGGTTCTATAAAGTATGCCATGCTGTTTACCAGATCTATTGTATACCCTACACTGAGTTAAGCAAGGGAGTACAATGGTGATCTAGGAGTAGATCACTGGACAGCGGTCAAAGTTACCCTTAGTGGAATAAGGATATGTTTCTCGATTATGGAGGTGACAAAAGGTTCGTCGTAAAGGGTTACGTCGATGCAAGTTTTGACACTGATCTGGATGACTCTAAGTCTCGATCTAGATACATATTGAAAGTGGGAGCAATTAGATAGAGTAGCTCTGTGCGGAGTATTGTAGACATAGAATTCGCAAAATACTTACGGATCTGTATGTGACAGACCCGTTGACTAAAATTATCTCACAAGCAAAACATGATCACACCTTAGTACTCTTTGGGTGTTAATCACATAGCGATGTGAACTAGATTACTGACTCTAGTAAACCCTTTGGGTGTTGGTCACATATCGATGTGAACTATGGGTGTTAATCACATGGTGATGTGAACTATTGCTGGTAAATCACATGGCGATGTGAACTAGATTATTGACTCTAGTGCAAGTGGGAGACTGAAGGAAATATGCCCTAGAGGCAATAATAAAGTTATTATTTATTTCCTTACATATCATGATAAATGTTTATTATTCATGTTAGAATTGTATTAACCGGAAACATAATACATGTGTGAATACATAGACAAACAGAGTGTCACTAGTATGCCTCTACTTGACTAGCTCGTTAATCAAAGATGGTTATGTTTCCTAACCATGAACAAAGAGTTGTTATTTGATCAACCGGATCACATCATTAGTTGAATGATCTGATTGACATGACCCATTCCATTAGCTTAGCACCCGATCGTTTAGTATGTTGTTATTGCTTTTATCCATGACTTATACATGTTCCTTTGACTATGAGATTATGCAACTCCCGTTTACCGTAGGAACACTTTGTGTGCTACCAAACGTCACAACGTAACTGGGTGATTATAAAGGTGCTCTACAGGTGTCTCCGAAAGTATTTGTTGGGTTGGCGTATTTCGAGATTAGGATTTGTCACTCCGAATGTCGGAGAGGTATCTCAGGGCCTTCTCGGTAATGCACATCACATAAGCCTTGCAAGCATTGCAACCAATGAGTTGGTTGCGGGATGATGTATTACGGAACGAGTAAAGAGACTTGCCGGTAACGAGATTGAACTAGGTATTGGATACCGACGATCGAATCTCGGGCAAGTAACATACCGATGACAAAGGGAACAACGTATGTTGTTATGCGGTCTGACCGATAAAGATCTTCGTAGAATATGTAGGAGCCAATATGGGCATCCAGGTCCCGCTATTGGTTATTGACCGGAGACGTGTCTCGGTCATGTCTACATTGTTCTCGAACCATAGGGTCCGCACGCTTAAGGTTACGATGACAGTTATTATGAGTTTATGAGTTTTGATGTACCGAAGGAGTTCGGAGTCCCGGATGAGATCGGGGACATGACGAGGAGTCTCGAAATGGTCGAGACGTAAAGATCGATATATTGGACGACTATATTCGGACATCGGAAAGGTTCTGAGTGGTTCGGGTATTTTTCGGAGTACCGGAGAGTTACGGGAATTCGTATTGGGCCTCATTGGGCCATACGGGAAAGGAGAGAAAGGGACCAAAAGGTGGCCGCGCCCCTCCCCTTGCTCTAGTCCGAATTGGACTAGGGAAGGGGGGCGCCCCCCTCCTTCCTTCTCCTTCTCTCTTCCCTTTCCTTCTCTCCTACTCCCCCTACAAGGAAGGACTCCTAGTTGGACTAGGAAAGGGGGAATCCTACTCCCGGTGGGAGTAGGACTCCCCTTGGCGCGCCAAACCTAGGGCCGGCCTCCTCCCTCCCTTGCTCCTTTATATACGGGGGCAGGGGCACCCCATGGAGACACAAGTTGATCATTGAGATCGTTCCTTAGCCGTGTGCGGTGCCCCCCTCCACCATATTCCACCTCGGTCATATCGTTGCAGTGCTTAGGCGAAGCCCTGCGCCGGTAGTACATCAAGATCGTCACCACGCCGTCGTGCTGACGGAACTACTCCCCGAAGCTTTGCTGGATCGGAGCCCGGGGATCGTCATCGAGCTGAACATGTGCCAAGAACTCGGAGGTGCCGGAGTAACGGTGCTTGGATCGGTCGGATCGTGAAGACGTACGACTACATCAACCGCGTTGATATAACGCTTCTGCTTTCGGTCTACGAGGGTACGTAGACAACACTCTCCCCTCTCGTTGCTATGCATCACCATGATCTTGCGTGTGCGTAGGAATTTTTTTAAAAATTACTACGTTCCCCAACAGTCTCATCGTAGTCAATTCCTTGAACTTGTCGATAACCCTTAGCGACAAGCCGAGCTTTATAGATGGTCACATTACCATCCGCGTCTGTCTTCTTCTTAAAGATCCATTTATTTTCTATGGCTCGCCGTTCAACGGGCAAGTTAGTCAAAGTCCACACTTCGTTTTCATACATGGATCCTATCTCGGATTTCATGGCTTCCAGCCATTTGTCGGAATCCGGGCCCGCCATTGCTTCCTCATAGTTCGAAGGTTCACCGTTGTCTAACAACATGATTTCCAAGACAGGGTTGCCGTACCACTCTGGTGCGGAACGTGTCCTTGTGGACCTTCAAATTTCAGTAGGAGCTTGACTAGAAGTATCTTGATCATTATCATTAATTTCCTCTCTAGTCGGTGCAGGCACCTCAGGAACGTTTTCTTGAGGTTCGCCATTTTCCGGTTCAAGAGGTAACACTTCATCAAGTTCTACTTTCCTCCCACTTACTTCTTTCGAGAGGAACTCTTTCTCTAGAAAGGATCCATTCTTGGCAACAAAGATCTTGCCTTCGGATCTGAGGTAGAAGGTATACCCAACAGTTTCTTTAGGGTATCCTATGAAGACGCATTTTTCCGACTTGGGTTCGAGCTTTTCAGGTTGAAGTTTCTTGACATAAGCATCGCATCCCCAAACTTTTAGAAACGACAGCTTAGGTTTCTTCCCAAACCATAATTCATACGGTGTCGACTCAACGGATTTCGACGGAGCCCTATTTAAAGTGAATGCGGCAGTCTCTAAAGCATAGCCCCAAAAAGATAGCGGTAAATCGGTAAGAGACATCATAGATCGCACCATATCTAATAGAGTGCGATTACGACGTTCGGACACACCATTACGCTGAGGTGTTCCAGGCGGCGTGAGTTGTGAAACTATTCCACATTTTCTTAAGTGTGTGCCAAATTCATGACTCAAGTATTCTCCTCCACGATCTGATCATAGAAACTTGATCTTTTTATCACGTTGATTTTCAACCTCACTCTGAAATTCCCTGAACTTTTCGAAGGTCTCAGACTTGTGTTTCATTAAGTAGACATACCCATATCTACTCAAGTCATCGGTGAGGGTGACAACATAACGATAGCCACCTCGAGCCTCAACACTCATTGGACCGCACACATCGGTATGTATGATTTCCAATAAGTTGGTTGCTCGCTCCATTGTTCCTGAGAACGGAGTCTTGGTCATTTTACCCATGAGGCATGGTTCGCACGTGTCAAATGATTCATAATCAAGAGACTCTAAAAGTCCATCTGCATGGAGCTTCTTCATGCGTTTGACACCTATGTGACCAAGGCGGCAGTGCCACAAATATGTGGGACTATTGTTATCAACTTTAACTCTTTTGGTGTTCACACTATGAATATGTGTATCATCACGTACGAGATTCATTAAGAATAAACCATTAACCATCGGAGCATGACCATAGAACATATCTCTCATATAAATAGAACAACCATTATTCTCGGATTAAAATGAGTAGCCACCTCATATTAAACGAGATACAGACACAATGTTCATGCTCAAACTTGGCACTAAATAACAATTTTTGAGGTTTAAAACTAATCCCGTAGGTAAATGTAGAGGTAGCGTGCCGACGGCGATCACATCGACCTTGGAACCATTCCCGACGCGCATCGTCACCTCGTCCTTCGCCAGTCTCCGTTTATTCCGCAGCTCCTGTTTTGAGTTACAAATGTGAGCAATTGCACCGGTATCAAATACCCAAGAGCTACTACGAGTACTGGTAAGGTACATATCAATTACATGTATATCACATATACCTTTTGTTTTGCCGGCCTTCTTGTCAGCTAAGTATTTGGGGCAGTTCCGCTTCCAGTGACCACTTCCCTTGCAATAAAAGCACTCAGTCTCGGGCTTGGGTCCATGCTTTGGCTTCTTCCCGGCAACTTGCTTACCGGGCGCGGCAACTTCCTTTCCGTCCTTCTTGAAGTTCTTTTTATCCTTGCCCTTCTGGAACTTAGTGGTTTTATTCACCATCAACACTTGATGCTCCTTCTTGATTTCTACCTCTGCTGATTTCAGCATAGCATATACCTCAGGAATGGTCTTTACCATCCCCTGCATATTGTAGTTCATCACAAAGCTCTTGTAGCTAGGTGGAAGCGACTGGAGGATTCTGTCAATGACCGCTTCATCCGGGAGATTAACTTCCAGTTGAGTCAAGCGGTTGTGTAACCCAGACATTTTGAGTATGTGTTCACTGACAGAGCTATTTTCCTCCATCTTACAGCTAAAGAATTTGTCGGAGACTTCATATCTCTCGACCTGGGCATGAGCTTGGAAAACCATTTTCAGCTCTTCGAACATCTCATATGCTCCATGTCTCTCAAAACGCTTTTGGAGCCCCGGCTCTAAGCTGTAAAGCATGCCGCACTGAACGAGGGAGTAATCATCGCAGCGTGACTGCCAAGCGTTCATAACGTCTTGTTCTGCATGGAGAATAGGTGCGTCACCCAGCAGTGCTCGTAGGACATAATCTTTCTTGGCAGCCATGAGGATGATCCTCAGGTTCCGGACCCAGTCCGTATAGTTGCTACCATCGTCTTTCAGCTTGGTTTTCTCTAGGAACGCGTTGAAGTTGAGGACTACGTTGGCCATTTGATCTACAAGACATATTGTAAAAAAAATTAGACTAAGTTCATGATAATAAAGTTCATTTAATCAAATTATTTAATGAACTCCCACTTAGATAGACATCCCTCTTCTAGTCATCTAAGTATTACATGATCCGAGTCAACTAGGCCGTGTCCGATCATCACGTGAGACGGACTAGTCAACATCGGTGAACATCTTCATGTTGATCGTATCTTCTATACGACTCATGCTCGACCTTTCGGTCTTCTGTGTTCCGAGGCCATGTCTGTACATGCTAGGCTCGTCAAGTCAACCTAAGTGTTTTGCGTGTGTAAATCTGTCTTACACCCGTTGTATGTGAACGTTAGAATCTATCACACCCGATCATCACGTGGTGCTTCGAAACAACGAACTGTCGCAACGGTGCACAGTTAGGGGGAACACTTTCTTGAAATTATTATGAGGGATCATCTTATTTACTACCGTCGTTCTAAGTAAACAAGATGCAAAACATGATAAACATCACATACAATCAAATAATAAACGTGACATGATATGGCCAATATCACATAGCTCCTTCGATCTCCATCTTGGGGCTCCATGATCATCTTGTCACCGGCTTGACACCATGATCTCCATCATCATGATCTCCATCATTGTGTCTCCATGAAGTTGCTCGCCAACTATTACTTCTACTACTATGGCTAACGCGTTTAGCAATAAAGTAAAGTAATTTACATGGCGTTTCTCAATGACACGCAGGTCATACAAAAATAAAGACAACTCCTATGGCTCCTGCCGGTTGTCATACTCATCGACATGCAAGTCGTGATTCCTATTACAATAGCATGAACATCTCATACATCACATATAGATCATTCATCATTCATCACAACTTTGGCCATATCATATCACAAAGCACTTGCTGCAAAAACAAGTTAGACGTCCTCTAATTGTTGTTGCAAGTTTTACGTGGCTGAATTAGGGTTCTAGAAAGAACGTTTTCTTACCTACGTAAAAGCCACAATGTGATTTGTCAACTTCTATTTACCCTTCATAAGGACCCTTTTCATCGAATCCGCTCCAACTAAAGTGGGAGAGACAGACACCCGCCAGCCACCTTATGCAACTAGTGCATGTTAGTCGGTGGAACCGGTCTCACGTAAGCGTACGTGTAAGGTTGGTCCGGGCCGCTTCATCCCACAGTGCCGCTGAAGCAAGATAAGACTAGTAGCGGCAAGAAAAGTTGACAACATCTACGCCCACAACAAATTGTGTTCTACTCGTGCATTAGAGAACTACGCATAAACCTAGCTCATGATGCCACTGTTGGGGAACGTTGCAGAAAATTAAAATTTTTCCTACGGTTTCACCAAGATCCATCTATGAGTTCATCTAGCAACGAGTCATGGGAGAGAGAGATTGCATCTACATACCACTTTGTAGATCGCGAGCGGAAGCGTTCAACGAACGGGGATGAAGTAGTCGTACACACCGTGATCCAAATCACCGGAGATCCTAGCACCGAAAGCACGGCACCTCCGCGTTCAACACACGTACGGTCAGCGTAAGGTCTCCTTCTTCTTGATCCAGCAAGGCAAAGGAGAGGTTGGGGAAGATGGCTCCAGCAGCAGCACGACGGCGTGGTGATGGTGGAGTTGCAGTACTCCGGCAGGGCTTCGCCGAGCTCTACGGAGGAGGAGGTGATGTTGGAGAGGGAGAGGGAGGCGCCAGGGCAAAGGGTGCGCAGCCCCCCTTCCCCTCCCCCTTTATATAGGCCTCTGGGGGGGGCGCTGGCCCTGGGAGATCTGATCTCCCAAGGGGGGGGCGGCCAGGGAGGTTTCCCTCCCCCCAAGCCATCTAGGAGGTGCCTTCCACCACTAGGACTCCTCCCTTTTGGAACCCTAGGCGCATGGGCCCTTTGGGGATGGTTCCCCTTGGCCCATGCAGGCCAAGGCGCACCCCCTAAGGCCCATGTGGACCACCGGGGCAGGTGGCCCCACCTGGCGGACCCCCGGGACCCCTCCGGTGGTCCCGGTACAATACCGATAACCCCGAAATTTGTCCCGATGGCCGAAACAGCACTTCCTATATATAATTCTTTACCTCCGGACTATTCCGGAACTCCTCGTGACGTCCGGGATCTCATCCGGGACTCCGAAAAACATTCGGGTTACTGCACATACATATCCCTACAACCCTAGCGTCACCGAACCTTAAGTGTGTAGACCCTACGGGTTCGGGAGACATGCAGACATGACCGAGACGGCTCTCGGGCAATAACCAACAGCGGGATCTGGATACCCATGTTGGCTCCCACACACTCCACGATGATCTCATCGGATGAACCACGATGTCAAGGATTCAATTAATCCCGTATACGATTCCCTTTGTCAATCGGTATTTTACTTGCCCGAGATTCGATCGTCGGTATCCCAATACCTCGTTCAATTTCGTTACCGGCAAGTCACTTTTCTCGTACCGTAATGCATGATCCCGTGATCAAACACTTAGATCACATTGAGCTCATTATGATGATGCATTACTGAGTGGGCCCGGTGATACCTCTCCGTCAAGCGGAGTGACAAATCCCAGTCTCGATCCATGTCAACCCAACAGACACTTTCAGAGATACCCGTAGTATACCTTTATAGTCACCCAGTTACGTTGTGATGTTTGGCACACCCAAAGCACTCCTACGGTATCCGGGAGTTACACGATCTCATGGTCTAAGGAAAGGATACTTGACATTGGAAAACTCTAGCAAACGAACTATGCGATCTTATGCTATGTTTAGGATTGGGTCTTGTCCATCACATCATTCTCCTAATGATGTGATCTCGTTATCAATGACATCTAATGTCCATAGTCAGGAAACCATGACTATCTGTCGATCAACGAGCTAGTCAACTAGAGGCTCACTAGGGACATATTGTTGCCTGTTATTCACACATGTATTACGATTTCCGGATAACACAATTATAGCACGAATAAAGACAATTATCATGAATAAGGAAATATAATAATAATGCTTTTATTATTGCCTCTAGGGCATATTTCCAACACCAGCCTCCCACTCAGAGGCTTAGCTGCAGCCCAGTGCTCGCCTAAGTGTTTAAAATCCTACCGAGTGGAGAGCAAACCTCCCACTCGGAGGCTTAGCTGCAGTCCAGTACTCACCTAAGTTTGAAAAAATCCTACCGAGTGGAGAGCAAACCTCCCACTCGGGGGCTTAGCTGCAGTCCAGTGCTCGCCTAAGTTTGAAAAAATCCTACCGAGTGGAGAGCAAACCTCCCACTCGGGGGCTTAGCTGCAGTCTAGTACTCGCCTAAGTTTGAAAAAATCCTACCGAGTGGAGAGCAAACCTCCCACTTGGGGGCTTAGCTGCAGTCCAGTACTCGCCTAAGTGTTTAAAATCCTACCGAGTGGAGAGCAAACCTCCCACTCAGAGGCTTAGCTGCAGCCCAGTGCTCGCCTAAGTGTTTAAAATCCTACCGAGTGGAGAGCAAACCTCTCACTCGGGGGCTTAGCTGCAGCCCAGTGCTCGCTTAAGTGTTTAAAATCCTACCGAGTGGAGAGCAAACCTCTCACTCGGGGGCTTAGCTGCAGTCCAGTACTCGCCTAAGTTGGAAAAAATCCTACCGAGTGGAGAGCAAACCTCCCACTCGGAGGCTTAGCTGCAGCCCAGTGCTCGCCTAAGTGTTCAAAATCCTACCGAGTGGAGAGCAAACCTCTCACTCTGGGGCTTAGCTACAGCCCAGCGCTCGCCTAAGTGTTTAAAATCCTACCGAGTAGAGAGCAGACCTCTCACTCGGAGGCTTAGCTGCAGCCCAGTGCTCGCCTAAGTACGAAACACATCCCAATCCGCAAGGACGACGAGGTGCAAGTCGACTGCTACCTTCTCGTTCGGAGCTGCACCACAAATACGAAATTATTTCGAGTGAGGAACAAGTTCCACTCGACAGATAATTCATGAAGATATTCAACGATAAATCAAGTTTGGATAAGACCCAAAGGTCCCAGACCGCAGATCAAAGTACTCGAGCCTTCAGCTCAACAGAGTTTAACGGTTACAAAATCCACTCGGCATTCCGAGGCAAATTTAAAGTGAAGCATAAAAGTTTTTATTCCTCAGGCGGAGGACTGGAAGGGGCACCACGTGATTCCGTTGAGACGAAACCATTTGAACTATGGTTTGGAGAAACCTGAGTTGTCGTTTCTTAAAAGTTTGGGGCTGTGATGCTTATGTGAAAAAGTTTCAGGTTGAGAAGCTCGAACCCAAAGCGGATAAAATGCATCTTCATAGGACACCCAAAACAGTTGGGTATACCTCCTAATTCAGATCCGAAAGCAATAGGGATTGTTTCTACAATCGGGTCCTTTCTCGAGGAAAAGTTTCTCTCGAAAGAATTGATTGGGAGGAAGATAGACATTGATAAGGTTGTTGAACCTTCACTTCAGGCAGAGAGTAGCGCAAGCACAGGAAAAATGTTTCTGTGGCCCCTGCCTCAGTTGAAGAGAAAGCTAATGATGATGATCATGGAGCTTCAGATCAAGTTACTATCGAACCTCATAGGTTGACAAGGGTGTGTACAACTTCTAAGTGGTAACCCTGTCTTAAAAGGTCACGTTGTTGGACAACAATGAACCTATGAGCTATGGAGAAGCGATGGTGGGCCCGGATTCCGAAAAATGGCTCGAGGCCATAAAATCTGAGAGAGGAGCCATGTATGAAAACAAAGTGTAGACTTTGAAAGAACTACTTGATGGTCGTAAGGCTGTTGGGCACATATGGATTTTAAAAGGAAGACAGACAATGATGGTAAGTGTCACCATTGAGAAAGCTCGACTTGTCGTTAAGGTGTTTCCCGACAAGTTCAAGGAGTTGACTACGATGAGACTTTCTCACTCGTAGCGATGCTAAGAGTCTGTTGGAATTAGCAGGTACTGCATTATTTATGAAATATTGCAGATGGGATGTCAAAATATTGTTTCCTTGTTCTTGAGGAAAGGTTGTATGTGATACAACCAGAAGATTTTGTCGATCCTGAAAGATGCTAAGAAGTATGCAAAGCTCCAGCTATCCTTCTAAGGACTGGAGTAAGCATCTCGGAGTTGGAATGTACACTTTGGTGAGATGATCAAAGATTTTGGGTTTATACATAGTTTATGAGAAACTTGTATTTCCAAAGAAGTGAGTGGGAGCACTATAGAATTTCTGATGAGTATATGTTGTTGACATATTGATGATAAAAAATAATGTAGAATTTCTGGAAAGCATATAGGGTTATTTGAAAAGTGTTTTTCAATGGAAAACCTGGATTAGGCTGCTTAAACATTGAGCATCAAGATATAGAAGGATAGATCAAAACTGCTTAATGGTACTTTCAAATGAGCACATACCTTGACATGATCTTGAAGGTGTTCAAGATGGATCAGTCAAAGAAGGATTTCTTGCCTGAGTCCTAAGGTATGAAGTTAAAATTTAAAGCTCGACCACGGCAGGAGAAAGAGGAAGGACGAAGGTCGTCCCCTATGCTTTTGTCATAGGCTCTATACGGTATGCCATGCTGAGTACCGCACCTGATGTGTGCCTTGCCACATGTCTGGCAAGAGGGTACAAAGGTGATCTAGGAGTAGATCACCAGATAGCGGTCAAAATTATCCTTAGAGGAATAAGGATATGTTTCTCGATTATGGAGGTGATAAAGAGTTCGACGTAAAGAGTTACGTCGATGCAAGCTTAACACCTATCCGGATAGCTCTGAGTAGAGATACCGGATACGTATAATGGAGCAACAATTTAGAATAGCTCCAAGTAGAACAGTTATTTGAAATGGCTCCAAATATAGCATAGAGATTTGCAAAGTACATACGGATCTGAATATTGCAGACCCGTTGACTAAAACCTCTCTCACAAGCAACATGATCAAACCCAGAACTCATTGAGTGTTAATCACATAGTGATGTGAACTAGATTATTGACTCTAGTAAACTCTTTAGATGTAGGTCACATGGCGATGTGACCTGTGAGTGTTAATCACATGGCGATGTGAACTAGATTATTGACTCTAGTGCAAGTGGGAGACTGTTGGAAATATGCCCTAGAGGCAATAATAAATTGGTTATTATTATATTTCCTTGTTCATGATAATCGTTTATTATCCATGCTATAATTGTATTGATAGGAAACTCAGATACATGTGTGGATACATAGACAACACCATGTCCCTAGTAAGCCTCTAGTTGACTAGCTCGTTGATCAATAGATGGTTACGGTTTCCTGACCATGGACATTGGGTGTCGTTGATAACGGGATCACATTATTAGGAGAATGATGTGATGGACAAGACCCAATCCTAAGCCTAGCACAAAGATCGTGTAGTTCATATGCTAAAGCTTTTCTAATGTCAAGTATCATTTCCTTAGACCATGAGATTGTGCAACTTCCGGATACCGTAGGAACGCTTTGGGTGTATCAAACGTCACAACGTAACTGGGTGGCTATAAAGGTACACTACAGGTATCTCCGAAAGTGTCTGTTGGGTTGGCACGAATCGTGGGATTTGTCACTCCGTGTGACGGAGAGGTATCTCTGGGCCCACTCGGTAGGACATCATCATAATGTGCACAACGTGATCAAGGAGTTGATTACGGGATGATGTGTTACGGAACGAGTAAAGAGACTTGCCGGTAACGAGATTGAACAAGGTATCGGGATACCGACGATCGAATCTCGGGCAAGTACAATACCGCTAGACAAAGGGAATTGTATACGGGATTGATCGAATCCTCGACATCGTGGTTCATCCGATGAGATCATCGTGGAACATGTGGGAACCAACATGGGTATCCAGATCCCGCTGTTGGTTATTGACCGGAGAACGTCTCGGTCATGTCTGCATGGTTCCCGAACCCGTAGGGTCTACACACTTAAGGTTCGATGACACTAGGGTTATAAAGGAAGTTTGTATGTGGTTACCGAATATTGTTCGGAGTCCCAGATGAGATCCCGGATGTCACGAGGAGTTCCGGAATGGTCCGGAGGTAAAGATTTATATATGGGAAGTCATCATACGGTCATCGGAAGAGTTCGGGGGATACCGGCATTGTACCAGGACCACCGAAGGGGTTCCGAGGGTCCACCGGGAGGGTCCACCTGCCCCGGAGGGCCCTATGGGCTGTATGTGGAGAGGGACCAGCCCCTTAGTGGGCTGGGCGCCTCCCCCCCTAGGGCCCATGCGCCTAGGGTTTGGGGGGAAACCCTAAAAGGGGCGCCCCCCTTGCCTTGGGGGGCAAGGCACCCCTCCTGGCCGCCGCCCCCTCCTCAGATGGGATCTAAGGGGGCCGGCCTCCCTCTCCCTTGCCCCTATATATATGAAGGGGGTGGGAGGGCAACCGTACCAATGTGCTGGCGCAGCCCTCCCCCTCTCCCAAGTCCTTCTCCTCTCCCGCGGTGCTTGGCGAAGCCCTGCAGGATTGCCACGCTCCTCCACCACCACCACGCCGTTGTGCTGCTGCTGGATGGAGTCTTCCTCAACCTCTCCCTCTCTCCTTGCTGGATCAAGGCATGGGAGACTTCACCGGGCTGTACGTGTGTTGAACGCGGAGGTGCCGTCCGTTCGGCACTTGGTCATCGGTGATTTGGATCACGACGAGTACGACTCCATCAACCCCGTTCACTTGAACGCTTCCGCTTAGCGATCTACAAGGGTATGTAGATGCACTCTCCTTCCCCTCGTTGCTGGTTTCTCCATAGATAGATCTTGGTGATACGTAGGAAAATTTTGAATTTCTGCTACGTTCCCCAACAGTGGCATCATGAGCTAGGTCTATTGCGTAGATTCCATGCACGAGTAGAGCACAAAGTAGTTGTGGGCGTTGATTTTGTTCAATATGCTTACCGTTACTAGTCAATCTTGATTCGGCGGCATTGTGGGATGAAGCTGCCCGGACCGACCTTACACGTACACTTACGTGAGACAGGTTCCACCGACTGACATGCACTAGTTGCATAAGGTGGCTAGCGGGTGCCAGTCTCTCCCACTTTAGTCGGATCGGATTCGATGAAAAGGGTCCTTATGAAGGGTAAATAGCAATTGACGTATCACGTTGTGGTTTTGCGTAGGTAAGAAACGTTCTTGCTAGAAACCCATAGCAGACACGTAAAACATGCAAACAACAATTAGAGGACGTCTAACTTGTTTTTGCAGGGTATGCCATGTGATGTGATATGGCCAAAGGATGTGATGTATGATATATGTGATGTATGAGATGATCATGTTCTTGTAATAGGAATCACGACTTGCATGTCGATGAGTATGACAACAGGCAGGAGCCATAGGAGTTGTCTTAATTTATTTATGACCCTCGTGTCAACTTAAATCGTCATGTAATTACTTTACTTTATTGCTAAAGCGTTAGCCATAGTAGTAGAAGTAATAGTTGACGTGACAACTTCATGAAGACACGATGATGGAGATCATGATGATGGAGATTATGTTGTCATGCCGGTGACGATGATGATCATGGAGCCCCGAAGATGGAGATCAAAAGGAGCAATATGATATTGGCCATATCATGTCACTGTTTGATTGCATGTGATGTTTATCATGTTTATACATCTTATTTGCTTAGAATGACGGTAGTAAATAAGATGATCCCTCATTAAAATTTCAAGAAAGTGTTCCCCCTAATTGTGCACCGTTGCGAAAGTTCGTTGTTTCGAAGCACCACGTGATGATCGGGTGTGATAGATTCTTACCTTCACATACAACGGGTGTAAGACAGATTTACACACGCGAAACACTTAGGTTGACTTGATGAGCCTAGCATGTACAGACATGGCCTAGGAACACAAGAGACCGAAAGGTCGAGCATGAGTCGTATGGTAGATACGATTAACATGAAGATGTTCACCGATGATGACTAGTCCGTCTCACGTGATGATCGGACACGGCCTAGTTGACTCGGATCATGTAATCACTTAGATGACTAGAGGGATGTCTATCTGAGTGGGAGTTCATAGGATGAACTTAATTATCCTGAACATAGTCAAAAGTTCTTTGCAAATTATGTCGTAGCTCGTGCTTTAGTTCTACTGTTTTAGATACGTTCCTAGAGAAAATATAGTTGAAAGTTGATAGTAGCAATTATGCGGACACTAGAAGGCTTATGTCCTTAATGCACCGCTCGGTGTGCTGGACCTCGAACGTGGTCTGTGGATGTTGCGAACATCTGACATACACATTTTGATGACTACATGATAGTTCGGTAATGTTAAATGGGTTAGAATTGAGGCACCGAAGACATTTTTGAAATGTCGCGGAACATATGAGAGGTTTCGAGGGCTGAAATTGGGATTTCAGGCTCGTGCCCACGTCAAGAGGTATAAGACCTCCGACGATTTACTTAGACTGCAAACTAAGGGAGAAAAGCTCAATCGTTGAGCTTGTGCTCAGATTGTCTGAGTACAACAATCACTTGAATCGAGTGGGAGTTGATCTTCCAGATAAGATAGTGATGTTTTTCCAAAGTCAGTGCCACCAAGCTGCTAGAGCTTCATAATGAACTATAACATATCAGGGATAGATATGATGATCCTTGAAATATTCGCGATGTTTGACACCGCGAAAGTAGAAATCAAGAAGGAGCATCAATTGTTGATGGTTAGTGAAACCACTAGTTTCAAGAAGGGCAAGGGCAAGAAGGGATACTTCATGAAACAGCAAATCAGCTGCTGCTCTAGTGGAGAAACCCAAGGTTGAACCCAAACCCGAGACTGAGTGCTTCTGTAATAAGGGGATCAGCCACTAGAGCAGAATTACCCGAGATACTTGGTAGATGAGAAGGCTGTCGATAGAAATATATTGGATATACATTATGTGAATGTGTACTTTACTAGTACTCCTAGTAGCATCAGGGTATTAGATATCGGCTCGGTTGCTAAGTGTTAGTAACTCGAAATAAAAGCTACGGAATAAACGGAGACTAGCTAAAGGTGAGCTGACGATATGTGTTGGAAGTGTTTCCAAGGTTGATATGATCAAGCATCGCTCGCTCCCTCTACCATCGAGATTGGTGTTAAACCTAAATAATTGTTATTTGGTGTTTGCGTTGAGCATAGACATGATTGGATTATGTCTATCGCAATACGGTTATTCATTTAAGGAGAATAATGGTTACTCTATTTATTTGAATAATACCTTCAATGGTCTTGCACCTAAAATGAATGGTTTATTGAATCTCGATCATAGTGATACACATGTTCATGCCAAAAGATATAAGATAGTAATGATAGTACCACCTACTTGTGGCACTGCCATGTAAGTCATATTGGTATAAAACGCATGAAGAAGCTCCATGTTGATGGATCTTTGGACTCACTCATTTTTAAAGGATTGAGACATGTGAACCATGTCTATTGGTATATACGCATGAAGAAATTCCATACAGATGGACCATTTGGACTCACTTGATTTTGAATCACTTGAGACATGCAAATCATACCACATGGGCAAGATGACTGAAAGCTTCGGTTTCAGTAAAATGGAACAAGAAAGCAACTTGTTGGAAGTAACACATTTTGATGTGTGCAGTCCAATGAGTGCTGAGGCACGCAGTGGATATCGTTATGCTCTTACTTCACAGATGATTTGAGTAGATACTGAGCATATTTACTTGATGAAACACATGTCTGAATTATTGAATGGTTCAAGTAATTTCAGAATGAAGTTGAATATCGTCGTGACAAGAGGATAAAATATCTATGATATGATCATAGAAATGAATATCTGAGTTGCGAGTTTGGAACACAATTGAGACATTGTGGAAATTGTTTCACGACCAGTACCGCCTGGAACACCATAGTGTGATGGTGTGTCCGAACATCATAACTGCACCCTATTGGATATGATGCATACCATGATGTCTCTTATCGAATTACCACTATCGTTCATGGGTTAGGCATTAGAGACAACCGCACTCACTTTAATAGGGCACCACGTGATTCTGTTGAGACGAAACCATTTGAACTATGGTTTGGAGAAACATGAGTTGTCGTTTCTTAAAAGTTTGGGGCTGTGATGCTTATGTGAAAAAGTTTCAGGTTGAGAAGCTCGAACCCAAAGCGGATAAAATGCATCTTCATAGGACACCCAAAACAGTTGGGTATACCTCCTAATTCAGATCTGAAAGCAATAGGGATTGTTTCTACAATCGGGTCCTTTCTCGAGGAAAAGTTTCTCTCGAAAGAATTGAGTGGGAGGAAGATAGACATTGATAAGGTTGTTGAACCTTCACTTCAGGCAGAGAGTAGCGCAAGCACAGGAAAAATGTTTCTGTGGCCCCTGCCTCAGTTGAAGAGAAAGCTAATGATGATGATCATGGAGCTTCAGATCAAGTTACTATCGAACCTCATAGGTTGACAAGGGTGTGTACAACTTCTAAGTGGTAACCTTGTCTTAAAAGGTCACGTTGTTGGACAACAATGAACCTATGAGCTATGGAGAAGCGATGGTGGGCCCGGATTCCAAAAAATGGCTCGAGGCCATAAAATCCGAGAGAGGATCCATGTATGAAAACAAAGTGTAGACTTTGAAAGAACTACTTGATGGTCGTAAGGCTGTTGGGCACATATGGATTTTAAAAGGAAGACAGACAATGATGGTAAGTGTCACCATTGAGAAAGCTCGACTTGTCGTTAAGGTGTTTCCCAACAAGTTCAAGGAGTTGACTACGATGAGACTTTCTCACTCGTAGCGATGCTAAGAGTCTGTTGGAATTAGCAGGTACTGCATTATTTATGAAATCTTGCAGATGGGATGTCAAAATATTGTTTCCTTGTTCTTGAGGAAAGGTTGTATGTGATACAACCAGAAGATTTTATCGATCCTGAAAGATGCTAACAAGTATGCAAAGCTCCAGCTATCCTTCTAAGGACTGGAGTAAGCATCTCGGAGTTGGAATGTACACTTTGGTGAGATGATCAAAGATTTTGGGTTTATACAAAGTTTATGAGAAACTTGTATTTCCAAAGAAGTGAGTGGGAGCACTATAGAATTTCTGATGAGTATATGTTGTTGACATATTGATGATCAAAAATAATGTAGAATTTCTGGAAAGCATATAGGGTTATTTGAAAAGTGTTTTTCAATGGAAAACCTGGATTAGGCTGCTTAAACATTGAGCATCAAGATATAGAAGGATAGATCAAAACTGCTTAATGGTACTTTTAAATGAGCACATACCTTGACATGATCTTGAAGGTGTTCAAGATGGATCAGTCAAAGAAGGAGTTCTTGCCTGAGTCCTAAGGTATGAAGTTAAAATTTAAAGCTCGACCACGGCAGGAGAAAGAGGAAGGACGAAGGTCGTCCCCTATGCTTTTGTCATAGGCTCTATACGGTATGCCATGCTGAGTACCGCACCTGATGTGTGCCTTGCCACATGTCTGGCAAGAGGGTACAAAGGTGATCTAGGAGTAGATCACTAGATAGTGGTCAAAATTATCCTTAGAGGAATAAGGATATGTTTCTCGATTATGGAGGTGATAAAGAGTTCGACGTAAAGAGTTACGTCGATGCAAGCTAAACACCTATCCGGATAGCTCTGAGTAGAGATACCGGATACGTATAATGGAGCAACAATTTAGAATAGCTCCAAGTAGAACAGTTATTTGAAATGGCTCCAAATATAGCATAGAGATTTGCAAAGTACATACGGATCTGAATATTGCAGACCCGTTGACTAAAACCTCTCTCACAGGCAACATGATCAAACCCAGAACTCATTGAGTGTTAATCACATAGTGATGTGAACTAGATTATTGACTCTAGTAAACTCTTTAGATGTAGGTCACATGGCGATGTGACCTGTGAGTGTTAATCACATGGCGATGTGAACTAGATTATTGACTCTAGTGCAAGTGGGAGACTGTTGGAAATATGCCCTAGAGGCAATAATAAATTGGTTATTATTATATTTCCTTGTTCATGATAATCGTTTATTATCCATGCTATAATTGTATTGATAGGAAACTCAGATACATGTGTGGATACATAGACAACACCATGTCCCTAGTAAGCCTCTAGTTGACTAGCTCGTTGATCAATAGATGGTTACGGTTTCCTGACCATGGACATTGGGTGTCGTTGATAACGGGATCACATCATTAGGAGAATGATGTGATGGACAAGACCCAATCCTAAGCCTAGCACAAAGATCGTGTAGTTCATATGCTAAAGCTTTTCTAATGTCAAGTATCATTTCCTTAGACCATGAGATTGTGCAACTCCCGGATACCGTAGGAATGCTTTGGGTGTATCAAACGTCACAACGTAACTGGGTGGCTATAAAGGTACACTACAGGTATCTCCGAAAGTGTCTGTTGGGTTGGCACGAATCGAGATTGGGATTTGTCACTCCGTGTGACGGAGAGGTATCTCTGGGCCCACTCGGTAGGACATCATCATAATGTGCACAACGTGATCAAGGAATTGATTACGGGATGATGTGTTACGGAACGAGTAAAGAGACTTGCCGGTAACGAGATTGAACAAGGTATCGGGATACCGACGATCGAATCTCGGGCAAGTACAATACCGCTAGACAAAGGGAATTGTATACGGGATTGATCGAATCCTCGACATCGTGGTTCATACGATGAGATCATCGTGGAACATGTGGGAACCAACATGGGTATCCAGATCCCGCTGTAGGTTATTGACCGGAGAACGTCTCGGTCATGTCTGCATGGTTCCCGAACCCGTAGGGTCTACACACTTAAGGTTCGATGACGCTAGGGTTATAAAGGAAGTTTGTATGTGGTTACCGAATATTGTTTGGAGTCCCGGATGAGATCCCGGATGTCACGAGGAGTTCCGGAATGGTCCGGAGGTAAAGATTTATATATGGGAAGTCATCATACGGTCACCGGAAGAGTTCGGGGGATACCGGCATTGTACCAGGACCACCGAATGGGTTCCGAGGGTCCACCGGGAGGGTCCACCTGCCCCGGAGGGCCCTATGGGCTGTATGTGGAGAGGGACCAGCCCCTTAGTGGGCTGGGCGCCTCCCCCCTAGGGCCCATGCGCCTAGGGTTTGGGGGGAAACCCTAAAAGGGGCGCCCCCCTTGCCTTGGGGGGCAAGGCACCCCTCCTGGCCGCCGCCCCCTCCTCAGATGGGATCTAAGGGGGCCGGCCTCCCTCTCCCTTGCCCCTATATATATGAAGGGGGTGGGAGGGCAACCGTACCAATGTGCTGGCGCAGCCCTCCCCCTCTCCCAAGTCCTTCTCCTCTCCCGCGGTGCTTGGCGAAGCCCTGCAGGATTGCCACGCTCCTCCACCACCACCACGCCGTTGTGCTGCTGCTGGATGGAGTCTTCCTCAACCTCTCCCTCTCTCCTTGCTGGATCAAGGCATGGGAGACGTCACCGGGCTGTACGTGTGTTGAACGCGGAGGTGCCGTCCGTTCGGCACTTGGTCATCGGTGATTTGGATCACGACGAGTACGACTCCATCAACCCCGTTCACTTGAACGCTTCCGCTTAGCGATCTACAAGGGTATGTAGATGCACTCTCCTTCCCCTCGTTGCTGGTTTCTCCATAGATAGATCTTGGTGATACGTAGGAAAATTTGAATTTCTGCTACGTTCCCCAACAGTGGCATCATGAGCTAGGTCTATTGCGTAGATTCCATGCACGAGTAGAGCACAAAGTAGTTGTGGGCGTTGATTTTGTTCAATATGCTTACCGTTACTAGTCAATCTTGATTCGGCGGCATTGTGGGATGAAGCTGCCCGGACCGACCTTACACGTACACTTACGTGAGACAGGTTCCACCGACTGACATGCACTAGTTGCATAAGGTGGCTAGCGGGTGCCAGTCTCTCCCACTTTAGTCGGATCGGATTCGATGAAAAGGGTCCTTATGAAGGGTAAATAGCAATTGACGTATCACGTTGTGGTTTTGCGTAGGTAAGAAACGTTCTTGCTAGAAACCCATAGCAGACACGTCAAACATGCAAACAACAATTAGAGGACGTCTAACTTGTTTTTGCAGGGTATGCCATGTGATGTGATATGGCCAAAGGATGTGATGTATGATATATGTGATGTATGAGATGATCATGTTCTTGTAATAGGAATCACGACTTGCATGTCGATGAGTATGACAACAGGCAGGAGCCATAGGAGTTGTCTTAATTTATTTATGACCTGCGTGTCAACTTAAATCGTCATGTAATTACTTTACTTTATTGCTAAAGCGTTAGCCATAGTAGTAGAAGTAATAGTTGACGTGACAACTTCATGAAGACACGATGATGGAGATCATGATGATGGAGATTATGTTGTCATGCCGGTGACGATGATGATCATGGAGCCCCGAAGATGGAGATCAAAAGGAGCAATATGATATTGGCCATATCATGTCACTGTTTGATTGCATGTGATGTTTATCATGTTTATACATCTTATTTGCTTAGAACGACGGTAGTAAATAAGATGATCCCTCATTAAAATTTCAAGAAAGTGTTCCCCCTAACTGTGCACCATTGCGAAAGTTCGTCGTTTCGAAGCACCACGTGATGATCGGGTGTGATAGATTCTTACCTTCACATACAACGGGTGTAAGACAGATTTACACACGCGAAACACTTAGGTTGACTTGATGAGCCTAGCATGTACAGACATGGCCTAGGAACACAAGAGACCGAAAGGTCGAGCATGAGTCGTATGGTAGATACGATCAACATGTAGATGTTCACCGATGATGACTAGTCCGTCTCACGTGATGATCGGACACGGCCTAGTTGACTCGGATCATGTAATCACTTAGATGACTAGAGGGATGTCTATCTGAGTGGGAGTTCATAGGATGAACTTAATTATCCTGAACATAGTCAAAAGTTCTTTGCAAATTATGTCGTAGCTCGTGCTTTAGTTCTACTGTTTTAGATACGTTCCTAGAGAAAATATAGTTGAAAGTTGATAGTAGCAATTATGCGGACACTAGAAGGCTTATGTCCTTAATGCACCGCTCGGTGTGCTGGACCTCGAACGTGGTCTGTGGATGTTGCGAACATCTGACATACACATTTTGATGACTACATGATAGTTCGGTAATGTTAAATGGTTTAGAATTGAGGCAACGAAGACATTTTTGAAATGTCGCGGAACATATGAGAGGTTTCGAGGGCTGAAATTGGGATTTCAGGCTCGTGCCCATGTCAAGAGGTATAAGACCTCCGACGATTTACTTAGACTGCAAACTAAGGGAGAAAAGCTCAATCGTTGAGCTTGTGCTCAGATTGTCTGAGTACAAAAATCACTTGAATCGAGTGGGAGTTGATCTTCCAGATAAGATAGTGATGTTTTTCCAAAGTCATTGCCACCAAGCTGCTAGAGCTTCGTAATGAACTATAACATATCAGGGATAGATATGATGATCCTTGAAATATTCACGATGTTTGACACCGCGAAAGTAGAAATCAAGAAGGAGCATCAATTGTTGATGGTTAGTGAAACCACTAGCTTCAAGAAGGGCAAGGGCAAGAAGGGATACTTCATGAAACAGCAAATCAGCTGCTGCTCTAGTGGAGAAACCCAAGGTTGAACCCAAACCCGAGACTGAGTGCTTCTGTAATAAGGGGATCAGCCACTAGAGCAGAATTACCCGACATACTTGGTAGATGAGAAGGCTGTCGATAGAAATATATTGGATATACATTATGTGAATGTGTACTTTACTAGTACTCCTAGTAGCATCAGGGTATTAGATATTGGCTCGGTTGCTAAGTGTTAGTAACTCGAAATAAAAGCTACGGAATAAACGGAGACTAGCTAAAGGTGAGCTGACGATATGTGTTGGAAGTGTTTCCAAGGTTGATATGATCAAGCATCGCTCGCTCCCTCTACCATCGAGATTGGTGTTAAGCCTAAATAATTGTTATTTGGTGTTTGCGTTGAGCATAGACATGATTGGATTATGTCTATCGCAATACGGTTATTCATTTAAGGAGAATAATGGTTACTCTATTTATTTGAATAATACCTTCAATGGTCTTGCACCTAAAATGAATGGTTTATTGAATCTCGATCATAGTGATACACATGTTCATGCCAAAAGATATAAGATAGTAATGATAGTACCACCTACTTGTGGCGCTGCCATGTAAGTCATATTGGTATAAAACGCATGAAGAAGCTCCATGTTGATGGATCTTTGGACTCACTCATTTTTAAAGGATTGAGACATGTGAACCATGTCTATTGGTATATACGCATGAAGAAATTCCATACAGATGGACCATTTGGACTCACTTGATTTTGAATCACTTGAGACATGCAAATCATACCACATGGGCAAGATGACTGAAAGCTTCGGTTTCAGTAAAATGGAACAAGAAAGCAACTTGTTGGAAGTAACACATTTTGATGTGTGCAGTCCAATGAGTGCTGAGGCACGCAGTGGATATCGTTATGCTCTTACTTCACAGATGATTTGAGTAGATACTGAGCATATTTACTTGATGAAACACATGTCTGAATTATTGAATGGTTCAAGTAATTTCAGAATGAAGTTGAATATCGTCGTGACAAGAGGATAAAATATCTATGATATGATCATAGAAATGAATATCTGAGTTGCGAGTTTGGTACACAATTGAGACATTGTGGAAATTGTTTCACGACCAGTACCGCCTGGAACACCATAGTGTGATGGTGTGTCCGAACATCATAACTGCACCCTATTGGATATGATGCATACCATGATGTCTCTTATCGAATTACCACTATCGTTCATGGGTTAGGCATTAGAGACAACCGCACTCACTTTAATAGGGCACCACGTGATTCTGTTGAGACGAAACCATTTGAACTATGGTTTGGAGAAACCTGAGTTGTCGTTTCTTAAAAGTTTGGGGCTGTGATGCTTATGTGAAAAAGTTTCAGGTTGAGAAGCTCGAACCCAAAGCGGATAAAATGCATCTTCATAGGACACCCAAAACAGTTGGGTATACCTCCTAATTCAGATCCGAAAGCAATAGGGATTGTTTCTACAATCGGGTCCTTTCTCGAGGAAAAGTTTCTCTCGAAAGAATTGAGTAGGAGGAAGATAGACATTGATAAGGTTGTTGAACCTTCACTTCAGGCAGAGAGTAGCGCAAGCACAGGAAAAATGTTTCTGTGGCCCCTGCCTCAGTTGAAGAGAAAGCTAATGATGATGATCATGGAGCTTCAGATCAAGTTACTATCGAACCTCATAGGTTGACAAGGGTGTGTACAACTTCTAAGTGGTAACCCTGTCTTAAAAGGTCACGTTGTTGGACAACAATGAACCTATGAGCTATGGAGAAGCGATGGTGGGCCCGGATTCCGAAAAATGGCTCGAGGCCATAAAATCCGAGAGAGGATCCATGTATGAAAACAAAGTGTAGACTTTGAAAGAACTACTTGATGGTCGTAAGGCTGTTGGGCACATATGGATTTTAAAAGGAAGACAGACAATGATGGTAAGTGTCACCATTGAGAAAGCTCGACTTGTCGTTAAGGTGTTTCCCGACAAGTTCAAGGAGTTGACTACGATGAGACTTTCTCACTCGTAGCGATGCTAAGAGTCTGTTGGAATTAGCAGGTACTGCATTATTTATGAAATCTTGCAGATGGGATGTCAAAATATTGTTTCCTTGTTCTTGAGGAAAGGTTGTATGTGATACAACCAGAAGATTTTGTCGATCCTGAAAGATGCTAACAAGTATGCAAAGCTCCAGCTATCCTTCTAAGGACTGGAGTAAGCATCTCGGAGTTGGAATGTACACTTTGGTGAGATGATCAAAGATTTTGGGTTTATACAAAGTTTATGAGAAACTTGTATTTCCAAAGAAGTGAGTGGGAGCACTATAGAATTTCTGATGAGTATATGTTGTTGACATATTGATGATAAAAAATAATGTAGAATTTCTGGAAAGCATATAGGGTTATTTGAAAAGTGTTTTTCAATGGAAAACCTGGATTAGGCTGCTTAAACATTGAGCATCAAGATATAGAAGGATAGATCAAAACTGCTTAATGGTACTTTCAAATGAGCACATACCTTGACATGATCTTGAAGGTGTTCAAGATGGATCAGTCAAAGAAGGAGTTCTTGCCTGAGTCCTAAGGTATGAAGTTAAAATTTAAAGCTCGACCACGGCAGGAGAAAGAGGAAGGACGAAGGTCGTCCCCTATGCTTTTGTCATAGGCTCTATACGGTATGCCATGCTGAGTACCGCACCTGATGTGTGCCTTGCCACATGTCTGGCAAGAGGGTACAAAGGTGATCTAGGAGTAGATCACCAGATAGCGGTCAAAATTATCCTTAGAGGAATAAGGATATGTTTCTCGATTATGGAGGTGATAAAGAGTTCGACGTAAAGAGTTACGTCGATGCAAGCTTAACACCTATCCGGATAGCTCTGAGTAGAGATACCGGATACGTATAATGGAGCAACAATTTAGAATAGCTCCAAGTAGAACAGTTATTTGAAATGGCTCCAAATATAGCATAGAGATTTGCAAAGTACATACGGATCTGAATATTGCAGACCCGTTGACTAAAACCTCTCTCACAAGCAACATGATCAAACCCAGAACTCATTGAGTGTTAATCACATAGTGATGTGAACTAGATTATTGACTCTAGTAAACTCTTTAGATGTAGGTCACATGGCGATGTGACCTGTGAGTGTTAATCACATGGCGATGTGAACTAGATTATTGACTCTAGTGCAAGTGGGAGACTGTTGGAAATATGCCCTAGAGGCAATAATAAATTGGTTATTATTATATTTCCTTGTTCATGATAATCGTTTATTATCCATGCTATAATTGTATTGATAGGAAACTCAGATACATGTGTGGATACATAGACAACACCATGTCCCTAGTAAGCCTCTAGTTGACTAGCTCGTTGATCAATAGATGGTTACGGTTTCCTGACCATGGACATTGGGTGTCGTTGATAACGGGATCACATCATTAGGAGAATGATGTGATGGACAAGACCCAATCCTAAGCCTAGCACAAAGATCGTGTAGTTCATATGCTAAAGCTTTTCTAATGTCAAGTATCATTTCCTTAGACCATGAGATTGTGCAACTCCCGGATACCGTAGGAATGCTTTGGGTGTATCAAACGTCACAACGTAACTGGGTGGCTATAAAGGTACACTACAGGTATCTCCGAAAGTGTCTGTTGAGTTGGCACGAATCGAGATTGGGATTTGTCACTCCGTGTGACGGAGAGGTATCTCTGGGCCCACTCGGTAGGACATCATCATAATGTGCACAACGTGATCAAGGAGTTGATTACGGGATGATGTGTTACGGAACGAGTAAAGAGACTTGCCGGTAACGAGATTGAATAAGGTATCGGGATACCGACGATCGAATCTTGGGCAAGTACAATACCGCTAGACAAAGGGAATTGTATACGGGATTGATCGAATCCTCGACATCGTGTTTCATCCGATGAGATCATCGTGGAACATGTGGGAACCAACATGGGTATCCAGATCCCGCTGTTGGTTATTGACCGGAGAACGTCTCGGTCATGTCTGCATGGTTCCCGAACCCGTAGGGTCTACACACTTAAGGTTCGATGACGCTAGGGTTATAAAGGAAGTTTGTATGTGGTTACCGAATATTGTTCGGAGTCCCGGATGAGATCCCGGATGTCACGAGGAGTTCCGGAATGGTCCGGAGGTAAAGATTTATATATGGGAAGTCATCATACGGTCACCGGAAGAGTTCGGGGGATACCGGCATTGTACCAGGACCACCGAAGGGGTTCCGAGGGTCCACCGGGAGGGTCCACCTGCCCCGGAGGGCCCTATGGGCTGTATGTGGAGAGGGACTAGCCCCTTAGTGGGCTGGGCGCCTCCCCCCTAGGGCCCATGCGCCTAGGGTTTGGGGGGAAACCCTAAAAGGGGCGCCCCCCTTGCCTTGGGGGGCAAGGCACCCCTCCTGGCCGCCGCCCCCTCCTCAGATGGGATCTAAGGGGGCCGGCCTCCCTCTCCCTTGCCCCTATATATATGAAGGGGGTGGGAGGGCAACCGTACCAATGTGCTGGCGCAGCCCTCCCCCTCTCCCAAGTCCTTCTCCTCTCCCGCGGTGCTTGGCGAAGCCCTGCAGGATTGCCACGCTCCTCCACCACCACCACGCCGTTGTGCTGCTGCTGGATGGAGTCTTCCTCAACCTCTCCCTCTCTCCTTGCTGGATCAAGGCATGGGAGACGTCACCGGGCTGTACGTGTGTTGAACGCGGAGGTGCCGTCCGTTCGGCACTTGGTCATCGGTGATTTGGATCACGACGAGTACGACTCCATCAACCCCGTTCACTTGAACGCTTCCGCTTAGCGATCTACAAGGGTATGTAGATGCACTCTCCTTCCCCTCCTTGCTGGTTTCTCCATAGATAGATCTTGGTGATACGTAGGAAAATTTGAATTTCTGCTACGTTCCCCAACAGTGGCATCATGAGCTAGGTCTATTGCGTAGATTCCATGCACGAGTAGAGCACAAAGTAGTTGTGGGCGTTGATTTTGTTCAATATGCTTACCGTTACTAGTCAATCTTGATTCGGCGGCATTGTGGGATGAAGCTGCCCGGACCGACCTTACACGTACACTTACGTGAGACAGGTTCCACCGACTGACATGCACTAGTTGCATAAGGTGGCTAGCGGGTGCCAGTCTCTCCCACTTTAGTCGGATCGGATTCGATGAAAAGGGTCCTTATGAAGGGTAAATAGCAATTGACGTATCACGTTGTGGTTTTGCGTAGGTAAGAAACGTTCTTGCTAGAAACCCATAGCAGACACGTCAAACATGCAAACAACAATTAGAGGACGTCTAACTTGTTTTTGCAGGGTATGCCATGTGATGTGATATGGCCAAAGGATGTGATGTATGATATATGTGATGTATGAGATGATCATGTTCTTGTAATAGGAATCACGACTTGCATGTCGATGAGTATGACAACAGGCAGGAGCCATAGGAGTTGTCTTAATTTATTTATGACCTGCGTGTCAACTTAAATCGTCATGTAATTACTTTACTTTATTGCTAAAGCGTTAGCCATAGTAGTAGAAGTAATAGTTGACGTGACAACTTCATGAAGACACGATGATGGAGATCATGATGATGGAGATTATGTTGTCATGCCGGTGACGATGATGATCATGGAGCCCCGAAGATGGAGATCAAAAGGAGCAATATGATATTGGCCATATCATGTCACTGTTTGATTGCATGTGATGTTTATCATGTTTATACATCTTATTTGCTTAGAACGACGGTAGTAAATAAGATGATCCCTCATTAAAATTTCAAGAAAGTGTTCCCCCTAACTGTGCACCATTGCGAAAGTTCGTCGTTTCGAAGCACCACGTGATGATCGGGTGTGATAGATTCTTACCTTCACATACAACGGGTGTAAGACAGATTTACACACGCGAAACACTTAGGTTGACTTGATGAGCCTAGCATGTACAGACATGGCCTAGGAACACAAGAGACCGAAAGGTCGAGCATGAGTCGTATGGTAGATACGATCAACATGTAGATGTTCACCGATGATGACTAGTCCGTCTCACGTGATGATCGGACACGGCCTAGTTGACTCGGATCATGTAATCACTTAGATGACTAGAGGGATGTCTATCTGAGTGGGAGTTCATAGGATGAACTTAATTATCCTGAACATAGTCAAAAGTTCTTTGCAAATTATGTCGTAGCTCGTGCTTTAGTTCTACTGTTTTAGATACGTTCCTAGAGAAAATATAGTTGAAAGTTGATAGTAGCAATTATGCGGACACTAGAAGGCTTATGTCCTTAATGCACCGCTCGGTGTGCTGGACCTCGAACGTGGTCTGTGGATGTTGCGAACATCTGACATACACATTTTGATGACTACATGATAGTTCGGTAATGTTAAATGGTTTAGAATTGAGGCAACGAAGACATTTTTGAAATGTCGCGGAACATATGAGAGGTTTCGAGGGCTGAAATTGGGATTTCAGGCTCGTGCCCATGTCAAGAGGTATAAGACCTCCGACGATTTACTTAGACTGCAAACTAAGGGAGAAAAGCTCAATCGTTGAGCTTGTGCTCAGATTGTCTGAGTACAAAAATCACTTGAATCGAGTGGGAGTTGATCTTCCAGATAAGATAGTGATGTTTTTCCAAAGTCATTGCCACCAAGCTGCTAGAGCTTCGTAATGAACTATAACATATCAGGGATAGATATGATGATCCTTGAAATATTCACGATGTTTGACACCGCGAAAGTAGAAATCAAGAAGGAGCATCAATTGTTGATGGTTAGTGAAACCACTAGCTTCAAGAAGGGCAAGGGCAAGAAGGGATACTTCATGAAACAGCAAATCAGCTGCTGCTCTAGTGGAGAAACCCAAGGTTGAACCCAAACCCGAGACTGAGTGCTTCTGTAATAAGGGGATCAGCCACTAGAGCAGAATTACCCGACATACTTGGTAGATGAGAAGGCTGTCGATAGAAATATATTGGATATACATTATGTGAATGTGTACTTTACTAGTACTCCTAGTAGCATCAGGGTATTAGATATTGGCTCGGTTGCTAAGTGTTAGTAACTCGAAATAAAAGCTACGGAATAAACGGAGACTAGCTAAAGGTGAGCTGACGATATGTGTTGGAAGTGTTTCCAAGGTTGATATGATCAAGCATCGCTCGCTCCCTCTACCATCGAGATTGGTGTTAAGCCTAAATAATTGTTATTTGGTGTTTGCGTTGAGCATAGACATGATTGGATTATGTCTATCGCAATACGGTTATTCATTTAAGGAGAATAATGGTTACTCTATTTATTTGAATAATACCTTCAATGGTCTTGCACCTAAAATGAATGGTTTATTGAATCTCGATCATAGTGATACACATGTTCATGCCAAAAGATATAAGATAGTAATGATAGTACCACCTACTTGTGGCGCTGCCATGTAAGTCATATTGGTATAAAACGCATGAAGAAGCTCCATGTTGATGGATCTTTGGACTCACTCATTTTTAAAGGATTGAGACATGTGAACCATGTCTATTGGTATATACGCATGAAGAAATTCCATACAGATGGACCATTTGGACTCACTTGATTTTGAATCACTTGAGACATGCAAATCATACCACATGGGCAAGATGACTGAAAGCTTCGGTTTCAGTAAAATGGAACAAGAAAGCAACTTGTTGGAAGTAACACATTTTGATGTGTGCAGTCCAATGAGTGCTGAGGCACGCAGTGGATATCGTTATGCTCTTACTTCACAGATGATTTGAGTAGATACTGAGCATATTTACTTGATGAAACACAGGTCTGAATTATTGAATGGTTCAAGTAATTTCAGAATGAAGTTGAATATCGTCGTGACAAGAGGATAAAATATCTATGATATGATCATAGAAATGAATATCTGAGTTGCGAGTTTGGTACACAATTGAGACATTGTGGAAATTGTTTCACGACCAGTACCGCCTGGAACACCATAGTGTGATGGTGTGTCCGAACATCATAACTGCACCCTATTGGATATGATGCATACCATGATGTCTCTTATCGAATTACCACTATCGTTCATGGGTTAGGCATTAGAGACAACCGCACTCACTTTAATAGGGCACCACGTGATTCTGTTGAGACGAAACCATTTGAACTATGGTTTGGAGAAACCTGAGTTGTCGTTTCTTAAAAGTTTGGGGCTGTGATGCTTATGTGAAAAAGTTTCAGGTTGAGAAGCTCGAACCCAAAGCGGATAAAATGCATCTTCATAGGACACCCAAAACAGTTGGGTATACCTCCTAATTCAGATCTGAAAGCAATAGGGATTGTTTCTACAATCGGGTCCTTTCTCGAGGAAAAGTTTCTCTCGAAAGAATTGAGTGGGAGGAAGATAGACATTGATAAGGTTGTTGAACCTTCACTTCAGGCAGAGAGTAGCGCAAGCACAGGAAAAATGTTTCTGTGGCCCCTGCCTCAGTTGAAGAGAAAGCTAATGATGATGATCATGGAGCTTCAGATCAAGTTACTATCGAACCTCATAGGTTGACAAGGGTGTGTACAACTTCTAAGTGGTAACCCTGTCTTAAAAGGTCACGTTGTTGGACAACAATGAACCTATGAGCTATGGAGAAGCGATGGTGGGCCCGGATTCCGAAAAATGGCTCGAGGCCATAAAATCCGAGAGAGGATCCATGTATGAAAACAAAGTGTAGACTTTGAAAGAACTACTTGATGGTCGTAAGGCTGTTGGGCACATATGGATTTTAAAAGGAAGACAGACAATGATGGTAAGTGTCACCATTGAGAAAGCTCGACTTGTCGTTAAGGTGTTTCCCGACAAGTTCAAGGAGTTGACTACGATGAGACTTTCTCACTCGTAGCGATGCTAAGAGTCTGTTGGAATTAGCAGGTACTGCATTATTTATGAAATCTTGCAGATGGGATGTCAAAATATTGTTTCCTTGTTCTTGAGGAAAGGTTGTATGTGATACAACCAGAAGATTTTGTCGATCCTGAAAGATGCTAACAAGTATGCAAAGCTCCAGCTATCCTTCTAAGGACTGGAGTAAGCATCTCGGAGTTGGAATGTACACTTTGGTGAGATGATCAAAGATTTTGGGTTTATACAAAGTTTATGAGAAACTTGTATTTCCAAAGAAGTGAGTGGGAGCACTATAGAATTTCTGATGAGTATATGTTGTTGACATATTGATGATCAAAAATAATGTAGAATTTCTGGAAAGCATATAGGGTTATTTGAAAAGTGTTTTTCAATGGAAAACCTGGATTAGGCTGCTTAAACATTGAGCATCAAGATATAGAAGGATAGATCAAAACTGCTTAATGGTACTTTCAAATGAGCACATACCTTGACATGATCTTGAAGGTGTTCAAGATGGATCAATCAAAGAAGGAGTTCTTGCCTGAGTCCTAAGGTATGAAGTTAAAATTTAAAGCTCGACCACGGCAGGAGAAAGAGGAAGGACGAAGGTCGTCCCCTATGCTTTTGTCATAGGCTCTATACGGTATGCCATGCTGAGTACCGCACCTGATGTGTGCCTTGCCACATGTCTGGCAAGAGGGTACAAAGGTGATCTAGGAGTAGATCACCAGATAGCGGTCAAAATTATCCTTAGAGGAATAAGGATATGTTTCTCGATTATGGAGGTGATAAAGAGTTCGACGTAAAGAGTTACGTCGATGCAAGCTTAACACCTATCCGGATAGCTCTGAGTAGAGATACCGGATACGTATAATGGAGCAACAATTTAGAATAGCTCCAAGTAGAACAGTTATTTGAAATGGCTCCAAATATAGCATAGAGATTTGCAAAGTACATACGGATCTGAATATTGCAGACCCGTTGACTAAAACCTCTCTCACAAGCAACATGATCAAACCTAGAACTCATTGAGTGTTAATCACATAGTGATGTGAACTAGATTATTGACTCTAGTAAACTCTTTAGATGTAGGTCACATGGTGATGTGACCTGTGAGTGTTAATCACATGGCGATGTGAACTAGATTATTGACTCTAGTGCAAGTGGGAGACTGTTGGAAATATGCCCTAGAGGCAATAATAAATTGGTTATTATTATACTTCCTTGTTCATGATAATCGTTTATTATCCATGCTATAATTGTATTGATAGGAAACTCAGATACATGTGTGGATACATAGACAACACCATGTCCCTAGTAAGCCTCTAGTTGACTAGCTCGTTGATCAATAGATGGTTACGGTTTCCTGACCATGGACATTGGGTGTCGTTGATAACGGGATCACATCATTAGGAGAATGATGTGATGGACAAGACCCAATCCTAAGCCTAGCACAAAGATCGTGTAGTTCATATGCTAAAGCTTTTCTAATGTCAAGTATCATTTCCTTAGACCATGAGATTGTGCAACTCCCGGATACCGTAGGAATGCTTTGGGTGTATCAAACGTCACAACGTAACTGGGTGGCTATAAAGGTACACTACAGGTATCTCCGAAAGTGTCTGTTGGGTTGGCACGAATCGAGATTGGGATTTGTCACTCCGTGTGACGGAGAGGTATCTCTGGGCCCACTCGGTAGGACATCATCATAATGTGCACAACGTGATCAAGGAGTTGATTACGGGATGATGTGTTACGGAACGAGTAAAGAGACTTGCCGGTAACGAGATTGAACAAGGTATCGGGATACCGACGATCGAATCTTGGGCAAGTACAATACCGCTAGACAAAGGGAATTGTATACGGGATTGATCGAATCCTCGACATCGTGGTTCATCCGATGAGATCATCGTGGAACATGTGGGAACCAACATGGGTATCCAGATCCCGCTGTTGGTTATTGACCGGCGAATGTCTCGGTCATGTATGCATGGTTCCCGAACCCGTAGGGTCTACACACTTAAGGTTCGATGACGCTAGGTTTATAAAGGAAGTTTGTATGTGGTTACCGAATATTGTTCAGAGTCCCGGATGAGATCCCGGATGTCACGAGGAGTTCTGGAATGGTCCGGAGGTAAAGATTTATATATGGGAAGTCATCATACGGTCACCGGAAGAGTTCGGGGGATACCGGCATTGTACCAGGACCACCGAAGGGGTTCCGGGGGTCCACCGGGAGGGTCCACCTGCCCCGGAAGGCCCTATGGGCTGTATGTGGAGAGGGACCAGCCCCTTAGTGGGCTGGGTGCCTCCCCCCTAGGGCCCATGCGCCTAGGGTTTGGGGGGAAACCCTAAAAGGGGCGCCCCCCCCTTGCCTTGGGCGGCAAGGCACCCCTCCTGGCCGCGGCCGGCCCCCCTCTCCCTTGCCCCTATATATATGAAGGGGGTGGGAGGGCAACCATACCAATGTGTTGGCGCAGCCCTCCCCCTCTCCCAAGTCCTTCTCCTCCCCCGCGGTGCTTGGCGAAGCCCTGCAGGATTGCCACGCTCCTCCACCACCACCACGCCGTTGTGCTGCTGCTGGATGGAGTCTTCCTCAACCTCTCCCTCTCTCCTTGCTGGATCAAGGCATGGGAGACGTCACCGGGCTGTAC
This sequence comes from Aegilops umbellulata, assembly GCA_032464435.1. Classification (NCBI taxonomy): domain Eukaryota; kingdom Viridiplantae; phylum Streptophyta; class Magnoliopsida; order Poales; family Poaceae; genus Aegilops; species Aegilops umbellulata. The sequence goes on from CP136060.1 coordinate 564,115,193, forward strand.
ATGTGTTGAACGCGGAGGTGCCGTCCGTTCGGCACTTGGTCATCGGCGATTTGGATCACGACGAGTACGACTCCATCAACCCCGTTCACTTGAACGCTTCCGCTTAGCGATCTACAAGGGTATGTAGATGCACTCTCCTTCCCCTCGTTGCTGGTTTCTCCATAGATAGATCTTGGTGATACGTAGGAAAATTTTGAATTTCTGCTACGTTCTCTAACAAAAAGCTCACCAGCCATACCATTTGCTTCGTCCCTCGCCTTCTGCAAGTTTTCCTGGGCAAGCTTCAAATCAAGGTTGAGCTGGATCTGTTTGTTCTCCAATTTAGTATAGCGAGCCACAAGCTCGCAGGATTTCTGCGAATAATCAGTCGACAGATATCAAAGATAAGTTGCTTCCGAGTAACTAAGAGAAAATTGTGGCGTTTCTAAGACTACAGCCGAATCAAAAACATCCGACGGTAGTCTCGGGGACTACACCCAGTGGGTGCACTCAGCGTGCCCCCACTGGTTCAAAAAAAAAGTCGACTGCCTGCAGTCGACCATATCCAGTGGGTGCACTCAGCGTGCCCCGACTAGTTCAAAGTTTCCATTCGACATAGCCTGACCAGGCCGAGTGAAGAAGTTCAGCTAAAGCAACACAAAATAAATACTACAGTCGACTGCCAACAGTCCACCGTAGTCTCGGGGACTACACCCAGTGGGTACACTTAGCGTGCCCCCACTAGTCTAAAAGGTTTAATCGACACACCCAGTGGGTGTACAGATTTAAAGATCTTTGGAAAAGAGATTCTTCGGATAGCATATCCTAACAGAACAAGCGGTGATCGACTGACCTGGACGTTGCTCTGGAGAGCTAAACTTGCGTCATAAGCTGCCTGGCTGGCTTCCCGGACCACCTTCACTTGCTCCATCATGATCCCCGTCTGGCGTATAGCCTCCTTAGCGGCACCCACTTGAACCTCAGGGACGTGGTGTGTGGCAAAAAGCGAAGGCGGATCTGCAGTCGACGTTGAAGGCCGGACACTCGTCAGAGGCACAGCGAAGTCACAGAAGCCCGAGTGGTATCACCACCCTCCCGAACTACGGCCTCAGGCGCCGGAGTAGTTTGTGAGGTCTTGCCAGCCGGCGCCTTCCTGTTCCTTCTCGCCCTTAGCGGCACTTCATCGTCATCATCAGGGAGGTCAATGACATGAGGAGGAGCTACAAGAAAAATCCAATCGACCTGAGCTATGAGAAGTCGTCAGTCAACTAAAAGCAGAGCATCAGAAATCATACCGGGGTTGGAGGTAACAACATCTTCCATCTCTTGGTCATCGTCCTTGGCAGAGATCTCAGAGGTAGCAGCACTGCAAGTTTCGAAAATCAGTCGGCTTATTCAATGAGTCGACCAAGAGTCCGTCACGTTCAACAAAGGAAAGCAAGTTCTACTATTACCCGGAAAAAAGGATGAGGAGGAAGGGAAAATCCACGATCAATATGGGTGGTAAGGAGGACGCACTCACCCTCAAGAGGCTGGGGTTCGATCTCTTTCCCTGGGAGATGCGCCGATTCGTGGGGAATGAATCCCCCCTCAACTAGATCGTCAAGATCATCTTGTCGAATCGCCAACGGCATCCAATCGCCCTGGATCCAGTCCCTGGGCAGAGCGGACCTCGAAGAAGATCCGCCCCGACCAGACTTCTTCGCCTTCCCCTGCGCCGCCGCCTTCTTCGCGCGCTCCAGAGCCGACGTCTTCTCCTTCCCCATCGTCGCCGGCGAAGCTCGAACGGGCCTACTGCGTCGAGACGAGAGCGGAGGTGGCGGAGGATTTCGTGAAGGGGAAAAAGCGAAGGCGCATTGTTCAGAAGCCCTGGGCCGGCAGCTTATAAGGGGTCGCTTCCGAGTGACTGACCGGTAGGCCCAGGCAATCCCGCCGGATCCCGCTACAGGCGCTCGCACTATACGTGGCGAAAAAGGTGGCACGGAGATCGAGGAGGCTCCGTTCTATCCCATCCGATTACTGCGGCCGCCCCCGTCCCGCGCGCTTCCCGAAATTCGAATCCCGCAAAATCCGCGGGCTGCAGAACAACTCGTCAGATGGAAGATCTCCTTCACACCATCACTCGGAATTTTTCAAGTAAAGAAACTCACTCGACAAGAAACCAGGAATGGATCAAGGCGACTGAAAGAAGTTGATGACGTCATCCATGACAATTGATCCAGAACAAAACGTTCGTAAAGTTCGAAGAACCGGTCGTAAGGATCCCCAACTCCTTCACCACTCAAACCTCGATCCATTCGGGGCTAATGATGAAGCTATGTACCTAGGGTAGGGGCATGGACCTGTTCTAAGTACCCTACCCAAGGACATCCCTAGAAGAAGTCACCTTTCAATCGACTGGGAGGTATCCCACTCGACGGATTCAAGACACTCGACCACGAAGCTATCACTCGACCACGAGGCCAACCACTCGACTGCTAGGAGACCTAAAGTCACTCCGCACGCAAACGGTCGGTCATTAAGTAGCTTTTATGGTCTTCAGAGCACTTTATTAGAGGCGTTGCCAGTAACGCCCAGCCTTAATGTACTTTAAACTCTGCATTACTGAGGACTGGAGGGGTCTGGCGAACTCTATATAAGCCACCACCCTCCTTAGTATCAAGGGTTCGCATCCCTGTTACTCATACGCACATAATTCAATCGACCGCCTCCAGGCACCGAGACGTAGGGCTGTTACTTCCTCCGAGAAGGGCCTGAACTCGTAATCCTCGTGTGCTTACAACTCCTCCATAGCTAAGATCAAGCCTCTCCATACATACCCCCCTACATTACTGTCAGAGTTAGAACCACGACAGTTGGCGCCCACCGTGGGCCAGGAGTCTTAGCGCCTAGTTAGAGAAGTTGCGATTTTTCCGATCTCTTTGATCATGGTTTCGGGCGGAGTTTTGGTTGAGGGCCGTGAGATCCGTCTCGGCGCGCTCACATACATACCCCCCGCATAGGCTCTGGGTTATGGCACCGCTGGCCACCAGCTTGGAGATCTGATCCTCTGGCTGCCTGTCTATGTCTCCACCCGCTGTCTCTCTATGCCAGTTTATTAGTGGCGGGACGCAATGGCCACCGCATGTAGGGGAGCCTATGCTCGTTGTTCGGACAACACTTCCGGTCAGATCTTTCATGTGGCAGCCAGACATCTCCACAAAAAAAGACCTTGTAGCGTCGTGATCTCCAAACGTACAATGGTACATAATTTAGTGCATCACCATCGACATGGTTTCAGCATGTGGAAATTTTGCAGCTGTGTGTTTGTGTAATGTTGCCGTCATGTCCGGGTGGGCAGGAGGCGATGCCTAGTAATGCAGAATTCACACGGAAGGCACAATTTCAGTGGACTTCTGTGGATTTATTCTATGGCTTTTTATAATCAGTTTAGCTGCATGTTAATGATCTGGAAAGTAAATTAGGATCAGTCAATCTCTGCTTGGGAAGAAAGAGGCGCGTGGACGTGCAGTCGCCGCCGGCTCGCCGGGAAACAGCGGCCTCTGGGTCTTGTTGAAATATAGGATGGGCTTTAGGCTCATCCCAGATTTATTTTAAATCTCTAAAGATTCATGTGGGTGTCATAATCAGTTGGTGGGAAGTTTAATACGATGCCAAAAGGGGAGGATGTTTTGGACCTCCTTAAAAGGATCCTTTTTCACATGCTATTGGAGCTTAAGAATAGGAGTGGTTCCGGCGTGTTCCTCCGCCTCTCGCCTCGCCACGCACACACCGTGTTTCCTCATCGAGCCGAGCTCAGACCTATGTCATGCGTGCGCTTTAATTTTTCTGGTCAAGAACGGATAATTAATTGGCCATTAACTATGAGTCATTAATGGATGCAGCACTAATCTAAGACTTCAAATCATTGGATGTTGCCGACTCGGCCATGGGTTCAGCCCACGTCTCCCTACCCTACCACGCCAATATATTGGATGTGTCTGCAACTCTAGCCATCACCCAGATCTGATCGCATCCGCGCTACCTACTCAGGCACTACCCACCATCGTTTCGCTCACTGTTGCTGCCGACGATCCCATCCCGTCCACCATGTGCATGGATGTATGAGAGAACGTGCCTTCAGAACCCCACGCTTGCGATCCTGCATCAGGAGAACGGCAGTTAGATTTTTGGTGAGCTTCTCCGACGCAAATACTCACCGTTATTCATCTTTGTCCACTACTTCGACTATTTCCTCGTCGCCTTCGTTATCACCATGTCCACTAAAGCCGAGAAAAAGGTCCCGAGGACGCCACCGCTATTGCCGCCACCGCCGCGGCTTCGACCTGGCCGACTGGAGGGTATGGCTCGTTTACCCCTATGTTGTTTATTTCTATGATAGCCGTACTAGCGTTTTACATAGACGTTTCTGCTATATGTGTAGTATCTGTCTACATGATAAAATATCAGTATGAGAGTAATGCTGTTTATGCCTTGTTCATGATTTATTTATCAATTAGATTAATTGAAAAACAAAGATTAAAATAGCCCGCGAAATAGCCGCGATAGCTGCGTTATAGCTGCCCGGGAGCCTCGCCGCTACGCTATGGCTGCTGCCGCGAAAACCTCCGCATATCCCTCTAAATGGCTCAAAAATCAGCAAAAACCTCCAGAAATCATCTATCCCACCTGAAAGTTTTTCGCTATTTGCCGCGATTGCCCGCTATGGCTGCCGCTATAGCTGCTGGGAGAGGCCGCTGCGAAATCGTTTCTTCCGCGATTTTAATCTATGTTGAAAAATTGCTATTTTACTCAACAGGTCTATCTTTGGTGTGTCAGGGTGCAGCCGTGCAGATGCTTGCCGGGAAACAACAGTCTCTGGGTCTATCTCAGGGGAGCTGGTGGTCTAGGTTCGCCAAACAGATCGGGTAGTTTTCCGGCTTTACAAGAACGGCCAGGGGCGGCAGCAAGCCCGACGGGAGGGGGAGGTCGAGGTGGGAGCACCAACGGCCGTGTGCAAAGGAGGCAGGCGGTTCGTCCTGGGTTGGGCGGCGGCAAGAGGAAGAAGAGGTTCAGATCAAGATCGTGGGGTGGAAGACGATGAACAATTTTCTTCAGGAGGTAGAAGAAGGAGATCAACCATTCATTTTCCAACTAGCAGCTGGGAACAAATCGACTGACCCAAAAAAACAAATTTAGTTGATTGGGCTCTAGCCATTCCCTTTTATAATCACCTTGTATGTCAACCATGAATATGCAACCTATACTGTTTTTACTCTTCAAAAAGAAACCTATATATATGTGCTACTCCATGAGCCGAAGATGTGGGCTAAACTGAAAACTCTATTGTGTCTACTCTTAGAAAACAATTTCTATGCCGCTACAGGAGCTGGAATTTTGAAAGAAGCTGAAAACTATGCTGACATTATTCTGCAGAGAAGCCAATTTCCCCAAATGAACATTTTGGGGCATTGTAGTATCTTGGTTGATTCAGCGAACTCAATTACATTTTTGGATCACCTGGACTAGACACTACAGTCACTGTATGCTTCATGCAATGCTTCCAGTATGGTTATGCAATTCTTGGATGATGTACCATGGACCCCTTCATGCAACTCTTGCATTATTAACAAACTAGTTACTTTTACTCCTCATGAGTTGCAACATTCAATATCACACTTGCAGTGCTGTCGGTTTAACTCAACTTTAGCCGGTGCTCGGCCTTGTTATATATCTTACCTGTCATTTTCCAAATTTTGTGTATGCCATTGTTTAGATGGTTGTGAGGACTCGGGATATGTGTGAAGCGTCTTGCTAATGAGATGAGAGTTTAGAAGAAGCTGAAACTGAAAGAAGATAGATGCTGGGACAAGTTAACGATCGACATACAGTCAATAGAGCTCTGACCAAGACATGTAGCATATGGTTTCTTGAGATCATAGTGGCATTTACATAGCCCAAGGGTCGTCCCATTTCAGTTTCTTTTAAAAACATCACGGAAAATGTGGAACACATGTGAGATATGACAAAGAGAGATGGATCGCATGCACATGAGGATAGACGCAGTGGAGAGAGAGTCCCATGCAGCTGAAATTAATTGCTGAATTTCGTGACAACCTTGTACCAAAGAGATGAACTTATATTGTTTTTTTTTTGCTGGCCAGAGTTTTGCGGTATATCTTTGTTGATGAAAGCCTGCACTGCGCTTTTCTCGTGATCCTGGGTGTAGGCCAGTCACATTTAGGGTTTTATCCTGTTATGCAACTTTTCAATTATCCCATATTCTGAGTGCTGGGTCGAGCTTGTGTAATCCTCATGGCATTGACCATGGAGGAGTTATGGCGCGTTGTGTGTAGAACTCTTGATACACTGCTGAAACTGATGCTTTGGTCTCACAATTTTCACTGTACAATGACAGGTATGACATTATTCCATTAACTAGATAACGCACATTAGCCAATACCACAAGTGAAATACGTTTTATGTCTATAAATAGGTAATTAACGCCCCAACTCGAGATTGGACATTTTTTATTAACCATAGGTTGGTCCTTAGGACTCTAGCTTGCATCAGTCATCACATATATCTCCGTCTGTGTTCCTCTAGTTACTCATGACATGAGATGCAACTATGGCTCCCGGTCAACCATGCATCTTCCGTGATTTGTCTCCATGTTGTTGTTATTTCAAGATTATGCCCACAGACTACTCCGTTCAGCATCAAAACATGGTTCTTTGTTGCTTCTACTGAAAAGTCCACAATACAACGCGGACTGCCATCATTACATGTGGGACCCACTTTGTGAGAGAAAAAAATACGTCCAGGGCTGACGGGAGGAGTGCCGGCAGAAAGGAGTAGGGTGGCCGACAGGGCGACGCGACCCGGCGGCACAGTAGGGAGGTGTAGGCGGTGCGGCAGAGGTAGGGAGGTGTAGGCGGCGCGCTGGCGGTGGGGAGTAGGAGGTGTTGGCGGCTTGGCGCTATATTTAGTTCACAGGCAAGCAGGCCGCCTGGGTTTTGTAGTTTATATCAAGAGAGCGAGACACGAAGGGACAATGTTTTACCGAGTTATATTTATTATCAGAAACTTGGAAAACATGTCTGCGTGAAGTAAAGAAAATAAAATAGATGGCTAACAAAAAGTACGCCGAGCACCATCGTACCGGCTCTCGGCAAAAGCGGACCGCCCTGACAGAGCTGATGGGATGTGCCGTGATCCCCATGTGGCACCAACTATGCTAGGTGCCGTCTGTTTCAAACTCGGCACAAGCCATATAAGTCGAGTTTTATGCACCGAGTCTTAGCACTCTAGGTCTCGGTAACAACACGTCTCTACCGAGTTTGGTTTATTCACCAAGGGCTGCACTTGGCTTACATAGTTTTTGCCGAGAGTCCGTGCTTCTGAACTCGGCGAAAGCCTCGGCACAAGGCACAGATGGATTTTTCTGTAGTGATACTAAATGGGGGTGAATATGACAAGAGCAATAATGTTGTGTCTAGTTTCCTCCTCTCTATCAGCAGTTCGAGAGAGAGAACTGCATCTTTCTGAGCCGTATGCATCTTTCTGATGCAGAGGCTGGGGCAAACCCCCTTTTCAAAAAAAAAAAGTTCGAGAGAGAGAAAAAAATACAACTTTGCCTCACCATGAAACGTGTTCAGATTTTAGAGCAAAATGAAAATTATTTACACTAACTTAGTACATGTGATCCGCATGTGCACAACTGAAGATTTTGCACAGCTGGTGATATATTGTGTGACACGTTACTACTTCTCATGAGCTACCCACACCATTCGGCAGCGTAGCAACGCAGCAATCGTATTGTGCATTTGACCGACGACCTGAGCATTAGTCTCTCTATCCCCTATATATCTCTTAACAACCATATGCACTTTCTCTGCAAGTATTCGTTCCTTGGTGATGAGTTTAGGAGATGTACACGATTACCGAACTTTGATGTGTTCTCTTGTGGATGAGTTGAGATTTTAGAGAAAACTTAAATAAAATGTCGACAATCCACTCTGCTCTGGTGGGTGTGTCTGCTAAAGACCCGTGAAAGTTTGACAAGAAAGTAGGCAACCGCAGATGCAGATCTAGCATGTCCGACTGAGAAAGCAGGCAAGCCCGGCGAAATGGACCTGATTTTATCCATGGAGATGAGCTCCAGTAGATGTGTGTAGAGGCGGGGATGACTTGGAGCATATTATGGCAGCGGTGGCGGTCCAGGAGGAGCCCACGGGGGCGGAGACTGCATCCCGGCCGATATGCGGGAGTACAGCGCATGATGCAGCCACACCAGCGAGCCTCATCCATCCGCTAGGGTTTGAGCCGGCGGCGCATGCAGGGGCGAAACAGTGCTGGGACATTGGTGTTGGAGACCGGGGCGGAGTCACATCAATGGAAGACAGAGCGACAGATGGTCGGCGTCGACCTGAATTGGTGGCGTAGGCAGCGTCGATTTTGACGAAAGCGAGAAACACATTGGGCGCGTACGTGCGTTATGGCCGATCGAGTTGTTTTTAGCGCGGGCATATGGGCGTATGTTCTGAATCGGGAGTCGAGATTTTGTCGAATCAGTCAACGATCGAGCCTAGATTTTCCTTATGATGAGAGATGTCCCATTCGATCACTATGATAGATAGGGTCAATTGAGAGGGATGATGTGTTCTGTTAGGATTCTACTCTTTTGAAAAGTTTTTGGTACCAAGCCCAATATGAACCACGGAGGCCGCAATTCCGTATATGGGATATATATTCTAATATGTACTTGTAGTGATACTGAACTTTTAATTGTATATTTTGACTTGAAAAAAATTCAGCCGCCTTGGGATTAACGCTCGCATCCATGGTGCATGATGAGTTCCTTCATGCTTTCCCTGCATTCTGGTCATGCTATTTAATTCCTGCAGAAGCATTATACTTTCTGAGCTACTAAGTAAACTGGGATCTGAAATATTCCTTTCTCTATATGAGGCCGTTGGCTGATTTCATCCAATTTCCTCGTGCTGATTTCAATAAATTTCCTGGCTTCTGAAAGTCTGATTAACAACCACGTGCTACTCTTCCAAATACGCGGAGCTGATCCAATGGTTATACGAAGCTAATAGTGGGCGGGTTGACCATAGCGTGTGGGCCAATAGCCGGCAGGAAAAGAAATACAGCCGTCAGGAATATAATTCCTGTCGGCCAAACGACAGGAACAACCGACAGCCATAGCCTGCCAGGAATGAATGAATATGCCTGACCGAGCTCGAGCTCCAGCCAAGCATCTGCCAAAAAAGCGGGAAAACTGTTCCCCAGCTGGGAGAACAGGCGGTGCAATTGATCCCCCGCTCATTGTACCAACACATGTGAGTACCGGCGCCGATCAACTGGCAATAACCGACGCTCATAGAAAGATGGTTGAGGAGGCCGGTGTCACTGTTTATCAACTCCTAGAGATCGAGCCCATGGATCCGATTAGAGAGGATGACGTAAAACGGAAATATGCCCGCGACCAGCCTATGGTGAAGCCTGAGGAGGTCAAGTTTCTAACAATGAGAATGTATGAATTGCATCAATGGTACATGAAAGAAGTCAAGACTACCAACCAAGAGTCCCTCATGGTGAAAGTACCTAAAGGCTATTACTACCATGAAAAAGATCTGTGGGTTGAGTTTCAAGAAATGTGTCAGTTATTCAATCAAGACGCACTCAACAAATCTGTCGTCAGTTGCTATTGTTTGTAAGTGGTTTCTTTCTGTAATTAATTTAATTCTCCTGCTAGCTGTAGTGCTCGTTCTATTCATTACCGGTAACTATCCTCACTATATTCTCTTCTGTGGTATTATGCAGAATGAAGATGTTTGAAATGAAAAAGGTTGGACGCTATGAAATTGGGTTCATTGACCCAAATAGCATTAATGAAAAGACATGGTCACAAGAATATGATCGACCACACGTAGAGAAAAGCTTGCTAGAGTTCTTGAAGCGCCTAAATGCATGTCCAGAAATACTACTTCCTTACAACTTTCAGTGAGTCACACTGTCTTGTACTACAAATTTCGTTTTTGCTTACTAGCTAGATGTTAATAAGTGTATAGGGTTTAGGGTAGTTGATGAGGTATGCACATGCCCGCTTAATTATACATGCAAACGTGTGCGCATGCAGATACCACTGGATCTTGTTAATCATTGAAGTTGACGAGGGGAAAGTTTAATTACTGGACTCACTACTTAAAAAAGATACTGACTTCGAAATCATGAAGGGGATGGTCAACAGGTAATTTCAATCATTATCGAACTATGTATGTTGGCCTCTTTATAGTTCGTCATTTCCTGATATCAACTAATTAATAATTCTTTTGTTCATTTTCTTTGCCGGCGGGCAGGGCTTGGCAAAAGTTTATCAAACAAGTTGATGACCAATGGAGAAAAGAGTTGAAATGGATCCGACACAAGGTAATTAATTAAGTAGCTAGTACCAGCTAGCTAGCATATCTCTTTAATTCTAGTTTCAATGCCATTAATTATCATGCCTGACTAATTGTTATCTGATTGAATTCTATTCTCGTAAAGGCCCTGAAGCAGGCGCCGGGAACCGATTTATGTGTGTTCTACGTCTGCGAGAACATTCGCATGATGACTATTGAAAGGACCAGAACCGATAGAGACCTCTGGGTACGTTTGACAGAACACTATTCATAATTTTTATATCATTATCTAATATATATACACACAACTAATAATACATGTATATTTTGATCTCTTCTTTAAAGATGAAGGAGATGCGGGATCAGCTACTACCGGAGGCTCGCGTACGAGCACTTGAAGAGAAAATAGTTGGATTTCTGCTCGACCAGGTCATAGATCCCAAAGGAGAATTCCATTACCCGATACCAAGGTCATGACTCCATGTAATGATCTGCAAATTGTAGGAGAAATTGTATATACAAAATTGTATATATATATGTGTATGGGTGAATGGTGGTGCGAGACATTCGATGATATATATCTGACCTGTTCTACGAGAAACTCTATTTATATATATGTATAACGTGTACAATATGTAGTATCGTAAAATACCAGCAAATGAAAAAATTAAATGGAAAACACTAAACTAATGGAAAAATAAAAAATAAAACAAAAACCCCAAACCTTTTAGTACCGGTTGGTGTTACCAACCGGTACTAAAGGTCTCCCCGCCCCCGGCGCTGGCTCGTGCCACGTGGTGGCCCTTTAGTGGCGATTCGTATTGAACCGGTACTAAAGGCGGGGGGGGGGGGGTAGTCCCACCCTTTAGTGCCGGTTACAGAACCGGCACTAAAAGGCCTTACGAACCGGTGCTAAAGCCCGGTTCTGCGCTAGTGTATTACTGTACGATTCCTGATTCAGTTCATTTTTTTGGCTTTCTTACCAGTGTGGTCCAGTGTAAAAACTACTTTGTCACCATGGCAGTTGTCCTTTGTCATTCCGTGCTTTCCTCCATTCCATGAAGAGTTCAGAAATAAATGAGATGCAACATTACCTCCGTGAGAAATTAGCTGATATTTTACAGGGGATTGATCGATTGCAAACTTGAAGGTAGTATCAGATGCACGATCAACATAAATCTACTACAGTTTTCACCGTCACAGGACCCACCAACTTCAACAATAACATCAGCCGATTGATGATTATAAGAAAATGAACTATGCAATTCATGATACTAACAATAACATCAGCCGATTGATAATATAAAACAGAAGATCCGAGACGAGAAATGTGTATGATATCCATGTCCGTGGGCGCTTTCTTCTTCCAATAATAATACACCAATGGAAACTCCCAAGTCTTACAGATAGCAGTTTGCAAGATTAGATAGATCATTGATCAAACCATCAGGCCTCACTTCCAGAGTAAAGCACACTTAATTCAAGCGATGGAACCTCCTGTAGGTTTCCTCTTTCGCCTGGGAGAAGGATTATGATTAAAATTACAAGCTCACCTTTACAGAATATGTTGAGAACTAGCTTGGTTCTTCGAAAGGAAATACATACAAAAAAAATACATAATAGAAGAGTGTGAGAATGGCAAGAGCAACAATCCATTCTCTACTTTCGTCCACTCTATTAGTAGTTCGGAGAAAAATGGAACTTTACCTCCCATTGAAAAGGACCTGAGAACTTAGTTCGAAAGGAAAATGATTACTTACCCAACGCATAAATCTGATCAGCACGTGAACAACTGAAAAGTATGTGGAGCGGGTCAACAAGGGAAACACATTTACTCATGAGCTACACACTATTCAGCCGTTTCACACTTATCACACTGCTAGTGTAACCAGTATTCTGAAGATTGCCATGGTCTCTTTATATATATTTATATATTTATATATATATATATATATATATATATATATATATATATATAAACCATATGTATACATTCCTTGCAAAACGTTTATGAGTTTTCTTGGTGTCGAGTTGACATTTTAGAAGAAACTGAAAGAGAACGTTGACAAGAGCAGTTTCGCTCGGAGGGTCATTGACAAGAGCGGCCACTGACAGAGCACAAAGATGTCCCGCCGCAAATCCATCATCCATAGACCTGATTCTGTCCAGATGAGAAGTACTCAGTTTGTTCGATTGGACCGCCTATTGAGAACAGCTCAGTTTATGTGTCAGGGGCAACATAAATCGAAGTGGGTAGAGCACCAGAGTGAAGCTAACTACTTGTTTCGTTTTCACTTGTATCGAGTAATTTATTGGCCGTGTGATACTTCTTCCTTTCCATGAATATATCCAGCGTACAAAAATAGTCACTCATCTAAGTAATTTATTTATTATCAATCATGTCACCGTCCAAAAATCTATTTTTCCGTCAATATAAATTATATATTTCCTTATTTATTTTCCCATCAGTGAACTTGGGACCAGAGGGAGCTGACCATGCTCTCGCTCCCTAATGCTGGCCACTTTGTAATGTCCATGCGGCCGGAAATTAGGGGATCATTTCAGGGGATTCTCGAGGACCAGATGTCGGCCACCCGGGCGCCAGCACACGCCGCCGGCTTCCCTTGCGTGCCTGTCCTGCTATGTTGGCATAGGTAACTTGATGTGTCTATCCTCTCATTATATAAGAGTCCTAGGATACAACACTAGTAGAAAAGGGGGCACAGGTTCAGGTCAATCTCTTGGAGAAGGAGAGGTGGTCAATATCACTTCTCTCTATATGCATATATGTTCATGACGATCTTCTGTTTCCTTCGTTTGCTTATATTACTAGCTAGCTAGCTAGCGTGTCTAGTCCTCTCTATACGTATATCGTACGTAGCGTCGACCAAGCACGTACAAAAGTGAGGACACTTCTCTCTATTAATTAGCTAGCTAACACAATATATGAAACACCTAAATTAACCCCCCAAAACCCCCAACCCCCCCCCCCCTCAAAAATAAAATAACAACCCCAGCCCCTGAAATGCTGACGCGTGTATGCCTATTGGTCCCGGTTGGTGCCACCAACCGGGACCAAAGGCCCTCCTGCCTGCGCTCGGTGCACCGCCCACGTGGAGGCCGACTAAAGGGTTAGGGCATTAGTAACGACCCTTTAGTCCCGGTTCAGAAACCGGGACAAAAGGCCCTTACGAACAGGGAAGAATGGGGGGTTTTCTACTAGTGCAAGTGTCCTACTAGCTAGGACATGACTTCATACGCTGTAAACACGATATAACTCAGAGTCCAACTGTCATCTATCTTGTACCCTACATTCTTTTTAGAGAAAACCGTACCCTATATTCTTCGTTGGCTGTATCGAAGTTGGTTGCTTTGTAATACAAAGCGGGGGGAAACCCTTTTTCTTAATATTCTTCACAATTCTAACAGAGAGCAGGGACTAACTGACAGGACAAAAACTATATTACTGCATATATCGTCGATGAAACCCCAATAATAGCAGGCGATTCCAGATTTGGTTCACTTTTTTGGTTTTCTTACCAGAGAGCTCCACTTTTTATTATTTCTTTCAGGCTATTTTGCCTCATCCACATGTCAATTGTCCATTGTCAGGTACATGTAGCTATTCGTATATCTCAGGTTAGAATGAATGTGACATAAATGAAGATTATGGTAAACTTTGAAACGAGGAGTTCATCTAAGAATAGTGGACATATGGAATGCAAAATGTAGGGGACCAAGAGACAAAAATTAAAATACCAAGTTTGACAAGAATTGTCTCTCAGTGAAAGCGAGACGAGAATTTAGACCGAACCAAAAACGATTGTATATCCCAACCTATACGTGTGACTGGCATGTGAACTGCTGAAAAGCATGTGCATCTGGCCCGTGTGAGAAACACTAATTGCTACTTCTCATGATCTAACACACCATTCAGCACCATCACACTTATCGCGCTGCTAAATTAGTTGACGTTTAGAACACGGCCCGCTCTATCACTTTATATATCTCTAAACCATATGCATCTTTCTGAAGGTGGTATGAGTGTACACTCGCTACTGAACTTATGATTGGTTTTCTCGCTAATAAGTTGAGATTTTAGAAGATACTGAAAGAGTAAATGGATAACAGTCGTGGTCCTGCATGGCTTCTGTTTGTGTGCCCACTGAGAAACCATGAAAATTCATCAGGAAAATCATCTGCTGCAAATCTAACATGTATAGACCTGATTGTGTCTCATTGAGAAACGTGCAACGCCAGCAAAACTCCTATGGATACTGCGGATCCAGCATCCACACACCTGATTTGTCCAGATAATCTGCAAGCCTTACAAAGTGCAGCCGTTTATATTCCATGGAGAAGATCCCAGCATGCTTGGCTAAAATATTGACACGTCAGAGATTGTCAACATACCTGCACGGACAATGTGAAAAATGGATATTTATGCAAAATTGATAAAGTGTGTTCCCCCATAGGATCATTTTTCGAATTCGGGAGAAGGAATCATGAATACAACATGTATCAAAAGAAGTAGGCCCCATGACATGATGCCATATCTAATCTCCCATGACGAAGTTGCAACACTGAGTTACTTTTTAGAAAGAAAGTTAAAGTGGAAGAGTGTATTTGTTGACAAGGTACGGCTGAGGCCTACATCCTTGCCGCAATGACTACGAATGCTTCTCTTTAAAACTGATGACCCCAAGCTTTGTCTCCATAACTGTCAGTCAGTTTTTTCCATGTGGATGGCTAGATCTCCATCAATAAAGTTAAACAACCTCATGCATTGACAGTACTAATACAGTTCCGTGGGCAGCTGTTTAAATTTATGTATGTCGGCTCAAACTATATCCATATCCTGTCCACACACTCTATAGTACCTTATCGCAATATAAAACGTACAACTACTAGTCCAATACATAACCTATACGTACACACATTCGTCGTAATTTCAACAGTATGTTCCACATCCATAGGAAAACCAAACATGGGGAAACGGAGAAGATCATTCATGACCATAACTGCTTCTTTGAAGTCATGGGAAGAGGGGACTCAAGCAACAAGGACTTTAGCTGGGAAGACCTTCCCATTGAGCAACATGACATGCATGACCTTCATGTGGCCATCACTAACGAAGAGGTTTTGGAGGCATTAAGGATATGCCTAGAGACAAGGGCCTCCGACCGGATGGCTTCACGGGCATTTTCTTCTAGAAGTTTTGGGGATTTATTAAGGACGACATCACCAGGCCATCCAAAGCTTCAACTCCCTCCGCACGTCCAATCTTCAATGGCTCAACTCTGCCAAATTTGTGCTCTTGCCCAAAAAAGAGGGGGTGGAAGGCATCTCCGATTATAGGCCCAGTAGCCTCATTCATGCAATCGCCAGAATCATTGCCAAGGTTCTCTCGGTACGTATGCCACCCGCAATGGATGCCCTTGTTTCCAATGCCCAGAACGCATTCATAAATAGGATAAATACTCATGAAAACTTCATGTGGGTTTGGAATTTTTTCTCGCCGGCTGCACAAGTGCAAGAACCCCGCCCTTCTATTCAAGCTCGACATCACAAAGGCCTTTGATTTGGTCAAGTGGGAGTACGTCCTTGACCTTCTAAAATGCAATGGATTCCCAAACAAGTTGAGGGATTGGATTGTCGCGTTACTTTCCTCATCATCTTCACGCATTGTCCTCAATGGGTCGCCCGGCCCACCCATCAAGCATAGATGGCTGGGGCCTTCAGCAAGGGGACCCCCTTTCACCGCCCCTCTCTTCCCTTCCAATTGACCCTCTACACCAAATCCTCAACTTGGGAACTCGGAAAGGCACTATAAATAAGATTTGTGGTCGTGCACTACTGGAAAGAGCTAATTTGCCATCATGCAGCGTCTTTGCCATCAGCTTTCCATTGGTCCAGACAGCAAAGACAAATTTTACCGTCTACTGCAGACGGCAAAGGAATACTGACGGCAAAATAGAATTTGCCGTCTGCCAAAAGAAATATAGACGACAAACAGCTCACTTTGCTATCTGCCAAAAAAATAACAGACGACAAAGTCTGTTATTTTGTCCAGCAGACAGCAAAGTGAGTGGTTTGTCGTCTGTATTTTGTTTGGTAGACGGCAAAGAGAAAACACATCATGCACATCGATGACGTGGCAAGATCTAAAACGCAAGTCCCATCCACCGTAACCGTTGGACACACGCCCAACCCACCCACGAGTGCGGCCCCCACCTACCCACGAGTCTGGCGGCCCCCACCCTCACACGTGCCTCTCCTCTCTCTCTCTCTCTCTCTCTCTCTCTCTCCCTCTCTCTCTCCTTATCCCTTGAGCTCCCTCCTTTCTCCTCCGCGAGCAGACCACGCCGCCGACCAGCTTCCTCCTCTATCCTGCTTCCTCCTCTTTCCTTCCGCTCCAAGCAGCCACCCGTATCCCCGCCAACGCCCGCCCACCCATCCGGCGGCCCCAAGCAGCCGCACGCCGCCAGACAACGCCCGCTTGTCCGCCCTTCCATGAGTAGCCGTAGTCCACGCCACTCGCCCGTCCGTACAGCGCTGCGCCCGCCCGTCCGCCCGTCCCCGAGCAACCGCACTCCGCACCCCTCGCCCGTCCGTCCAGCACCACGCCCCTCGCCCGCCTGTCCATCGTAGTCAGCGTGCAGCTCCGCTGTCGCCACCGCGTGAAGCTTCGACACCTCACCAGTGGCGCACGAAGCTCCACCCACCTCTCTTTGGCGGCTCCTCCTCCCTTCGGCACGGCCACAAAACAACAACAGGGCACGGCCGACCGTCGACCATGACGATGCACGACGCGGCCCTCTTGGCGTTGTTGGGCGAGCAGCTCTGCTCTGGCGAGCTCTACCTCAAACTAATTTGGATCGACTAGGGCTGCTGGGCGAGATGCTCTGCTCGGACGTCTTTAAAAAAATAAAAAATAATATTTTTCGTCTGTAGTTAATCCTGTTGACGGCAAATCACATGTTTTGACTGACGGCAAAGACCGCAAATACATAGTTTGGGTGACAGACAAAATCTATGTCGTCTACCTGATGAAAAGCTGACAACAAAGTATTGTTTGCCGATTTAGATTTGCCGTTTAACTTTGCCGTGAACAGGTTGACGACAAACTCTTTGACGTCTGCATCTCCTTCTTTGCCGTTTGTACATGCCTGACGGCAAACTAGCTGTTTTCCATAGTGGATGGTGCTGCAGTGAGAACCTCTCTTTATGCGGTTGACACGTTCGTCTTTCTGGCTCAAATTAAAAGGGATATAGAAAACTTCTCTGATGTCCTAAGGGACAATGGTGACGTGATGAGCCTTTGTACCAACTTCCATAAAATTCCGGCCACACCCATTCCTTGCAATCATGTTGATTTGATCCATATCCTTGAAGGCATGTCGGTAACTAGAGCTTCACTCCCCATGAATATTTGGGCATCCCACTCTCTATTTGCCAACTTAAGAAGGTGGACTTCCAATACATTGAAGACAAAGGGGCCACTAAATTGATCATTTGGGAGGGGCAAAACATTACCACCATCGAGCGCACGACACTCATCAAATTGGTTATCTCCTCCCAATCAGTGTACTCCATCATGCCCCTTGTCGTCCCGCCGAGCTCGTTATATAACCGCAACAAGATCGAGAGAGATTTTCCTTGGTCCCTCTCATATAAGAAGGAAGGGGCCAACTGCAAGATCAACGGGCTACGATGGCCGTGGTATGAGTGGAAGGAGCCAAACAAGCCATGGTGGGGCTTGGTAACCCACCGAGAAAGACCTTGATTTCTCCTATGCCTCTACCACAATCACCGTTGGGAATGGCGCCAAAACACCATTTTGGGGCTCACATTGGTTTGTTGGGTGCAAACCCAAGGACATTGTCTCATTGGTTTATGAGGTCTCAAGGAGAAAGAATTGGAAAGTGCATGAGGTACTCAAAGGGAATGCATGGATTTTAAAGATCAAGCACAACATCATCATCTGTGGTGCCTATGTCTGGGAATTCTTCACCCTTTGGATGCTCGATGAGCAAAACGAGGATGATATTGTTTGGAAGCACTCCAATGATGGGATCTATTCGATAACCATCTCTTAGAGGGCTCAATTCCTTGGGTTGACTCTTCTCCCCATTGATTTTATGGTTTGGATGGTTTGGGCGCCACCAAAAGTAATTTTTTTCCGCTTGGTTGGCTTGACAACATCATACTTGAATCGCTGATAGGTTGGAAAAGCATGGTTGGCAAAATTGCGGCCTTTGCCAACTTTGCAAAGGAGAGCAAGAAACAGGCACTCACCTATTCTTCAGATGCCGCTAAACTCTTAGGGTTTGGAGATTGATCATAAAAAATTTAGGCCTTGCATGCATGGACACCTCCACTTGGCATTTAGAGGACTCCGTCCAAAAATGGTTGGATAAGAGAACCTGCATGCAAGATCCCAACAGACGCGCAATGGCCTCCCTCACCATGCTTGTTTCTTGGACCGTTTGGAATGAGAGAAACGACTGGGTCTTCCGCCACAAGAGTGCACCGCTGCCGATCCTTCTACAAATGTTCTTAGATGAGGCAAAACTTTGGGTCATCGCGGGTGCTAAGAAACTAGGGAACATTGTATCGCGTGAGTAATTGGCATGTCATGTTTATGGCTCTTGTAAAACTTCATTGTCTCCTTGTTCAATAGATGCAGAAAATCTTATGCCTCGGTTCAGAATAAAAAAAAATATGTTCCGACCTTTTTATTTAATACTAGCTCCGTTCGGAATTAGTTGTCGTTGAAAATGGATGTATCTAGACGTATTTCAGTGCTAGATACATCCGTTTGAGCAACAAATAATTCCGGAAGGAGGGAGTACAAGTTTAACTGACGAAAACTTAGATTACAACTAGCCTGGATGGATGGTGGATTTGGAACCAGTGAAATGTGTGCATTGGGGAAGGTTTGAAATCCATATACGTGGTCTAAGCCATTCTAGCTAGTCCAAAGCGTGCTCACGGATATGCCTGGCCTCTCGGGCTGTGGCCGTTATAGTGTCACAAGTTTGATTATTTTTACACCATGTGATGTCCGGTTGTAGCTATATGTGAGTCGTGCAAACTAGTTTTTCTATCATAATGTAACGAAACACAACCTTTCCATTTTCGAAGAGAAATCTCTCCCATCAATATTGCTAGACACTAGAGCCCAAAAATAATCGTAAGCATAGCGTTATATTTTTATGAGGAAAAAAAAGAAGATACTGTGATTTTCTTCATGCTATTTTTATTTCCTGGTCATGCTAGTGGCTGTCATTGCTCCTGAGTTGGTCCATTCAGCATCACATGCTCATGTTTGTTTCCGCTACAAAGTCAGTTATCGAACTCTTTGCTCTCTCCCATTTTCCACAAGGTGTGTAGGTCTTGTCTTGATATATATTGCTAGACCTTTGCAGTTTCTACCTGTTCTATCTAGTCATAAATGTAGCTACATATATATATGGTCCAACTAGCCAGCTCCTTTGAGTTTCTTCATTTGAAGAAACTCATGTTGCCCTGGTAGCATCTGAGATTTTGGAGTAAACTGAAATCCAAACTTAACAACGCAGGGAACTCTCCTACGCGATATATGGTGTACCATCTCCTCTCCTTTGAAGCGATCAATCATTTTTAGGTTGATTCTGTCGATGGAGTCGTTCCATGTGGACAAAATTCCTCTTGACAAGATGTATTTTGGAGCTTTCAGGGAAGCGTTGCCCGTTTCGTAGATACTGTCGATGAGTCTATCCAGGCCATTGTCATCCATCTTATTTGGCACGCATATAGTAGCTAAGTTGCCTGCAGCTAAAAGTGCTTCAGCTGTGTCCACCATGTGAGAAGAAAATACTATTTGACGCCTTAAACACCCAGCGTGTTTGGTTGGGAAAATTAGAGCTAGGGAATGAGAATTGAAGGGGTACGAGACTTCAAATCTATTGTATGGTTAGGTGGATTGGAAATTCATAAGGGAATAGTCATAGGACATGAGACTCCAACTCCCACCGTTTTATTAACAGGCGAGGGGGTGGGAGTTGGAAGGGATTTATTTTAGTGAGTCAATCTTAACCCTTCATCGTAACTTACGTTAATTTTCCTTGTCTATTACCTTGTCAATTCTCACGAACCAAACATCGGAATACAGTTTAATCTCAAACTCTCACACATAATTTCCATCATGCACCAAACAGCGGATTAGGAATAAAACGACTCGTCACATGTCTAATCTCAATAGAACTCCCTACATTAAACTCCGATTCCTTTTCCCAAATTTTACCAAACGCGTCAACCTAGTAGGGAATAATGTTTTTTTTTTTTGGGTTTGTATGCTGAGTGTGCATGCCGCACACGGAACCACCACAGCACGAGTCACCTCGCGGCGCTCGTGTGCTTGGTGTGCCTCCATTCTGGCACTAGTAGGGAATAATGTTTGTCTTGAGCACGCTGCCTTGTCTCACTTATTATAGTGACAAAGCGGTCCCTCCTTTGCCTCACCTCTTAATGACACACATACAAATAGGTACGTACATAGGCACTTGCACTAGTTTCTTTTATATATGTTTTACAAAATATTCTAAACGAGGACTTTAGCTGGGATGACCTTCCCATTGAACAACATGACTTGCATGACCTTGATGCAGCCATCACTGAGGAAGAGGCTTGGGAGGCCATTAGAGACAAGCCCCCCCCCCCCCCTCTGACCGGATGGCTTCACGGGCATTTTCATCTTGAATTGTTGGGGATTCATTAAGCACAACATCATAAGGCCATCCAAAGCTTCAACTCCCTCCGCACATCCAATCTTCCATGGCTCAACTCTACCAACTTTGTGCTCTTGCCCAAAATAGAGGGGGCGAGAGGCATCTCTGATTATAGGCCCAGTACCCTCATTCATGCAATCGCCAAAATGATTGCCAAGGATCCCTCGTTACGGATGCCACCCCCAATTGATGCCCTTGTTTCCAATGCACAGTGCGCATTCATAAAAAGGAGAAGTATTCATGACAACTTCATCTATGGTTGGAATTTTTCTCGCCGGCTGCACAAATGCGAGAACCCCCGCCCTTCTATTCAAGCTCGACATCATAAAGGCCTTTGATTTGGTCAAGTGGGAGTATGCCCTCGATATTCTAAAACACAAGGGATTCCCAAACAAGTTTAGGTATTTGGTCAGTGGGAGTATGTCCTCAATTTTCTTTCCATATATGAACTTAGGTCAAAAGGGAGGGCAACGTGCTCTGCTATTCCCGGTTGTGGCCACTGTATCTTGATAGGGCCAATGTTAAATAGGGGGCCATTTATGGGATTGGGAGAGGGTGATGGAGGACTGGAAGCCTCCCTGCAACTTCACTGGGCTTTACCGGCATGGGCGCGGCCTTCTATATGAGAATGAAAAGCTCTCTTTACAATAAAATGTAGCTGTTGTCACTGTTGTCTAATGTTTTCTTGCAGGTGAGTTGAGATTTTAGAACAAACTGAAAGGGAAAGTTGACAATGGCCCCTAGAAACCTTGTGCTACTGCAAATCTGGCATCTGTAGATCAGATTATGTCCCACAAGGGCGGAAAAATTCAACCTAATTCCGCAGTCCGTTTGATTGAGTCAAAGTTTGTATAGTGTGTTTTGTTGAAAAGCACTATGTGTAAAACAGAAAAGGGCAAGGCAAGAAGCATTGTTACTCCTCATGAACAACGCACCATTAATCCAACAGGATCACACCTGCTATCGCGCTGATAATATAACCAAAGTTGTGAGCATTGCCCACTCTTCTCTTTATAAATCTCTAAACCATATGCAACTTTTTTTGCAGGTGATGCTTCTGTTGCTCATGAGGTTCTGAGATGCACATTTGGTCTGGATATATATGAGGGGTTCCGGCCAGCCCAGGCATTTGAAGCTGACTTGAGGCGTCTGTCTGGGTCGGGTTTTTTTGACCGGTCACTGACCGGACCCTCCACCCGGGCATATGAGGGGGTTTAGGGTGCCCAGCTGTAGATGCTCTTAGAGGGACAAAAATGTATCGAAACACTACACATTTTAGTTACCACTATGTCTGTTTGTAGCCTTCGATAACTCATACAAACTAATATTTCTATCAGAAGTATCGAAACACAACATTTGCGTTTTGAAGGAGAAAATTTCTTCCATCAATATGCTAGACACTAGAGCCCGTTGACCTTAAACACAATGTTATTTTTTATGTAAAAAAAGGAAACACATCATGATTTTCTTCATGTTGTTGATATTTCATAGTCATGCTAGTTGACGACATTGCTCATGAGTTGCTCCATTTAGCATCACACATTCATTGGTTACTTCCACTGCAAAGTCAGTTATGCAGCTACATGCTCTCTCGTTTTTGCCACAAAGTGTATATGTCTTGTCTCGATATATAGTAGACCTTTGCAGTTTGGACCAGTTTTCATTTTAACATATATTGTCAGTCCAATTAGCTGGCTCTTCTGAGTTGCTCGAGCAAAAAAAAAGGTGTGAGATTTTTTAGAGTATAAACTAAAATCCAAACTTAATAACAAAAGAAAGGGAGAGGTCATCACCTGGGCCGTATCTTAGCCTGTGTGTGCTGCGCATAAGCTGGGCCTGGCCCTCGTTTTATTTCGGCCCAAATTCATCCATCCGCGGCTTTATCTTCTCACCTTCTCAACTAGATGATCGATTCCAAAAAATAAACTGTTGGGGCCGACTCTCTCAGCTCCCTTCTCTCCCGGCTGCCTCGCACAACCAACACAAGAGCAATTGGAGAAACAGGTGTTTTGGTGAGCTGCCGTATCACACAGACAAGCCCTTTTCTTCTCTCTATTCTCTTGTTAAATGAGCATGGTTTACAACCATATACTTAAATAGACCCACACACACACTAACCCAGCCTCCACATGCACATGCAGCCAGTTTGTTTCCTTGATTCGCTCCATGTCCGAAGACTAACTGCCTGTTCGGAAGCTCTCCCATCCCTTAACTCCGCTCCGCTTGAGGAGCTGGTTTCAAGCCGCACCCTGCTTTTGTGCTGGCACTCCCTCCGCTCCGGGAGCTGCAGTGGGGGAGCGGAGAGGATCCGAACAGGGCCTAAGACTAGAGCTATCATGCAGCTGACGAATTAACAACCTTGATCCACTTGGCTAACTAGCTAGCCTTCAGAGCATTGGGCTGGTTCACACAGGTAGGCTGTCACGCTCCACCTCCTGGTACCATGTCGCTTCACACAGCATTGTTGCATGGCTTCACGCCATGCTATCCGGCCACGACGCATGGCCAGCTCAGCATCTCGCCTCGTGTACGCTGAAGGGAAGTTTCACCTGCCTACAATGCCCTAGACTCAAGACTACATGCATGAACGAAATCAAACTAAGATGCACATACAAAAAACATCAATACTACATCTAACAAAACCTAGATTGATCTTAACGCCGGCCGTCTCCTCCCCCAATCCCTCGCCGGAAGCTCAAAAAAAAATCCCTCGCAGGCTGACCGAAATGCAGCTTCCTCCGCCGCATTCCTTCCGCGAGCATGAGGTAGCTTTCTCCTCCTCCCTCGTAAGCTTGTCGCGTCATCCTTGCTTGTACTGTAGGATCAGTTATGTTACGATCCCAAGAACACTTCTCTCAATCACTACAGACAACTCACTCAAATCACATCGAACAACTTGCAAAGGAGGGAGGGATTTGACAGAGCAGGGAGTGATTCCAGAGAGGAGAGAGGAGCCGCCCTTGTCAGTATCCTTCTGTTCAGTTCTACCCCCCCCCCCCCCCTTTCTAAATATACGCCCTTTTAGAGATTTCAATATAGACTAACTACATACAGATTTATATAGACATATTTTAAAATGTACTCACTCATTTTGCTATGTATGTAATCCATATTGTAATGTCTAAAAGGTGTTATATTTAGGAACTGATGCAGTATGGTCACCGTAGGGACCTCTCTTTGCGGCAAAAAGTCGGTGTTTCGCACAGGGCCGGCCAGGCCCATTTGCAGTGCTGCGCGGAGGCAACGCGTTTGCGAGACGAAGAAAGGCAAAAATAATTGCGCTTTCGCTCTGAATCAAACAGACGACTTCGTACCAAGCAGCGCACTGTCCTAACCGCTGGGTCTGACAAACAGCCATCCTAGATTTGCAGCTCTATATCTAAAGAACAAACTTTTTTTGAAATTCACCAAATATTTTTTGAATAACGAACAATTTCAAAGCATGCGCATTTTTTTTATTTGTGCAAATTTTCCAAAAACGTGTTTTGGTTTTTCTTTTTTTAAAACATAAAAAAATTTGGAATTTGTGAAAATAAAATAAAATTTGGAACACTTTTTGAAATTCCTGACAATTGTTTTGTAATTTGTGAAAAAAATGAATATGCCAACATTGTTGAAAATTGACATACTGATTTTTTTAAAATTTTGAGCATATTTGTAAAGAAGCACACATTTTTTGAAATTCTAACCTTTTTTGGTAAACCATAACAAAAAAAAGTAACAGGGAAAAAAGGAAAAGGGAAGAGAAAGGAAAAGGTAAAACGACAAAAGAGATAAAATAAAAATAAACAGGGCAGAAGAAAAATCGATTAAACAAAAAAGAAACAGAAAAAAAGAGAAAAGACCGGTTCAGAAACGTTCTAGAAGGTTCCTAAAACCGGAAATAATCGGCTGTACTGTAGCGCATTCGTTTCTGTTAATTGGGTCGGGCCATCTTGTTCGCTGGTCGCCCGCTCTGTGTAAATGAGCGACAATCTCCGCAGAATGCGGCAGATAGGATTTGAAGCTTCTCTGAACCTTGCCTACTTGTTGGCTGATGGGGTTTCAGTTTCGTCGGTCTCAGCTTGCTCTTGTCACCGTTCTTCAGCTCGTTCCAGGGCCGGCCCTGAGATTTTGGGGGCCCGGGGCGAGACTATAATTCGGGGCCCTTAATATGGA
Source organism: Aegilops umbellulata (assembly GCA_032464435.1). Lineage (NCBI taxonomy): Eukaryota > Viridiplantae > Streptophyta > Magnoliopsida > Poales > Poaceae > Aegilops > Aegilops umbellulata. Next base: position 564,140,490 of record CP136060.1, read on the forward strand.
TACCATAACAATAAAAATGAATATACCTATATATGAAATATTTATCCATAACACTCAAATGCATCTAAATTAGTATGCATATAAAATAATTTATACATATTACCTTAAAATTTTCTTCTAACAATCCTCGATGCAAAGTCAAGTATGATGGGGTCAATGATAATATCATCCATTGATTTCTTCTCGATGCATAATGTTGCCAGATCATTTAACCTCTCTGAACCATTGTTTACCTCAGATAGTTCTTCGGTAATTTCAATTTGTAAGCCGGCCACAGTCATAGTAAATAAGATGCGGTAGGCAATGAAGATATTAGGATAACAATCAACTTCTTGGACATGCTCGAAAATCTCCATTGCAAACATTGCATCATTTGGCAAAGTTGATCTTATAATTTTTATTCAAAAATAAGATCATATACCTCAACATCTCATGAACCGTCAAGAGAGAATGTTTCTGCAAATTTTGTGCAAGACTCTTCAAGTTCAATATCATGCAATGACTTCAGGGTGCCCGAGCTCAATAATGATCCGAATATGTATATCTTTAATCACCATGAGTTCTTTAAATCTACCTTTCAAAGAAGTGATCACCATATCAACCAAAACAAAAGAAATATTTAACTTGAAAAGCCTTCTCAGCTTCTAGGGTTTCATCGTCATAGATATTTCCGCACTTTGATTGTACAAGTCAGCCACAACTTTCTTCCTTTTCCTTTTATCGCTACCAGATGGATACTTTCTTTCGGACGGCATGATAAGACACAATGTCGAAAATAAATATAAAAAATACATCAATTGATAATTGTCGAACAGTGCCGATGTGTGGCTCTTCATCTACGAGACTAGGAAGTAGGAACCGCAATATGAATATAAGATATACCTTAAAGGGTCGAATTGTTGATGGATGGAGAGCAAAGCAAGGTTGCGCCGGCCGCCGGGAAATTGAAATCGGTGGATGACCTGACTGAGTTAGGAATGAAAAATCGATTTGGGGAAAAGGGGAATGAAGATGCGTGATGGAATGGAAAGGGATCAATGAGTCCCTTCTTTTTCTACGTGCATGTACTAACCTTAGGAAAGATTCAGAAGGGATCAAAAAAAAAAGATTCAGAAGGGATCAATCAGTTCCTTTTTTCTATGTGCATGTACTGAATGAAATGAATCGATCGCTGGCGCATCCTCCGTGACACGCTGCGTGCGTACGTTCTGTTGGGCCATAGGCCATAGCCTACGTGTCTGCCGGGGAGGGGCCCCTCGAATTTGGGGGCCCGGGGCGGGCGCCCTCCCTGCCCCTCCCAGGGCCGGCCCTGATAGTATCCAATGCAAACAAGTGGCGAACATACATGTTAGCTGTGGGGTCAGCTGACCCTAGCTTTTTTGGAAAACAGTCGCAAAGCACTGTACGGTTACATTGTGAAGAAAAAATTAACAAAAATTACCACTAACCCCACAGAT